>CM077121.1:7545000-8170000 GCA_039645545.1 Dendrolimus houi | reverse complement strand
TGATGTTTCCATCAAAATTTATGCAACTCCATCGATGCGCGAGCACCATAGAATTAATTCCGCATTAGATTTAAATTCTATACATTGCTACAGATTTGTTCTATGCTAATATTTTGCTGCCTGTTGCTTATTTTTTTTTTAGATTTTCTATTTGTGTTAAACAGGCAGTAAAGAGTTTAACGGTAGAAGTCTCGCCCCAGAGTATCAATAATTCTAATATCAGCACTCTCTGTAAACGCAAACGTAACGTGCAACCATCTTAAAAATTCAATGTATTTGTGCACTAAAATAATATTTCGTTTAATACTAATTTTAACTTAGGATAACAGCACTTGATGTTTATCTGATCGGGCAAGTAACGGCAAATCGAAATACGCTCTGTTTGATATATCAAACGCACGGTAAAGATTAAATAAACCTTATAAAGAAAACAAACATTTTGTTAGAACGTAGTAATGTTAGAACTTTGAGTTTACATAAAGCTGTTACTTGTGTTGTTATACAGTGACATGCAAGTTATGAATGAAATTTATTAGTTGTTACTGTTGCAGACTCATTAGTTTGAAACCTATTTTCGTAAAGATTGTTATTTAAATATGATTTTTCTTTTTTATGTCAAACTGTTTTTTGTCGAGTGAAAATTATTGACAGGAATACCGGTATTAAATATCCATTGTTGTATTTATTACGTTTATATTGTTACAACTCAGGTTCCGACAAAAACAAAATCCACCTGCATATCTGAAACAAAGCACATTTATTACCGGACGTCATTTAAACTAATTGTAACTCTTTTATGATCGTCTTCTTTAGTTTACTTTGTGTTTAAAATTTGTGATTAGAAAACAGCCCATTGTTATTGTACTCTTCTATGGCAGTTTGCAGCCGAGTCATTACCCAGGTGTGGCGGATTAAGCCGACTTAAATAAGGGACATTGCATTTGTGCAGATATAAAACAATGACCTGGTGGAGGGGGAGTCAGTCGAGCGAGAACTACGAGCGAAGCGAGACGTGTGGACTACAATCGGGAATCTAATAAGTGACGGACTTTGCGCGTTTTATTGAGTTACGACCTTCTGCATTACGTTTGGACTTGTTGTGTTCGGTTATGTTTGTACCTGTGTTATACATGTTTGTATAGTTCTAATAAACTCAATAATAATTCCAACGGCATTTTAATTCGAGTCTCACAACTCGTAACAATATTATTGAAATAACACAAAAAGCAGGATATTTTTTATTACAAATAATTATATTTCGCTTTACCGACCACAACAGTTACAATGTTCCATTGGAACTGAACATTAGTATAACTGAACTGAAAATAAGTATTTGTTTGAGTACGTAAGGGGCCATCCACAAGTTACGTCACACGAATTTCACGATTTTTTGACCCCTTCCTCGTTCTTGTCACAGCTGGTCACATTCGTGAGACTCCTCCCTCTCTCACTGTCGCACTTGACATCACATATTGTGAAATTTAACATCAAGAGACTATTAAATTATAAAATAACAGTTCCGTAATTAGTTTCATTATTTTTATAATTTAAACACTATGTTCATACAGATAGAGTTGGAAATATTTAGAAGTTTTTCGTTAATAGTTCCAATGTCGTGTTTTAAAGCTTAAAAATATAATAGATTTTTAGATGTGATGTAACGAAATTAAGGACCTGTCCCACCCCTTGTCACATAATGTCACACTTTGTCGACCCCCTCTCCGTGACGTAATTTATGGATGGCCTCTAAGTACAGATTATATATATATTTTTATCAGTATTCGTGTATATATGTGACTTATATCTTATTAAGGAAACTGAAGGTACATCTTATTAATTCTTATTAAATGACATGAGAAACTGCCAGTGTTGCAAAGGTTTTTTCTAGAAAGTTAACTCAACTCATTTGACCAAGTCTATAAGTAATAATTAGTACAAGTACTGCTCTTGCAAATTAGTAGGCATATTTTTAATACAGATGTAACGGACCTCCCTGTGTAACATAAAGGTTGCTTGAATCTAGAAAAGACAGCCGCACACGTCCCACTAAACTGCAGCGGGTTAGCAAGCTACCGGGTGAAAGTACCTGGATATACCAAGAATCCTCCCGAAGGTCTTCAACAACATTATGTTAAGTAAATAATAATAACAGCTCATAAACGTGCCACTGCTGGGCTCGGGCCTTCCACTATTAGGGAACGGACAATATATCCCCCGCCACGCTTGTCCAAGGCGGATATTTAACCTTCACCATTGCTAGCACGTGGTATTTGTAACAATATGCACATTAGGTCGTATAATAGCCTAAGATGTGCATGCGTTCCGGCCAGGTTTCGAACCCGCGCCTTTTGAGTTTGGGACGCGTGCGCTAGCCATTACGCTACCACGTCCTCAATCTGTGAAGTAAAGTAACGTACTAAATACAAGTCCACCACTACATGAAAATCTCTATAATTAAGAAGTGTGTAGCAATGAAAGACTACACGTAGCTTTATGTAGTTCTTTATTAGTATGAACGTCTTAATTATAAGAAAGTATTATTAGTATTAGGATAGTTTCATTAGTATTATTATTGTACTTATAATCCCTTAACGCTAACATAGAATAACTAAAAGAATTACGTTTCTTTTATTTGACACGCAACATATACACATTTGTGTCTTATTGAGGACCTTTAACTTGTCTGCCAGTTATAAAAAGTAGTGAAGGTATACTATTATTGACCTTGGTGGATGGCGCAATAATATCTGGAAAACCATGGTTTTGTCATTCCAAGCAGGCTTAAAAAAATAGCACCAACGGTAAAAGATGTAAGCCCGACAGTGAGCGTTCAGTCAATAGTAAATATTTCTTTTAACGAAACGTATATTTGCGCTTATGCGACATAAAATATTCATTGTTTACCCACTAATTGAATACGTGGCGTGCACAGAGATCGGAAATTGGCCCCGCAGCGCACAACAAGGCATCTCGTGCGAGCCTTTTATTATTTACCGCCTCTAATTTCACATTCTTGGAATAAATACGCTGGCGTATTTACATTTGGTTACAGGCTGTCTGCTTAATAAATTGATTTCAGTATAAAGTATAGGAAACGGGAACTTTTGGGCCAAAGAAATGTAATGAGTTGAGATATGGATAATTAACACGTAATTTTTTTACACAAAATGGAAAACATCAACCATAAATTCTATCTGGAAGACGAGAAGTGTTAAAAATAAGGTCATGAATAAAATAAGCTATCGATTATTAATGAATTTGAACAATTAATAATATGAGAACACTAAAACCACACCATTAATTGGTTCAAAAGAACTAAGCCCACTTATAAAAATATCAACAGTTTAAAAATTAATCTTAAAATCAATCTCAATTCGTACCTAACGGACTGCACAAAGTAATCGTTTTTCTTGTACTGTGCCTATGAGTAAATTAATTTTATTTATTTATTTATCTTTATACAAGCTGGGCCCAAGAATATATTAAATGAGCTGAACCCTTAAGGTCTTTCATTGCTGTTAAATAGAAAAACAGATAAACTAGACATATTAGAAAAATCGTGTTTATGAAAGTTTGCTCCATGCAGGAACGGAAAAAGATACTAATTCCTGCGACCGGCCGGCCTGTCGTAAGAGGCGACCACACAACCCACAGCCAGGTGGTAGGACATTTGCCCGACTGGATGGCTACCACCCCTGATGTAGAGTGTACCGCCATAACAACTTTAAGTTATATTCCGGTATCAGTGGCCAGGTTTCATTTTCTCCTTCACGGTAGCACATTGACAGCACCTCTGGTACTTCTGATGTCCATACGCGATGCTAACCACTTTCCAACTCAGTTGGGCCGTCAGCCTATCTGCTGTGCTTCAGCAGTTAAAAAAATAAAAATTTGCTAGTTCTTTGTAATACTGTTCTAGGCGACTATTGATTCAGATTACACTTACATGCGAGGTGGTGTCTGGTACTTCTTCTAGTCAAAAACTTCTGCTTTCAACCCGCTCATACGAAAGTATAGCATGCTCATAACTATTGATAAATAAATCAACTTGTACTCCTTAGAGATATCTGTTTTTCCTGAAGCATACCTATATAATAAAGGATTTTTCAAGTAACCTGTAAATTCTAAATTACAACGTCTTTAGCTGTATAAAATTAATTAGGCTCGCACTTCGATAAAATGAGAAACAGGACTGACTCTATAACGGTCGATTATAAACGATGAATATAATGAAATGATGCAGATGAAAGGAAAGACAGACATAAACCTATTGGACAGCTGAGGTGAGGTACAGTACAATTATGATAAAGACGTTTTTACGCCTTTTGTAGTGTACACTACTTATAAGGGACTTTCGCGAGAGTGCGAGGCACGTGGTACTAGTGCAAACTGCTGTCTTCCAGTTTTCAGTCACAATGTGTACAGTACGCGCAAAACTAAAATGCGTTTGAACTGAAGTTGGTTTCGGGAGTTTGCGCAGGTTCAATTAAATATTAGCGTTGATTATACCTTACGTTGTGTTGTGCAAAAGAGATGGCATGCGAGTACGGATAGTGGCTGAGCTAGAGCGCTTATAATTGTGTACTGCACAATGACGTGTACTAACTTCAAGACCACGTTTAAGTTTTGCTCGTACTGTATAAACACTACTACAAACGCAAAAACAAATTGAGTGTGTGCAACGTATATTGTTGAAAATAGCATTTTTTTTAAATATTATTGCCCACGAGTAACCTCGTTTTAGCTAGTGGAACCTAATAGGATTGACTTGTCCGTGTGGACAGAAATCCCGAAAAAAAAACCACAAACGTCTCCAAGCTGATTAATCATCACGTAGTATAGAGCAAAATCGCTTTCCGCGTCGGTCTGTCTATCCGCTAATTGCTCGTAAACCACGCAACGAATTTTTAAGCGGTTTTCATTGTCGGTTAAATATTTTGAAATTGAAGTTTTATATATATTGCCTTACATGCCACTAAAATTGCGCTTGCACAGTCCCTCCTTTTGCCGATCCTTGATTATGCAGATGTGAGCTATCTAGATCTCAGTGAAAATCAGTTAAATAAACTTGAGCGATTGCAGAATTTCTGTATCCGCTTCATCTTCAGCTTACGTAAATATGATC
The DNA here is from genome assembly GCA_039645545.1 of Dendrolimus houi. NCBI lineage: Eukaryota > Metazoa > Arthropoda > Insecta > Lepidoptera > Lasiocampidae > Dendrolimus > Dendrolimus houi. The sequence continues at coordinate 8,164,875 of CM077121.1, read as the reverse complement.
ATATCTCTGAATTTCGCCATGAGCTCAAGTGGCTGCTTATACGCCTTCGCCGGAATGCTTACATCCTATCCCTTCTTTACAGTATATTGTTCAGTCCTAAAACGCCCCCGTATCTTAAAAGCCGTTTTCACTTTCTTCAAGACGATTTGAGGATTCTGAGACCATCTTTGAACTACCGACTAAGAACGCCTACACATACTACACAGTTTTATGACAAATCATCTACTGTGCAAGCTGTAAGGCTTTGGAATTCACTACCTCAAAACATAAAACAAGCCAAGTCTGTGCATTCGTTTAATGATCTCGTGAAACAACACTATCTCAAATTTGTAACTGAATAATAATGTTATTTAGTTGTATGCTTGGGATGGTGTTGTTTGAAGAGACACAATTTGTATATTTAAATAAATATGAATGTTTATATTATATTGTAATTTATGTAACATTTTCCTTTATATTTACGTATGTATTAGTATATTATATCTATTGCATATCTACCCCCATACGTACCGAGTTTCTGTCCATCCATAGGTTTTCTGGAAGAAATCGCTCCCAGCGATAAGACCGCCCATTGTACTTATTATGATTGTATGTATGAATTTATTTTGTAACATTGTGTGCAATAAAGTATATTCTATTCTATTCTATATGTATACACATATGGTTTTTATGTAAATAAAATAGAGCTACTTTGACCCGTGACGTAGCCGCGTGGAAAACTGTAGTACATTTATAAGTAAATTCTATTTTGAAGGACAAAAGTTGTAAGAATTTGTAACTATAAAACAATTACTAGGTATTGAAAAAAATTAATAACATCTACACAAAAACTAACGTACGTAAAAACTTATGTAATATACTATAAAAGCATGGCAGCACAGTCATAAACCGGCTGGCGCGGCCCTACCAAAGTACCCACATACTGCGGATATTTTATGTGTTTCGAACACAGCCATAAACTAAGGCGTGGTTGTACGAACATTTCGCAGTAATTACCATCAGGTCAAACAGTTAGGGTTAGGTATATCGAACTATCAGTGCTATAATGTCACGAGTCACGATCTAAATGTGGAATTTAAATTACGCCCTCTAAGTACTAATATGTATTTCTGAATAGTTTCTCTAAAGAACGTAATCTATAACTTTGTACAGTTGTCTATTTGAAATAATGTCGACCAAGTACATTAAAAAGTTCCAGAAAAACGACAAAGACAAACGACTACTGTTTTCGTCATTTGGCTAAATAACGCTGAAAAAAGCATTTAATCGAAAAATTTCCGTATATAAATAGCTTGATGGATCTTGTTTAAACTAATTTTTGTTGTATTTTTTATGCCCTACCACTGATTTTTCTGAATTTTGGACTTCTTCAAAATGTAAAAGGGTGCCGGCACACAATTCTTACGACGTCGGAAGTTAATATTTCGTCAACTATCTATATATTAATACGTGAAGCAAAAACTTTGTACCCCTTTTTACGAAAATGTAGGACGGAGGAGTATGAAATTTCGCACACTTATAGTCTATATAGAGAAGAAGCGACGAATGCTATTTTTTTTAAAATAATTATTTAACCAATAAATAAAATTACACATACTACCATGTTGTTGACACATACACGCATATATACTGTTTTGTTTATTATTCAAGTCAAATTAACAGAGTAGCCTTAGCGAAATCTTTGACTTTAATCATTATGGTCGAATTTCGACAACGGGCGACCACTAGTTAACTTAAAACAGTCATTAAGAACACCATAATAGTTGTTAAGGAACCATTTGTAACACACGTGATTATGTGTAGTGAATATAAATTTTCAACATTCAGTCACATGTATGGAGGCCACCCCTAAACTTTAATTTTTTCACGGTTTTAGATCATTGTACAGCGCCGTTTTTATACCTTCTACTGAAATTTCCACCATAATTTAAAACTGAATTGTTTGTTAGAAAAATGACTGTGACACACAAAAACAGACGGACATGACCATTTTCATAAGTTACCGAATCCTAAAAGTTATTGAGAATGTATATATCTCATTTAAAATAAATTATACACACACACATATATTCACTATTTGTCCAATACGGACGAAGTTGTAGGCGAATACTAATATTTATTAAATTATGTACATTTGTTCAGTTCTAATTCAAATTCAAAAGTTTTTATTCAAAACAAGTTCCCTTGGAGAACACTTTTTGAAGGTCATACATGTAAGTCGAAATTTAAATCTACTTCCTATTCTATGTACACCGCTACGCAACGTGTTTTCGCTTTTTAAAGAAGACGAAGCGGCAAGACTGCAGCAACACGTCTAGCTAGAAAACATTTTTTCGTCAAATTTATCTCATCTCTAATTTTACCCAAACACAAATGACATATTATCTTGCAAATAATTTTGAATCAGGGTCGCCCAATTAGTTTACCTTACCAATTACGTACGATTTACTTGCCATTCATGTTATAAGTACCGTCATTAGGTATAATACACATAATAATATTGATATACTGCCTTTTCATAGTAACGTAGGAGCCCATTACCCCCCGAAGTGAGACCTCTTTTTGACCTTCGACCTCTCTTCACAGCTCAAATTTAATAGGTAAGTAATTGAACTTTGGGGATGGATAAATTTTAAGTCTCTCAGCACGTTTCAGGCTTCCACAATAGAGAAGTATAATTAGATTGTCAACATGTCATATTTTTCGTATGATTATCGCTTCTCAGGCTCATGAAAGTTTATGATACGCCATTACATTTGACATTTTGTAAAATGTAAACAATTTTGATATATGTTTATATTGTAAAGTGAGTTTCAAAGAAAGAGTTCATGATCACAAAATATTTATCATTTGTACATAATAATATAAATAATGAGATATATTAGAGGAGGAGGTCATTTTATTTATAATCTTCTTTATATATAAAATTCTTCTGTGCAATGTGTATGTGTGACTGAACTCCTCCTACACGGTTGGACCGATTTCGATGAAATTGTTTGTGTGTATTCAGGTAGATTTAAGAATGGTTTAGATTCATAATTGGACCCGGCAGGTGGCGCTGCAATCGCGTTCTAAATTTTATTTCTTGAGGGCAGGACAACATCTGCCGCGACAGCTAGTAATATATTGTTACGAGTGCGAGACTCGAATTAAAATGCCGTTAGAATTACTATAGAGCGTATTAGAACTATACAAACACGTATAACAAAGGTACAAATATAACCGAACACAACAAGTCCAAACGTAACGCAGAAGGTTGTAATTCAATAAAACGCGCAAACTCCGTCACTATTAGATTCCCGATTGTAGTACACACGTCTCGCTTTGATCATGGTTCTCGCTCGACTGCCCCCCTCTCTCAATCAGGCCATCGTTTGATACTGCACAAATGCAATGTGCCGCCCGGCAACGTGGACCGAATTTCCTAGAATCAGTTTGTACTTTATATCCATAACACCTGGATAATTATTTCAGCCGCAAGTGGCCATAAACAATAGAATAATAGGCTGTTCTCTAGAAAAGTATGCCAATAAACAAGTAAACAAAAGAAAACGATCATAAAAGAATTACAATAGTTTCAATGTTATTAGTTATTAGTTCAAATGCCGACGGATAATAAATGTGCTTCTACAAATCTGTACGTGGAATTTGTCTTTGTCGGCGCCTAGGTTGTAACAGTATTAAAAGTTTTCTATGGAATATCAAAATACAAAGCTTGTATTTCACACTTTCATATCAATATAATATTGATGCAAACATATAAATATGAGTTTGTTATGTTTTACGTTTGAATTTATACTATACGTTCTTTCTTCACGACTTTAAGTAAGAATAGTTTAACAAGAAATTTGTTCTACATATAATATGTAGTTCCTAAAGCGAGAACAAATAATCGCTATATTTATTATATAGGAAATTAGCATTTATGTGAAATTTCTTGCAGAATATAGGTCGTAAGTCTGAGAGGATGAAGCTGAGATCAAATCTATAGTAATATCTATAGTGATTGAAATATAGATAAAATTTGAATTTCATTTTAAAAGTATAGAAAGCATTTGCATCATTTTACTTGCATTATTTTATACCTGCATGCGCCGTCGAGCCACCACAGACTTACGGCCTCAGGATTTCCGAGCGCACCGTTTTCACTCCATCAAGGAAAGCTCTCTGAAGTTTGATTCTTTCTGCAATATGGAAGGGACCTGCCCGCTGTACTGATTTACAGTAAAAGCTAACCCGATTCTAGTTAAGGCTAATAGTAAGCATATCAGAGTTACTTTATACTCACCAGGGAGCGTATTCAGCAGTCGCAAACCTCATATTACTATACCGTTTGTGCCTGGGCGAAAATAAAACTTTGTTACATCAACACCAAAGAATTATACATAAATTAGAATGTTTATAATTTAACTACTACATAACTTTAATAAGAAAAATAGATAGTCACATAAATGAAGTTAAGATTATTTTCTTCCTTTAATAAAATACGGTCGCTTGTAAACGTTATAAACGTTATTTAATAATTTTAAGAATAACAGGTTTGTCATGTCACGTAGCAGATAAAAACACAGTAGTAAACAAAATTATTATATAATCGTAATTTTAATACTTAAAACTCTCCATATTAATTTTATACCCCTCCCCAATGGTGCGTTATCCCATCAGATAGAATAACTATTAACAGTACAACTCAAATTAAACATCCTCCACCCATATTACCCAAAAAGTTCACACTTGACCGTTTTAACACGAGGAAAGAAAATGAATTTAGCTAATGATGATTACTATGTAACAACGGGTAAACAGGCATTACCATGGGGATCACTATGGTCGTTTACTTGATGATATTATAGGACACGTTCATAAATTCAATGTAACGTCATCGACAAAACGACTTTATTGAACATTGCTTTTACAGCTTGGCAAAAATGTGTATATCTATCTACAGTTGTTGTTACACAGTGGAACTGTTATATGGTAGTTAAATAAAAATTGCCATGACCACCATAATTCTATTTTTTTATTGAAGATGGTGAAATATCTCTTCCTAAATCGTAAAAAGTGCTAGCCTCGCTTTTGGAGTTTACTCTTTGTTCATAATTTTTCTAATGATAATTAAGTTCTAGCATGTTCGTTTACACAATGATATGGCATCTGTGGTCTCCTAGTCTAGTTATAATAACCTACCTATTTCACTAGAAGGTGTTTCTTGGGGATATAGGCACAACGATATACATTAAAGGTGTACAAAAATTCTAAGCTTACCTCATCTTTATCTCATATCATTAATAAAATATACTTCTATAAACACATCTAAATATATATGTAAATTGTACTAATGTAGGTATGAATGGATGAAAGAATGATGAATGATTTGATGATTTGTGGTGTGACAGAGGACGTATGTCAGAATAGAAGAGTATGGAAGAAATCGGAAGAATAGAGGAGTATGGAAGAAAAAGACATATTATGCCAACCCCAAATAATTGGTAAAAGGTGAAAGAAAAAAGAATAATGGATGAAAGAAAACGTACATTTACCTATTCATTCCGTTTTAAATATTTAATCTACCCAAAGCCAACTCATGAAATAGATATTCATTAGTACTAGGAATTCATAAACACGACCCAGTTCAGTTCAAGTAAGTTGGTCATAGCTATAAAGACCTACTCATTCAGATTAATCCGCCGAAACGGTCGCATGAGGCGGCAAAGGTTCCACGTCGCAAACGAAAGGGGCTTTCTATTCATAATATTCCCAAACCGTACATATAGTACGCCCTAAATTCTGTGTGGGGGTTGTTTTTGAAAGTATTTTTTTTACAAATCCCTTGCCGGCAATACTGTCTCCGTGACTTGCATTCGCTTTTATAGTATTTATGGGGAACCCATGCCTATTTATATTGCCATATAGGTTTCCTATTCGCTATAAGATTTTACCAAGCAACGTGATCAAGATACTTTGTGAATACTCCTTACTTGATTTCTGGTGCATGAAACTTTTGAAACGCCTCAAGTTTCACATCACTCCGTAAAGAATAAGCGTTTGTATCATAGATATTCAAGGGAAATCTTGTGCTTTGACAATTCACTTATGTTACCAACCTAAATTTAGTGCAGCTAATGTATGTTTATAGGAGGCATTATGAAGCTACAGTTGTAGTTGTTACTTGTATAATACTATTGGGCTCGTTCCGTCATCGCTCGAATATAAAAGCGTGCGGACAGAACGAAGGGACAAAATTCCCACTCCGACTTTGGTCAAGTGAAAGGTCTTATTCCAGCTTTGGGCCGATGCACATATCATAGTAGCGCTCTAGGGTGGCTAATTGTGCGAGAAGTGAGACTTGATAATATCTGCTAATAGTATCAACGTGTACTCTATATGCCGAATTGCGTGAAATTTAAATAGGTTATAGTTGGTGGCTTGGAAAAAAATTACTTTGTTTCTTAATGGTATTTTTATGAGCGAAGATGTTTGTTTAGAGTCGTAAAAGAATATCACACTCTTCAAATTTTTGAACGAGGCGCGAAAAGAGTGTTTGAAAATTATTTTCAACAAAAACTTGTTTTAATTTTAACAATACATTAGTAATTTTTGAATTAATATGAAGTATCTTCAATTAAATAACAAAAAGACACTCGTTACACTCGACACCCTTCGCTGTGGACGGACAGGCAGACAGTAGGTTGGTTTTAAAAAAAAAAATATATTATCATATACCTACCTATTTTTGTGACTCATACAGAATAAGGAGCCAGCGCCTAACCATTTGTATGCTAATGCATCGAAAACTTGGATCATATGAGCATGTTTTTAAAAAAGCTAGTGAACGGAAAATCCAATTTGCTGTATTTGCATAGACGGAAATTATATGTTTCCTATTTTATTATTATTGTATATGACAGATGGTTTATATTGTTAACATATATATTGAAACAACTTTGTTTTATTTATACGAAAGTTGTGTAACCGAATGGAAAAATCAATGGGTGCTGCTCAGCTCTACAGAACTTATTTTTTCGGAATCAAATTTTTGTCTATTTATTTTTCTCTAGGTTCAAGACACTGTAATGGCATGAAAATTATAATTGTAAATTAATGAAAACTGATTGTGAGCACGTGCTTCAGTAATGATAACAATGAAAGAACCATAGATTAATAACATGTATCGTATAGACAAAAAAGGTTGTTATCTTAAACACTCTCGCATCTTTCTTCGTCACCCAATCCTAGACTCTCGTAATATATATATAACGAGGGCCTACTTTTCGATATACATATCCGTGCAGGAACGGAGAAAGAATACGATTTCCTGCGGCCGAGCGGCCTGTCGTAAAAGGCGACAAAACAACCCACAGCCAGATATCTGGTCAGGTCTGGAGGGCTACCACCCCTGATCTAGGGTATGCCACCATAAAAACCTTGAGTTGTGTTCCGGCATTAGTGACCAGGTTCCAGTTAAGAGAGCAGCAGTGCATTTGTAGCACCTTTGGTGTTGCAAATGTCCATAGGCGATGGTAACCACTTTCCATCAGGTGGGCCGTCTGCCTGTCTGCTGAACTCACGTAATAAAAAACCACAAAATATTTTCAATAAATCTTACACTTCTTTATATACTTAAGATTTCTAAATATGTGGCAAGTTACAAATTCTATTATAATTTTAGTAGTTTCTGCAAAAATTAGTTGTGAGACACGAACTAACATCGGACAGAATAGAGATTCCTTTTTACCTTCACCCATGCCACTAAGCTGCCACCACTTTATATAATACGGCAATCACTCGACGACGCATGAAGCGACTTGGCTTTTTAATTATAATAGAGTACTTGATAATCACATTAAATAAAAACTTTTTACTATCATACAAAACGTCATAGCCTCCCCTGTTTAGTCGGTACGGGTGCACTGCATTATGACGTTTCAATTCTAGCAAACAAATATCTTATTGATTATTTTTAAAATCATAATTAAAATTATTTAACAAATTTTGAAAATAAGACAAAGTTATTTAAATGCACGCCCTTTGTGTACAATTTTTGTATTACTAAAATACGTTAAAAATCTTGTATTGAAAGCAATATACTGGGAAATTAAGTGTACCAAGAATAAATTAATACAATTAGTTGAACAAACCTACTAAACTACAAATCTTATCAAACGCTTAGAATTAGGGTTTCATGCACAACTATCATAATTCATAAAATAAGGCTTTCAACCATACACGTATAAAGTGCCGTGTCACAGTGCGATATTCAATCACGCTAAAATCGCAGTTACGCGTCGGAAATAGTAGAGAACAAATAAAAAGCTTATGTTACGATTTTACGTTGAACTTCTTATTTATTGCCATAATTCTATAGTATGTGTCTAGATATACTGGTAGGTGTAAGACATAGCGTAAAGTTACACTTTATTTTAATACTTGTCATACTCATAATACGAAATTGCGAAAGCGGCTGCTTTATAGGCCGCTAAAATCTGTCTTAGATCTGTCATATTGTATTAATTCAAATTCATATTACAGAAATAAACCTGTACATCATACTGTTACGAGTTACAGGACTCGAATTAAAATGCCGTTGGAATTACTATAGAATTTATTAGAACTATACAAACACGTATAACACAGGTACAAATATAACTGAACACAATCACTCCAAACGTAATGCACGATTCAATAACACGCGCAAAGTCCGTCACTAAATAGATTATCGAATGTCCACAAGTCTTGCCTCGCGGCTGGTTATCGCTCGATTGCTTTCCTCAATAGGGCCATTGCTTTATATGGCACAAATTCAAATATGTCTGCCCGCCAAGCGTCGACGCAATTTCTCAGAAATCGTAATCCGCACACCTGCCTAATTATGCCTTCCAAAGGCCATAAACGAGTACAATAGGCTGCTCTCTACAATAACCAATAAATAAGTAAACAAAAGAAGACAATCATAAAAGAACTACAATGTTATTAGCTCAACCGCCGGCGGGTAATAAATGTGCTTTGTTTACAAACATGCAGGTGGCCCAAATTGTAAAAATACGAAAGTTTAGTATTTCACACATGTTACATTTCGTAAGCAAACTTCCCCTTACGTACTTTGGTCTGGATGTCATTGCAATCGGTCATACAGTTGTCCGTTGTATGATACTCAATACAAACACAACTTTCTTAGTTTGGGTATACAATATTACATTAAAATAGACTGGCTGCTTAAATTGGCTGCCTAGTGCGCGTCTTGTGAAAAGTTGTATCGTTTTGTAAGGTTAAAAATATAGTCAGTCGACTATCTCATTAGGGTTCAATACGAAAATTACATATTTCGATATAAGGGTATACGCCTTTAACTATACTTCCGTCTCAAGGCTGTGGATAAGCGATCGCTCAGAGATCCTATTGCACATCGGATATTATGCGTACAAATAAGGGTTATATTGTAATATTTTTTAGTCTCAATAAACTGTTGTATATTATCTGTTACCTACTTTAACGTAAAAACTACATTGTAAAAACTGTAGCTAATAGATGTTTTTGACACGTTGATCCGGATCGTCTAGTCTGCTTCCACCCTTATATAAATTCAACGTATTTTTGCAGCTTTATTTTATATCTTATTATTAGACCGACATTGCTTAAAGCTGAAACGACGTTTAAAGTAATGGAAAATTGAACATTATTATCGAATTTATAATTGAAAAGTTACTAGTAAAGGTTGAATGAGGAAAATGGAAAGTGGTTGGGGTTCCACCTAGTATAATGTTATAGTTGTACGTGTGGCCAAATGAGTCTCAATTACAGCGTTAATACATATATTGTCTGTCAATATTTGACTTCATTCACAATAAATAACAATATTGCATCGCAAATAACGCATTAAATCCATTGCTACATCTGCGTAAAACGGTCTATAACTATAACATTATCCCAGATGGAACAGTAAGATCACACTAAATTGAGAAACTGTAACGTATTAAATATACTAGCGGGCCCATCAGACGTTATCCTGTCTTGAAAAAATTTAGAATGCGGTCACAGCGCCACCTGCCGGGTCAAATTATGAATCTAAAGTATCCACCCACTCGCACACATAATAAAATCACCAAGATCGATCCAAGGTTTAGGAGTTCAGTGAAATGCACAGTAACATTACAATTTTATGCATAAAGAATATAGGTTTGGTCAATAATTAGCTGGCGAGAGCGATGAAGTTTCCATCAAGATTTATTATAACACAAATCCTCGCATTCGTAGAGTACGCACGGTTTTCGGAGGGGTGAGAGTCGATCGATAAATTACAAAGGGATAAGGGTTTTCCCTGACATGTCTAGGAAAAGGGGCTCGCTAAATACAGATTACGTCTGGACTTATACCACAAGAGATAGTTTTACTAATTCTATCCGTGTAGACTCACTAGTTTCTTAGAAAAATGATAGACACGCGGACAGACGGACATGAAGATTTCATAAGTATTTCGTTTATGCCAAATAGCTTCGGAACTCTAATAATATGAGTGGACGTACGCTTATAAAGTCAGAAAGATACCTGGTGACGATAGTTTCTTGATATCTTCCTTATGTTTATGTTACTTTGTAATATTTTTAATTTTCGAAACTTAAATTTTATTTTATTTCATTTTTAAAACTCAAAGTTGTAATTAATAACACGAAAATAATATAGATGGAGAAGCAGATACTACGCTCACGAAGTTTTCTTTTTACTATTTCCTTATAATCAATACAAAGTACTTTTTAATATTATCGGTAACACGCTTTTATGTTTTACGTAAGCAAATTACAAAAACAAGTAACGTTCCTTAAATTTATTTAAGAAACACTAAACGCATTTAACACCCTTAAATACGATTAGCGTTTTGCACAACGCAAAATTTGTCGCTAAAAATGTTTAAAGAACTATCAACGTTTATCACCCAAAAATGGGTATTTAACTGCCCTAAATGCATTTAAGGACCAAAAATATAAATGCATTCTGTTTTGAACAAGAAAACTGCTAGATGTGTTCGGATTTTACCTGAAGCTAGTTCATTCAGCACAGCGTCGACAGTTATATCTTAACTTGTATCCTTACCTTGCAGCGTTGATACATTTCTATTTTTCTGATTTAATTTTGATCGATCGACTATATGATTGTAGAGCTTCATACTATTAAACAACAGTACTTGATCTTGTGCAGTAAACTTAGGAGCACGCGTTCTTATTCCTTTCAGTTTTTCAGACATATTTACAGACACTATTTTAATTCACAGAATGAATATTATTATGAATTTCAAAATATATAAATATTTTCACAGCCGTGGTATTTGAGCCGGAGAAACGTAAACACAGATGGTCGATATTTCGAATGACAAATTGACATTAACAGACAAATTCCTTTTTACGCAAAAAATATATTGACTGAAATTGAAAAATACTGATGTCGTGTTTTTACTCGAAATAATCGAACGAACCGTGGAACGGAACCCATGTGGCTGTTTTACCGACCGGCTAAATACATTTAGCTAAACGTCACGGGATGCAATGCATTTAATTTTAAACACATTTAGAGAGCAAATTTATATTAATTTTATTAACTAATTTTTATTTAAAGACAATCGTTATGCAAGCGGCCCTTAGTCATTTTTTTAATAACAGATAATCAAAATAAGAAATTTCCAAAGTATATATTGTAGTTTCCTTCGCAAGATGGATTGTTTGAAGCTCATTTAAAGGGGATCGGGGGGTTATTACCTCATAAATACAGCTGTTTTACTTATGTGTCAAAACGTTGTTATTACGACAAGAGATCTTAAGTAAAATTTTACTGGGAAACCAAACAAATAATAAAACTACGTTTTAATAGTTTTAAGCGCGGTAATTTATTTAATTTTTGTAATTCTCACGTTTCTGCCAATTTGCAGTGGATTTTCCGATGTTTCGGCCACTAAAAAGTGGCCGAAACATCGGAATAACAAAAATCAAATAAATTACCGCGCTTAAAACCATTAAAACGTAGTTTTATTATGTATACAAGTCGCGAAAACTTAAGAAAATATTAAGAAAACAAATAGTTCCTTTTTTATTTATTTTTTTATTTCTGACGCTCAGCAGACAGGCTGACGGCCCAACTGTGATGGATAGTGGTTACCGTCGCTTATGGACATTAGCAATACCACTGGTGCTGTCAATGCGCTGCCGGCCTTAAAGGAGAAACTGGAACCTGACCACTGATGCCGGAACACAATCCAGGTGTTATGGCGGCATACTCTAGACCAGGGGTGGTACGCATCCAGTCGGGCAAATGCCCTACCATCTGACTGTGTGTTGTTTTGTCGCCCCTTAAGACAGGCCGCCCGGCCGCAGGAATTAGTATTCTTTCCGTTCCTCCACGGAATAAAAAGTTCATGTTTACGTATTATATTGGAAGAAAAAATATTAAAATATTTCTGAAATAATGTAATATTGTTGCAAATGCTCTTTAAGATAATTATTATCTGTTATATTAAGGGCAGCTTGCATAAGGTTGCATAAATTTATTTAAGAAACAAAAAACGCATTTAACAACCTTAAATACAATTAGCGTCTTGCACAACGCAAAATTTGCCGCTCAATATCTTTAAAGAACCGTCAATACGTTTTGTGTAAAACGTATTTAGGCAGTTTAATATAATTAACTAATTTTTATTTAAAGGCGATCGTTTTGCAAGCGGCCCTAAATTTAAAGTTGCGGTAGCGTAGGGGCTAACGCAAGCGTCCAAAACTCAAAGGTAGCGGGAATCCTGGCCGGAACGCATACACCACTTAGACAATCTTCTAACTTAATATACATATTATTACAATTACCACGTGCTAAAAACGGTGAAGGAAAACATCGTGATGAAACCGGCACATCAAGATAACCAATGTGTTAAACCTGCTAAGCCGCCTTGGGCAAGCGTGATGGGTATACTGTGCATTTCCCAATAGCGGGAGGCCCGAGCCCAGCAGTCGGACGTTTATGGGCTGTTATTATAATAATTTATTATATATTAAATTTAGGCAATTGAAAGGTGAAACGATGTTGATTTTATTCAGTGTTATTTTTTAAGATCTTCCTTGAATTTTTTAGAATTCTCCACCCTTATACTTCAAAAGTTTGAAATTTCACTACACAATTGTATAGCTGCATATAAACCTTATTGAATAATGAAATTTATAATTATATATATTCTAACATATAGTCTAAATATTTAGACTATATGTATATATATTTTTTGGGAAAAATAGCTGTATGGGTAAACGGACACATTGGATTTTGAAGGAAATTCGTTGAGTAAATTTTGGAGATATTGTGTATTTTAAATGCTTTCTTAGAATTTCGTAGTCAAATGAAAAGACAACAGTGGACGTCGGTCACATTACAGTACATGATTAAACATCAAATTGCGCCGGTCATTTGACTGTACCTCGTTTGAACGCAATCAATGGTTTACCCAGATTGATTGGAATAAAATAACGTGTGTTTCGAATATTTATTTATAGATACCTATTAAAAATGTAATTATTTTCATAATATACATATTGAATAAACTGAGGTGAGGTTTAATTGATGTATGGAAAATTTTGTTGAAAAACTACCCTTTACCTTGGTTTGACTTTTCTGCACAGAAATTGGTCCTTACAAGCTATACTATGATTTGGTATAATTATACAGAATATGTTTATTTTTTCGAAATCAGCCTATTCGATTCCTGGCAAGGGTAATAGATTTTTCAAAAAATGTAATAATACCATTTTAGTTTTCATCGCAATGGGCCTCGAGACCCCTTTGAGTGTTTTTCGATATTTCGTATAGGATTTGACCCTGAAGTCAGACTTGAAAAATTCATGTATGTATAATATTGTTACATTCCGTCAAAGATAAGCGCACAGCTGCCTGTTGTAAGCGCAGTCCATTGTCTTCCCGGATTAGGAATTCTTTTGTCTTTTGAATTTGTAATTAAGAAAAACATGCTATTGTCTTTTTACTTCTTTTATAACCATCATTAGCGTTGAACTAATCCTTATTGTTATTGTTTTCCACTTTCTGGTCATTCGCAGGTGTGCAAATAATTATTTCTTAGAAACTCAGTGTGCGCGGCCAATTTCTTTGTACTGTGTAGTTAGTATAAGACGATGCCCGAATGGGGGGGGGGCAGTCAAGCGACGACTACGACACGAGTAAGACGTTTGTAGTACTCTCGATTAGCGATATAGACGACGGACTTTACGCGTGTCGAATTACATTGAATCGTGCAGTGTGAACTGGTTGCATCCAGTTTTATTTGTGTTTGTTTTATACGTGTTTGTACAGTTCTAATAAATTCTATAGTAGTTCCAACGGTATTTTTAATTCGAGTCCTGTAGCTCGTAACAATATGCAGTTACACTTTTTTTTAATCAACAAATTATTCATGTCTTCTATTTGACTATATTAGTACAACCAAATGGCGCTGATTGCCAATAAATTATATTTCAATAAATAAACGTCGCACCCACGCCATGCCACATGTGACAAATAACATAATTGGTACAATAAAATTATATATTCATACAGAATTACTTGCATTCCTTTTTATGAATATGAGATCATCAAAAACTATTTCCATTTTAATTACATTGTTAAGCAATTGAAAATATTTATTGAACTCATTAAGCTTTTTATTTATTAAAAAGCTTTGATAATATATAAATAGATCTTTAACTTTGTTATTACAGTAATTTTATACGGATTTTTGTGTCTTTAGCGACTTTTTATCATTTTTTACTTGTGGCGGATACAATTAATTTAAACAAAAGACTCGAACTGATGCTTTTAGGTAGGATTAAATCTCACAATATACGCAGACTACTTATAGGTATATAGTACGTAACAGGTGGAGCAAGGTAAAAATAAAGTGTTTGTTTACAATTCCACTTACACATGGAGAGATGTTCTATAAAATACAATACGTATTTTTATAACATTTTTAATTACAATGATAATAAGTCAGCTTGAACACTCACCCGACCTCTGTCACTACATCACGCAATCAGCGCGTTCTTGTACTTACGAAACACCTGTTCGACGGATATTTATATAGAATTCATTAACATTAAAAACAATAAAATATTTGTATTTTCCGTTCAAAATATATATATATAAAGTAAACCTACGTTTGATATTTTGAAGATTAAGAACGAATTTTTAGACGTTACTTTCATTCATACTTGAAATATAAAAAATAAATATTTTGAGTATGGAAAAATAGACCTTTAAACTTTTAAATTACAAGTATTTTATTTGGACCCCCTATAAAAATATTTTTGTGAATCTGACACTACATATTTTGTACTCAAAAGATTTCTATACGTGCGTCAAGTTTCAAATATTATAGATAATAATTTCTGGAATAATCGGCTGTGATATATAGACAGGCAGAGTAAGATCATAATGGTTCTTTTAGATATCGGAAACCTTACGAATATCAGATAGCGAAGAAGGTCGTCGATAACAACTTTCAAGTGATTAAAATTACTATTAATAACAACAATTTTCCTATTATAAATGTATTCTTTTAGTCGATACTTGGTTGTCAAAGAGTGCTAGCTAGAAAACTAATCATGCAAATTACCCCACCATAGTTCAGATAACATTGTTCCTTTGATATCCATCCATCTAGTTGATTATATATTATCGATTACCTTATGCCATCCATTATACCACTAGTCCGATTAACTGTCTAAACCTAATCCGGCATTTCGTTATTACTTAACTCGATGTTTTCCTTTATACAAACATGTTTTTCTTCTTTAATGCATTCGATACCTACTTTTAAATGTTTTTAAATGCGTTCTTACTACTGGCTAGGCCCGCTAGTTCGTTCGCGAGGGATTTAAGTGTTCTAAACCCTGTATACCAGAAATGTCAGAAATAAAACAACTATCTAAGGAGCTACCTAGATAGAATTCGCTATCTTGCTTTCGCATTACTACATTTTCTAAGACATAAATTGACAACATTTACACGACAAATCTGTATGACACAAATCTTCATAATAAATAATATTAGAAAAATGCGTACTTTTCTTTTTATTTTAAATATTTGGATAGAATAAAATACATTGAATAATAAATTACGAATGTTTCACAAAAAATCATTTTGGTTCGGACAAGGTTTCATACAAAAAAATTGCCAAAAAATATGTTTTATGTATAGAAACGTATATAAAAAAATCAAATCGCAAGTAATATCTGTCAATCTTCAAAAGAGTCGTAATGCGCAAGCGAGACAGCGAACTCCGAGTTTTCTCTTGCGTGTTGATAAAATATAAAAAAAAACACCACTAGAGTTTATTGCTAAATTAAATTTTTTGAGATTTTCGCAGTCATAAATTTAATATCTTAATAATTTCCAATTTGGTCACAAAAATGGGTTTGAAATAAAATGTTGATTGAAAATATAATGGTATTTTATGCATCAAAACATTGAACAACAAATACTTGTGATGCTCGCTAGAAAAGTAGGCGTTACATTTTTACTGGGCGTTTGTCAATCCTAGTGTTTCTGTACACCCACGGAATTAAAATGTTCGTCACCTTAAAGTCGACTTTTCCTTGCAAGAAACAGTACTGTCAACATTTTAATAAATGTTACGTTTATAAAATTCTAGCTGTGCCCGCGACTTCATATGCGTGGAGTTACTTCTTATAACATCAGCTATCTACTAGTGAAAGTTCCGTCAAAATCGGTCCAGCCGTTTCAGAGATTAACTGAAATATCCAGATAGATAAAAAAAAAAGATTTTTTGATATAGGTATCGTATAGTTTCATACGCATTTAGTAACAAGCTGTTATTCTGACGTTATAAACAGACACTTAATTTTATTTATTTGTATGTATAGATAGATAGAAACGTGAAAAAAGAAAATTGTAATGTTGCCAATGACAGACGCTGAGATAAGAAACAAAGAAGATATAATTACTACGCTTATCATAAATATAAAAACCAATAAAAAGGTTTTAACATCTCTAAACAATCATCTTAGACAAGATAGAAAATCGAACAATATTGATGTAAGTAATTTTAAATTTTATTATCAAACAGTCAAACATAATTTTCTGTGGAACATTCTGGTCTGTGATTTAGTTTGAAAAGGTAATATGTTCTCGCGGAAAACGTTAAATGAATCAATTTGAAAACTGGCGAACTATTTCTTACCACCACTGTACAATTATAGGTACTGCCAGGAAATCAGAGTCATTCGTTTCTGTCATTTTCCCAATTTTATAACGTAATACAATAAAATTCACTGCATTCGTATTCATAATAAAAATTGTTTGTGCCAAATCGATCGTATCGTGTTGGCTATGAAATTGCTGCTACGCGACTACGGCGCTACGCTATTATTTATGTAGCGCAAGTCGCAAAACAATCAGGCATTTATAGAGAGCTTATACAATATACATACTAAAGCTTTTCATGCGGTTTCGTTCGCGTAAATTTGAAATTAGTATTTCATAGAAACTCACGAATTTTCCACAAATTTTTTGGCGACACTTGAAAGGATGTTTTGCTATGTAATTTTATTTTAAAAACTACATAATATCGGTTAAACTGAAATTAATTGTTTACAAGTAAAATTGTTTTAGTATTGAAAATGTCCACTGAATAAATTAAATGTACCTTTTCGAGGTGCCTAAAGAACATTCTCGTTTGGCATCAGTCATAAACCTACATTTTGGCTGAGACTACTTTTATCGTTGTCCGCCTTTCACCTATTTGCTTGCAGGTTATTTTAAAACTTATATCCATGAATAGCTGACGTTGGCCAGAAACGCCTATCAAGCAGTCATTTTTAAAAATCAATAAGTTTCCTGTGATCGTCATCGTTAACAAGAATTTTATCCTGTGGAAATTATCACGTTTTTTAAGATATAATACATATTATCACGTATGTTTCGGGTATAAGGGTAGGCAGACGTTGGCGTACACCTTAGGCAACATCTTTCATTTTAATTTCTTCATACATACACGTTTGTTACAAGTGATTTTAATCTGACAAAGTCCAAACAAGTCCACCTTTAATTTTATATATGTGGATGGGTGTAAATAACAGAATACAAGTCGATGATGTCACCATAGCAAACAAGTTACGCCCAGCAGTTATGCTCAGAACTTTGAATTAACCAGTGCAATTAATCAGGATGAATACAAAGTGTTACCGCATTCTTGTTTTAATCATTCATAATTCACTCATACATATTTAAACCATTCTATGATTAATGCCAACGCTTCTATATCTTACTAGCCGTTAATTTGTCTTACAACTGGTTAAAATTGGATTTAAATTACAAAACCAAAGGAGCAGGCGAGGTCCCGTCGCAGACGGCGACCAATGGGGCATCAAAAGCGTTGCGACATTCACCTCCCAATAATTACGTAGGGGATCGAGTCGCGGTCGGGGCTCCACTGCGGCAAGGCACACCCAAGGCCGTAGCGTGCCCTGGTACCAGCGTGCCCCTGGTACCCTGTTTGTTGAAGGCACACGTCGCGGCGAGTTGGCTATACCTATGGCTGGATCCCGCTGGTAGATTTAATGGATAATTTGGCAGTCGGCATCTCACAACTCTTCCGCAGGTAAGATGCTTGCAGAGTCGGCACCCAGATGCCCCATATTCTCCCTATTGATAACACCCTGGGCCCGAAGGGTAGCGTAAATTCATTCTCCCAGTGATATTTAAAAAATGTACGTAAACTATAAACCTCACAAGTAATATGAATTAATCAAGTAAAAGAAAAGATAGTAAGATGTAGAAACGCAGTACAATTCCTAATGTTCTTTAGCATAACAGGCCTATACCCTAAAATTGTTGTAAACTTACATGGAAGTAATTGAAAATATTTAGTGTTTCAGTATCACGTTTAAAAAACTCTACCTATCTTCTAATGACTAACACCTTTCTGAACGTCATACATATAAGTATGATTTAGATTTAGATTTTAGCCTTTTTTATACATTTTTAATGTTTCAAAATTATATAATAATTTTATTCGTGCAGGAACGGAGAAAGGATACAATTTCCTGCAGCCAGGCCGCCTGTCGTCAGAGGCGACAAAACAACCCACAGCCAGGTGGTAAGGTATATGCCCGTCTGGACGGCTACTACCCCTGGTCTAGAGAATACCGCCATAATATCCTTGAGTTGTGTTCCGGCATTAGTTGCCAGGTTCCAGTCACCTTTAGAGAGCAGCAGCGCATTTGTAACACCTTTCGAGTTGTAAGTGTCCATAGGCGATGGTAACCGCTTTCCATCAAGTGGGCCGTCTGCCTGTCTGCTGAACTTATGCAATATTTTTATTATTATTAAAAACGTAAAATATTTATACATAATCAAAAGTAAAAAAGTGCGCGTTACGCCCTGAGGAACATCTAAGATTCAATCACTTTCTATATATTAAAGAAAATCTGTAAATAATAGTACAGAGTCAAATGAATTTGTAAGCTACACGAAAATGAAGACAAAGAATAAAGAAAACTCGCATTTACGAGTTTTATTTACTTTCACTCAATCATCCACTTCAATCATCACTTTATCAATATTTAATATGATCAAAGAAAAAAATAATACAAAAATATTGACACAAAATCGGAGTCAATAACGTATTATTAAGCTCAAACGCGCACAACCTCCCCATGGAGCCTTCCATTGGGCCACTTGAAGCTTTTAATTAAATTCCACAGCCTACATGTGAAACCACGCTGTGTTGCCGTCGGGATTTAAAAAAATATTATTATAAACTGTGTGATGTTATAGGCGACATTTTTCGATAATTCGCCGAACTTATATAATTAATGTTAAGTAGTATTAATAGTTTTCTAAACGTACCAATCTAATTAAAAATATAATAAGAAATTATAGAATGATTATGTTGCTGAATGTAGTGTTTCCGGTATAAATGTCAGGTTAAAAACCTATGTATATCACTATAAGTTTATAGAGTATAGATTCGAAAGAACATGGTAATCTGTTAGACATTATACTCGTATTCATATCACTAAGTCCTGTCAGAAATCGGATTAAAACGTATACGCAGATTGAAGACAAAATCTGTTTAAACTAAACTTGTTATAAAACTATATTGAGCCAATTCGGAATCTATTCGAAAGAAACTTTCATAAAAACTGATATAAAATTAGACTTCGTCATTAACATGTTTAATAAGCACGCTAAAGCTCACCAGGTACAGCTTCATCGTCATGTAAATGTCGAGGCTATCCAAGTTGAGGACTTGGATAACAGAGACCTAATGTAGTAAGAGGATTCAAAAGGAGTTGATGAGTTAGTGCTGTAAAACTACCACGACAAAGTGAAGTGCATTGTGCTTAACATTAATAAAGAGAATATATAAATAATGTACAAAAATTATAGAAAAAGAAAACAAAAATAAATAGAAGATAAGCCTACTTTGTAAGAAATTAGCTGTAATAGAATAGTTGTAAAAGAAAATAGTATTATGTAAATAAAATAGCAAGTATAAGATGCAATATAAGAAGCTTGAGTAAGCAATAAAAAGATAGTTGTACTAGATAGTTAGTGCCTAAAGTAGTAATGTATAAAAAAAATATATATATATATATATATATATATATATATATATATATATATATATATATATATATATATATATATTATAGATATCAAAAATAAAATAAAAGAAAATAAAATAAAAGCCCGAGTAATTTCGTTCGCTCGGAGAGAGGAAAAAAAAACATTAATAAAGAACACATGAACAAAATGTCTTCCCTTTAAAAGAGCCAATAAGAAAAATGTTATTGGACACATTTTCAGTATAAATAATTATCTTAGATCAGATTTAAATTACTTTTTAGTCTTATTTCTTAGACTATATAGTAATTTTAAAATTGTGTTTTGAAGATGTAGCACTTTTTTTTAATTTCAGCACTCTATAACTCCTTTTAGGTGTTAAGAAAGGGAATACTAATGATTAGTTAAGTAATAATAAAAGATATGCACGCATGTATGTAAAAAAAATAAAGACTGACAAAAAATCTAAAAACATTCTTTTTTACTTTAGCATCATACAAACAACAGTTTTCATTTAAATTATTGCATTTATTTCTAAATAATAGGCAACAGCTTCAATGTTATTAGTATACTCGTAGACACATACATAATCAATGTCATTATTACAGATATTTGAAAAGGGCACAATGGTGCCACCTGTCATTGATATTACACGGGGAGGCTCTCTCGCAGAACCTTCAATTAGCCCACTTTATGCGTCTTAATTAAATCCCAAGTCCCACACGTGTATACGCGCTAAGAATATGTTCATTCAGAAATTTCAATTTAATTAAAGTTGGTATGAGTGAGTGTCTTTGTCACGTGTCGAGTTCATCATTATGTTTAAGAATATGGCTTAATATTTTTACTTTTCTTACTAAAAATGACACTGAAACCTTTTGCCCGCGGATTAGCTCCAGTTAAAAAAGGGAGTGAGCATGTTATAATTCTTAAAACTTAATCTTTAATTCAAAGTACCTTATCATAAATACCGGTTACGCCATCTATCGAAGGTGAAACTAACTATGAGAGCAACACAGTAAAATTCTTGCTGTCATTGTCGTTACCATGGCGATATATTAGTCAATTGCCAATAAAACGCGATCGGGGCGTCATCTT
This sequence comes from Dendrolimus houi, assembly GCA_039645545.1. Taxonomy (NCBI): domain Eukaryota; kingdom Metazoa; phylum Arthropoda; class Insecta; order Lepidoptera; family Lasiocampidae; genus Dendrolimus; species Dendrolimus houi. The sequence continues at coordinate 8,143,176 of CM077121.1, read as the reverse complement.
TTCGGCTATATTCATCTATTTATTCCTCGGGACAGTCTTTTTTCGCAAAAGAAAGATACCTTACGTCCTATTCTAAACCTCTAACAACGTGCATGCAAAATTTCGTCGCGATCTATTGCATAGTTAAGGCATGACGCAAGTGACGACACTTTTATATCTGCGTAAAATATGCCCAGATTACATATTTTAAATGTGGAGTAGAGACTGCGTCTCGGTAAACTTAGTGTCGTACGCCCTTCAGCCCGATGGACTGACGACCTGAGCAAGGTCGCCGGTAGAAGATGGATGAGGAAGGTGGAGGACCGCCGAGGACCGCCGATAAGTGGCACCGACTTGGAAAGGCCTACCTTGACCAGTGGACTGTGATTGGCTGACAACGACGACACATATCTTAAAGATTGACGAAGACACTTCTGCCCAAATATGGAGTTATACAAGCACAAGAACTTACAAGTCGACGCTCTAATTCTTCATTTTCTAAAAGGCTGACAGAAGTTGCGAAGTAATTACCTGTAATAAAAAAAACATACAATTAGAGTAGCACATTTGTCAGGCATTTTATGTCACATACCATTTTATTAACTTAGCAGGGGTATTAATCTACTAAGCTAAGGAAGGTACAGACTGTTTGGCGTACTGGGTAGTGTGGTGAATTTTTACTTTAGCCGAGCTATATGCGACCGAACTGCAGTGACCAGCCAGCATACAAAATTAGTACAGCATCCGCAACGACCGGTTAGTATTTTCTAAGGGGAAACACAAACAGACGACATGTCTCAATAGTCTAAAATAAGTATTGCGAACTACGCTTGTTATGAAATAACAGAGGTAACATTATAATATCTCACACCTTGCATGGTAACGCCTAAAACACTATAAACATACCACATAGGCCTTCCCATTTTGGAAAACAAACGGTAACTATAGATGTCACACTTGTGCAAGACAGATCGGCGGGTTTCACACATCGTAATTTCATTATGCAGTTTTCCTCGCGATGTTACTTTCCGTGTCAGTAGTAACAATATGCATATTAGGTAAGAAAAACTATATAAAAGCAGTGCATACTCTCCAATCAGTAATCATCAAAATCAGTAATAATCAGTAAAAAAATGTTATGGGGATATCTATAACAGAACCGTCATCTTTCAAATCAGATGGAGATACTTACCCAATAAGATCTTATTATGCCTGGTACATTTCATGCAATTGTTTTTTTTTAATTCAGACGGATTATCTCTATGTTTTTAAATATTTCGCTTATTTTTTATATGCTTTATTTATTAAAATCCAGAACTGTAATATAAATAAGAAATAACGTGATATGTGTAATTCTAGGGTAATAAAGATTTTCAATAAAAGTACTTAATCTACTTTGAAATTACTCTCTATATTCCCTACCGTTATATATAAAATTCTAATGTTAGTGTGTATGTCACTAAACTCCTAAACCCCTGGACCGATCTTGATTAATTTTTTTGTGTGTATTCGAGTGGGTTCCCGGATGATTTAGATTCGTAATTGGACCCGGTAGGTGGCGCTGGAATCGTGTTCCAGGACTTTGATGCAATGTTTTGTGTGTATTTGAGACCCACTCAAATACACACAAATGATTTAGATTCATAACTGGATCCGCTAGATAGCGACGGAATCGGGTTCTAAATTTTTATTTTTTCAGACCAGGACAACGTCTGCCGAACTCATCAAAATTATCTTGTAAAAATCTCAGTCGCTTTCTCCAAAACATGTTACGCCTACAGTTGCTCAAATGCGCTTAGCCTATATGTCATTACCCTAACATAAATTTATTTTGAGACCACTTGCACATGTTTCTTCGCAAAAGTTTACACGTTAATAAAGTTCAAGCGTGTGTGATTGCTATACGTGCAATATAATTAGTGTATGGTTGTTCGCTTCCAACTTTATCCAGCCCAACGCTTTATTGCTCGCTGTAATATTGGAGTATTGACAATGGAACTATAAATTTTAAACTTGGTGCAATAAACTTTCCTTATAATGTTGTATTTGCAGCAAATCGTTTATTATATTCACTTAAGTGAGCAAATATTACTTTGATTCAGGCCTTTAATGCATGAATTTTTAAAACTTTGTCGAGAGTGTATTTTAAGAAATTATGTCTATTATTAAATAATTTGGTTGACAGAAATTAGTATTTTTGAAATATCAATTACGAATTCAAAATAATGGATATTAGTTGTAGCGATAGACTAAGATTGAAAATTCTTTATAGAATTTTTCAGATTTAATGTCCATATAATATGACATGAAACGCAATCTCTTTCTAATGACCGATCCTTCAACACCTGTTCAATCGCATCTAAATTCTGGATCTGCACATGTTCAAGTTATATAATATATATATACTGACCTCCATAATTCATAATAGTTGTAGGTTTATCGACTAGTTAAAAGTTCAAATAATATAAAACATTAATTACTATTTAAACAAAAACTTTCTGAACTTCACTTTAAGAAGATAAACCTCATATAATTATTATGAATTAGGCCGTCAGAATTTTTATATCACAACCTTAAAAAATTGCTCTAAGAAATTCTTATGAGAACTTTTAAAAAGGTTCAGGATATTGAAAAGTCGTTAAGGCATCTACGCAGTAAAATTCTTGCAAGCTGTTAGAATTCACGAAAATCGTTATGTTATACGAGTATATCCAGGTGACAATGACATATATAAGACTTACTTTTACTTTTCTCGTAAAGAATATGGATAAACATCCATCTATGTGTTGTATAAGCTATTACAGTTGTCTTCGCAGTTTATAATAATCGGCAAAGAGCATAAACCTGACAATACAAGGTATAGCAAGAACTCCATAGAATACCTTGTAGAAGGATTAAACTTGGCCCAGGCATAATAGAAGCTATCTTAAAATAAATTGGCGTGCCGAAAGGTCTATAAGTAGCCGAGCGTAACTTTTTGCATTAGTTCCCACTATTGCAAAAAGTCAACAAAGAATTAGAAGGCATGCGGCTTTAAAAGCTTATTTTTAAAATCTTTTATAGAAGTGGACGATTACAGGGTAGGATTTTCAAATATTTCACTTATCCCACCTACAGATTATTACTTTACAATATCTTACTTCGTAATCGTACTGCTATAAAAGACTATTTTGTGAAGAGCTTAAGGAGAAGTATTACTTCCGATTTATGTACTAAATTATGTGGCAATGAGAACATTTAAATGCATAAACGTATTTTTTATAAATATTATAATCCTAAGTTTCAAGATATTATTTGCAGTAATTAATAAATTTATACTATTTTATGTAATGTATAAAATTTTCAGATTACTTTAAAAGTAATATATATATATATATATATATATATGTGTAAAGAAAATACACATAATTTTCTTTAATTTGAACTGTCCCGCGCATCAAACGTCATTGAACGCACAGTGAATTGACAGATGACGTTTGCGAGCTATGAAAAAGAGAACCTAGAAGCATCTCGTGATTGTTAAGAAAAAACAATAATTTATAATATTAATTTAATTGCTAAAGTATTGTAATTGTGATTAGGAACAGACATTGTTAATAATAACGTTAAATGTCGTTTCTTTTCTTACAGAGAAACTCAATTCTGTCGTCCTAATCCCAAATTTATTAGAAAATATCTTATATATATATATATATATATATATATAGTAATATTATAAAATTCTAAACATGCAGTTTTCGTTGATCGACAACAAATTTCTTAGACTTAAAATTTGCACTACCTTTTTATCCTAGGAAACCCGCGAGAAATTTTCTGGGAATTATTTAAAATGGCCAGTTTGAAATAAAAATTCGAATTACAATGCGATTTTTTCACTGCTCGATAGCAAATTTTATGCATTAATAATAATAATAATAATTTATTTGCATTTCAAATATTACAGCCATTTTTTAGTGACAAACATTATATCTATGTTAGTAGGATACAACAGAATACAAAAGCAGAAAGAATGGTCATACCTCTGCCTCAACATTAGATAAGTAGCCTCACCCAGCATCGAAGGAAAGGGGAGTCCATTCTCTCTGCGAACACCCTCAGGATACTGCTGGTGCTAGCCCGGACTTTGAACATTAAAGTCGCGGCTTTCTTACGCCTGATGGTCTAAAAGCCATCAGTACGTAGCTTAGCGAACATTGTGGATGCACTGCAGAATCAAGGCCGCCCCAGTAGCATCCTGAAGATGTTGTTATATTGAACACGGATGGCACTAACAGCTCTCAGGGTTTAGTTGATCCAGAGACTTTATCCGTGGATAAAGGAGATTTTATCCGTGCAGGAACGGAGAAAGAATACAATTTCCTGCGGCCGGGCGGTTTGTCGCAAGAGGCGACTAAGCAACCCACAGCCAGGTGGTAGGGCATTTGCCCGACTGGATGGCTACCACCCCTGGTTTAAAGTATGTCTCCATAGCAACCTTGAGTTGTGTTCCGGCATTAGTGACCAGGTTCCAGTCTCCTTTAAGAGAGCAGCAGCGCATTTGTAGCACCTTTGGTGTTGCAAATGTCCATAGGCGATGGTAACTGCTGTCCATCAAGTGGGCCGTCTACCTGTCTGCTGAACTCCAGCAATAAAAATAAAAAATAAAAAACTTTTTGGAGTTCAGCAGACAGGTTGCTGGTTACAGGTTGCAAAATGCTGGCATAAAAAGATTGGCAATATACTTAAGTAATGTTATTTTGACATCTGTCAAAAAACATGCAAACCTCCGAATCAACATATTACCCCGTACTGCTAGCGCCCTCTGCTCCGGCTCTATGTCACCATCATCATTCAAATTTTAATTGACAAGATGCTCTAAATATTTAAACTTTGTAGCACGATTTAGCTTCGTACCATTCAAAGTCACCACTGGAATGTGAGATTGTGTGTGCATTAAAATGTGTGATATTTTATCCGAGAAATCCTGCGGGAATTTTCCCGGGAGCGGTTTGAAGTTGTTCGGATGTATAAAAATTAGTTTATTCCAACGCAGTTTTTACTAAAACGATAGCTTACATTCTTTTTTAAATGCTTCGGTACTTTGTATTCCAGGAATCCCGCAGGATTTTCAAGCTAAGTAATCTATAATATTATAAAATTGTAGAAGTGTAGTCTTGTGTTATTTATATTTTTTGTGTCCGTCCGTTTATTCGGGATTCACATAAAAACTACAGGGTCGATTTCGATGCGATTTCCGTTAATCGATGGCCAATTATTAGATTTAAAATCTGCGGTACTTTTTATCTTATCCGGGAATCCCGCGGGAATTTTCCTGCATATTGTTTAAAGTAACCACCGTGAAAAAAGTTTGATTCCAATGCAATTTTTTCACTGTGACTACAAGACATCTTTAGTCGAATAGTTTTAGTTGTGCCAATGCCTTTAGTAACATTATTTATACCGGGTTTTTACAGGAATTTCTGGGTTTAATGTATTTCCGTACTAAAAACCAATTGCCCTGCTGGAAATATCTTTTTAATTTTAAACATTGCAAACAACAGTAATAAATGTTACTTGTCCGAAGTGGACGAATTCTAAATTGAATGTTTATTATCATGTATTCAAATAATGTTCTATTTCTTCTTTTGTTTTGCGTTCCTTGTGTAAATATTACAAAAGTTGTCTGCGGAATATAACTAAACTATAACAAGGATTAGGCATGCGGGCGACCAGCCAAACAACCGGTTTGGTTGTGAGACTGCAAACTTATAAATTCCCTGGAACACAATGAGGGCGCCGACGTCATTGCACGCCACCGACGCCCACTTACATTACATCCCTCTACAGATGTCACATTATCAGATCCATTTTAATATTAAAGATACAGTTACAGTGAGATTGAATATTGAAATAGATAAGAAAACTCATTTAAATGTTTTAGTTTACTCTTATTTCTTGTTTTAGTTTTCAACTTACTTGTTCGACTCTGACTCATAAGGAGGACACAAAAATATATGTAGTTTTAAAATAAAACATATTGAAATGTGCACAATAACAAGCTTAAATTTCATATCACCAAAATATTGCTTAATTTTCAAATTAACTTATCTGTTACAGGTTTCTATTTAAGTATCCAGCACTAGAATGTTACACGCGGCTCCACTCCTGTAAATTATTATCGTATACAATATATCATAATTATGTTCATCCCTATAATTGAAATTGTGTACCTATATATTAGACCACTATTCATTTTAAAGACATTTACTGTGCTTGAAACATGGAATTTTACAGGCGTTAGGTTATTATGGTAAGACAGTACATGTTCCGCCTTTGATAGACATTCAAAATCGTTACAAAACTATTCGGATATGCAAATATATGATATTATAAATCCATCCAATCCATTAAATTATTATGGAAATATGTGATCTTGATAGGTGCTGATTACAGCACTATTATCATTAGATCAACTACTTTAGTCGTTTAGATGTATAAAAAGATAAAATATTTTGTCAATTTAAAATATTCGAATTCGAAGGCCTCGTTAAACAATTTTAAATTATTATTGTCAGGAACTACCGAATGAACACAATCATGTAATATAATCTATGTATAAAACATAGAGGTTTATCTGCGAAAGTAGTTCGCATTATTTGGGGATATAAAATCTCAGCTACCAAGATCATACAGCGTCGCCTTAGTACACATACTCGTAATCTACCCTTAAATAGACAGAAAATTCTCACTAAAACTTATCTGTAATTAAAGTCACTCAAATCCGTTCAAAGATTAAAAGCATACGTGCTCTAGATATTCACTGCCGGCCTATCAATTGATGCAATCATGTACAGCTTTACCAGTATGAGTCAAACGAGGCGACAGCTGCAAACGCAGCCACATCGCGTGTAACAAGAGGCCGGTTCGTTAGAGCCGCGGATTTAAAATAAAACTTTTGAAACGACAACAAAAGAAAAACCTTTTGGCCTTGTATTGCGAAAGTCCATTCTTGAGTCACATTGTGTTTGGATTTCTCAGCTGAAACTTTCTTAAGTTATATTAGATACTTAATTTAAATAATACGTGGCAACGCCGCCAGCCTTTGTGACACTGGTTTGTACGTTTGGGACCAATATTTTATCTGTAATTTATTCCTTTTTTATTGTTTTATTTTATTAAGTTCTAGTTCTTAATATAGCTTGGTGATCAAAGGGCTGGTCTATATTTAGGGCAACGGATTAATTAGCGTTCCCATACAACGTGGGAATGCGGCCAGCATTTTGGGATCGCTCCCCACCGACAGGGATCTTGACTACATTTTTACTTGTAAATATGTTTAATATATTTAATTTTATGTTTCTTAATAGTACCAGTATCCATACAAATATATAAAAGTAAAAGTCCGTGTTTATTTGTGTACTTAAATAGCTGAACGGATCCTAATGGACTTTGTCGAAGAGATCCTGAGAAAAAAAAAAATATATATATATATATATATATATATATATATATATATATATATATATATATATATATATATATATATATATATATATATATATATATATATATATATACGCTACCTTTTGTCTGGCTGGTTGATGTCTTCATAGATGTGAAGCCGAGATCAACTTCTATAGGGTCCATATTTTTAATACACAATAGTAATATTTGCAAATAACTAGACATATTTACATTATTAACCTAATATTCAGTTATTAGGTGTATTTTTTTTACGTCACTTTCTAAAGTTCAAACTAAAAACGGTATCGAAGTTTATAAAAATGTTTTAAATTTTTGCTTCAGCCCTACGTATGTGTGTGTATAATGTACCTACTCCATATGGGATAATGTTAATGTTAGTCAGTGCGACCTAATCCGTCATGTTTATAGCGTTAAAAATAACACCATTACAAATTACTTACTACTTAATAATACACCAAATTGGCTAACTACATTAGTGTGTATATATATATGTTAAATGTCTATTTTCAACGTCATCTATGTACAGATAAATAAAATTGAAGTGTCTGTTTGTAATGTCTAAATAAAAATATGAAAAAATCAGGGGGGGGTAATTCGGACCAAGAGATTCTGAAAATGCAATTTTTAGAAATTTTGTCTGTTTGTCTATCTGTGTGGATGTTCCAGCTAATCTGTAAAACAGCGGGACCGATTTTGACGGGACTTTCAGTGGCAGATAACTGATGTTATAAGAACTTGGGCTACTTTTTTTTAGGGTTCGACGAAACAAAATTCCACGCAGACGAAGTCACGCACACAATTAGTTAACAGTAATAACAATTTCGCATCACAAATACCAATTTGACGTATATACCACTACCACATGCAATTTACTAAAATTTTCAACTACCTAATTCTAACGTAAAACAACTCGACGGCCACTGTAGTTGAGCGGGCTAAGCCTTTGACGGTTTACCTCACTGCAACGCTGAGGCTCCGGGTTCGATTCCTGGTATAGTAAATTTCGGACACAAATTTTCTCCATTATTTACTATGGTCTGGGTGTCTGGGATCGGCCCCAGAATAGTCCGTTGTATATTACCCATAACACAAGCGTAACTTTCTTACTTTGGAGGTATATAATAAGTGTGTTAAGTCGTGGTAGTGTAATGGCTAGCGCATGCGTCCCAAACTCAAAGGGCGCGGGTTCGATCCTGGCCGGAACACATGCACCACTTAGGCAGTTATCTGACCTAATGTGCATATTGTTACAATTACCACGTGCTAATAACGGTGAAGGAAAACATCGAGAAGCAACCGATGTGTCAAACCTGCCAAGCCGCCTTGAACAAGCGTGGCGGGTATACTGTCCGTTCGCCTATAGTGGGAAGGCCCGAGCCCAGCAGTGGGACATTTATGGGCTGCTATTATTAATATGTGTGTTTGTCAGCCAATTTATTATTGTTATTATTACTTATTCTTATTTAGCAAACTTGTAGGGTACCATTAACAAAGTCTCATATATGCATTATGACAGACCTGAGCCCAGCAGTTACGTATTTATGGCTTGATAAATCTTTAGATAGATTTCTACAACAAAAAAATACTCGACAATAATTGATAAAACGACAGTACTGTATATATTAAGTAAGATAGATTTTTATGGTCCATTTGTCGACAACACTTTACTTTTACTTATTCATTATTTAGGATATCGAATTATAAAGACCAACAGGTTTAATTACCGCTAATCATCTCCCAGCCCCGTCGGCTACTCGAGTTAAATTAGTTATGATCGCAGATCACGTTTCTCGCTGGACGTCGACATTTTATTATTTTGCTTTTTCTCTAAAGCCAGACTTGGCGTCGGCAAATCTTACTGGAAAGAAACAGAGAATAAACATTTATTTAGTACTGTCTACGCTATTTTATTTATTAATTGCGAAGCTGGCAAACAGACAAACAGCCCAGGTCATGCAAATATATATATATATATATATATATATATATATATATATATAGACGTTAGCAACACCAAAAGTGAAGCCAACGCGTTGTCAGGCTTTGGATATGGGATAGAAGGGACAAATACGCTTTCAGTAAATAAAACGAGCGACGGATAAATTTCTGAATTTAAAAATTCAGTACGAATTTGAAGTCATAATTAATAATAATATACAAGCTGTCACACATAACATGGTCGCTTTAAACGCATTATCGCTACATCCAGTTTTGGGAACGTTCTCAGCGTAAAACTATTTGGGATGTATATACAATTTGTATTTTATTTACGAATACATGTATAATTTCATATAATTTAATTTGTACATAAAATATTAGGATAATTTATAAGGTTTATTTTTTAAATAATTTCTTGCACATGGTGGTTAAACGGTTAAAATAAATTGAAGAGCAATTAATACGCTTTCGGCAGATACAAAGAGCGATCGATTGTATTTGCTCACGGTACGTGTATTCACCGTAAACCTCCGTAATTAAAACTAAAATTTCGATCTTAATCAGTGTTTGATTAAATTCTGACGGGTTATCAGTCTAATGCCGCTGCAACACCCGAGACAATGTTAGTGTTAGTAGTAACTAGACAGTCGTTTCACGTTCATGTAGCCAAATGCAACATTGTTAATGACGTTAAACTTGACAGATGACAGACTCGTACAGGGAGAATTTCATAGTGGTCTTCAGGGCTAACTTCTAAACTATAAGGAATAGTGAAAAACACTCAGTCTCTGGGCCAGTTTTGACAAAAACTAAAGCAGTATCATTAGATTTTTGAAAAATCAATTACACTTGTCAGGAATCGATTCGATTGATTTTGGAATAAAATGATTATACACTAAATTATTATTATTATTACAATTATCCGCGCAGGAGCGGAGAAAATACAATTTCCTACGGCTGGGTGATCTGTCGCAAGAGGCGACAAAACAATCCACAGCCAGGTAATTGCTCGACTGGATGGCTACCACCTCTGATCTAGAATATGCCGAAATAAAAACCTTGACTTGTGTTCCGATTAGTGGCCAGGTACCGGTCTTCCTTTAGAGAGCGGCAGCACATTGTAATTACTTATGTCCATAGGCGACGGTAACCGCTTTCCATCAGCTGGGCCGTCTGTCGGTCTGTTGAACTTGTGCAATAAAAAGAATAAAAAAATATTTTACACCAAATCATAGATAGATAGATAACACTATTATTCACTAATACAAACATGAACTTAAAGACTAAAATTATAACTACTAATGTGCAAAGGGCGGTCTTATCGCCAAAAAGCGATCTCTTCCAGACAACCCCAGGAATGAATCGAGATGATAATGGCGATGGTGGTATACGTAACATATACGACACGACACCGAGTATAACACAATAATAATCTGAAATATTATAATCAAAGTTTATTACACTAGAATTATTACAATTACAATATTAAATACAGCACAATAATACACAGAAATATTAGGACAACTCCAAGAGTTGCATCCATGCTTGTCAGGCGTCGAGCAGCAATTTGCCCTCAAAGAATACTGCGATTATCAAGCAGTAATTATCGACCACAAGACGACTTGGTTGTTGAACGGTCGGTTGAAGACTGTCGGTTGTAAACCGGTCGGTTGAAGACTGTCCCCTCTCTGCCCGAACACCGCGTATCCAAGGTCCCCGTAGCACGCCGCAGTGACAATATCCGGTAATGCCCTCGGCGCCACTTCAGCTTCACTTCCCTCACAAAATCAACTTCCGCCATCCGTATTAACTTCCACTTCCGGTCAGTCCATTTCCGACATTCGTCGCTCGATAATAAACGCCTCTACGTTGACATCCGGTTATACGACGGTTATTGACTACCCCCGTCATATGGTTAATTCATAATAAAAAATACGATTCCTACATATCTATATATATATGCAGAAATTTTATATATTGCATAGATATAGACTTAATATACATACCATGCAAATACATATCTAGAAAATATATAAATGTTTATAAATGAATTTAAATATCATATTCCAACGACAGGTTTGGTTTTTTGATCATAGTTTTAAATATCGTTAGCGATTTTGCTTGTCTGATAGTAACAGGAAGCGCATTCCAAAGCTGTATAGCCCTAACAGTAAAAGGATTGTTGTAAAAAGTTGAGTTATGTGCAGGAGTGTTCAATTTAAGTTTAGTAGACGGGCGTAAATTATGAGAACATCATAGTGTAGCTTGTAAGGATAAATTTCTGTGAAGTAAAACCAAACGGCAAACCAAGTGTTTTTCGCTATTTTATATAGCAAGATTTGCCCCTGAAGCCCCATTTGAAAAATTCATCTGTACAGCTAATCATTGACGGCGTTATTTTTTAACGCTATAAGTCGCACAGTCACTGACATTAACCCAGGTGTAGCAAGGGCATAATAACATACTTTATTATGCCCTTATACTAACTAACTTCGTTCGTTATACTAACGAACACACTGCATTTTAATGTCAGTATTGAATCTAGTTGACATTTTTACGACACTTTTATTTGTTTATATCACATAAATATTCCATTTTGTCTGTTATTAACGACTCGTTAAACATGTTGCGTATGAAATAAAGATATTTAAAACAATTTTCTATCTTGAATTAAATTTTAAACTATGTTGAAACTCGTTAGAATTCCGGAGGAAATATATCTAATTATTTCTGTATAATTTCAAAAATAACTATTTATTGGACCATTGTATATATAGGTATAGTTGTTCTTCTGCAAGCGATTTGTTACATAGCTTATATTAATTTATTTATAACTTAATTTATTTTTAGTATGTTATAAAATTAAATTTAATTTTAAACTTCAGTCGATGGGTAATTATTATATTTCTTTGTTTTCGAAATTTAATAAGTGGTTCTTCGTCAGCCATTCGCAGTCCACTGCTGGACGTAGGCCTCCACAAATAAGTGGTTAATTATATCTAATTAAAATATTCGTATTCTAAAATCAAGGAAATGGCATAATAGAAATAGCTTTAATATCCCAGATCAGAAATAGGATACTTTATACCCCGATAAATGATGTCGTTTCTGTGGGATAGACGAATATACCAAAAAAGGTAACTCGGCGGTCCAGTTTTTTTAATGCCGCAATTGCATATCACTAACAGAAGTAACAAATACTTCCTCGTCATGGCAACGACGCGAACGAAGTTCCCGTGGCACATTCTAATCAAAAACAATACTTGAAACCTATTTGAATGTAGTAGGAAAAATAATTTAGCAACACATTTCTCATAATCCTTTCAAAATTCAAACTCTATTTTGAAACAAACAAGGAAACGACGCGTAATTAAGTAAGAAGTTGAGCGATATAATTTGACATTTTCACCAACAAACCCATGTTGAGTATAACAAATTATTTCAGAATTTCTCGTTGGGAATGGAAGACATTACGGCTCGGTCCGTTAACGACAAGTCTATTTCTATCTCGAATATTGCGAATATCTCCGAAGGCGGTACCTGACATTCAAATGTATACCCTTTCACTATCGATATAAATGTCAATTTCATTTGGGTAAATGTCACTTAAATAGCAAAGCGTCCGTTTGCGTTGGTCTCGAATAAAATCTGAACTAATCAGCTAACAGCACCATACTCTGTAAAACGTCAAGGCAGTTGTATTGGTATTAACAGTTTCATTTCAATTCTCATTGTGGAATTCCATAGATTTGAATGTCTACAACTTTTTCTATACTTTTAATATTCATTAATATTTAATACTGGCTAGATACACAAATTATCATCCAAAGTCATATTAAAAAAAAGAAGAAACAAGCGTCATTCGATTGCTAACTAACAAAATTATAAATCATTCGATAGTATCGATTAAGTTCGTAACAATGGCCTCCTCCAGACCGAAGACAAAAGCGAATAATAATTAAGGATATAGGTTTGTGTACAGTTAAAAAAAGAAAAAGTTATTTATTCTGTTACTGACTACATCACAAATCATTCGGTAGTGTCGATTATTTTGTAGATCGTAGAGTATTGAAGTTTGTAACAAATGATATTTTCTAGACAGATGGCAAAAATCGAACAATAATTAAGGATAGAGTCCGCGCCACCAAAGAAGTCCCGCGGAAAATAAAGGAACTAAAACTGGCACCTCCGCTGTTTGGTAGACTTTTGTTCGTAAAGTAACCAGGAAATACAGTTCGAGTTTTAATAGTAGAATTTTTTGTATTTATTACTTAGTCAATACCTAAATCGACTTACGGATTAGCAAATAATTAGTCTGGCAGGATTAAATACGGCGATTGCAGTGCCGCGTCTGTAGGAATTATTTTGTGTCGCGGACTCTAATTAAGGATACAATGATACATGTATAATGTACAGATAAAAAAAGAAAAATTAATCATTCGATTATTGACTACATCACATATCATTCGATAGTGCCGATTGTTTTGTAGATCGTTGAGTATTAAAGTGTACCAAAAGATATTTTCTTGACAGAAGACAAAAATCGAACAATTAAGGATACACATTAAAAAAGCGACATGTCTTTTTCTGACTAAAAACATTTATTACGCATTCGATAGCAGGTATAGATTATTTAAGTTTGTCACAAAGGTCTTCTCTAGACCGATGGCAAAAATCGATTAATAATTAAGGATACCTATACATTCAACTCTACTCCATCTAAAGGCAACCATTTCCACAACCAAGCTATAGTCGCTCACGATTCCCTTTGTTTTACTAATGGACTGAAATAAAAGGCACCTAATGATCGCGGGTTTTTAGGGTAAATTTACCGAAATACTGTTTTTGTTTCATAACCGATTGTGTTCTATATCTTAAAATATCTTAAAACCTTTGTACAAGGTTCGTACAAAGATCTTGGCGCTGTTTATTTCGGAGTTTCTTGCCGCTTCATATCTTTCGTATATCGATATTATATTGTAAAGGGATGTACTAAATATAAGATTAGAAAGTAAATTTGCGTTAAAAACTAAGTGTGTATCGGTGCACGCGTAATCGTTGTATCATAAAACAAAGCTAATCGAAATTGCATGTATTCATGTATATTAACAACGCCTTAAGCTATTCGAATCAATTTTAGAAAGAATTCTTATCTTTTTAGAGCCAATTTTTCAATCATCAGATAAAAGTTATCAGTCGAATAAATTACAATGTAAGTGAATTCAAAAGTAAAATCAATTAACTATTTTATTCATCCAACTGGCATTTATAATTTTTCCACAAATCGAATTTGCCCTTAGATATATAACCTTCATTTTGATCTCGACATTTTACATAGTATTTTCAAAGTTAAAGAGAAGGGGTGCACATAATACGACTTTGGAAGTGAATACATTTTCCTGAAAAAACTCTTTCTATCTAAAGGTACAGAGTATGAACCTAGTAAGTTTTTGAGAAATCGTGATGCATATGATGAACGGAATGATATGACAATTTCATTACAGTTTCATATTTGACTAAATAGTTAGAACTAGAGAAGTTAAATCAATACAAAAAAGGTATCTACATATAATAATAGTAAGTCTTTTTGTATATCTATTCACTCAATGGAAGCCGCTGACGGTAGTCGTGTAATAAAGAATAGATTACAAACATAAGTTATAACAATAAATTAAAAATATATATGCGTAAACAATAAACTTTATGTGCATAAATTTATTGCTTTAATCCTGGCTACATTATTTATGATCAGATTGTATTAATATGCTTACAATGAGATATAATGAATTTATATGTATTAAATATTGATGTAATGGCGGTTAAATACTGTTTGTCGGGAATTTCAATTTGTATAATAATAAAATTGAACATAATATTCAAATATGATGATTATTCATGTCGTAATATTTCAATAAAGTTTTACGTTGTCTAATGTATGTATGATATGACCAATACAAGAATAAATTTAAATCATGAATTACTCAATATGTGTGTCACTGTTAAAAGGCGAAGTGCGCTTATATTTAAATGTATAAAATACCATTAAAACTTTTAACCAACGTTTCGTTGTTTAAAGCAATAAAGGGAATACCTAATAAAGACGGAGTATGCTATACAGGCTACCATGTTTATTTAAACTTCTACAACGTCTATTTATGTTTCAAAATCACTGAACCCTGTCAAAACCGTCGTATAATATGAAATCGAGTCAATTTTTAATATCTATACTAATCCTTCCCGCGGTTTTCTCAGAGCGTTACAATATGGGGCTCTTCAAAAAGGGCGTGAACAGATACCTAAAGTCTCAACGAGGTAGGCAACGCATCGGCTCCCTTAGTGTTGCAGATGTCCATGGGCGACAGTAGTCACCTATCACCAGGTGGTCCATTTGCCAGTTTGCCTACTATCAAACATAAAAAAAGAATAATTACAAAGAGGACAGATTTGCATTTTTAAACTCAAAAACTACTGAGCAGATTTCAGAATTCTTTCACCATTAGAATGCTACATTATCCCAGATTAAAATAATGTAATACTTGCAACAACTCAGAAGGGTTTATAGTAATAAAAGAACAAAAACTGGTTACTATACTTATAGTAAGAGAACCTTACGGCTAAATACATTTCATACTGACTCTACACACTGGAAAAATATTTTTAGAACACCTCGCCATCCCTCCAACAATTTTACAGTATAAGAAACTTAGCAAATTGGCACAACCCATAGCGAATTGAAGTCATTGATAAAGCTATTTTAATTACAAAGGTTATGAATGACAAGACAGTATTACATTATTGTTCGGAAATTTTAGATATAATATTTCACTTTAAACATAATATTTTATATAAAATATTTATTATATTTAAAGTTTTACATGTAATAAAATAAATCGAACACAGTAAAAATCTATCGAGTCTGTCAACATGAAAATAAAATTTAGTGAATACCGTCTACATACAATTGAGAGATTTCGAATTATATTTACACAATTACCACATCATATTAGAGATAAATATTGTTACATGAAATTGTGGTAAATTATAAATAACTACTCTCTACAAAACAGGCGCTAATCACAGAGTGAATAAAAATATAACATTAATTGTAAGGTTATAATTCTCGCACAATAATTAGCCACATTAGGGAGCTACTAGGCTATGATAAGTGTACAGATGCATATCTGACCTAAGTCGAAGTAAGAATGATCTCTCGTCACTACGTCTGTTCGCGTCTATATCCGATTACTAAATACAACTACTCACAAATTTACTCAATATACTAAAAGTCCAAAATAAATCTAATTGAATGACTTAAAATCGATAAACATACACGAAATGCCTTTTCAATTCACAGCCTTTATTTCATACAGCATGCCTACACAGTCCAATTGTTTTACGTATTGCGGCATTGCAATGCTTTTTAGCTTAAAGCATTTTCTACCACAAATTATTTCCACTGTGCGATTTCATTATTCAATTATGAATGCGAAAAGCAAAATTCGATCGTACATTTATTTACTGTAGTATTTCAAAGAGGAAATAAGAGAGATTTAAATATTATTTGTAATTTTATGTGCCTTTTAAAGAGGTTGCTCTCGGTAAAGTTAGGAATATATTTAGAGTTAGGTAACTTGGAGAACTATTTTTTTTTTGACTTCCGAATAAAGAAAGGATGCCGATCTAAAGTACAATTAATTATTAATTATGATTTTTGCACAATAATTAGCTGCCCTAGGGCGCTACTATGACATGTACTGTGCTTTCAGCCAAAGTTGAAGTAAGAATGATATTTCGTCGCTATGTCCGCTCGCTTGTATATCCAAGCAATAACGAAAGGAACTTAGTAGTAATCACAACTACCCGCAAATATTGCAATAGTATAATAATAGGTGGCACTACTCGGAAGAAATGTTATTAACAATAATTTTAATGTAGATGATATTAATACCGTAAAATTTATAAAAATAATTTACTAACACGCAGTATTTTAAAGTACGATATATAAACATATAAAGTTTGAAACGCACCATTTGCCCAAAATACATTCAGCACTTGAGCCCCACGCGCCACACTTAGCACGCGGCAGGCAACATGCGATATTTATAACCACTCGAGCGTGTAGCCGGGGTACTCTGCACTTAATTTCTCTGTAACTCACCACTTCTTACTCTTGAAGAGTGTTAAATACATAAATATTTGTTCAAGTACGTTTTGCGTGAATACTTTTCGGGATTTTGTTGTTACTTTGTGCTCATGTTAGGGTTGTACTCGTATAACGCTGTTTGGAACATTAAATCGACTCCGTACTCAATATTAGAGTATTAAATACAAACTAGCCAAGCGCGCGTAGATCTACTTATTACGATGTAGGATCCTGTAGAGTTAAGAGGCTATGTAGACCTGATTCAAATCGGTGTTTCAGAAAATCAACCCCGCACGGCCTATATTTACTTCGATGGAACAGCGCGTAATAAAACTTCGAGCGTGGCGAAATATTGCAACTGAACAGACCTACGCGCACCGCGTCCATACCGACTTGATTCAATTTATTTCATTCTAAGGCTGACGAGCATGAGAGCGAGACAAAATATCCTAAAGTGAGACAGATCGTTTATATGCTTAATCGGTATTTAAATTTTGTCATAACTTCCTAAGCGTCTTTAGCTCAACGGTTTACCGAGCGCAATAGTAACTAGGAGGTACAGGGTTCGAATCCTCCTCAGGCTGTATGTACGTTTCTTTTTATTTTTCAACAATTTTTTAGACGAGTAAACTTTATTAAAATGATGTAATTGTATTATGGAACAACAATGAATCCATATATAGGTATATATTAATATAAATGCGAAAGTAACGTTATCTGTCTGTTTGTTCCGTTTTCAAAATTACATATATACCCAGATTCAGATAAAACGGTTCAATAGTCTTTCCATAAAAGGATAAAAAAACAGAAAGACAAATATACTTTTGGTTTTTTTTTCGTGGAACCCTAAAAACGTAGCCTAAGCTAGTTCTTATAACATCATCCATCTGCCAATGAAAATTACGTCAAAATCGATCCAGCTGTTTTAGAGATTAGCCGGAGCATTCAGACAGACAGACAAAATTCTAAAAATGATATTTACGAAATCTCCTGGTCCGATTTTTAGTTTTTATTTTGAGATTACAAACAGGTACTTCACTTTTATTTATCTGTATAGATAAGAACTATAAAATAATAATAATAGATAAAACATAATAGGGCTAAATAAAAAAAATAGTTAAAAAAGGAAAATGGAGCGAGCACTCTAACTTGAACTATGTATGAATTCTGATCTTCATAATTCTAATTGGACCTACTTATGCAAAACAGAACCCATCCACAAACATGCTAAAATTGGGTTAAGGATGCAGAAGGCTTTCAAAATGCACCTTCTATCGACTCAATAAGAATCATAACGATCTGACTACATTTACAGAATAAAACATTTTTATCACAAAGTAGCTAACCCACAAAACATCAAGAGTATAATAAACTAACAAGATCCATGACCCATGGTAATCCAAAAACCTAAAAGGTTTACAATTTTTATTTTTTCATAAAGGATCAGACTGCATGGTTCCTTGTATTATTTTTATTTTTTATCTATCAAATAGAACCATGCCGGTTGGTTCTTGTTTGCGTATTGAAAATCAAATAATCCTATTGTTACAAGATGTCCATCACAGTAGTCATGAGAACTATAGTATATATTAGTATGACAGAGACAATCGTCATAGATAATACTTTTAGTCGATTTATCAGATGATTCGATTTATAATTAAATTGCCATTTTCTACCGGTTAGTTAATTTTATAAGCCCACTAAATTATCATCTAGATAATTTAGTGCATTAGTAACTAATTATTATAATTGTTTTTATGATCCTGGCAACACTATGATGTAATTGCTATTTTTAGTAATGATGCAATGTTATTGTTTTGTAGGGTAGCATTTTTCGTATAAAAGGCGTAGTGGCGTTTAGACTGTGTTCATTGCTTACTGTGCTGTGTGAATATTCACATCAAAGGCTGAACAATAAAGGGAAACCCTGCCCAAATAGTTAATATTTGGTATATTTGGTACTTTCTTACCCAAATCTCTCCTTGCATTTTACACTATATTTTCACAAAGACTCATATTACTTGGAATTGTTGAAATAATTATTTTTATAACATCTAAGTAATCATGTCCTTTGAATCTGTGTTGTTAAATAAATTTCTTGATATAATTATTTATCCAGTCGATGATAGCTACATAGGTTGTGGGATTTATTACTTTTTTAATTTAATTTATTTTGTCTCAAAAGACATACACCTTGTGGACTATTTATTGTATGTGGACCTTTTACCAACTAAACTAAGTATATAAAAACTACTAAACTAAATAAGAACTACTAAACTAAAATTAAAAAAACTTTTACCAACCAATTTGGTAACTAACTAATATTGGTGATTGCAACGGCAACATTACATGAAAAATCGGCATCACAGAACTGAACGCTGTTGTTTCTGTGATGTGACTTCTTTGGTAAATAAAATTAATACCTAATATTTTATGTCCAACCATGAAGAGAGTGAAAACAAGAATACAGAATATGATATCTAGCTGTCTGAGTCAGTCTGATAATGAAGATAATGACAGACAAGGTATGTAAATCTTATTTTGAGGTTACAAAAGTTTAAGTTGTTTCATAAAACTTTTTCTCATTTTTAAATACTATAATTAAATATTTATTTATAGAACATGAATTTTATAATAGTTTGAACATAACATAATTAACATCCTTAATTAGAAATCAATTTTCATATCAAAAATCAGTATATGTTATGTAATACTAAAAAAAAGTTTTTCAATTTTGAAAATTATTAGTTTTCTGATTGTCTTTTTTAAAATTAATATTGTTATGAAAAAAAATATATAATTAAAATAAATGTCTTTTTTTAAAGAAATATAAATAAATAAATGAGTTATTGTTTTACTTTTCCATCAAACTATGCCAACGTAATAACAAGGGACTACCTACACACAAATAATTTTACTAAAAAGAACCATTGAGGTTTTTGTTTGATTACTATGTAATTTGAAATTATTTACATTAAAATTGCACTTGAATATATAGTGCACAAAATATAATATACAATATTCTAATTTTTTTCCAAAATATAGACACATTTTTTTGTATGCATAATTTTAATAAAAACGGTTTTTTCTCAAAACTGTTAGTATGTGGGTTGGTTCTATTTTGCATAAGTAGGTCCAATTATCCACGTGTCTACATCATTTCTATTGAGAAACATAGATGGCGCTTTCAAATTTTAATGTTACCGGTAAGATTGATTTAAATACATTTTATTGTCAATAATAGAAAAGTCCAAATGAAATGAAATGAAATATAAAAATATAGAAATGTATTTTTATTGCATTTTATAAAACTATTTAAGAAGAGAAAAAGACCATTTTATCAACTAAGATATGAAAATAAAAAATTCTACTAGATCAAGTGAAGCTAGTAGCGAACCCACACAGACTATGTTTTAGACCAGTCCTCTACCGTATACGTCAAATAAGTATAGCTCAATCGACTCGAAATTCTGGTTATTATTGCTCCTTCGTTTATTTAAAATTTAATTTCTAATAGCACGCTCGAGCAAAGCGACGCGTGTACATAACACCAAGCCGTCGGTCGTATTGATAAATTCCATACATTGGGACCGGCAAGCGTGATTTTTGAAGTCATTTATAGTAAAATAATTAATTACTTGGAAATTCTCTAAGTAACCGAATAAAAAAACTATAATGATTATATTTCTTATAATATGATATGTTACTGTTATTTATTTTAGCGATTTACGATTAACAGTAATAACAATACACAAGATTGAAGAACACATTTAGAGGTTACTTTGCAATTATTTTCTATCAAAAAATTTGTCGAAAATGCGTTTTGAGTACATGGGTTACCTCAGAAATATGATCAAGATTGACATATATTTTTTTTCACCACAATAAAGTATGTATAATTACTGTAACAAGGGCTGATAAATCGATCAAAAAACTCTTTTTGTCTGTTGTCTCGCTGTTAAGTAACGTGCACTGTTTTTGACTTTTAGTTACAGTACCTCAAAAAATATCCCATTACCCAAGAACTGCTTAACAGATAACGTTTAAACTAACTTTCATTGACAGTATGTACATTTTAATTCTATATCTTGATTTTTTAGGATTTTCCACTTCATTGTTGAAAGTTAAAAGAGAGGGAGGGCAATTTTTATGACTTTGGGAGCCAATATCTAGCCACCTATAGACGTTATATAACATCGTTGTAACAATTCAAAATATGACTAATAATTTCTCATAAATGACAAAAACAGTGGATATTCATTGCCTCTGTCTGTCTGTAACTCTAATGTACGTGGTCTGACATGCACGTGAATGATTTTAGGTAACAATTCTGTTTATCTAGAAATTTTCAACTGTGAAATGAAGTGAAATGTCACTTTTGGTGAAGCCCCAACAACATCGCAGTTTGGCTTCAGTCCTGCATTCCTGTTTTGGCTTGCTACCTTTTTTACTTAAAGGTTATTCTAAAACTTGAATATTCATGAACAGTTGTTACTGGCTAGAACCACAAACCGTGGTAATAATTTAAAAAGAAAAAATAAAGTTAGCTCCTCTACTTCTTATCATAAATGTCGACATCATTCTAACATAATTTTGTTAAATTGGCAACACTAAGCGTATTATTGCCAACCCACATATCAATTAATGTTTATGTAGGATAATGTGTTGTTAAACCGTCGCAAATTGTAAGTGCTTCGCCGTAATTTTGTTACATTGACATCACTCAGCATAAAACTGGCAACCCACGTAATGTAAATGTCAGGAAAAATGATTTCTTTTTCAAACATTCATTTCCAGGAATTGTTAGAAGCGTTTAGAAACGTATATTTAAAATTAGAATGCGATTTGCGTATTTGCTCATTCACAAATTTTATTTTCGGCGCCAAATCACGAAAATGCATCACGTTCATACTTATCACAAATCCCTGAAGGTTAGGATTGCCAAATATAGATATTTTATTGGTAGCCGTATTCATTTTTTTGATGACGCAGGGGGAAGGTGTTTTCTTGGGACAATGCCTCGGGCCTGGGGGGAAGGCTTTCTCTCTCGGCCACCTCCTTCTGGGTCATAATTGACTCGCAGAAGGAGGCTACGGCTAACCACTTTTCTTTGCTCCGGAGCATGGCCTAGACCAAGCACTGGGGCGTATCCGCCGGATCGATGACATTTTCCATAAGGAACCTCTGGGGTCCCCAAGCGGCGCACTCGACTAGCGTATGTAGGGCTGTGTCTACCGGTGCGCCGCAGTGGTGGCACTCGGGCGTGGGCTCTCGCTCCGCTATACGGTACAGATACTTACCGAAGCAACCGTGCCCAGTAAGTATCTGTACCATCCTGTACGTCAGGGTCCCACTTTTCCGTGAGACCCAACGATACAAGTGAGGGCGGACAGCCTCCACCGTCTCCGTGCCAGCCACCGGAAACTCAAGGTCCCGTTGCCACCTGATGATTAGGGCATCGGTCGTCAAAGCCCTTATCTGCTTTACTTCTGCCGGGCACAGCCGGTTTCCTCTTTGCCTGGCATCCTGTCGGAAATGGTGCACTTCTGCGAGCACCTTCGCCTCGAGCTCCCAGGGCGGATTACCCGCGAGAAGTGTTGCCGCAGTGCACCGTATGATACTCCCTGAGGGATCTCACCGCCAGGAGCCTCTGAGATTTCCTCAGCAGGGTCCCATTCTTGCGGTGAAGTGAATGGATTCATACGGGGGCCCCGTACAGCGCCATACTTCGAAGGATGCCGGAATAAAGCCTCCTAGTTGCTGCTTATTAAGATATTTCAAGAACCTATTGCCACCCGCATTGACAAACGTAATCATATAAATATTGTAAATGTGTTGGAATCAACTTCTTTACATTGTTTACTTTTAATTATTTGTCGTACATTTTGAAATGAAACTTCTTTAGAATCATTGTGATTCGAAACTCGATGAAACGAAAAAGCAACACAATAAAAAAAGAAACAAAAAAAAAGATAGACACATAAATCTATAGGATTGAGCCTGCGAGAGAATGTGACATGAGTTTTATCTTGTGCAGCACAGATTAGAGAGTCAATGGCAATAAGACCGAGAAGTATTTTCTGTGAATATATTCTGTGAAGTTTCACTTCTACTGCGTGTGAACTACACACACATTCTTTTTTCTTCACTTATAGTCCTTACATGTATCGTATCATTGTCAAGTAAATATTAATATTATAACAAAGTTACCGTCTTACCTTACCTTCATGTCTAAGTGTTATATACATTTTACGTGTTCTCCACAAATAGATAACACATTATTTGTTCTCGATAAAATTAATACAAAATTTATTTAATTAAACGATATTTTACCTTTGGTGTACTTTCATCAAGAACGACTCAATTACACAATATGAGACTTAGGCAATGTGTCAGGAAATATACCCTACTACAAAGAGTTTCAATCCTCTCCGCTTTATATGAAGCAGTGCATGCAAAACACTTCGTTTGCATAAACAATTAATACCATATCCCTAATAACAAACCGTAAGTTAGACTAATAATAAAATGTAATATAAATATTATATAATATATATAAGATTGTACATAATTATATAAGAAAATCAATAAAAAATCTGAAAATATACCATCAAAACAAAGTTGTTAGATAAAAAGGATTTATAGTAAGAAAAAGATCGGATTTACGTATCTGTAATATGTCTAAATCTTTATATATTAATACATAAGTCATTACTTATATAAAAATAAATACATTTTAAAAATAAAAACTCACAAGTTACACAATGACACTTCCACGAAATCTAGATCCTTGTTGTTTCTTTTGGTTCGGAGGCATTTTTAACTTACATGTACAAAAAATAAATCAAAACTACCTGCAATTTTAGTATTTGTGCTTTCTATCTCATTACAAATTACTTATTAACTTATTTTCAATAACTTATATATATATTCTCATAGTTTAAGTGAATTGTAAAAATTCTTTTATTTTTACAATTTATGGTTATGAGTCCGATCTAAAAACCTTCATTTAGCTCGGTCTTTGGCAACCCTATCCGTCTACAACATTAATAGATAGCTACCGCCAGCGCTCAGCGTCAACACAAAGGTGTTAATGAGAAAACTTTTCAACTTTCGCACGTATATTAGCATGTTATGTGGGTGCCAATCATTCTAGCTTATTTTAATGTATTTTGAAGTTTAGGTATATGGAAATCCCCATCAATTTTAGGTTATTGTCAAAGTTTATCATCACGACTAACGTCTCCACTAAGCCGAGATGAAAATGTTGAGACAAATGTGTGATGTTCTCAGAAAAGGTAAGAAACGAGTACTTAAGTAATTGTAAGTCAAAAAACAAAAACTGATAAAGATGGTGTTGACGATAGAATTCGTTGTATGAACGACCCGCTCGGTGTTACCCGTAAAATAAAATAAATTATTAAATTGTTATATATACAATAAATATACTCACATAATTATATAAAAATAACAAAGATAAAATGTAAAATATTTTGTGTATTTACCCGTATTTTGATAACAAATAATAGCAAATTGATTGCCTAGAGAGTAAGCGAATGCACGAACTTCACTTGGGATCGACCCGAGTTAATTGCTAGTGACTACCGACAGTGCTATACGTGCCCTGCATGTGATTCTCTCAAAGCATCAACAGCTAACTTTCAAACCCTCGAAAACATTGTTTCATTTCTCCTTTGCACAATTGAACGTTATATCCGTTACTCGTGGTATAAAGAAAGATCTGCATTGAAACAAATGACGTATGTCAGTATAAAAAAGTGTGAAAGTTAAAGATACTTATATCAACTTACTAGGAAACGTCTAAGCTGACAGAGATACGCATGCACGCTTTTTACGTAATTATTATCAGTTTATAGGATATTTAATACATAATTATCTTTACTCTTTTGCAAAGAGGTTACACTATGAATGTGAAATTAAATTACACTCAAAAGGTACAGTATAAATATTCTTACGCGATTTTACTAAGCATACTCGTAATAAAAAAATATTATATATAAACTATTTCATGAACAGGAAATAATTTCGAATTATTTTTCACTTAATACAAACAGTACGCATAAGAAAATTGCGACAAACATTTCATCAAATGAATACAGTTATTCAAATCTTTTAGTAAATTGTTGTTCTGGTCGGCACAAGTGACAAATAATAAATAGTAAAAAACATTAATATTAAGAAGACATCTGAAACATTCCATTTAAGGTTGTCACTCTTATTTATTTTGCCTCCATTAAATGACCTAAGCATTTTCTTCAATTATTGTTGTTATGTTTTTGTTGTTTGTGTTTAAATTAAGAGCTCAACATTCACCTTACACTTCGTCTACTTTCATGAATCTATTAACACATACATACACGATTATTTATTTTACCTGACCTTCTTACGAAATGGAGATCCGTACATTTTGTTTCTATCTACCCCTATGAGAAACAAGCGTGATAATATGTATTTATACCTAGATGAATCAAAAAGTTCTTGGAATAAATATTAAAAAATGCAAAAAAATATTTTTCTACATAATCTGCGTCCAATGCAATGCATTTAGAATAACGCGTTTCTAACTTCCTTGTTCCTTACGAAAAAAAATTTTTTTAAGTCTCTAAAACCTCCTCTACGGTAGCCATAACCGCATCATTATCGTGAAATTTAGTTCCACGAATTTACTCTTTTAATTTTGGGAATAAGTAAAAATCACTTAGAACCAGCTAAATTCGAAGAATATGATGGGTGGTCAAGGAGATCAAAGCTAGTACAGGGGGTTGCGTTGAGCGCAACTTCCGATCAATGAGCGAGGGAGGGGGAGCGTTATCGTGAAGAAACAATACGCCCAACGACAGTTTTCCACGACCTTTTGCTTTAACCGCTTCACGCACTTTCGGAATTTAATTTGGATAATAGGGTCCAGTAATTGCCGGACCTTTTGGCATGTAATCAATAAAAAGAATTCCTTCACTATCCCAAAACACGGAGGCCATAACTTTGCCAGCGGTAGGAGCAACACGAAATTTCGTAATGGATGGAGAGGATGGTCGTTTCCAAGACATGCTTTGTCTCTAAGTTTCAGGACCGAAATGGTGGACCCACGTTTCATCCATGATGACAAGGCGACGGTAAAAGTTACCCGAATCATGCTGGAAAATTTCGAGATTGCGATTAGAAATTTCCAAACGTCCCTTTTTCTTTTCGTCGGTTAACATTCGTGGCACCCATCTTGCCGACACTTTTTGAACCCCAATGAATCAATTAAAATGGATTAAACGCTACCAAAAGATATCTATAGTATTAGTAGTAGTACTAGTAGTTATTCTTCTGTCTTCTAAAACCAGATTCTCAACGTTTTTGACATTTTCTTCCGTAATGGAAGGTTGAAGGTCACCCAGAACGCGGGTCATCTTTACAGCTTGATCTATCTCTTTTAAATTCAGCCACCTAGTACGCAACTATAGAATAGGTTACAACATCATCCTCTAATGTCTGCTGAATGTCCGAAAAAAAATCTTTCGTATACATTTTTTTCAAGCTGACATATTTTATAACCGCATGTAACTCACTTTTATTATGGATAAAAGTTTTGTTTTAGCAACTAGTGCGAACGAACTGACAAAAACAAGTGACAGTTGGCATAAATATTGTGCGATTGACACTCTTAATTTGAATATCGAACTTGTCCCAAAAAGGTTTTATATATATGCACTTCTAAGAACTTATTGTTTCACCCTCGCGTGGTAGCTAAATGCTTGTTTGATGACTCATATGACTAAAGGGATAAAATATACCTCAAATATATATTGGCGTTCAATTGATGACATTCAACAAGACAACGCGGCCAATCTTATTATTGCATGTCAATATACTGTTATTAAAATTTCATGATTTTCAAGATCTCTTGAAGAGATAGTCCTGTTTTCTAACTACAACATAATCTCTAATTGACTCTGACCATGTTTTAATAAGCCTCATAATAATCCAAATGTCATAATTACGTTACGAGATATATAACCTACTTTATACGTCCAGCTGTTTATGTTTTGTATCCTACAGCCCTGTTCGAGAAGCACCTCATTATCCCGAAGCAATTCTAAGGACCTTTTCGTAAAAATAAGGAATACAAGGATCCTCGAGTAGGCAGACAATGGACAAAGCAAATTTCACTCGGTGTTTAATTAATTTGGAAAATGTACCGACAGATCTTTTTGTAAAATCCAACTGACAAATAAATGGCCATGTACGAGTCGGACTCCTGCATGGAGGGTTCATATGTATTGATTAAAGGGTCTTTTTGCACATATTATATTATTGCTAAAAAAAAATATTTAAAAAAAAAACATACAATAACGGTCTTATTCATATTGAGTGAGAGTAAGCTTGTAGGCTTCTTTAAGGTTCTCAAAGAAATCTACAGACTTACTCTTACTCCCTATAAATAAGACCGTAAGTGTTTAGTTTAAAAAATCGTGAAATATGCCATGTAATTAGTATAAAAATCAAACCGCGAACTATCTAAAGTTACTTGAATAACAATAGATTCTTATAATATAAAATATTTTTAAGTGTGCTAACAGTTTTTTATTATTATTAAGATATCTCCTTCCGTGTGCTTTTATTTGCTGGACTACAAGAGACAGGTTGATGACCCGCCTAATGGGAAGATATTACCATTGCCTATGGACATTTGCAACACCAAAGGTACTGCCAATGTGCAATCTCGAAAGAGAGACTGGAACTTAGCCATTGATCGGGCCGGAACATAACTCAAGGTTGTTTTGGTGGCATGTTCTAGACCAGGGGTGGTAGCCAATTAGCAAATGCCCTACCACCTGACATTGGACATTGCTTAATTTTTAAATTTCAATTGATTATATTTTTTTAACCAAAATAGACTCTGTGTGTACCAAATTTTATATACATAAATTTTGGTGATAATAAAAATTTTAATACTTCCTGAAAAATTATTTGTCACACACAAACAGCCAGAATGAAACCATGTTATTAAAAATATATATTATGTATTTGTATGGAGTTTATGTTACATTTTAACCATTAGTAAAGGAAATGAATTGCGGGCGTGATGCGATGGCCGGGAGAAGGCAAAGTGGCTTGTAGAGGAAGGAACAAGAGGAAGAACTTATCTCGCCACTGGTCTGGTCTTCACTATTCCCCCGCGGGTTTCGCACTCACCACTATGTTTCAGTATAATGCGAATTAAATTAGATTATTTAATGATATTATAATTGCGTATTGTATTAGATAGATAGATAGATAGATAACACTTTATTGTACACCATTACAGAAAACCTTATAGCCTAAAAATATTCTAAATGTGCACAATGGGCGGTCTTATCGCTAAGAAGCGATCTCTTCCAGACAACCCGTTTATTGTTTGTATGTTCCAACAACATTAGCGACGATGACAATGTAAGCGTTAGTTCTAGCGCATTCTTCTTTCAAAAATTATTATTTTCCCTCAAGAATTTACTAAGGAGGTATTTCTTCCAGCAACCATGAATGTACTTATAGATATGGGAACGAGCCATAAATAAGGACGAAATACAAGCGGAATCCAATTGATGTGTTAATTAGTAAGATGGAGTCTAGGCTTATTAATAATTCAATACCAGCCTTTCCGAATCAGGATGTTGCAATCATACGTCGCAAAATATGGATGCTTATTGAATATTTATCAGCAATGTCAAAAGTTCTCCAAACGGTGTGACAGGCTATGATCTATTGAGGCACTCATTCTATTACATTTTGGAATATTTTATTATTCTTTTGTCTCCTATTTAGTCTGTCGCTAATAATACAGAACACTAAGAACAAAAGGTTATATTATACATAGTCTACTCATTTAGTCTGTAATTATCCAGTGAATTCACGAAACAAATAATAAGAGGTCTTTAACGTAGTAGAACCATGCTGGAATCACTTTCTGATTACAGTTCTTAGGGCCGACTCATTTTATAAATGAAATCGAATCGGTAACGCTGTAGGATATTACAAATTGATCCGTCATCGAGCTTTCAAAAGTAAAATAAATGCTTGGAAAGGGTATATATAATTGGTAGTAGACATTCGACCATAAAAATTTGTTTGTCAATGACTATATACTTCTATAATCACATTAATTTGACTTTAACAATAAACAAAAGAGTATATATGCGTGTGTGTGTCAAATACATGGTAGTGTGGTAATGTTTTTTTTATTTAATGTATTTTTTATGCATAATTTAAAAAAAATATTAGCATTCGTCACTTCTTCTCTATAACTATAAGTGTGCGAAATTTCATACTCCTCCGTCCGCGCAATTTTCGTAAAAAGGGGTACAAAAATTTTGCTTCACGTATTAATATATAGATGACTGATTTATTTAAAATTATGATTGATTTAAGTTCAAAAATAGGTTTTTTATTACAAGACGTTGATTCAAAATTTTAATTGAGATTTTCCATAAAATCAGGAACGGATTATCAACGCCAACTGTTATTGCAGAGTATGTTACGAGGGTAAATGTGCATAAACGCGGAACCTGAAAATTACGCATTTTTTGTATTCAAATACTTTAAATATGGTTTGCTATATTATAATAACGACATTAAAATCATCGGCAAGCCGTGATTTAGACAAAAAATTAATAAACAATACAATTAATTACGAAATACGTGCGTTGTATCGATAGAAATAATATTCAATTTTAGCGTGGCGACTTGCCTACTAATTATAATAAAAACACAATTACTTCAATTTTGGGATTAGTTTGCAAATGTAACATATATGACATGATCAAAATAATAACTATAAAATCGACTAATACGGCATTGCTTAAAAACCACGATATTTTGTAATTTGTAAGTAAAACCTCAGATTAAGAATATTAAGAGACAAAGTTTTTACTTCACTTTGCTAAATATCAGGCAAAGGAACTAAATCCATATAGCATGAATAGGTATCAATATTATTCAATCAAACTGAAGATCTTTGAATGACATGAAAATACGGAATTTTAGATTTTTCACATTATTGTGATTAAGATAATTATTACATTTTTGTAGTTTGTATATATAATTACCAACAACATGCAATACCAATGTTAGCCAAACAAAATATAGGTGTGAGGGGTGGTTGAAGGTCATGACCTGTGACAAGGACAGTGGGTTAGGTTAGGTTATCTGCAGATCAACGCCCACGAGCCGAGCGAGCGAAGCGAGTGTGTCGCGAGAGCGGCCGGCGAGTGGCAGAACCGACTTTAACTATTATTTAAATTATCAACGAATAAATGGCAACCAGTCGGTTGGGTTTACGTTTTTCAATAGGGCGACTGTATTATTATGTATTCTTCCATGGTATAGGTACGTAAAGTCCCAGCCTTATTCACAAATCCCGTATCAAATACTGATACGGTTAAAATAAAACGAAAGAAAATATTTGTACGTATTTCAACGAGCTCCAGCAATTTCACGGACAGTTGAGTTTGTCTTACGTCTCATATTTCCCTGTATACCTCTTATTTTATATGAAACCGTACATTACATACGCTCCGTACGAACCCAGCGTAATATGTTACCATTTATAACAACGGAAATGAAACAATTTTCTTTTATTGCTTCTTCCACCAATCAGAGTAAGATTAAATACGTTTATTAATGTTCAGTATAATTAATACTAAAATATAAATGTGAGATTGAGTTTTTTAGATGTTAATGTGTTAGTTTGATATTCATAGACATACCCATTGTTTAATATAAACCGATTCTTTTTATAAAATGTATGTCAATGGAAGGAGCATACTTGAATGAATGAATGAATGAGCCTCTTTAAAAAAATACAGTGCCTAATTCTGAAAAACTCCAAAATATTTTTTTGGTGGAAATGCAGTCTAAGGTGGAGCACGCTTTCCTAGAAGACACCCAGATTGTATTTTTCAGGAAAAACAGACGACGATCTGAAATCTTGTATGACTATATTTGAAGATTTGATGCTTAAAATATCTTTTAAACTAAATAAGTCAAAAATTGTTGGTCTCTCTCTCAAGTTTCCGTAAAAAAAACCAACGATTATTAAATTGATTCCGGTGTTGATATTGACCCATAGAGAACGATAATCTTTAATAAAACCCTGTCAAACGAATAAATAAAATTAAATAAAACACAATGGTGCGACAAAATAAACAGTCGTAAGGAGAGGAGGTGGGAAAATAACAAAAAAACGAAGGTAGGTACTTTCACGCGCCAAATTAAAGTTGCTCCTGTGTCTACCTATATATGACCGCATAAAGCAATACTTAAGACTACTGTAATACAGACCTCGCAGCGAACGTGTTAAACAGGCAAAACAAAAAAAATAAGTGCAGTTAAAGTAGTTTTACATATGTAATCAAACAGGTGACATTATAATTAGTATACACAGTGCATATCCCACATCTGCATTGACCCCGTTAGCCGAGTGTGCATGTGCACGCATGCATTGCGCCGGCGCACCGTAATGCGCCAACTGCAGCCTTCGCATCAATAACATGCAACCGTGTGTTTGCAATTACAATTCTGCATTTTAACTTTATACGGCAATGATTGGTTCTTACTCACGTTTTATGCTAATTAATAAAAATTATAGGCATACTCTTATTAACCGTGGGATAAACAGACCTTTCTGATTCGAAATTAATGAAAAATAACATTATATATATATTATATCTTGGTTATTTTACAAGAATTTTTTTGATAAATTGTGTCGTTAGATGATTAATATTGTTACGTGCGAGTGGGGGGGGGGAGGCTACGCACTTAGAATTCGAAGGAAGCACCAGTTCTCTTAAGTAAACGCTTTTATTGACTTACACAGCCTACTAACGACGCACTGTCCCGACGATAAGATGTCTCACTCACAATACCGTCGCCGATATTGCGTAGACCACTTCCTACTGCTGCGGTGTTCACCTCCAAATTTACCGCGCGCAGCTCGCTTCTGGACCTCGTTTTGAACTTTGCTTAACTCTTCCTTCACTGAACTGCCCACTAAACTTTTCACTAAATTCACCACTAAGCTCGTCACTGACTTTTATTAAACTTCTCTGCCAACTCTTTCGTATCGTACTTGTCGTTTGGCTGTCTTGAACTGAACTCCTCGATAGGCACGCCTTACGCTGCTTATATACCCGAAAGAATCTTCTGGAACCCATAATTTTGATCTTCTTTTCGTTATTATTTTATTTACTATCTATCCCTTTCTAAAATGTATCTGTCCTTGTCTTTTCCTTCCAGAATCTTGTACCTTTTTCTAAAACTTCTCAAACCACTAGATTCACCACCATCACTCGCCACAATATAAATCATTTTCTACACTGTAACATTATTATGATTACGCCGGTGTGCATATTAATAATATTCAGTTTATAATGTAAAAATTACAATAAAACATACCACAGACATCTGAAACTAAACTTTGATATTACGTGATGATTCAAAATTTAGAATTCCGTACCAGTTACCCCAATTATTCAGGATTTTCGGTAAGCCATGATAAATTTCAGCGCACGTGTCTTTAATTACGTTTGTTCTCAACTCGGAACGGGTGGATTACAATCCTCGTAATTGCAAAGTTTCGTAAGAAACCTAACAATAATTATATCAATTACATTACTATTCTCATTTGTACTCGTACACCTGGGATAATCTATACATGCAAATAAATAAAATTGACGTATCTGTTTGTAATGTCAAAATAACAGTTTTTTACTAAATGCATATGAAAGTATATACGGTACTTATATTAAAAAAAAACAATCTTCAAAAGGTTTGTCTGTCTGTTTGTTTGTTCCAGCTAATCTCTGAACAACGGGAACGATTTTGATGAGACTTTCACTGGCAGATAGATGATGTTATAAAGAGTAACATAAGCTACTTTTATTTTAGAAAAAAAATTAAAGGTCCACGCGCAACCCGCCGCCGTCGCCGTCGTGAGCTTCAAACTTGGGAGGCAAATTCAAACTTCGCAAACAAATACACAACTCATCATTGCATGCAACTTTGACCACTAAGACGTCCACTGTCCTTGTGTCCTTTAAGACCACAAATAACTTTTCGCGGGGCGCGTAGGCTGTAGAAACCACAGACGCATGCGTGTCCATCAGTTGGCGTCTGATGGCTGAAATGATGATGATGATGATTAAGGTAAAAATTTTGGCGAACGGAGGCGGCGTTTTCCAGGTTTGCCCCCCCCCCCTCTCGAAAAAATTCAAGATCCGGGCGTGAGTAGGATAGAGGGGACGGGTATGGGGGATGAAACACGAGAGATGGGATAGGAGGTATGAACGAGCCGGCCCAGAGAGTTGTGATCGAGATAATGATTCCAACATGACACTACCACGTCAAATATAGCTAACTAAAAATAAGCTATAACATAAATAGATAGATAGATAATACTTTATTATACACCATTACATAAAACTTACATACTAACACTATTCTAATTGTGTACACAGGGCGGTCTTATCACTAAAAAGCGATCTTTTCCAGACAATCCGTGGCAAGAATATTTCCGATTAGGAGTGGCGATGGTGGTATACATAATTATTTTATAATTACTTATATTATATATACAAGATATAGTAATAAACTGCAACTATTTAAACATATAACTATATGCAATATAAGTACAAATTAGATATCATTATATTGCAGGTAGTATTTCCTGACCATGTTCTTAATTATTAATACAGATTTTGCTTGTGTGACAGCAACAGGCAATGCATTTCAAAGTTGGACATCCTTAACAGTGAAAGAATGATTTAAAAACGTTTATTATGAATAACATGAATTAACATGTTTATTAATAAGCTACCTGTGCCTGCCCGTTCGTGCGGGATTTAGACTTTAAATTCATATCTTCTGAACCCTGCAAAATATCGAAATGGCACATAAACCACAATTTAAGATAAAATTCCTGTTTTAATATCTAAAGACAGACAAACTTTCAAACAGGCTGAAGACAGTCAAAACCGTCTGAATGGCTATAACTCCTGGTCTAGAGTATATATATTATAACGCCATGACAACCTTGAGTTACGTTCCGACATTAGCGGCCAGGTTCCAGTCCTCCCATCGAGGGCGGCAATACATTAGTAGCAGCACCTTTGATGTTGCAAATGTCCATAAGCAATGGTAACCACATGATGTGAGATGGCTAGTCAGACTTTCTGCTATACTCCAGGAGTAGTCTGGCTATTGAAAATAGACACTGAAAAATTGCGGCAAATTTAAGAAATATCAGTATGGCAACTTCAATTTATCATAAAATATTTATACACTACATAAACAATCTTATTTTCTTTAATTTAGCGTCTTTTTTTGTTGCTATTGCTCGAATTTGGAAATCGCACAAAACATAACATCATCAAGCATCATGTATTACTTCCGCACTTCATTTTTAATGGTTTTATTAATGTATTAAGCTCGTAAATGCTAAAATATAATTACACCAAAATAACAAAAATGTCGATAATAACGACAATGTTTGGTTTAATTGTAATTTTGACATCATTTTGTAATAGTAATTATTTTGATTAAGGTAAAATTAATTGTAGTGCATGCCAATCTGGCAAAAACAAGTGTCCTATAATTTTACCTGATGACACTTTTAAAACCATGCTTTACGAAAGAATTAATTTGAATTTGATAAAATGACATTGAAATTTCTATGCATCGCCGTGTAAAAAGTTTGTGAATAATTCGACTGTCTACTTAACGAGTTTCATTAGCCCAACTTTTAAAACATTATGATGCATATATGAGCAATTAAATATTAAAATTTATTTTGAAATCACAGACTTTTGGTTCAAATACGTTCCTTTTCATCTTTTCCCAACTTTGGACTTATTTTTGCTCTTATCACCATCAATCAGTCTTTACATTTTTAATGACCAAAGCTAATAAGGAGAATGACCCGCTTATTTTACTACCAATTTATTTAATATGTACATTGCCTTTTTAGGGTTCGGTAGCTATTTCATCAGTACGTATGCGCATATAGAATATTTATAGGCTATAAAATTTATGTAATGTAAAAAGTTATCTATCTCTCTATCATTATAGAAAAAAACACAAATTATTATTTTTATTTTAATTATTATTAAATCGTCATTTTCATCTATCTATAACGTTTATAAACAGTAAGATATAATCTATATCTATAATATTATAAAATTCTAAACATGCTGTGTTTGTACATTGAAGCGATTTAAAAAAAAATCACAGTGGAATAGACTATATACACTATGGAGAACACGATGCATTTTTTAAAATTTCTTGTCAGTTTGTCTGTTTGTTCGGTATTCACATAAAATTACTAGGCCGATTTCAAAGCGGTGTTCGATGACCGACAGCTAATTCTGAGACTTAAAGTCTGTGCTACTTTTTATCCTAGAAAACCCGCGGAATTTTTTCTGGGAATTATTTAAAATGACCAGACTAAAAAAAACGAATTCCAATGTAATTTCTTTTACGGATATATACAGACAGACACGGTGTGTAAGAATTTTATAATATTATAGATATAGATATATATGAAAGTGTATTCTGTACCTCCCTTATTCATAATATTATACGTGTTATTCATAATCGCATTTTAAATGAGATTGTCTAAAATTAGAAATGTCTACAAAATCAACATTATGTTCTTTTATAATTAAAACTATGTTTTAACGGTTTTAAGCGGGGCAACTCATTTGATCTTTACTTATTTATTTTCTCTACATCTTTCTTTGTTTTTCGTGATCACGGCCACTGAAATGTGGTCAGTCAATATATGGTGAAATTTCGCTTCTGAAGGCGTTAACAAAGTTTGAGGATTGGTATACACCAATCCTCAAACTTCAAGTTAGTAGTAGAGTATTTAAAAAAAAATATAGGTTGTAGAAATAAAACAACATAGTTAACGAAGGTTTATTTGGATAAGATTTATTGATAATTTTTAAGGGTTCCGTTAGCAAATGACAAAAATAGAGAGCGTCCGTAGCCTCAACGGAACCTACGCTGTGTATGTACTGATACGCACTTAGCCAAATCTTTTATTGCAGCCAAATTATTTCAACCATAAAGCTATATAATTGCCCCTGAGCAACACGCATAGCGTTACCAAATTATGACGTTTTATAGTTTTTACAATGATTATAAAACAACAATGGCATGCTACGAGCACAGTGGTACCATAATTATAATGTGCGTTAATTCACTTTTCGAATCTTCCCATTCTATTGCGACAATGAAATAATTGCCAGTTGCACAAACATCGATTGAGATCTATGTCATCGGGCTGCTTTTAATGTCACGTTTCTCTAATCAACATCATTTAACGTTCATTTACAGGTACTTTGCTCTATTTGTATAAATTTGTTTCATTGTTACATATACATAGACCTGGTAGCATATTGGCTATCGAACCAGCTTCTTATTCCAGTGATATGCTTGATTGCTTGAATCCTGGCTAGAAAGCATGCACCGCTTGAACTGATAAGAAATGGTAAGATACTAAATTTCAGCTTCGTCTTTTGAAAAATACATAGAATAAATTATACTGGTCTTTTAAACAAGTTTTATTTAAGTTAATCATTCGAATTTAGAACGCCGTCTTTTTATTTCAACTTGCAATTTCATATAATAATAATAATAATATTTTAAATCTTAAAAATGATATATAATAAAATTAACTATACTATAACCAAAACTATATCTACAAAATAAAATAATTCTAAAAGTAAAAAAATCGACTTAAGTCGCTGTCAACGCGGAGCATTCCCAAAATGCTTGTCGCATTGACACGTTGGTTGGTAACGCTGGCGCGTAACTCCAGGCACAAGCCAACTTTTTGATCTCGCGAGACCTGAATTAGAGGCGTTGAGAAGTCTCGATAGAGGTTATAAGCTCCAGGCCCCCAAGGCCACAAATAGTTCATACTTATTTAAAATATAACCTTAAAGTAAATTAAACCTTAAAACTAAACCATATTATATATAGATAGAAATTAAAGTAGAAAATCTAGTGCCAAACCGCTGTTAGTAGGAAACGGTCCTATATAACTGGCCGCATTGTCTCGTTGGATAGCAATGATAATGAACTGCCCGAGATATAAACCAACCTTTTGGACGCAAGAAGCATCTAACACACGTTTAAAATATTATATTTTATATCGTAACTAACATATCGATTTAAGTAATGATTTTTCTTTTTCTTATTAATATTATAGGTATTTCAATTAAATAAGACAATAAACCTATCGGCTCTTGTAATTTAAACTTTTTCCATCACACTCACGATCCATTATCTGAGATAATTACTTTTTCTAGCAAATTGGATCTGGCAACTTGAGCCTAATTCGCAGCCAGACTTCGCCGAGACAAAGCATCGTAATGTAAGCCCGAAGGTGTAATAAATCCGAGCTTCATTTTGCTTATTGTTTATTTTTTAGCTTTTGTGTGTCCCCAAGGCATTGTTTGAGTTGTCGCGTCTCAAATAAAATTTGTTATTTTTTTGCAGGATAAATTGTTTTACAGTATTATCATGATTCAAGACGTTTTTTTGCTAAATTGCCGCCGTAAATTGAATATGGATGTTTGTAATTTTCTTAGTTGGACTTCGAAAATTGCATTGAGTTTTAAGTGTTTGGCTTGTTTATTTAAATTCATGCGTGTTAGAGTCGGTGGATGACCTTATGGTTTGTTCTTTTAAACATAAATACAATTTCAAAAACCGCTTTAAAATAATAATTTAATATGAGTGATATACAAGATAAGACCAATATTTATAAAGATTAAATTTTCTATTAGTGGTTTATAATAAACATAATACTTTCTAATGTTATTCTAAAAGAATAACGGTCTTATTCTTAGAGAGTTAGAGTAAATTTGAATACTTCTTTATGGTTCTTAAAGAAGCGTTCAAATTTGAGTTACAGTAAATTTGAACGCTTCGTTATTATTATTCTTCTATGAATAAAATCGTAAATATGCAAAGTTACATATAATTTTTTATTCCATTTCTATTTTGAGTTAAACAAGAAATATTAATTAATCTAATCCATATTCATTAAAACCAATATAAAGATTTGAAATAGAGTTTATTTAGCTATTTGGATACAAAATTTATATGTGCGCTTGTTTGTGCCTCAATTCTTCACTCCATTATATTAAAATTACATGTAGGTATTTTATTGCTTTCTTATATTTTCTCCACTGTTAAAAAATGATTAAGCCTGCATTTTAATATTTATTGCAAAAAAAAACCTTAATTTAACACATTGTTTCAAGTTGATATTCCTTCACAAAAATCGATCTTTACAAACTACACTAATATTTGGTGTAATAATACAACTGTGATTATTTTTACAAAATCAGCCGATTCGGTTTCTGTCTGCTAAGAGTAACTGATGTTTAAAATCTAATAACAACTCTAGTTTTCGTCAAAATTGGTCTCGATACTCCTTTTAGTAATTTACACTATTTCCTATAGTTTAGAATTTGGCAGTTTAGGACATACATATAAGCTGCCCTTCGTTTTATTTTACGCAAACATGGAGAATTCACACCAAAAATGAAATCATTAATTATAATAAATCTGACATGAAGGAAACCCGAATACCGACTTTAGCGGTGGCAGGTATGCAAAAATAAATAAAACAAAAGGTAACAGATTTACATAAAATTCCAAAGGATCTGTGGAACTTATCTTAATACGCAGTTTGCGAGCCAACAAGTGGCTATAGGTGGTATATCAGATCGTACTCGAGTGTAATAGGGTTGACTTTATAAACAAATAGATTATTATTTATTTAGGTTTATGGCTTGGCAGCTAGGCCTTTAAGCCAGATCTTAGATTATAATATAGTTTCTTCATTTTCTTAAGCCTATGTGTAGCACAGCTGAACTGTAGGTTATCAGCTAGTGCCATTCAACGGAGTTCTTGTGACAACTCAAAAGGCCACATTCAACTATACAGTTCACATTTCTCACAAAACACATAATTACTACTCAAAAACTATCAATATCCTACAATTATTGTTCATTTTAGAGTAATTTTACACATTTTTAGAAAACAAAACTGCACAGCACAACATCTGCTTTCAGTTCCCGCCAAAAACTCTAAACAAATAGAAATGAAGATACAAGTAGAATGATGTTATACATATTTTGTATTTTGCTTTGCTTGGGAATTAGCATTTACGTCTGTCTATCGATCCAGGCATTCGCGTCTCCTTGGAATTGGATACTTGACAGTCGAATCAACAGAAATATTTTTATTGTCATATAAAATGTCTCTGTTAATTCCCTCAAAATTTTGTAATAGTAATTAAAATCATTTATATGATATAATTTTATAATAAAGGTGGTAATTAAAGTATTTAAAGCATACTGTTTGTTATGTACATATTATTTTAGAATTCACTGTAAGATGTGTCAAATATCTAACCAATTACTTGTGATTTCAAATCCTGGATGGAGAGCACGTATCGATAAGGTAATTTGTCTGTCTTACTATGCATATTTTTATAATTACTGTTCCTGACGGTCCGGGTCGTCCTTTCCTCTAAAAATTAGGGTAAGGGCGAACCCAGTATTTAAAGGTCTAGTCTAGTGAATAAGGTACAGGCCTCTGTGAGTAAAAATTTGTAACTACAGTCGACTGTCGATAATTTGACACTCAAGGAGTGAGAGAAAAATTTCAAATTACCAAGAGTTCAAAGTAACAGGAGTTTATAAGCAAGAGGGAGGGAGAAAAAGTGAAGTAAACAAAAATTTAATCAAAATTCGTAATTTATTATTTTAAACATTTGTGTAATTACTCACAATGTTTATTTTGAAAAGAAGTCCGCAATTTTCTGTTGAGTGGGCGAGTTCAGTCTATCATTGTTCAATGAATCTATGAATGAATGAATGAAAAAAAATCGTCTCTTGTGTCGGTTCTGAGTGTGTAGAAGTATAAGGTAGCGCTTCAAATTATAGAGAGTAGGCAAGCCCGGACTTCAAATTATTGCATTTTTGCGGGCAAGGTACTATTTCTTCAACTTCAAATTACCGAGGGGACCAATTAATATTGATTTGATTCGATTTATCGAGTATTTGTCAAGGGACCGGGAAAAAATTTCAAAATATCGAGAGATTCAAATATTAATTTGAATTGAGTGTCAAATTATCGAGAGTCGACTGTTATAGGTACGCAGAGTAATTTGTAGTAAACAGTGCGGTAAATATGTACACGATATGAGTTTCAACTTCAGCTACAAATACGGCTTACAACTTCCCTCCATATTAGGTATATTATATATTTGTTTTCATAATTGCTCGTCATATCCCGTTATTTCTGTACATCGCTTTCTCTTCGAATAAATGTTATTTTATCTCTGTCGTAATTAATTTAATCCGCTTTAAGGAAAACTTGTGTAAATCTTTTTTTAGCGAAATCTCAAGTGAAACTAGGCCAGCCCTGCGCGTCCGTCGGCCTATATGAAAGATGCGGCGCGCTCGCTTCGGCGACCTGACAAGGGTTGTTTTAATTTAATTCAAAGGATAGCCGCCATGTTGCTCCAAAATAAATCGCCTAAAGATAATGACGAGTGATAATTCGCGCTTCGGTGGATTACATCGCACCCTCG
Organism: Dendrolimus houi; assembly: GCA_039645545.1. Taxonomy (NCBI): domain Eukaryota; kingdom Metazoa; phylum Arthropoda; class Insecta; order Lepidoptera; family Lasiocampidae; genus Dendrolimus; species Dendrolimus houi. The sequence continues at coordinate 8,101,993 of CM077121.1, read as the reverse complement.
TACCTGCCCAAAGATCCCACTCTTGATTAGGTTAATAATATTTCTGACTTTGATCATACTTAATTATTCTTTAAAAACACAACTCAACTGAAACCTTTTAATTGTTATTATCATTATTCGCCCGCGACTTCATCCATTTTGGACAGAAAGGAAAAAGATACTTGTTAGTATTTAAATTCGGGAGCTTTTCCAGCACGGCAATGTGTTTGTAGTATATATTTTGTACATGATTGAATATGTACATGAATCCTAAAAATTTCCGTAAAATCCCTGGTACTGATATAAGTAAAGTTCTATTAAAGATTTCTAAACAGAAACTGTCACAACGAGCATGTCATGTGTAATAAACGATTTCCCCTTTTCGTTTCGTTTATGGAAGGTAAAAGTAAGGAGGATGATCTCAATGTGTCATAAAGTGTCCGTTGAAAAACAGCCAATTTAGGTGGCATCATGGTAGCAAATGGAAAGATTTTAAAAACAGCGCCAAAAATTATTAGAGTAGAATAGTAAATTAAAGAAGGAAAGAAAAACTTCCGCTTTGTTACAGCGCATTTTTTAAAATTATTAAATTATAATATAGACAAACATCGATATGCAATATAATTATACATATATGATTTCAAGCGCCTAGTTACATGTAAATTAAAAAAGGAATAAAATTTTAAAGAAGGCATCAACGATATTATATTTTTTAACTCAGCATACTTCACTCTGTTTATAAGTGCTGCTAAATTCATATAATTTCCATTTGTTACGCTAGCGCGATTTCGGTGAGCCTTCGAACAATAACAACTTGCTATTTATAGGTGGACACTTTTTAACAACTTGTCCTCCCATACAAGACGGTTTTCTTACTTCTACCCTCCATAGGTGCGTTTTAAATTTTCTACTCTTAGACTAAGCATCCATTACGATATACTAGTACCGGGATAAGACGTGAAGGGATGTAACGAGTAAAACTTACAATTAGGTATAAGGCTGGGTTCATAATATCCGTGATTTTAACAGACCATTACTTTTGAATTATTGCAAAAAAGTGCTTCTAGCTTGCCTAATAACGTGTAAAACTAATGAATAAATAATAAATAAATAATGATGTGCCTTTTTAAGTCTAAAATTTTATTCAAATAACATCATTTCCGCATCGAAATTAAAAATAAATTTATAAATCGTCCTCTTTTTTCTATAGTTTTACGTTCCTGTACAATAGTATGTTAGTAATAAATTTCTAATACAATATTGCTAGGTAAGATTTGGAAATTATTCCCACCTAATAACACTTTTCCCACTTTACTTACGTATTTTGTTCCTTCAATGAAAATTTTATATCACGGCAACTTTACCTGAAAAAAAATAAGCACATTAGTATATTTATATGAGCGTAATCTATCTCTCTTCTTTGACCTTCTCCCAATTATTTGGGATCGGCACAATGTCTTTTCCTTCCATGCTCCTCTATTCTGGCATATGTACGTCTTCTGTCACTCCATAAATCATCATGTCATCCTTCACATAATCCATCCATCTAATTTTTGGCATACTTTCATATTTGTACCCAATAATCTTCCAGATTAATATTCTTTTTGTCACGTGACTTTCATCCCTCATTACACCCGCCTTAGTCTTCTTTCTCTCAATTTATCAGTCATGGGTGCAACTTTCAAAGATCCGCTTATATACATAGTTATTTCTCACCTTATCCATTCTTGTAACACCACACATCCATCTCAATATTCTCATCTTAGCTGAGTGGACACGTGTTCGGTCTATCAGTTAAGTCGCCCAACATTATATTAGCGTAACCATTAAAACTAATTTAAAAAGTCTTTCTTCCCAAACAGCGGGAACTTACTCTGCCGTAACACAGTTTATAACTAGTACGGGGAGTAATGAGAGTAATAATTATGGCATAATGTTAAATTAAGCACTATTGTATATTGTATGTCGCTTCAAAAGACCTTGTATCCAGAAACGTATACATTCACAAAAAAAAACATTGCAATTTCACGGCTCGAGTCAGATATTTTAATTAACATTTCATGAGGAACTTGTAACTGTAACTGAATGAGCATGCAAATATCTTTAAACGAAGTAATCATCATATATAACAGTCAAAAGCTTTTAATTGATATCGCAGTGGGTGAGATGATTAATCCAAATTATTAGTCCAACGTGAGTGGGCGGATGGTACTGGCATGTAAACAAAGGGCACGCGGCCCTATTGTATCTAAAGGTCGAGATACACGAGGAAAGCCAACAAATAGATATTAGATGATAACCTATTCTTTTCTTTCTCATGGCAAACTTGATGAATTGAAATGGATTATTTGATTGACAGGTCAAAAATTGAAAACTAGTTTCCATGCTGTAATTTAAGCTTGTTGTTTAATTATTAAGCAGCAAGAGCATCCTGAAGGGATAGCTGATAAATTCGTATGCCCACTGATTTAGTAACTTATTAAAAGGATCAAATCAGAGTTAGTCATTGATTACTAACATAGATTAAAGATAATAAACACTACTAATATTAGAATAGTTTATATTTTATAATTATGTTATTGTGTGTGTTTCTTTGTATGTATGTACGTATTGGACTGTGTTATCTTTAAATAAATAAATTATTATCATTGAACCTTCTAGGGCTTTCTACGCTTCACTTGCGTAAATTTCAAATTTGTATCCAGCAAAAACTATCCCATTTCTCGGGATAAAAGTTTAATATACATATTATACAAATGTAAAAGTACCTGGATTTCGTATTTTTGTCTCGTTTCTATATCTTAGCAATCATTCATTTACCTTACTATCGGTTAAAATTTGAGATAAGCTAGCATAAGCATAATAAGACATAAGTACATACAAGTAATGTCAAAATTCAACAGATGATAAGGCTAGTAAATGGATAGTAAGATGTAACAACCGGCCATTTATTAACCTGCGATATACTAAAATTTAGTACATGGCGGGTAATATGTAAAGGTAGGTATTTAATACTGACCACGTGTAGCTCGACCATAAACATGTGCAGACAGAAATAAAGTTCTATACAATTATGTACGAGGGTACGTTGTAAAATACTGTACGTGTTAAAGTAATTGTAGCCGAGTGTAGTAACCCAGAAGTCATTTGTTAGGCCGGTTTGCGGTTTAACTTATGAATTCTACTTTGTGAAACTTGTAAATTATAGTAAACTTTGTGTCTTCGTTATTGTTTATATTTTATACTGTAGATATGTAGATAGATAACATTTTATAGCTCACCAAAGTAAAAGGCACAATAGATTAGTTACAATACTTTTAGACAAAACAATATGTGGCCTTATCGCTTAATGCAATCTAGGCAACTTAACTTATAGAACATTCTAATAAATTACAATAAAATTATCACAATAAAAGAAAACATCGTTATATTTTAGTCAACCCATAGTCCCTCAAGACTATATGTAGAATACTGTGCCTAGGTTACCTATAGATAAGGTACCAAGAACATTCTTAACTAAATATTTAAATTAAATATATACATATCTACTTATGTATAGAAATAAAAATGAATGATGTGTGGCCTTCCGCCACAAATCCTAGAAATATATGTTCGTGGCTAACTTGAGAACGATTTAACGGTTATGATGAAATTTTTTGTGTGTTTCAGTGGCCCGGGATAGTTTATATTCACAGTTGGACTGCCGGGACCGCTAGTCTATACTGATAATTATAGCGAGAAAATATTTGTATTTTGGCATGTTTGTAACGAATAAACTCAAAAACTACTGGACCGATTTCAAAAATACTTTCACCATTCGAATGCTACATTATCTTTGATTAATACATTCGAATACTATATAAAAATTAGGGATTCCTACTAAAACTTCAATAATGTAACCCATCAATCTAAACAAAATTCTTGGCGCTGGAATCGCGTTCTACGATTTTGATGAAATTTTATGTGTGTTTGAGTGGGTCACGGGGTGGTTTAGATTCACAATTAGACCCAATAGGCGGCGCTGGAATCGAGTTCTAGATTTGTATTTTTTCAAGTCAGGACAATGTCTGCCGAGACCACTACTTAGATATACTTATACTCGATAAATAGTTCATATAATACGTAGAGCGTACAAATGTTTAATAAATCTGGTGGTAACGTTACATACACAAGTTCAAGTTTTCTGAAATTACTGTCTTTGCGCCATTTTCGGTGATTCGTAATAGTTCCAACACATTCTACTTGGAATTCTGGTAAGATACTCGTATAACAGTTAAATAATAGCATATAGTTATTTTATGTATAGATGTTTAAGTAAAGCTGCTTCTTGAGTAGGTTCTTAAGTGTCAGTAATATTCTGACCTCTGACTTTAAGAGGTAGCGCATTCCAAAGTGTGACAGCCTACACTGTAAAAGTACTCCATGATTGTAAGCATAATACAGAAAATAAATGACGTATAGGTGTGTGTCAAGATCGTAGCAAGAGGAGATCCGTTATTCCTGCTATTCCTATTACTATAAATGTATTGTATGTTATTAAAACTCAAAACACTAATCACATAAATTTCATTAATCATGCAATTACCAAACCATACAGTATACTAATATGTACATATATTTAGATAAAGACTGTTGCAAATTAATTTAATTAACGGTTATTTCGATTGCTAGACGACCAATATTTAAAACAGTTTGCATACGACATAATTTATTTTAATTATTGAACGGAAATATTATTGGCACGACAGAATGTTGCATACTTATGCTAGGTAAAACATGATTGATATTTTAATGAAGTTTTGTAATGGACCCTCCACATTTTCGCGAGATAATAACATAAGAAACCGTCGCACATTCTGCTCTCTTGTGAGAATATGGAAGACCCTTAAAAATATTTTTAAGAGAACATCAAATATGCAGACATTATTGATTAAATAAAACGGTTCCCGCATGCGGGCCCTACCGCACGAGTAAGCAAAAATAAAACTCCCGCATCCCGCAAGCCGGTTCTACGACCAATGTAAATGAAGTCTTAGGTTTTGTCAACTATTCTAAATAAATATTTTCTTGTCTGTCTGTTTTGCTGTTGTCTTTTTTTAATGACTTATCTTAGGGATTAAAATTACAATCTAGGAAAAAATAGTTATTATTAATTTAAATCTGACCTAAAATATCTTAAACTAAGAATGTGTTCAATAACACGTTTCTTAATGCCTCCTTTAAGGGAAGAACACTTTATTCATAAGTTCTTTTTAAACGTTCAGCACATATCATTACACTTTGTTTTTTTTATTCCATGAGTTCCGCAAACAGGCAGTACTTGATGGAAAGCACTTGCCATCGCCTATGGACATTTGTAACACCAAAGGTATCTACTATCAACGTGCTGCCGCTCTGGTGTCTGGTCACTAATACCGAAACACAACTCAGGGTTGTTATGGCGGCATACTCTAGAACAGAGGTTAAAGTTTATTAAATACATATTTTACTAATAGTTTTTGGTCTCCAAAACGTATGAAATATGTTGAAGCTCCTTCTTCTTCTTTTCTTTTTTTTTATTGCCGGAGTTCAGCAGACAGGTAGACGGCCCGCTTGATGGAAAGCGGTTACCATCGCCTATGGACATTTGCAACACCAAAGGTGCTACAAATACGCTGCTGCTCTCTTAAGAGAGACTGGAATCTGGTCACTAATGCCGGAACACAACTCAAGGTTGTAATGGTGACATACTTTAGACCAGTTGTGGTAGCCATCCAGTCGGGCAAATGCCCTACTACCTGGTTGTGAGGTTGTTTTGTCGCCTCTTACGACAGGCCGCCCGGCCGCAGGAAATTTTATTCTTTCTCCGTTCCTGCACGGATAAATGCTTCTTCTTCTTCTTAAAGTAAATTTATTTTAAGTTAATTTCTCAAAAAAAGTGAAAATAATTTATTGAACTTCTATTTAACATTTGATTATTAATGTGAATATTAGATTCTATAACTAAACGAAAGTGAAAGCAAATCCAGTCTGTTATAGGTTAAAACCTTACGAGTTAAAGATCAAACTAAAGAATCACAAGGCACGATAACATAAGCATAAATTCAATTACTATGCAAACCCTCATTGCCGAGGTGTGCACTTAATGTACGTTTTAATAGTCAACTGTTGTCACGACTTATATTTAATACGATGTTTACTTAAAATCAAGATATAATGTAAACTGGTTTATACAGCAAAGGTTTCTGGTATTTGTCGTGTCTATCCTACTGACATAGACGTAAGTATAGATTGTAAGTAACAAAGTAAAAGAATGAATAAATAAACTTTATTTCCAATAACAACAGCTAAGTAAAAAGCACAGTAATTTTAGATTCCCATATTCCATCCTTTCTATCCCATTCCTCCTAGCTGATACCTTTATCGCATCCTCTTTATCCCATCTCAAAGGCTGGCAAAGCGTTGGCTTCGCCCCTGATGTTGCAAATGTCTATAGGCGGCGGTAAGCACTTTCCAAGAGCTGGGTCGTCTGCCTATATGCCAGGTTCGCAATAACAATAAGATTATATATCTAGGTTTAAGAAAGAAGGATGTAAGACTAGTAATAAGGACTCATTGCAATAGACTTAAGTTGTTTATGAAAATAATGTTAAAATAGATAAAAACAAAAAAAAAAGTATAAAAAAGAAAATAATGAAAAGAAAAAAGAAAATTAAATATAAAAAACCCAAATGATAAAGAATAAATAAATAATTAATAACTAAAATCGAAACGAAGAAAAAATCTTTTATCTTCGGCCTTAGCCACTAAAGGCATGTAAAGTCTAAAAATAAAACATATTATTATTTTTCTATTACTAACAAAACGAGCAATTTTACTAACGTAATACCGGGTTTACTCCATAACCTCCATACCAGCAAAAATGACATCCTACCGTCAACTGTAATACTGATATTAGATGGGTCAACAGAAGATCACAGAAATGAAAGGACATCGCGGTATTCAATGACATAAAATAATTCGAGTTTATCTATATTTACTAATAATATTATAAAGAAGAAATATTTGTATTTTTGTATGTTTGTAACGAATAAACTCAAAAACCAAGAGACCGATTTCGAAAATTATTTCAAAATAGAATGCTTTTTTTTTAAGGCGGGGGAAATGCATTTCGCACATACCGGGTCCTTTGCTAGGGATTAGACCGTTGTTGATCATGGAGGCTTTTCACTGAGGCAATCCAAACAATAATCAACCGGCTTGTGTGGAGACTCGACTAATCAATACCCCACTAAAACCACTCTCCTCCCATGTGCCCCGCGCTTATGGTAGGAAAGGCGTGAGATACAGAACGTAGTTACGCCCACACCGATCCTAGCGCACAAGTGCTTGAGAATGCCCCGGGAGAGGCAAACTCACTTCGTCAACAGGGGTGAAGACTCCTCTGCTCCCTAGATGCTAGAGGGCCCCTGCAGCGGTATTTCAGGGAGGGAGGTCATGCGCATACCTGCGCCTCCGGGCTCCCGACTGACGTCGGCGCCCGCGAGACGCATGCGCACTACCATCTCTCTCCCTATCTCGTTCCGCGGCCTCCTTATGAGACACTACCGTCTCGCAGAAATTGGCCGCACCCACCCACCAATCGTCGCTGTGCAGCATGGCTTGCACCAGATCGCCCAGCGATTCGATCGGTCCTACAAGTGTCTCGAGTTCAAACCTCTGAGGTGCCCATGCTGCGCACTCGACTAGCGTGTGTAACGCCGTGTCTAGCGCGCCACACTGGCGGCATTGGGGTGAAGGCAAGCAGCCCGCAATCTGACACAGATACTTATCGAAGCAACCGTGCCCGGTAAGTATCTGTGTCATTCTGAAAGTCAGGGTCCCGCGTTTCCGCGAGAGCCATCGCAACAGCTGCGGTCGAACCGCTTCCACCGTGTCAATACCAGCAACAGGGTTTTCCAACTCTACTGACCAAGATTGGATCATGGCCGCGGTTTCCCGTGTCCTGATCACCTGGAGTTCGGCCTCGCCATAGACCAGGCCACGGGCGAGGGCATCCTGTCGGAAGCGCCGAACTTTGGTTATCACGTCCGCCTGGAGAGGCCAGGGCGGATCGCCTGCCAAGAGTGTCGACGCCGTCCACGACACGTACGGTATCCTCGGATGGTCCTCACCGCCAGGACCCGTTGTGCGCGGGACAACAAAGTCCTATTGTGGCGGTGAAGTGCAGTGGACCATACGGGTGCACCGTACAGGGCGATACTCCTAAGGATGCCCATGTAGAGTTTCCTAGTCGTCCCCCCCGGTCCCCCCACGTTGGGAAGAAGCCGAGAGAGGGCGCCTGCGGACCTCACGAGCTTGGGAACTAGCTGCTCAAAGTGCGCTTTAAACAGCCATTTCCCATCGACAATTAGCCCCAGATATTTCATCTGGGGGCCTACATGAATGTCCACCCCTTGGACTGTAACGGACAAGTCCGCGGCGGGGTTATGAAACCGCCTATGGAACATGATGGCCTCCGTTTTCGCGGGGGAGACCTTCAAGCCCAGCCTGCCTATTCTTCGGACCACGATCGCCAACCCGGCGTTGGCGACGTCCACGGATTCCGCGAATGACGCAGCGCGTGCCGTGAGTAGGTTGTCATCCGCAAAGCAGATTAGCCCTATTCCGGGCAGGACCGGAACCCGAAGGATCCAGTCATAACCGACGTTCCAAAGAACTGGTCCGAGGACCGATCCCTGTGGGACGCCGCACGCGACGCGTCGCCGACCTATCGCGCGATTCTCGGACTCGCCGCCCTCCCAAAGGATGTACCTGTCCTGGAGGTACGCGCCCAACAGCCTCGTGAGGTACGGGGGAACTCCGTGTGCACGAAGCCCCTCCCTGATCGTCTCATGAGGGAGGCTGTTAAAGGCGTTCGCTATGTCTAGCGAAACCGCCAGGACAGTATCCTTTGCTTAGACTGCGTCGTCTGTTACAGATCGCAGTGTCTCGAAGGCGTCCAACGTGGAGCGCCTCCGCCGAAACCCGAACTGCGTCTGTGCTAGCCCCGGCTCCACAGTATCGAGATGCTTAACGAGGCGTTCCGCTAAGATCTTCTCGAAGACCTTGGCGACCTCGTTAAGCAACACTATGGGCCTGTAGGCGGACGGATCGTTGGGAGGACGGCCTCCCTTGGGAATCAGGCATAACCAGCCCTCCTTCCATTGCGACGGGAACTGACCTGCGCGAATACAGGCGTCGAACAATTCCCGCAGCTGGCCGCGTAGGTGTTTGGCGGCCAGGAAGAGGAGCCGACCCGGAACCCCGTCGGGTCCCGGAGCCGTCTTTCTGCCCCGGAGCCGGTCCAGGGCGACGTCTAACTCTTCCTCGGTGATGGAGTGAGGCTCCACCTCCGAGGTGTCGGGAATGATTGGACCCATATCGGGGGGAGTGAAGATCCCCGGATCCGGGAAGAGCCCATCGATAACCGACCGGAGGACCTCGGGTTCGAGCGTTTCCGTAACCGAGGAGGTGCAAGGCCGCAACGTGTTGCGGGCCGCACGGTACGGACGCCCCCAAGGGTCCCGGTCCAGTGTCTCGAGGAGCTCCTCCCGAGCCCGGGCTTTCGCTCGCAGAATTGCGATCGAAAGGGCCTTTCTGGCCTCTCTGAACTCCCCCACAAGTCCATTCTTCTCAACATAGTCTGGAGGACGACGCGCTTTGCTGCGTTTGAGCCTGTGGCTGATTCTGCGGACTGCCCTCCGCAGTTCAGCCAGCTCGTCAGTCCACCAGTGGACCGATGTACGCGGCGGCGGTCGTTTGGCTCAAGGCATAGCAGCGTCGCAAATCCCTTTGAGGGATTTGCGCATGTGCTCAGCCTGCGCCTCCAGATTCCCCAGGTCGGCTGGATAGGTCCAGCATTCGATGATAGCCCTCTCCTCGGCCTGCTCCGCGTCGAGCTTGGTAAGAGCCCAGCGTGGGAGTCGGGAGGGGCCCTGAACAGGGTTAGCGCTAGGCGAGGGGGAGAGCTCGAATCTGATGTACAAGTGATCAGGCAGAGTCTCCACCTCCTCCAGCACTCTCCATCCTACCACTCTGCGGGCGGCCGCATGTGTGGCGAATGACAAGTCGATGATCGATCCACCCCGCGCACGTACGCAGGTTTGGACCGACCCCTGGTTCAGGATGGACAGGTTGGATTGAAGCGCCCAGTCTTCAACCGCCCGTCCCCTAACATCGGTAATCGCGTTCCCCCAGGATTGGTGCTTGGCATTGAAGTCGCCATTCGAATGAAGGACGAATATCGTCTTCGGCGCTAGTCTGCCGACGGCTGCCCTAATGGAGTCCAAGGCGAGCTCGTACTCCGCCAGGGCGCGGCTCCGCGTGAGGTACACGCCTATGATGACGTAACATCCGCTTTCCGCCACCGCGTAGCCCTTTCCTCTTTCGAGACTGGTGAGCGGCGTGCCAGATCCGGCTCTGGCGACCACGGCTACCACATCGTCGAGATCCCCCACCCAGTTCCTGGCTGGGGGTACGTAATAAGGATCGCTTATTACGGCCAAGTTTACTTGCCACTCCGCCATCGCCTGCAGGCACAAGTCCTGGGCGTCGGGGGAGTAGTTAACGTTGGCTTGGAAGAGTCTTAGGGGTGTACTGGGCATTTAGGTGTCCATAGGTACCCCCCTTCCACTCGCCGGTCGTTTATTCGCCCTCGGGTGGACGAATTTACCCTTGACGTATGGGGGCTGGCAGTGCCTCGCCAACGTCGGGTGGGTAGCGCGTTTGCCCCCCGCCGCGCAGACGGCGCAGTGGGGGTCGCGGGCTGTGCAGTCCGGCTGCTTGTGTCCGCTCTTACCGCAGCGGAGACACAAGCCGGTCCGGTCCGGGCACGAGTCCGGGCAAGTCTGGGTGCCGTGGTCGACGTTGAAACATCTGTAACAACGTATCGGTCTGGCTTCCAGAGCCTCCACCTTCGCCGAGGTGAAGCCCACCAGAAGGTGGCCCCGCTCGGCGATGGCTTTGGCTGCAGAGACGGGGCACATCACGTATGATGCGCCCATCCCCCCAGGTCCTATGCCAATGTGCCTCGCCCTGACATCGTCGCGCAGGCAGTTGCCCACGCTGGCGATGGCACTGCGAAGCCCATCTACGGTGGCCGACTCATCCAGCCCTGAGACGTAAAGCTCCCCACGCTTTACGGGGCGGATGACTTCGGCCATCCCTTGGAGTGCCCCACGAAGGGCCTCGGCGACGCGGTTCGCCCTAGTCGCGCTCTCGGGTCCTGGGGGGAAGTCCAGGAGTCGAGCGTCCCGGGCGGTTCGCGTCACTTTCAGCCCCTCCCTGAGGCCTAATTCGGTGATACTGACCACCGAGGCGGCCTTCGCAAAGACCTCCCGGTAGCCAATACCGTTGTTAGCCGATTCCGGCAGCAATTTGATGATGATTGCTGCCGATCTCGGCTCCTGGAATACCACGGGCTTCGTAGCTCGTGGCTTGCGCGCCGGTTTCCGCCCCGATGGCGGAGCCGGTGCTTGCGCCGAGGGAGGGGGGCGGGGCGTTTCCGAGAATGCTACATTGTCCCTGAGTAATATAGGTTATATTTATTACTAGAAAAAGTTTGGGATCTGCTAAATACTAAAACTTTAATGATTTAATTCAAGGTGTAAAAAATTTGCCATAAACCACCCGTGCGAAGCCGGGACGGGCGCTAATGTTTATATAAACATGTGGATTACTTTGGTGGGTTCATACAAATTGAAAGACCAATGGTGCATTAGTATCGGCTTAAGGTAAAAGAATGGATAGGAAGGTATTATTAATGATCTATAGGACCGTTGTGTAGTTGAGCGTAGTAGCTCAAAGAAATGAGAATGAACATAGTACCCCGACGCAACGGCGATCGCTGTAGTTGTCGAAGTGAGGCATGAACCGCCACGATACTTTCTTATATCTGATACCATTTGAATTTATACTCACTTTAAAAAAATATGCTAGTGAAAAAAGTAGTTATTCATACATTAACTATCCTTTATTTACTTTATAACCGTTTTAGGTCCAATACAGACAAGAATGTAAGAAAATAATTATTACGTTAATTTTCATTATTATCACAGTTACCTGTTTGTATTTAAGAAAATGTGCGTCCATTCTCATTCTCGTAATCATAACGCGTAAAGTCCTTAATAACAGTTCATTAGCAAGACCTAGATATTATTTTATGGTATAAACATGATGTGCCGAACCCGCACACGACTACAGGTTTTACGAGTGTTATTTGCGGCCGACGAATAATTATTTAGGTAATAATTTATCTAATAATTTACGGTTGTAACAAGCTGAAAATTTATGTCATGGATTTAGCCACGAAATTGTTCTTATTCAAGTTTCGCAGAGAGTTTCAACGTTTTTTAAAATCATTTTATTTTTACTAATCTTACAACACCAAGAATGTCATATTGCAGTGTAACCAGGTGAACTACAGAATAGTTAACCGCATAACAAGCGTAATTATTTAAAATAAAAATTTCGTAGCAAAAAAGAAACAGTAATGTTACGAGTGCGGGACTCGAATTAAAATGCCGTTGGAATTACTATATAATTTATTAGAACTATACAAACACGTATAACACGGGTACAAATATAAATGGACACAACCAGTACAAACTGCACAATTCAATAACACGCGCAAAGTCCGTCACTATATAGCTTATCGAATGTATACGTCTTGCTCGTATCGTAATCGTCGTTTGACTGCCAATCTCTCCGTTCGGGCATTCCTTTATACTCAGCTTATAATATGTCACGACCGTGGAAACAATGGTTTCTAAGAATCTTACCTGGACACTGCTTACCATAAAGGATTACAATACACAATAGGCAGCTTTTCTAATTACAAATATTAAACACAAAGTAAACAAAAGAAATCCAAATGCGGGCAGGTAATAAACTGCGCTTTTATGGCCGGCAGGTGTGCATTCACATTTGTCGGCGTGCTTCGTGGAATTTGCTAAGTTGCAACAGTAATAAGAAATAAAAACTACGTTTTAACAATTTAAGCGCGGTAATTTATTTAATTTTTATTATTCCGACGTTTCGGCCACTTTTCAGTAGCCGTAATCACGGAAGAGAAAGATGTGAAGTGTCAGTGTCAATGAGTATTGTTAACGTAATTTTTATTATGTATACTAGTCGCGTAAACTTAAAAAAATATTAAGTAACTAAAAAAGTAAAAAATTATTATTTTTTTCTTTCTACATCTTGAATTTGGTGCAAAGTAAAACATATAAACATATACTATATTTTGCAAATATATTGTTGTTTTTTTATGTTTTAATTCGCGCCGACTTCCAGGTGTTGTAAAAATATATTTATTTTGCTTATTCGTTAATTCTTAAAATCGGTTCCTTTTTCTCTAGAATTTCTTTTTTTTCATTTTTAAGTTACGTAAATGGTATCCCATCAGTTTTGGCTGAACATACAAAGAAAAAAAATTACACGACGAATTGAGAACCTATTCTTTTTGAGCCGGTTAAGAATAATTACTGCATTTCAATTTTAATTAAAGACAAAAAGCAAAACGTTATATACATAATTAGCATTTGAAAAACAAACATTTTACAAGTGGCGCCAATTAATATATTCACAAAACATTCTGCCATAACAGCACTCAAAAATCGATAAATTAGAAACTACAACGTAAATTTTCATAATATGACAAACATTAATGGTAATTAAATAAAGAGGAATGCTTAACAGATGGAATAATGATCGGTTTGATCAAATATGACTCATGTCCTCTGTGACTCAACTCTTATGAATATTTTTACATCATTTGCGAGACAAGGTGACTGACCGAGTAGCATTGCCAAATGAATTATCAGTTTTAGAATTTCTCACGATGGCATCAATGTCCTCGCTTTGACCGATGTATTTCGGATATACAAATGCATATAAATTATCATAATCCTATCTTACCATTTTACGTAACGTGTTTTTAAAAGTGCTAATTTTACGAGTATCATGTCAAAAAAACTGGATACTCTTTACTCATTTGTTTGACACTGGCAAACTATATATACTGACGTTATAATGCGGCTTCATCTGCAAGAGTTACAGTACGTTAAAAAAAAAAGTTTGAACGCTTCTTTATGGTTTTTAAAGAAGCGTTCAAACTTTTTTTTTATTTTTGAGGCGGGGGAAATGCATTTCGCACACTACCGGGTCCTTTACTAGGGATTAGACCAAAGCGACCAGAGGTGACACCACGAATGGGCACCAGAGTCAAATCGCCGGCTTGTGTGGAGACTCGACTACTCAATACTCCACTGAAACCACCCTCCTCCCATGTGCCCCGCGCTTAAAGCAGGAAGAGTGTGAGAAAGTCAAATCGCCGGCTTGTGTGGAGACTCGACTACTCAATACTTCACTAAAACCACCCTCCTCCCATGTGCCCCGCGCTTATGGTAGGAAGAGCGTGAGACTTATGTGTGGAGACTCGACTACTCAATACTCCACTAAAACCAGCGTCCTCCCATGTGCCCCGCGCTTATGGCAGGAAGAACGTGAGACTTGGTTACGCCCACGCTGATGCTAGCGTATCAGTGCTTGATAATGCCCCGGGAAAGGCAGACTCAATTCATCAACAGGGGTGAAAAGTCCTCTGCTCCCAATATACTAGAGGGCCCCTGCAGCGGTATTACGAAGCGTTTAAACTTACTCCAACTCTCTATGAATAAGACCGTTAGTCTGTGGCCGAATGAGTCTTATATAGAGCGTTAAAAAATAACACCATTAACGAATAGCCATATTAGTGTATATACATACGTTATATGTCAATATTTAACCTCATTAATAATGTGGTGTTTAAAATAAGGCATTAAACCCATCTCCATATCTGCGTGAAACGGCCTATATCTGTAACATTGTCCCAGGTGAAGCCGCACCATTAGAAGATAATCTGGCGCGAATTTGTAGTACAAATTTTATACCATAGACTATTAATATAATAGTAGTATACCATAGAGTAATTGATATAATAGTAGTAGCATTGACTAATTAATATAATATACTGATTTGTACATATCAATGGAGCTGGCTCGATGTGATTTTTGTTATGATATAATTATGACTTTAAAAGAGGTTTAAAAGCCGTAAGTATGTTTTAACTACATAACAGTTTTCAATTGGTTTGCTGAATTTAAAAAAGAACAGGGAAGATGGGCTACATTAGGTTGGCTGCCAACCGCGGTTACTTAAGAAAATGTTCAACTTCTCAAAAGAATTACTCATGAAAACCAGCGTCCTTACTACACTTCATGCCTCCTCCATTATAATCACGAGACAGTAACGTGTTACTAGGCCGAAGAATTAGATGTACAAGAAGTTTTATATTAGCAAAATATTGCTATTATAATAATTGTTCTTCAGTTATTCATAATAATCAATTCATTTTTAAGGATGCCTAAATGGAACAAACATACTTCCTTTTAGGTTTGCATAGGGTTACCAAGTTGAGACGATCAGGGAGATACTCCGGTCACACGGAGTTCCCCCTTCCCTCACGAGGCTGTTGGGCGCCTACCCCCAGGACAGGTACATCCTTTGGGAGATGGTCAGTCTAGTCGTGCGATATGTAGGAGACGCATCGCATGCGGCATTCCGCAAGGGTCGGTCCTCGGGCCGATTCTGTGGAACGTCGATTACGACTGGATCCTTCGGGAGCCGGTTATGCCCGCGATATGTAGAGTTTATCTGCTTTGCGGTGCGTCTTTCGCAAAACACGTAGACCTCGCCAACGCCGGGTTGGCGACCGTGGTCCAGCGTATAGGTAGGTTGGGATTGAGATTCTTCCCCGCGAAAACGGAGGCTCTCATGTTTCATAAGCGATTTCGGAATCCCCCCGCGGACTTGTCTATTACAGTCCAAGGGGTCTCTGCATACTTGTTAAGCCTCAGATGAAATATCTGGGGCTCGTTCTTGGGGGAAATGGGAAATGGCTGTTCAAAGAGCATTTTGAGCAGCTAGTTCCCAAACTGGTTAGGTCCGCAGGTGCCCTTGCCCGATTTCTCCTCAACATGGGGGGATCAGGCGGGATGGCTTGGAAGCTTTATTCCGGCATCCTTCGGAGTATGACACTGTACGGTGCATACTGTTCTACCCGTGTAGAACCATGCATACCACCGCCACAATAGGACTCTGCTGAGGAGAGCTCAGCGGGTCCTGGCGGTAAGGTCCATACGGGAGCATCGTACAGTGTCGTAGATGCCGGCGACACTCTTGACAGGCGTACCGTCCTAGCCTCTCCATGCGGACGTCCTTGCCAAAGTTCGTCGCTCTTGACAGGATGCCCTTGCTATGATAGGCCTGGCCGGTTTATTCCGGGCAGAGTTAGAGGCGGTCAGGACGCGGGAAACCATGACCATGATCCTGGTCGAGGGAGTTAGAGTGTCCTGAGGCCGGCGTTGATATAGTGGAGGCCGTGCGTCGAATGCACTGCATGGGCACCTCAGAGGTTCGAGCTCGAGGCCTTAGTAGGGCCGATCGATTCACTGGGTAGTTTGGTTGAGGCCATGCTGCACAGCGAAGATCACTGGGGGGTGGTATCGGATTTCTGCAAGGCAGTAATGTCTCGCAAGGAGGCTACCGAACGATAAAGGGATAGAGAAAGGTGCGCACGCAACTCACGGGCGCCGACGTCAGTCCGATGCGCACTTTGACTTCGCCGCAGTGAGTCGCAAAATAAAAAGTTGATTTATAACATTTTGAACTGTTTTTTTATTACTTTGACTAAATTAAAAAAAACCTGTTGACATGTCCGGATTCTGGGCTCCAAAATCCGGGGATTTCACGCGTTTTGTCCTAGTTGCCAAATTATAGAGAGGGCAACCCTAGGTTTGCATAATGTTTTGATTTTAAAAAAAATCTAAAATCAGAAACAAATCCACGACCATACAACAGACAATGACATTTAGAGAAACAATATAATAGCAGTACGTGCCTAAAGTTCAGTTCTTTCACAATATTCTTTCAAAGTGCAGTAGTCACTAACCTACATTTGAGAGAATGGCCATTTTTACGTCGTGACTTTAGTAATAAATGTCAGTTTTCCTAGTTTCAGATTTGTAACGTGAATTGCTGGTTCTTACAAAGGCAGCCTTAATCTTTTTGGTTCACGTTGGAAAAATTATTATGAAGTACCTGATAACTTTGTACATTTATTCATTTTATAGTTAACGGACAGGGACAAAATGTTTGCACAAATAATGTGGCCTGCCGACTCCAACTAGTATCTCCAATTCTTATAACATAATAAATTAGAATAATCTAGATCAGTAAATAAAACTGTTATGTCTGTCCGTGATAAGTAAAATATAAGTGAAAATTCCTATTGATATAATGCCTAATCATAAATTACATTCTTTCTCTTAAATTAACAAACACTATATTGACGTTTTTTAGCAAATGAATAATCTAAAAATAAAAAAATAATAAAGTTCTATATCTTCTAAATATAACACACTTTTACGGGCCGATATTTCAATAATCAGATAAAAGTTATCAATCAAATAAATTATAACCTGTCTAGATTCAAAAATTAAACAATTCAACTGTTTTATTCTTGCAACAGCCATTTAAATTTTCAAATGTTTATTCTTACTTATTTATTCTTATGAATAACTTTTTTCTGGTGATTGAAAAATCGGCCCTTAAACAAATAGTGGCAATTAAAACCACGAAGCCAGATGGCTATTGCTTTAGGTTTTGTATAAGATAATTTTTAATTATTAAGTTCTCCCAAACTAATAAGAAACTAAAGCCCTAAAACGCCGCCGCATACTTTCATTTACCAGAAATAGCTACATATTGCGGCTTTTAGGATCGCGATCCTTGGGCCATGGGTGCCTGAAGTGCACAAGCTTTGTCGAGACATAACTAAATGTTTCATAAATATACACGGGACCGAGAGGCTGATCTTATTAAAAAAATGTGTGTGTGTGTGTGTGTGTGTGTGTGCGTATGTGTGCAGTTTACACACAGTAGAATTGAAACAAAGTGTGATTAGGGGTAGGAGGGATTCTAAATTTCGTGACGTCACATTTTATACATTTATTGTTATAATATACTTGAGACTAGCCCGCGGCTACACCGCGGGTCAACCTCTGGTCCCTGCTTCTTGTTTAAAAAGCAGGCGTTAATACAGGTTACATTGTACAAATTTTTTATGTTAGTGTTTGCTATTTGCACCCGGAAAATTCACTTAATTTTATATCGCAAACTATCCGATCTCCTGGCATGAGTATATATGTCCATTTTTGGCATTAAAACTACATTTAAACAAAATTACAATAAAACCAATCTAGTATTCCCAGTAGTTTTTCGTGAAAACTTAACAGAAAGACATAAGAAGTTACTATCACATTTTTATAGACGATGAATTTTTATATCTATAAACTTGACAAATGATTGGTCTCATCCAAACTTCCATCCTCTATTTCAAACCGTCCTAGTTTTATTTATCTACATTTATAACTATGTTTATATTTTTGTCATTTTTGTAGCTTTCATAGACGGGGGTCTATGAAAGTTACAAAAGTGACGGAAAGGACAAAAAGGACATCTATCCATTTTCGATTTCGAACTTGGGACAGATTTGTTGAAGGTTCAGGTGTGAAGGTTATCCCAGAAAGTGTTCTGGGATGACCTTTACACATATCTATCCCAAAATCTAACCAGAGAAACAAATATATTTTTATCCCGGACACTGTCCCATTTTTCGGGATAAAAAGTATCCTATGTTCATCCTCGGCATCGAAAATATATATATACCGAGTTTCAGCCAAATCGGTCCAGTAGTTTTTCCGTGAAAACAGAACAGACAGACAGACAGACAGACAGACTTACTTTCGCATTTATAATATTAATAGGGATTTTATTAATAAGTGATATTACTACTCAAAGCAGAAATAATAAAATAAATTCGCTTTACTTTCTTTAATAGTCCTGTTGAGAGAATGGCCCGGTTTGTGTTGTTATTTTGAACAGATTTGCGAATAATTTTCGCCACCTGTTGTTAAAAGATGTGTGTGATGTGTGGGTGATAGGAAGAGCAATAAATTATATTGAATTGTTTTCAAATTGCTTTGCCACTCCAACTCATTGCTCAATTGAATAAATTGAAAAGCATTTCTGCGTTTTAAAACTGACGCTGATATTATTTTTCATTCCAGCACTTGACTGCTAAGTAAATATTTCTTTAATAAAAATAGAAGTTATTTCAACAGTGCATTAATATTTTAGTATTTCAGACCTGGATGAAATGCAATCTTTTAGGGGTTCTTTCTGTAGTTCATTTTCGCAAAATGTTTTATGTTTTCTTCATATCTGCCCGTCTGTCTTTATATGTCACAGTAACTTCCTTAAACATAACTAGTTCTATATAAATGGACTTTGACAGGAAAGTGTCTGTATAGCGTTACAATGGTGTAGTAAAATTGCGAAACAACTGAAAATTCGAGATGGCCACTATACAAGTAAGAGGCCATCCACAAATTACGTCAATTTTTTTTAAATTTTGGACCCTCCCCGTCCTTGTCACAACTGGTCACATTCGTGAGATTCCTCCCTTACAAGTGTTACATCACATATTTTGCAATTTTACAACAAGAAATTTTAAAATTAGAACAACAGTTCCGTAATTAGTTTCATTTCCCTTTAAATTACTTTTAATAATTTTAACACTATTTTCATAGACATAGAGTTGGAAATGTTTTGAAGTTTTGCGTCAATAGTTCAAATTTAGTGTTTCAAAGCTTTAAATTGTGACGTCACAAAATTTATGAACCCTCCGATCCCTTGTCACACAATGTCACATTTCGTCGACCATCTCCCCCGTCCCTAACGTGTGACGTAATTTCTGGATGCCTCTAACTGAGTATTTTTGCAATTTCGTTTGTCAGATCTTCAAAAATTATGACGATATAATTTTACATTGACTTATATATGAGTTAATAGGTGGGGGGGAGTAATTCGGTTCAAAAGTCGTGTCACTGTTACTTTTGAAATATGAAGTGGAAACTTGATAAACATGGAAAATAAATTAGACGAAAAATAACATATACCCATATGTAAGGATGCCCTCTGTAGTTGAATGGGCTAAAACTTTGCCAGCCTACCTAACTGGCTGCAGTTAGGTAGCTGGCAAAGCTTCCCGAACAACACAGCGCAGAGACTCCGGGCTCGACTCTTGGCATAGTAAATTTCGTAAACGACCTTTACGCTATGTACTATGGTCTGGATGTCTGGGGTCAGCTCTAAAACGGTACTCTGTCTAGTACTTATAACACAAGCGTAACTTGCTTAGCTTAGGGATACAAAATGTGGATGTTAATCTTCTTTTTTTTCACCTTCTCCCAATAATTTGGGGTCGACACAATATGTCTTTTCCTTTTCTACTCCTCTAGTCTCACATCACAAATAATCATGTCATTCTTTACACAATCCATCTCTTTTTAGTCCACCTTTACATTGATACATTAAATAAATTCAACTATTTTTAATAAAGAATATTTTAATTTAAACCTACTACCAAACTCAAAATAGAATCGTTTTCTCTCAGAATGAGATTTCACTAATGTTCATTGCGACCACTTATCCAACACAGTTCTTGAGCGGTGTACCGCCTTTTATTTCTCAATTTGATAGCCTACTTAGTGACCAGCTACTTACAAGGGTTCCCAAATTGGTCTATCATCACTGAACTGGTATGTTGACGATGTAAGAGAATCGGTCGTTCTCTTTGATGACAGTATCAAATTACGTCTTTTTTCGGTAATAAAGACCCCAATGATATGAAAGCTATTTTATTTTTAAGCTGTAATATTGTTTTATGTTAAATGACTATCAAAGTTATAGGTACACGAATTAACAAATAAAATTAAAAATATTAATAACAGAACGGAAATGGGACGAACGGAGCGGACAGTATACCCTCCACGCTTGTCCATACGGATTGGCGGGTTTGAGACATCGGTTATATCGATGTGCAGGGTTCATCACGAGGTTTTAGTTCACCGTTAGCACGTGATAATTGTAACAATATGAACATTAGGTCAGAAAACTATCTAAGTTGTGCATCATGTCCGGCCAGAGTTCGGACCCGAGCCCTTTAGAGTTTGGGACGCGAGTGCGTTAACCACTAAGCTACCACAGCAAAATTAAAATAAACTAAAAACTAAACCAAACTGTGTTTACTATAAAATTGAAAGAAAGGAGTGAACTCGAGGCCACTGTCCGGAAGAACGTTACTATAAGATTTTGCCCGAAGTACAGACCAAACTTTTTAGTATAATTGTTACACTAAGGCTGGGTGCAAAATACATTTCATTGTTGGTTAAAATAAATAATCGCTAAAACTATAAAGTTAATGAGCGATTATTTTATTTTAACCGTCGATTAAATGTCTATGCACACCAGCCTTACACAGATTATAGAATATAAACTTAGAAATTAAAATTCATAACACAGAAGTTAATATTTTCGTATTGAATTTTATATTTTAAGTAATGGTCACAAGTTTTTTGTTTGTTGTTTGATGCTCATATTAAACGGATCAACCAAACTGAATCGGTTTGGTCGAAATACACAGAACTGAAAGGACAGGACCGTATTCAATGACATTGAATGATTCAATTTTATGATTATATGGATCACTTTCGTTAAGTCATCAAAATTGAAAGGCACAACTGAACCGTCTAATATTGGCTATACTTTGCTATTAACTGTCACTAAAGGCACATAAATAAAGGAACGAAACGGAATATACATACGTATAGATGACAGTCAAAATGACACACACGAAATTCACACACTTTTATCATCTTACAAAACGTCGCGGTCTCATACATTTTGTACAAGTGTACAAAGTTATGACGTCATGATTTTTTTAAATAATTGAATTATTATCTTTACATAGTATAAAACAAAATCACTTCCGCATCTGTCTTTGTGTATATTCGCTAACTGCTAAACCACGCAACGGATTTTTAAGCGGTTTTGAAAGAAAGAAAATCTTATGTATAAAAATAAATAAATAAATCGGCAGACAAACACACACACTGTATATCCCCAAATTAAGCAAGTTACGCTTGTGTTATGGGTAATATACAACGGACCATTCTGGGGCCGATCCCAGACACCCAGACAGTAGTAAACACCGGAGAAAATACGTTTCCGAAATTTACTATACCAGGAATCGAAACCGGAGCCTCTGCGTTGCAGTGAGGTAAGCCAGCAAAGGCTTAGCCCGCTCAACCACAGAAGCCGTCTAAATAAATGAATCGTAGAAATGTATGTACGAGCGTACCTTGAGAACGACTTTACCGATTTTGATGATATTTGTTTTGTGTGTTTGAATGGGTCCCCCCCGGATGGTTTAGATTCACAATTAGAACCGGTAGGTGGCGCTGAGATCGGGTTATAGAATCCTCCTAATCGCCTGGACCGATTTTGGTGATTTTGTTTTTGTGTCATGAAACTAACTCTTTTAGGAATTCACAGACAGACAGACATTAGAAAATATGGCGGCACGAATAGTAATTTTATATAGGACAGTTAAACTAAAACTAAGTATTAATAAAAATAGACTTAAAACAAAGTTGTCGTAAAACGGGGCATCAGTCTCAGCATAATGCTAGTCTATCGACCAGCACTAATCTTCCGCTGAGCCCAAAAGGTATCGTCACGGCAGACGTTACACCATTACATAGCATAATTATAACAACAATAAAAACTATTTTCACCATCAGTAGGATGAAATTTTAAGGAAGCTTTATATAATGTTTTTTATTGCTTAAGAACAGCAAACAGGTTGACGGGCCAACTGTGATGGAAAGTGGTTACCGTCGCCTATGGACGTTAGCAATACCAGAGGTGCTGCCAATGTGCTGCCGGCCTTGAAGTGGAAACTGGAACCTGGCCACTGATGTAGGAACATGATATATAATAACCTTTTTTTATAAAAAACATTTCTTGCTTCCTGCGATCAGTCGCAACACTATAAGCAGAAGTGATGTGAGAAGATTTGACGTTTGAGATTAGTCCTTACATTAAAGGACAGCTCTTAATAAATTTATTTGCTAAGCCCGACCTTGGAGTTCGCAAATGGGGTGTATAAATATATATAAAAACCTAATCAAGTTTTTGTGTTAGTAAAATAGAGCTACGTACCAGGGTTTTACCTGCAGCTATGCCTCAGGGAAAACTCAACTGTTTTTTATAAAAACAGTACCGCCACATAAACCTCGAGTTGTGTTCCGGCTTCAGCAGTCAAGTTCCAGACCCCTCTTTGTGGCCGGCAGCACATTGACGGGATCTCCGGTGTAACAAATGTCCATAGGAGACGGTAACTACTTCCCATCACCACCATGAGCCTGTTTGCAATAGTTCAGCAAACAAAAAGTTACTTTCGTTTTTATGATTTTAGTGTGTACTAACCTTAGATAAATCTGGCTAAATATAGGAAAAAAACAAAGCCATAAATAATATCAATCAATTATATGTTAATTAATATTTTTATTTACACCACAATCTCTGTTAATTAAAATAATAGGTTTGTTTTCAGTTTCCGAACAGATAACAAATACCTAAAATTTCAGTACGACATGATTTTATTTCTACGCAATTGAGATTATCGAAGTAGTAACACCAACACGTCATTTCTTTAACGTGGGGAATTACAAAAACGCGGCTATAGCGCCATCTCTTATGCTTTAACTTTCTATCCCTCGGGATCAGTAGGTTTTTAAGGTATCATATATCTTTTTCTATACTCTTGACAACACGTATGCAAAATCTTGTCATAATCGGTTGAAAAGGGGCCATTAATTAATTACGTAAGGGTTCCGAGGAAAGGGGGGTTAGATAAATCTATAGACACCCTTTTCTTCGTGGGGAGGTGGGTAAAACCTATTCTTAAGCAATATTTTACAAGTCAAAATTTAATAATAAAGATAATCTATATCTGATAAAACCAAATTAAAAATTATTTTGCTAAAAATGGATACTACACTATTGAAGAATACTTAAATAACAAAAGTTCATTTACATTACAGCCTGCTCCAACGTTTTATACTATATTTTGTATAAGATTTTTATCTTGCCAAGCAGGTAACGAATTTATGGAGATATGTTGCAGTATAAAATTTTTAGTACGTCATGTCATTATTATAACTATAATAATATTTTTCTTTCGTTTTATTGTGTCTTTGTCTTAATAAAACTATGTTTTAAGCGCGGTAATTTATTTGATTTTTGTTATTCCGACGTTTCGGCCACTTTTCAGTGGCCGTGATCACGGAAGACAAAGATGTCAAGTGTCAAAGAGTATTGGTAAAGTTTTATTTAGCCTATCTCCAACTTGATCATTTTAAGTATTTAGTTTTAATTTTGTTTATGGTTATTATTTACACTATGCGAGCCTAATCTAATTTACCACCACTTCCCAACATGTTATGGCTTGAAGAGAAGAAGCGGTGCAAGAAACTCTTCAGCAAACATGCCTAGCTCTAATAATTTTATATAATATTAAAATGGGTGGAAGGAAAAATAAAAGAAATTATAAATCAAGTTGGTTTGTGTTCCGGTGCACGCAGAATGATGCGTGAGGCTATTGAAATCAAAAAACACCCAAATTTTAATAGAGGAGATAGTTGGCAAGTACCACCTGTTTGGGATCCGATCATCAAAACTATCAAGACCCAAACCCAGCTAAAAACAACTACCAGACCTCAGGACACTGTGAGCTCTTTCTGCGTGCACCGGAACACAAACCAACTTGACTGATAATTTCTTTTATTTTTCCTTCCTTCTTTTATTTTAATATAATATTAAATTATTAGAGCTAGGCATGTTTGCTGAAGAGTTTCTTGCGCCGCTTCTTCTCTTCAAGCCATAATATGTTGCGAAGCGGTGTACATAGACTAGGAAGTAAAATTTCATTTTAACTTATATGTATTGACCTTCAAAAAGTATTCTCCAGTGGAACTTATTTTGAATAAAAACTTTTTAACTGGATGGCAATGAAAGAGTATAACCTAAATTATCTGCTAGAGGAACAAAAATCGTTGATTTACATAGAACTGTGAATTTTAGTGCAACTGATCATTTCAACGTTTTATTATTCGGAAAAACAAGACTGAAATCTTACGTAAGAAGAGAGAGAAGGGGAAGGGGGGGAGGGGGGGGTGAAAAATCAGTAATGTCATCCTTACGTAATTAATTTATGGCTACTTATGGTGTGACATCGTAACAAACTCACATTCGGAGTTATAACATAAGAGTTAATATTACAGACTTACTTTTCAATTGTATTGGTTTTTTAGTATATTTCGATAAAACTTTTTTTTACCTTGTTGCTCTTTATTTATTATAAGAACTTAATAATCAGTTTATCAACTGCCGACTTGTCCGTCCGTCATAAAATTGATAAAAGTTCCTTCGCCCGCTTAATTTGTTGCCTTGTCTCGTTAAATTACAAAAGGGACTTGAAACTTTGTAAAATGAACTTAATTATGTGAAAATTTTTGGACTTTTATTCAACCGCTTGGAACTGAAAATTATTTTTAAACGTTCTTTAAAATAAGGAAATGATAATTTAATTGGGCTTTTTTATAAATAAATAAAAATAAAGTATTGTATATCTCTAGCGACAGAATGTAGCTGTACTATGGCTACGTTCCACTAGGCACTCACAACGACTACGTTCACGACCGCGATTTATCCCGTTCCACTTGCTTGCCAGCGTTACGATCGTAAACTCAAGTGGAACGGCTATTCGACCACCTCTTGACATGGGTCGTTGTGAGCGTTGTGTGATCGAAAATGATGACGATTTTAGTTACGTTTTCGCCATGACCGCGGTCGCCTTGTGGAACGGCTAACGGAGCATTTTGGGCGTTGTGAGCTACTAATGGAACGTAGAACGTAACCCTGTATGAAACTTATTACAATATCTTTATTTGCATCTTACCTATATTCGCAATAAAATTCATGTGAAATGTTGGTAAATTAATTAGATGACACATTTTGCAATCAAGGAGATACGGATAAGACAGGAAGGACGCTAAGGATAACTTATACAAAACGGAGTGTTTAAAATAATATCAGTTTTATTAATTAACCTAAACATCAATTACTTATTACAGTTTTATTTGGCACATCTTTGAACTTTGTATATAATCACAAAAAAATATTATTGCCAGAAATGGAAAGAAACCAATTAATTCTATGGCAATGTTCATATAAAAGGGTGAGTTTCAAAATATTTTAATCTTACTTTTGAAATATCATGACATAAATAATACTCATTACTGTTTAAACAATAATTAACGCGCCATTTCATTCATTCAATTTATTACGTCATAATTCGATACTGGGGGTTTTGTTAGATAAGAAAAAAGGAAGAAAAAAAAACGACGCAAACATTACAAATAAAAGAAATTTCCGTTGCGTTGACTGACATTTACCCTCTTGTAAGTGGTTAAACTCAGACCATATTAGTATATAAGATGGTAAATGTATTTGATTAAATTGGTGGTATAATATACTGTTACGAGTTACGGGACTCGAATTAAAATGCTGTTGAAATTACTATGGAATTTATCAGAACTATACAAACACGTATAACACAGGTACAAATATAACTGAATACAACTAGTACAACGTAATACACGATTCAACAACACGCGCAAAGTCTGTCACTATATGGCTTATCGAAAGTACACACGTTTTGTCTCGCTTGTGACCTTCGCTAGACTGTTGATCTCTCCATTGGGACATTGCTTTATAACGCACCGATGCAATATGTCTACCTGGCTAGCACATCGACGCAATTTTCCAGAAAGCGTAATCCGCACACCTGCGTAATTATGCCTGCGAACGGCCATAAACGAGTACAATACACAATAGGTTGTTTTCTAATTACTTTTAAACATAAGGTAAACAAAAGAAGTCCAAATGCCGAAAAGGTAATAAACTGCAGGTGTGCATTGGTCTTTGTCGGTCGTAACAATACCAACAATCGAATAAAATTTTAGTAATTTGTGTTTGATTTTTATGTACAAACTTTTGAGTTTGGGTTAATGTCAGTAACGCCCCGATCACAGAAACAAATAACAAAATATTTTCTTGCGAAATTTACCCTACTGAGCATTAAACTGGGACCGATTTGAATTATAATGAATTGATCATGATCATGGCTGGCTAGTCGCAAACCTTCAGACATCTAGACTATAGACACCATTATTAAAATAAACAAAAATGTAAATAATTATCGCTCTCCCTTTTTCTTCAGAAAATATGATACTAAGACGACAAAGACACCACAACAAACACCGATATTTCGTCAGCTTTGATATTCTCTCAGGTCATTCATTAAAATCACGTCCCGTGAAGCAACAAATATTGTTAACTATTTCCTCTATGAGCTCAAAGAATTATTTTACTGTTCAAATGCCTATGAGGACACCGTTGGCTGCCATCCATTCTATTCTCGCATAGGTCATATGTCGATAATCTCTGGCTGTGTAGCTATATCAGTACTTCCGCATCTATTTTGACGACAAAGTAATCCTAGGACCGTGTTCTGCGAGCTGTCTCAGATCATAGCATTAAAATCCGAGATAAGAATGTACTTGCCCACCTATCTTCTTTTTTCTTTTCAAATTAACCTTGGAAAGTGTTGTGTATGGGACGTTTGCCAGTCTATAGTATCATTTAGTTTATTATATCGGGTATAATATTATAATTAGTAACTATTATGAAAAATAAAAATAAACACAAACAATGAAATAAAACCATACAAAAGACAAAAAATATAAGATACGTAATACGCTGACAGAATAAAAAAGATTGTGATAGTTTTTTTACAGCTGCTAAGTCAACAAATACCTAGACCTCAATATTATCTCATATATATTATCTCATTTATATAAGTTCATTTCATATATATAATTCTATCTTATCTTACATCTATTAACTATAATACATACATATTTAACCATTTTTTTAAACATATCCATATAATAGATTATTGCAAGTGTTTGCAACAGTTCAGATTCTATTCCACCAACACGTATATGTATGCAGTCTAGATTTAAATTTCCTGTGCGTTAATAAATTAATGAAAAATACTGTTGAAATTGAATAATGAAAACAACAAGTTAACAAAAGCTTGACCTAATTCAGTTAGAGGTAACCGAATACTACGTAACAGTACCATATAAGGAAGCCGTACTGTGAGCGATAAAGTAGGGGATTGTGGGCGACTGATAGAAGCCTAACCTTAAAAAGGGCATTATTAAAAGAACTGGGTCTGCACCATCAAGTGCCGTGATTTCTTCCTTCCGTTCATTTCACCTTTTTCTAATCATTTGAGGTCGGTATAGTATATTTTTCGTTATATACAATTGATGAATACAAACTGAGCTGTTTCAAATTTATTAAATAGAAAGAAAATCTTTGTGAATTTAAAACAGATACAAATATGAACATGAGATAACCTAAATAGGCCCTTGCTTAGCATAATAGTGTACATACACAATAGACTTAGTTTTTACTTACCTGTATGACTTCAAAAAAATCTTCTCCAGTGCAATTTAGTTCGAATATAAATTTGAATTAGTACCAATTTCACAATCAGCAATAATATTTCGCTGAGACCTTGTACACAAACCAATAAAAAGTGTCGGGTAATATATAATGAATACAACTCTACCATCGTCTTCACATATTACTACACCCAGACTACACAAAACCAGAGTAAAGTAAAAATAATATTATGAACAATTGGATGTTGCTTAAATTTCCTTACCCCTCGACGACTTCGCCCCTGAAAGTTCGCGTACGGTGATGGACGCCAGTCCATCACCTTAAGTAAAGGGTCACCGAGCCTTAGGTATGCGTACTTTCTCGTAAGTGTATCAACCCCATAATAATGTTAATACTTATTACGTCACGTATGGAATAATTTATTGCTGCATAATTAGCAAGGTTAAAACCGAGTAGTCCATGTACGTGCCAAAATCTGTCAATACAGATAACAGAAAACCTTCGGAGATGCATTTACTAACAAGTTTAGGTTTTACATATTTTCATGTAACATTTAAGATTTCTGTTTATATAGTCTTAAGTTTACTGTTAAATTAATTAAGCAATAATCACATCTAGAGTAAAACACTCGTCGTCTTGTTTTATACTCCCCTCACGACCGGTCGAACATGGCGATAGAGCAATGGGCTCTTTCCAGTGGTGCGTCACTCATTTCTACCCCCAAAATAGTCACATCTTATGTGACATTTTGTAAAAGAGCATTAAAATTTGACATTTATTTCTATACAATAGATAGTTAGAATTTTGTAACTGCCTGTTTCGTGACAGTTGCATGTGACTTAACCGGTCTTTAAATGGTTCCCACGTTACACACTCCCAAACTACTTTCAACTATTAAATTGTTTCAACGTTTTATTGCTGGTATTTATTTGATTGGTTTTATTTATAT
The DNA here is from genome assembly GCA_039645545.1 of Dendrolimus houi. Taxonomy (NCBI): domain Eukaryota; kingdom Metazoa; phylum Arthropoda; class Insecta; order Lepidoptera; family Lasiocampidae; genus Dendrolimus; species Dendrolimus houi. The sequence continues at coordinate 8,072,499 of CM077121.1, read as the reverse complement.
CTTTGACATGTTCTGTTAGTAAACATGACATAGATTTATATTCTAGTTATAGGGCAAGTGATAACATATTTTTCTAGATTTTATTACATAATGATATGCCTTTATAAAAGGGTCTTACTTTTCGTGTATCAGCATCTCTGACAGTCAATAAGAAAAACTAATTTATGATGTTAGTTAATACATCTATGCAAATTTCAAAGAAATAATTGTGAAGTAAAAGTTAAGAGGAAGAAGATTAAAGTGGGGTGTGCATGTATTAAGGAGAATTGACAATCTGACTGTGTGAACAACTAACAGGGACAGATGCTAGCACAGACGAGTATGGAAAGGAAATACTATTGTTCCGATCCCAAATAGGTGTTTGAAAAATGTGAAAGGGAGGGAACAAATTGGGAAATATCCAAGTACATTTATTTGGTTATTTTTACAACTTTGGTAATTAGGCAAGTCAATACTTATTATTATTTATGTATGTCTCTCACGACGACGGTTCATAAAAATGACCCGAATTTTTGGAGGGCTTGCGTGGGACCATGGTAAGGCTAACACGTAGAGGCCCCTTGACAAATTTAATGTAAATGTGGCGTGACACTGATCGACGATTATCCCTATCTACACCATATAAAAATGCACCCAAGAACAAGCCCCGGTCAGTGTAGGACTATTGTAAGAAATGAGAACAAAAGACACCGGGCATTGGCATGAACTGCTAGTGAAACTAGGGAGCTAGGATATGGGGACTATGGCGTTTGCCTGTCGCAATGTTTGGGGACATGGAACAAATGGGCAGATGGTGACTCGCCACTCCCTGCATGGGCCCCATAAAATGCCGTAGAAGATTGGCGAGGAGTAACATGGGTAAGAGTGGCTAAGGAATGTGGAGAGGTGGGCTGCAGGTTCACCGAAGCTACTTCCGACGTTATGCCATACATCACTTCCACCCCAGCTTGAGTTTTAGCTTAGTAAGTAAGTAATAGCTTATTATTAAAATGTATTATAATGAACTTTATATAACATGAATAATTATACATGATACTGTAAATACCCTAAGAAACTACACTAAACCAAACGTCTGATTGTTAAAATACTCGCTACTTTACTAAAATTCTAACTAGGAATTAATATTAATTTGGGCTAATCAATCACATATTTCTGGTCGAGCGAAAAAGTAACTAAATTCAAAGCAATGCTGGAAATAACTGTTGTGATTTTTAAGTTTACGTCAGGAAAGACGTTTAAAAAGTCTTAGAGAAGAATCTTTTCAAAGAAAAATTAAATAATTAAAAAAAACCACGTTCAAATAACGTTACTGTAAAATGTTTATGTGAAGTTTCGTTTAATTTAGGGAGGTAGTATCTAGAGGCCCCGACTTTGTTTTTAAGTTTATCTCATAATTAAATTAAGAAGGTCGTATATGGATAAAGACCTGGCTAAAATAATATGAGACAATAAATAAATCAAACAAAAACGTGACATAAGACAAAACTAAAAACTAGGTCTCCTCCTGAATTGGCAAGTACACTTACAGGCTATCGAGTGTTTCTGGGAAGTTGGAGTAGCGTACAATTACTGCTCTTACATATAGGGCTGTCGAGATGAGTATCCATTGTAGTACATAGTAAATGGTTTTGTTCACAAAGAGAAAAAAACAATTAAGTACAATTATTACGATATTGTTTAGAGTTCGGGACTCAAATTAAAATGCCGTTGGAATTACTATAGAATTTATAAGAACTATACAAACACGTATAACACAGGTACAAATATAACTGGACTCAACCAGTACAAATGTAATGCACAATTCAATAACACGCGCAAAGTCCGTCAATATATAGCTCATCGAATGTACATACGTCTTGCTCGTATCGTAATCGTCGCTTGACTGATCTCTCCGTTCGGGCATTCCTTTATACACAGCTTCCAATATGTCTCGACCGTGTAAACAATGATTTCCAATAATCTCACCTGGCCACTGCCTACCATAAAGGATTACAATACACAATAGGCGGCTTTTCTAATTACAAATTTTAACACAAAGTAAACGAAAGAAGTCCAAATGCGGGCAGGTAATAAACTGTACATTATGGCAGGCAGGTGTGCATTCACTTTTATCGGCATGTAACAATATTATCATATATGAGCATGGATATAAACTTTTTAGAGAATTTCCTAACACTATTATTAATTTCTCATAATCACGTAATTGTCAGTCAAATCAACTGAGACTGTTTTATAACTTGCAACCTTCGCAATTGTGTACGGATGTAGTAAATTCATCATCTCCATCCTTGTGTCAAATTTCGGTTGTCTGCAGTGCCTGGAGTTCGCATTTCTAATTTTCTTTATTTTTGTAACATGCGATATGTGTTACAACATGATATGTTGTAACACATATCGCCCATCACGACATCAAGCCAGAGATTTTTGAACTTATCTCTTAACTTAACCCGGGGCCTGGCGGAGGTGGTATGGGTAAACATCTTTTCCCCACATAATTAACCAGTTTTCGCAAAACGTGGGCGTGAGTTTTCCGTAGACTCTCTTACAATTTAACTGTAAATATATCACGGACGGTAATAAGTTATGGTGTCGTAATTCTAACAAACTAATTAGCCTATTAATTATAGCTTTAATCGTAATAAAACATTAATTTTATCATGATTTTACAAAAACATTTTGCTAATATCTTAATTCTACCAAAATATTTTAACGACGAATGTTTAGGCCAATTACTTCGATTGGTCATTTGTTTGATTAAATGATCGGAATGAAGTCAGTCACGCCAACATCTTCCGATCTGTACTCTTCTAAGGAGGTTCATTGGCCAACGATATTGTGTCGTCACGCTATGACACTGGAGGGACAAAACCGCACCACCGCCCCAACATTTTTATAATAAGTAAAAATATCGCCCACCCGATCGCGCGCGCATAATTGACCCGCAGCCATATGTGCTACTTTTAATAATTTAACCGCCGTTTGTGTGTGACAAAAAAGACTCATTAAACCCATTGTGTGCAACCAATTGATCCTCGACGACCGCTGCCAGACGTCTCCAGGCTTGCCGAATTGGGACAAGTGCAGTTTCGGGAGGTTAAGGTTAGTGGCTTGATTTTCCTTCCCATATAATCAATCGGATGCAACGATTGATTTGATTGTCCTGCCGTCCGCTGTTCTTGAGTTATATTATCGAAGGCCGCACCAGTTCAGGAGGTAGGGCAATTCATTTACAACCGCCGCTACGTGGTATGCTATAGAGGAAGTGGGAAGGACCTCAAAATTTACCCTTGGCACCACCAACGAATTTTTATATACAAACTGTTTTAAAATTGATTATAAATTCAAATATTTACCCAATTATTCTTACCATCGAGTAGAATAGTGTTATTTATTATCTAAAAAAGATTTGTCAATTTTTAGATGACTATCAGCTATATTAATTAACAACAGATTATTGACAAGTAACCACAGTTAGAACCAAATTAAAATATCAATTCTTTCAAATCAAATAGTTATTAATCAAGAAGAATATATCCGTCGTTCAGAATAAATTAAATGAATGTTAATAATAAGAAGCGAAAAAATAGCGAAAGCGCACGACGGTATATTATTACATCCCTAGCTCCAATTGTACTTGGAGAACTATAACGAATTCGGAGCGTGAAGTCACTATTCAGCTTTTCATTTAATTAATATTGCTGAGGGATTTAACTTTACTGCTTTAATCAAGATATTCGAGATCGCTTGCTTGTATCTGGTAGATAACCGACCACATTTAGAAGATATGGGGCAGTGTAAAATTAAAGACTTATAAGTAAAAGCTTCGAATTTTCATTGCTCGTCACAGAGCTTATGAAATGCAATATTACTTTAATGGTGGCCGATATGCTATAGTAAATCTCATCTCCATAAATGTGGAGAGTAGTGAGTAGAGAGGATTATGACAGCAACATTGAGACCTTCTTTCAAATTCAAGTTTTTATTCAAATTAATTTCCACTGGAGAACATTTTGAAGGTCATACATATAAGTTAAAAATTGAGTCTACTTCCTATGCTATGTACACCGCTTTGCCATGTGTCATTGCAATTTAAAGAGAAGACGCGGCAAGACTCCCCAACAACACGTCTACCAAAAAATTATTGTACTTTATATTTTATTGTCTCAGGTTTATACATAAATATGTTGTACAATTACTTTGCAAATAATTAATGGAGTTGTAGCAAACAGTGTACAGCAACAAAAACAAGATTCAATTTTCTTTATAATTATCAGAATCATGTGAGGAAAATATTAGGTATGTCAATTGCCCAGTAACAAAGTATTTTTTTCAGTTTGCTTCTAGGCAAACGATCCACTTGGTAATAAATAGTTGTTGTCGCCCGTTGACATCTGCAACACTAAGGGAGCTATGCCGTTGCCCACCTCGTTGAGACTTTAAATATCTGTTTACGTCCTTTTGAATTCTAAAAAGCTCCTAAACATACATGACATAGCAACATTCTTCTTCTGTCACTTTCCGATTTTTTGCTATTTAAAACTTATTTTTTACAAGAAATTAGTCAAAATTTGAAAGACAGCTCAAAGACAGACAGTCGATACAGCGGTACGTAATCGATATGCTCGATATACGCGGTACCGAATGCTTACCGAGCACCTATATTTCTATAAACGTATTATGATTCGCTATGTATCAGTATGGCCGCGGCAAACGCCTTAGGCGCGATTCTCACTATGATGCCGTTCACGCTTTAATCTCACTCCAGTCTGGGTCCGTCGCAAGTCCGGTGAAATACTCTTAAATAAGAACGAATTCTCACTATCATATAGCTCTAATTCCGATCCGCGCCGACACCGATTCGTCGAAAATAATAATTGACCGAAACGATCGGACCTGTCATGAATTGTACCGACAGTGTAAATACGCTTTTGTTTCAACTCCAAACTCATAGTAGTGTAGACACAGTGAGATTTGATCGGACTGAAACCGGAGCGAGATTGAACCGTGGACGGCATGATAGTCTGTCTCGAGCCTTATTCCTCGCCTTAATTAACGATATGTAAATTATTTGTCGTCATCACGCCACTAGTACTCAAGTGACTATATTGGAATTTTATTGCCATTGAAATTGTATACGCCTATCACCTATTTAACACCAAACATTTGAATCAATTCGCGCCAATCGTGTACTGCTTCAGAACTCTGGCGCCAGCCAATGACCTGCGACTTATTTAATAGCCGGGATAATAAAACAGTAATCGAAGAAAAAAACCGATTGAACCATTGATAACATGTACACCATTGAAGGGCTTCTTTGTCCTCGAGTTACCATTACTTTGATGAAAGCTTAGGCTTCCCCAAGTTTGCGCCACCTATTTTTGCCCTCAATACCTCGTCCAGCCCTTACTTTAGGCAAATCGTCAGTTCAGCAGGCTGGTGAATCCTACACTTTTATTTAATACGCTGTTAATATATATCGCAAATACAAAATCGCCACTAACAGCATGGTTGGCATAATAAGCCGCTTCATAGCTACAACACCTGGCATTGTAGATATCAAGCCGCTTAATATCACATGAATCGTCTTTCTATCGCCATAAATAAAATCATAAGAAAACCTTGAATTTCTAATACTAATAAATTTGATCGCATCGCCATTCCAACAAACGTTACTTGATACCCACATTAGATGTACAAAGTCATACCGTTAGATGAAGATAAGTGATAAAGAAATGGAGTTCGAGTCAAAATGTATTAACCTCCTACCTTTAACTTTAACCCAATAAAAAACCTATTTTAAACGCCATTTGACACAGTAATTGAGTTGTCACCATATTAATCCGATGGGGAAACGGCCGATCATAATTTTCTCAGCTTGTTCTCTTGCCTTATACTAATTTGTCTCTATTAATCTGAATTGTTTTTTTTTACATTAACAAGGGCGATGCTATGTTGTTATAAAATGTGTCGTGATTAACGCCGTAAGTAGACAGCGTACTTTTTGTATGCCTGAAGCGAATGTACAATAAATTATCATAATAATCAGAGTGATTCGTAATAATACTATCGCATTTGTTATTATAAATAAATATAATAAGCAATTTTAATTAAGTATTTTAAATCAATTTGTAATAAACTGGGAGCGTTTATTAAGTACACAAAGTAGGTATTATTATAATAGTAAATTAATAACATTATAAACGAACATAAATTAGTTTTGAAGCTGTTGTTATGGCGATAACCTTTAAAAATATAACGCTATCCATATTTAGATACTAACAAAATATAATACGTATGTTAGTGATTTTGTTTAGACATTTGATTCCTTTTTAACAGCCATGGATAGGTTGGTAGAATCAATGTAACGTTGGATATGATATACCAACAAAGTATCACTTTTTGACATTTTATCCAGGAATTATTTATTATAAAGCAATAATTTGGATACAACAGAAACTATACATCGAGATTACAGTATGTAAAATTTATCTACCGTAATTTGGATAGGAATAGAGTGTGGTCTCTACAGCAACATAACAGCTGATGGCCTCTGTGGGTAGCAAGCGAAGCCTTTGCTGGCCAAACTAGGGATTGCAATCCGGAAAACCGGATCCAGTGACAATCCGCAACGCGCGATTAGTTTGGCAAAATAATCGCGCGTTGCACGAATAGGTACATTAAAAGCTTGTCGTGTAAAGTGCCTGTAAGGGCCGGCAAACTTTCCCGTTGCACGTGTGGGCGGGCCGGTGAGTTGCAACATTCCTTTATATGGCTCTCGTGTCACGTCTTCCCCCGTGAGGTTTGTTTGGACGATGTTGTGCTCACTTAATGCTATAAACGTGGCAATCGAGATAAAGACAAGTTATATGTTTTAACGTAAATCTATTGTCATATGTAAGTGGGGAATAAGACAGTGATTTAGGTTTGTTTCGGTTATATCTTATTAAAACGGAGTCTTAACGTGGCATTTGTTATTCTCAACGCTGTTTGGAGTTGTGTAATATGTGATAACAAATCGGCTTAATAGAATATGAAAAATAAATTGACCGAAACATGTAGTTTATATTAACTTTATACGATTTCAACTAAGGCAGTAAGTCTAACATTAATTCAAAGAAGTTCACTTGCTCTAATAAAATTTCTTTTATACACACCAATTGTAAATAATTAAAAATTCAGAATAAAATCCGTGCAGGAACGGAGAAGGAATACAATTTCTTATGGACTGGTGGCCTGTTGTAAAAGGTGACAAAACAACTCACAGCCAAGTGATAGGGTATTTGCCTGTCTGTATGGCTACCACCTCTGGTCTAGAGTATGCCATACAAATGCAAATGTCCATAGGCGATGGTAACCGCTTTCCGTCAAGTAGGCCATCTGCCTCATTGCTGAACTCATAAAATAAACAAATAATATCGCCCAATAGTAAAACCAATCCGCACACAATGAAAGGTTATGTATTGCCGACGAACATACACTGTATTTGTGACAGAAACCGTAATTAATGTTTCTCGAATGAATCTCGAAAACTACATATTTGGTTAAAATCAATCAGAATATTACTCAAAATTTGCAAAAATTAGATGACAGGAAAATAATTATTACATTTTGCAGAATTATTTAATGTCTTAAATATATATATATAGACTAGACTGAGGACAATTTTGTGTTGTAAAAATAAAATTTGTTCTTGCAGCACAAAATTGACGTCAATGTAGTCAGTCCATTGTTGACAACATGTAAAAACCAGTCAATATTAAAAACAATATTGTTACATGCCGTCAAAGATAAGCGCACAGCTGCGCAGTCCATTGTCCTCCTGGATTAAGGCATTCTTTCTGTTTTGAATTTGCAATTAAGAAAAACATGATATTGTCTTTTTACTTGTTTTATAACCATCATCAGAGTCGAACTAATCCTTATTGTTATTGTTTTCGACTTTGTGGACATTCGCAGGTGTGCAAATTAATATTTCTTAGAAACTCAGTGTGCGCGGCCAATTTCTTTGTACTGTGTAGTTAGTATAAGACGATGCCCAAATGGAGGGGCGGGCAGTCAAGCGACGGCTACGAAACGAGTAAGAAGTTTTATAGTACTCTCGATTAGCGATACAGACGACGGACTTTGCGCGGTCGAATTGTATTGAATCGTGCAGTGTGAACTGGTTGCATCCAGTTTTATTTGTATTTGTTTTATACGTGTTCGTACAGTTCTAATAAATTCTATAGTAGTTCCAACGGCATTTTTAATTCGAGTCCTGTAGCTCGTAACAATATTATTAATTTGACATACTCTACGGGAACTTGTGAAACAATAGATTTTTTTCGTAAAATTATCCTTTTATTCCTAAGAGCACATTATTTATGTGCTCTTCAAAATCCGATATAATAATAATAATAATAACTTTTATTTTATGAGGCCTTAATGTAATACGTATTTTCGAATTTATTTGAAAAATATCCATTTTCTTTAATTTTAAAATGACTAAAGAGGTTAGTTAGTCTTTACAGTACGTACTCAATTAATAATTGAATTGTATATTATTTCGCGTTACGTAGCCATTTTGGTGAAAACGGAGTCACATGTTGTAGGATTTCCCCAAATTAAACAAGTTACGTTTGTGTTAGGGGTATACAATGAACTAGTCTAGGGCCCATCCCGGACGTGTCCCTAACGGAAAAAAATCGTTTCCGAAGTTTACCAGCCAGAAATGGAACCCGAAACGTCTGCGTTGCAGTGAGGTAGGCCGGCAAAGGCTTAGTCCGCTCAGTCACAGAGACCGAAAAATTATGTTAATCAGTTTTATAAAAATCTACTGGGTCTAAGAAATTTGTCCAAAAAGTATTTTATATACGATTACGCAATGATTTCATAAATGGCGAAAACAGTAAAAATTAGGGATGACCACCATACATTTAATTGGGAGCGATTTTTATTTATGCATAGATATTTGGATTATTGTATTTAATTCAATAAGTGTGATCCTCTCTTCTCTTTCTCTCTTTCTCTCTCTCTTTTTTGAAGTACGCAGTGGAATATTCTGAAATAACCAAGGTATTAGAGCTGAAATACTTTCAGCAAAAATTATTTTAAGAATATTTTGTCTTGTTTATGAAAATTCGGATATTTGAATTGAATCCATGTATGTGTCTGTTCTGTAACCACAAAAAAAAACAGTGGACGTTGGTTACAATTAGTTACAAACTTTGGGCGTGTACTGAAACGCATTTAATCAATATTTTTATGACTTACAATTCTGTGAAAATAATTCTCCATACATTACTGCCCTTATTCAAAACATAACAGTCACTTTAACTTCGACACATTCAAATCTACATATTCATCGAGTGATGCATCAACAAAAAAACATTCGAATGTCTACCTCGGACGTGTACACGCATAATTGACTGCAAAGTCCGGCTTAATGTCGTATGGACAACTGTAACATGCCGGACACGTCACGATCGGTCCAAATACGTGTTATAACAACACGTGTCAATTACGAAAATGGGTGCTGCTGTTTGATAGATGCCGCGCCCGTGTGAGAAGGGCTCACGGCTCATAGACTTGAAGGGGATTAACGCATGAAAATAAAAATATGAAAATTTCTTCTTTTGAATAATTTTCTTACATTTATTTACTGGTAAGTTGTTATTATGCTCGGGTGTCATCTGCGATAATGTTATAGTTATTGAGTGTGGCCAAATGCGTCTTGTTTATAGCGTTAAAAACACCGTTAACGAATATTTACATACATTAGTGTATATGTTACCGGCAATTGGATAAATCCGGTCACTATGAATAATGACCCGTCTGTATACATAATGCCCGTATCAAGTGGGCAATATAAATAAAACTGCATGATTAATCACTTTTCCCGGTCAGTTTGAATAATGACAACCTTATCATGGGCAATATAACAAAACACAAATTAACTGTAGTTTTTTGTTTATTAAATGAGGTTAAGGTTTAATTTTATGTATAGCACTTTTATTTATTATTTGAGATACGAAATGAATTTTAGGTGGTTATAAAAAAATGATCACGAAGCCCTTAGCCTTCTAACTTCTATTCATAATAAATCAAAATGCCATATAACTATACTACATTAAATGATTTAAACTTATATTATTCTTATGGAAAGGTAACCGAATTTATCACATTGTCCGGCTTAAAGTAGGGCAGTATTCATACTGCCCGGTCCAAGTGATAAATTCAAATTATTACAAACCATGATTTTTAATTGGATCACTCGTCGGGCATTGTTAATATGGGCAAGCCAAAGTAATTAATTTATTAAGCTGACTGACGCTCTTGGTCCTTATTCATAATGATCGGTCCATATTAATAATCCATGATTAAACAAATTGCCCGTAACATATAACATACGTTATCTGTCAATATTTAAAATCATTAACAATTAATAACAATATTGTATCAAAAATAAAGCATTAACCCCACCATACATCTGCGTGAAAGGGTCAATAACTAGAACATTATCCCAGAAAAAGCAGTAGCATTATAAAAATAACATCATTTGAAACTAAACACCAGACAAATCTTGGCAACCAGTAGTAGCATGAAATCTCTCTCTTCTGAAGCATTAGAATCCGTATATGCTCATCACCGATAGTAGCTTAATATGTCTTTTATAATAATCAAGTAAAGATTATAAATTGTACAATGTACAGTGTCATTTAGCAAATTAAAATCAAAAGTCGATATTTATAATTTTATAACCTCTAGCTTTTAGCTGGGCATTTATTTTTTTATTAGTCATTTAGTCGCCTGGTTCTTTATAGTACAGAAAAACTGAGTTACGTAAACGTAGTTTTCATTGTTGACTCTAGTCTGGGTGTCTGGAATAGACCCGATGTTGTCCGGTTACCCATAACACAAACTTGCCTCGCTTATAATGTGGCCGTTTATCTGCTGATTTAATTATTACAATGTTGTCACAATATACTCAAAAAATATCAAATAAACTTTGTAATATTACAATTTAACATTTATTTATACTAAATATACTTAACTTTTTGGTATGACCTGTAACCAGAATTCCTATAAACACGACCACCCTATCCAAAGTCCTCTGGACCGTTGACACTGATTGATATTGATGGTTGGGCTTGTCACACGCCGGCTGGACAGTCGTCGCCGCAGCCAGAATTGATGGCACAGTCATTTTCTTACGAGTTAAGGAAACAAAGCATATTCGTATCGGTTTTGTATTGATGTAAAAGCGACCACTTTTAGAGAATATGTATTTCTAATGTAACAGCCTTTATTTTGAATATGACTACTGACCGTATTCATCATAAAGTGGAACCTTATGCTATTTGTTGTCTTACCAGTATATCTCTGAATATCTAGGATATCTTACCACTATAGTCTAAATACGTGTCAACTTCAGTAAGCCCATTGCTTACTGAAATTGACACGTGTCTAGATATATTGGTAATGTATCACCATACATAAACATACCATAAGGCCCACTTTATTTTATACAGACACACACATACATATTCGTAATACGAATTTACGAAAGCGGCAGGTTTAGATCTTTTGTACAATATAGTATTCGTAGTCGTATCTACACGTGTGCTTCAGTCAAATGAACAGCTTAATGCCGAGCTTAGACTAATTTTAACGTTGTCATGTATTCAGTTATTTTTTGTTTATTTAAATTAACCTTTTTTAATAGTCCAATGACTAGAAACAAACTAAATGTACCAAATGTGTATATAAAACGTAATAAAAGAGAAAATAAATAAACAAGCGCCTAAAGCGGCCAATTTCGCAAAATCGTATTTCAAATGTGACAAGCATCAAAATAAAATGGAACTCTATGCTATGGTTGACATCTACCAGTATATCAAGACACTTGTCAATGCCACTGGCTGATTCTCCAAAAGCGGCTGCTTTCCCTCTGATTTCAATGTCAAGTAAATCGATTTCATTTGACAATAACAGTAAGATTGTACCAACATAATTATAAACGTTTATGCAACAATGCATTTCCGTACATTTTTAATTTGCATAGCTTCGGACGTAATAAATATTTTTTTATTTTTTATTTAATGCAAGTCTCGCACACTACGAGTCTGCGTCAGTGTGCTCACATGTCGGCCATAATTCACCACACTTAGTACTTTGCATTTACAATTCAATTGTATCGCTTTTAAGAATTCATTCATAATACTGGTTATGAATTAATAACATAATTAGATATTGATTCTCCAAAGTTGATTTAAAGTTACAAATTAACTTTTAGGCTCAGACGAACAAAATAGGTAGACCGACCCCGAGTTTTCAGAGCGAAGTCGCCTAAAGGGAGCCGATTTCAGAATAGGAAGCTCACCGCGCCGCAGTTTGTAAAAAGTGCTTCACTTTATTTTACGCTTTTATTCACGTAGGTTCCGTCTATACTTTTGTTCGTCAGAGTTTTAAATGGTTGCTAAACGGAATTTTTAAACGTTTTCGTCGTGCACGCACATGACCAAAACTTCGCCCGCCTGTCTTTCTTTATTGAACACAGAATAGTTACATATAAAACTGTAAAATAGTAGTGATGTACAAAGGCGAGCTTAACCATAAAAAGATTCTTCTTCCAGCAAACTATTTCATTTAGCGCCCCTCTCGCTAATCTCGCGAAATGAGGCAGGGTTGTGTAAGTACACTAATAAATAAAGAAAAAATATATAAAAATAGCAATGTAAGTACGTCGACATTGCTTACATGTATGTCATTATATTATGTCTAAGTCGTTGTAGCTTAATGGTTAGCGCACGCGTCTCAAAACTCAAAGGGTGCGTGTTCGAATCCTGCCCGGAAAGCATACACCAGAAACTGCCTAAGTTTTCTGACCTAATATGCATATTGTTAAAGATTGCCACGTGTTAACGGTGAAGGAAAGCATTATCATGAAACCCGTCGTTTGACACATCGAGATAGCCGATGTGTCAAATCTGTCAAGACGCCTACTGTCCGTTCCCCTATAATGGGAGGCCCTTTTTTTACAAGGAGAAAACCGATTAAGGGCCATCAACCGCGCGTAGGGGGAGAATCGCGGCTGGTTGTCTGCTGGCTGACTGTCGAGGTGACACTAGCACCTCAAGATAGAACTAGAGATGTTATTGCCACACCACATTTAGGGATACCCACAAACTCCCCTCGGCATTCCGTCCTTCGCCAAATACTAGGGCCACGGGTATATGGCTCAGCCCCTCCGTTCGCCCTGGCAGATAATGGGAGGCCCTAGCCCAACAGTGAGACGTTTGTGGGCTGTAATTTTTCTGAGAATCTACTGGATCTATATGGTCTACGTTTTTGTTAAAGTAGCCACGGAATCCTAAAAATCAATGATATAAAACAAACGAATAAATGTTTGTAGAGCTGAAGTGTTGAGTTAACCATTGCAGTGACATGACACCCTGCTGTCACCTGATATTACTTGACAATATCGTAAATATTTCGTTCCGGAACATTTACTGCCGACCACTTGATATCCGCACATTCCTTTCAGGTAACATTTTATTAGAGAACTTCGCGAATGATACAATAGAAAGAGTTTTCAACTCTACGTCGATGGTAAACATTCTTTCTATTTGAACACAGCAGCAACTGCGCTAAAAATGAATGTTCTTTTAAAGAATTTATTCGGAATTTTCAAAGAATTTTTATTTTTGGTTTGAACTGTTTCAAAGATTTTTTCGTATCAGAACTACACATAACACCTATTTATTTTATATACAAATGATTTTAGAATAAAGAATGTTGAGCGAGGAACAATGAGAATCAATAAACAAGTAAAAATATTAGTATTTAATAATTAATATTTATTATAGGCAATAATAATAATTTTAGTAAGTAATACAAATACTTATTTATATTATATAACGACGGCTACTGTGGTTGTGCGGGCTAAGCCTTTGCCGGCCTATCTCACTGCAACTCAGAGACTCTGAGTTCGATTTCTGGCATGGTAAATTTCAAAAACGAATTTTCTCCGTTATTTACTATGGTCTGGGTGTCTGGGATCGGCCCGAGAGTAATCCGTTGTATATACCCGTAACACAAGCGTAACTTGCTTAATTTGGGGATATACAATATGTGTGTTTGTCTGCCGATTATTATATTATTATTATTATTACCTGAGATTGAATTTTTGAAAATTCATCCATTTTAAATATATTTTTGATAGCAAAGAATAACTCACTTTGCAAGATTTAATTTCTTACAGTATTGCAGATTGATATCTACCCGTTGGAATCGATATTGTCCTCTTCCGACATTTTTAATATCATTCCATTCCAATTGCAAATAAAAAAATCTATATTTTGAATTTATGTTTACTAATAGATAATACTAGAAAGATATATATTTACGCATATGAAATTGCGGACAAAAAAATCATAAGCACAACATTGTATAAAATTTTACCCAACTATAACTAATACTGAAATATAATAATATTATTAAAGGCTTATAAATAATAAATGATAGTATTACTTAAGTTTCTGTTACGTTTATAGGAAAGCGTTGGTAAGAAAGATATGTGATTTAAGCATTAAATAACCACAATATAAATATCAATAAACATCTGTTGTAAGTCCTTCTTATATTTGGCAATACACATAAATACGTTTTAGGATCCTTTGAAGCTATGTAATTGCGACAAACATGTGGTCTTCACGACGGTATGATGGCATCGGTCCTACTACACATAGGATAATTTTAATCTCAAAATTGACGCTACGCAATAGGACAAAAGAAAAAGTATTTTATATGTAAAATATCCATAACTATACAATCATGGATATTTTTTTGTACTATATGTTATTTTATTTCTAACTTTATAAAGGATTTAAATAAAAGCACTTGTGTGCGTGGATCCGAAGTTTAAAAAACCCTCTGATATTCCATACATACGAAACCGCTAAAGATAATAGTATAATTTTGTTGCCTTTGGTTGTTGTGTAAATGTTTGTGTAAATATAATAAATGAGTACAGAAATTATATACGCTCACTCAAACTCCGTCGATTAAGACCGTCCACCTTGGCTTCATAAGTATATATCTTGCTCATATCTTGAAACCAGCTCAATCAATCACTTTCATCAAATACAGTAATTTTTAGGGCGGCCGACATTTAAAATAAGTTCACCAACTCACTGCATTTGCCTAAAATCCATTATTGTGTACATATATGTGTATTTAACACCGCAAACGAAATCCGACATACTGGCGGCATCTCCGTGAAGTCAGCCATAATTGAGGGGCACAGAGATAGATATACATATTTACCAGTATACCAAAGAGAAGGAAATATGCATGCATCAAGAATATGTATTGAAGTATGAACAAGAGATAGAGTTACCATCACTCAAAACCATTGTTCAGCATTAAATAATAAACAGCACTTTATTATGGCGGAGCTCCAGCTTATTATATTTCTCTTATTATATTAATGTACTCTGTGATTGTATTAGATTGAATAGTAAAATCAACAATAATGCCAATGTCAAGTTTGAGGTTTACATATGGTTTGAGGTTTTTTAATCTATGTTAAAATAGTTATCAATGCGATAAGCACTCTAATAGATAGAGTGCTTATCGCATTGATAACTATTTAGTTTAAGCTTTTTAAAATAGTGGAACCGAGTGAAACCTCAGGATAAAAACTAAAAATGTAGATATCTATCATATATATGAATTAAAAACAAGCTTCAAATAATTACATAATATAATGCAAAATATGTAATTAATGTAATTGTGTTTCATATTTAAACGGGAATTGTAATGTGCAAAGTATAGCTAACAACACTTGTAAGTTTTGTAGTATAAAAAATCTGTTAAACTCTATTTTCCTACAAACCTTTGTAGTGTTTACTTCACTAAACAATTAAGTAAATATATAACTTACAAACATTTTGATTGGAAAATAATATTGCTAATAATAAACTAAACAGCTTTTTATTAAACAAATTGATTTGTTTCACAGCATTGGCTAACATAGAAGCGCGAATAGCGCTGTGACGTCACGTAGCGTCACTCACTCCTGTCTGAAGGCAATTTATCGGTTGATTAAATTAATTCAATTTATCCGTGACAGTGGAATGGCCCTCTTCCTGGCTCGTCGGAACTCGCCATCATTGCTCGTTAACTGTAAGAATTCGACCGAAAACGACGGTTCCACGTTCAATAGACTGATTCAATGCCCGCAGGATCTGCAGCCGTGAGAAATATTATTGGAAATTCATTTTTGCCACAACGGCTAGAATATCATTCTATTTTCAAAAGGAGTTGGTTTCATTATGAGTTTAAATAAGTTTAAATTAAGCATTCGAATTCTTTAGAGGGAATTTAAATGTGATGTCCTACTTTACTGTTTTATTTTTAACAAATGCATATTTTGTTCAAAGTGAACAAAAGTTAGAGTATATCAATTGTCTATACGTATACTGTGTTCGTATAAAACACAATTTAGTAAAATATGTTTTTTCATTTTCTAAGAAAAACACCCTCTGGTGTCAGCCAAAAATCTACATCAATGTAAGTGAGACTGAAGTGAAGTTATATGTTGGGTTTAATCTCGTACATATGTATTTGTTTAATTAAAGACAAAACAATTCTAAATACTCACTGCCTTATTCATATTAAAAAAAAAAGTTTGTATTCCATTATTTGCTATCTATTGGCAATTTACACTTTTATTAGATCTTTCAACGGAAAAATTGTAAGGCAAGTGAGTTTTAAATATAATGTATGTATAAGTATTTAACTGGTGATTTCATAGAAAAAGCCAGCCCCAAAATTGTTCGTAATTAATACTCTAACATTCAAAAGCAACTCCTTTTCAAAAATAAAAACTTGTTAACAAATAAGTAAGCACCTTTGATCCTCTATACCTTACAACAATAACGAACAGTAAATACAATGAAAAAAAGTAGCCTTCTAGAATTTTTGTCACACACCATCTAATGTAAGTCACTTAAAGATACAGGTAAAAAGATTAACAAAACACTTCAAAAGTTAATAATTTTGACTATTGTTTAGAAAGATGTATATTTTTTATCCTAGTTTTATGATTTGGTGTGTTTTACTAAACTATTTATAAATAGCAAATAGATTTTGTCATGATTTATGTTTATTATAATGGCAGATAAGAAATAAATAATTAAATTTCGCGCATAATTAGCAATTATTTATGAAACACTGTCAGTCAAAACACAAAAATACTTGTACATAAAATTTTAATAAATCTCTGATAGAAAAGAATAAATTTTAGTAAATAGCAATTAACATATTATAATGAATTCTAGGCATGACAAATCACAAACTCTTAGGCACGGTTCCTATACATTACCGACCGTTCATTTGCCTTATTAAAATTTGACGTAAGCTCCATACTTCTAATACCAAAATTCAACGGATGATAGGGCAAGTGGATGAATAATAAGATATAGGAACCAGCCATATATCATTTGCTTTAATACCAGTGCTTTCGGCCCTGCCCTTACATTGTTGTCCTTAAAAATCCAACATCACACTGCGTCAATAATGCCGCAATGCAATTTTCCGATCATTTATGTAAGCAACACACGCAAAGTTCATCGAAGGTCAACCCATCGATCGCCAGCCCGCTTGACTCGAGCCATGAGTCACGGTAACTGGAGACATGAAGCCATGCCACAACCAATATGGGTCCGGGTCACCGCTCATTGAGACGACCACGCAACCAATGACCACCTGTTTTCATAACATCATATTTTACTATAACTTAGTGAAGTGAACCAATGGTAAATATACAAAGTTTTAAATTAATATTCATAATTTATAGTTAAAAACAAATTCAATGAAGAACACAACCTAATTAATTAATACGTATGATTTATGTTGTATTCTATATATAATCCATTTATATCACTAGTAGAATACTGAACCCAGGTCACCGTCTTCTATTGTTAAGGATCTCAGTAGGCTGGTTAGGTTACTTCTAAACTCTAACTGGGGAGCTGATCACGCATCTTCACAAATTTTTATTTATAAACTGTAGTCCAAGGGTCTTAATAGCAATCGGCACAAACAAGTAACTCGCACTGTGGGTTGCATATTTACGCGGTTTGAGCAATTAAATTATTTCCATACTAGCTATATTTGGTAAATGTGGTATTGCCAACTTTTTACAAAATAAAATTTTAGTTAAATAGAGTGTTTATTTGATTCATTAGAGACCTTTCTTTTATTTTCCTTTGGTTAAAATTCAGTGCAATTTACACATTCACACACATTATTTTTACACATTCAAAATTAAAACTAAGGTATATCTATACTACTCATATGCATAGCTAAATTTACAAACAAAATAAAATTACAAATAATAAATGGGTTTCAAATCACCGTCAATTAGTAACATTCCCAAAACACTGGCTTATGCGTTACCTAAAATACAGGCCAGACTTTTTTAATTTAATATCTAAGTTTATGTGTTTTTTATTTAAATAAAGGATTGGAATAGTATAACCGAGTGCAAAAATGTATTATGTGAAGTACAAAAATTATCTTCTATGCAAAGACAACTTTAGAAACGAATACAATCTATTGAATTAAACTTCATTCGGTATAGTTTTTAAGTGTAACAATAAAAAAAAAAATTAACACCCAATTATATATATGGTGGCCATTTCTACTTTTTCTACGCTCACTTCAGCACTATGATGATTCTGTCAAATTTAAATCCTACACATGCAACAGTTTTCGAAAAACGTGATTGTAATACACATCAACAGACCAACAGGAGAAAATGTTTATACCGAAAGGACTATAGAATCCTAAAAAATATCATTTGATTAAACATATTGCAGAGATACTGTTATAAAATATTGAACAAACCCCAGAAAACGAAAGCGAAATGATATTTGAGCAATTCGCATAATCTGTTTACCTTCATTTATTCAGAAAATACGTTTCCAATCGTAAAATGTAATCATCTATTCATTTCCCCTCGAGCCAAATCCGATACATAAACATATCCAGTTGTTCAGCATTTATTATACTTACAGCTAAGTTCAAGAAAACAACAAATACAAAAAAACCTGTCAAGTGCGTGGCAGACCACGAACTATGAAGGGTTTCGTAGAGACAACAAATGTCCTCTGTTTTTGTAATTTAGCTATGAAACCCCAAAATAAATATTTACATTTTATATGTTTAAACGCTTCTTTATGGTCCTTAAAGAAGCGTTCAAACACATACTAACTCTCTATGAATAAGACCGCCTATCTAAAATGTAACTCTACCTTAAAAAAATATTGTTGAAAGTATGTTTATTAATCGTGTTTCGTACGCTCAGTACGAGTTCTGATGGCTCACTTCCCACTTTCTCTATCTCATCTTCGCTATCCCATTCACCTATTCAATTCCCGTATCCCAACCCCTTCTATCCTATTCCTCCAGTCTGATCCTTCTATCCCCATACCCTTTTTCCTATCCCTCCTAATCCATCCTTTTTATCCCATCCCTCGTATTTAATCCCCTCTAACACATTCTAAATTCAAAAGGTCGGCAACGCGTCGACTTCGTCTTGTAAACTAGGGGACAGTAAACACTTTGCATTAGGTGGGTCATCCATCTGCTTGAATGCCAGAAAAATAATATAAAAAACTACCCGCTTGTAAACAGCAGATTTCGTTCATTGCCAAGGTTTCCCGTGTGTCTTTTTCTTCAAACTTACGGGGTAATTAGAACAATATGCACATTGCATCAGACAAACTACCTAAACAGGTATATTATAGTCTCCGATTTCAACCCACGTTATTGGAATGTAACGTTTTATGTCTTCGCCAATTAGCCACCACGACTTTATTAAAGCTTCAAATATACTGCGAGCAAATGTAGCCACATGTTGCGGAATATGTCCCACAACAACTAAGTGGAATGTCCCGGGACAAAAGTCGTATCTATAGTTAACATATGAAACTAAAATTAACGGTTTAGTGTTTCTTGAATCCGTTATCTTCTCTCTTTTTTACTCAAGAGAAGCGGCGGGGCTCTAGTAATTATATAGGTTTTTTTTAAACCTAAGGAAATTTTCCATACATACATATTACAACGCATATTTTCCATAGAAGTGCGCAGAGACATTGGATCTCCGCTTGCTAAGATCTTGACAAACACCTTTCGCTTTATCTACTTTCATTAATCCATTCATATGTTTCATGTTTATTTGAGGAGCTTCCAAACTGAAGTTTTGAAGAAACACCTCAAAAAAGAGATTTGACGTAAAGAAAACCAACCAGAGAAATATATTCACGTATAAATATACAAGCTGATTCACCTATCAAGCTTGCGCATCGCGCGCACAGTTGAATCGCATTGAACCCTACTGATAACCCCTTGCATACACGAGTCAGTTTCTTCTTGAGACAGATACAAAACGGTAACAAGGACCTCGGGGGAATAATTAGCAAGGCAGTCTTATCGTGTGTTAATTAATTCAGTCAGGAGAGACCGGGCGAATAGATTGGCCCATTTTCTATTCTCGAAATGTCCCCTTAATTCTATTTCAGAGGGATTGCTACTATTCCGTTTAGGGTTGCAACAAATCAGCATTTATATTTCTTTTTAATATAAAGATTAATTAGTCATCCTAACTTATATAATACGCTATAGGCTGTTTGATGACCACATACCGAGGAGATATAACGTGTTGAATGAACTAAGGAAAACACTATTGTTTGCGATCAATTAAAAACTAGGCTCCTACAACCTAGATACAATATACATTGAACAAAGGGCGGTCATATCGCTTGAAGACATCTCGTCCCAACAACCCTCTTAACTTGTGATAAACGAAATATTAAAATATTCTGGTGGTACAGAAAAAAATACTGATAATTTTAAAAATTATATGTTATATAGACTTATTACACACGATGAAGTATTATAATAAATAAATACAGGATAAGCAGCACTACCGTATTTGAAAGGATGAATAAGAATGTTATTTATTGTCCTGATATGAATGGTATCACTCCCGACCGTAATTCAGGTCATGATTGGGAGCCAACACGGATGGGATGCCGTCATCTTTTGTGAGACTGTAATGTCTGCTAAGAAAGCGGTGGAAAGGAGAGGGAATGGAACAACGGCTTCCCTTCCACACACACAGGGTTAGATGGTACCGATGGGCGTTCTACATTCCCGGCTTTCATGGATGCGACAGGCGATGCTCATCATTAGTTATTACCCACAGGAAAACCGCAAAATGAACACCGCGCATGTATCCTGTACTTAACTAGACATTATTATTATCGCAAACACTGACCTATAAGCCAACGGAGAATCCTGCCACTTCTAAACTGATGCGAAGAGGCCCGCATTTGACAAATCCACGGTCTTTGGTTAATTAGAGATTATTTAGAGCATCACCAGGATAGTTTTAGTGGGTACTGGGCAATCGCCCCTAGGCCCACACTCAGTGATTTTCACAGAGCAGCGTTTCCATCTCGATGACGCATATTATTTAGTAAGTACCTGTATCGTGAATGCATAGCCGTAAATGTCACTTATTTAGCAATTAATTCAATAAATGCCTGTCCTCGTTCAAAGCCTGTAAAAACGTTCAAATACGAATATACGTTAAACTGACCGTAGAATAAATATTCATCATATTTAATGTCATATTATGTCATCATTATACTGAAGTAAAAGTCGCTAAATTGGCAGCATTGTATATGATACCCCTAATAGTATTTACCCAACAAATTGTTACATTTCTGACCCTTTAAGTTTATGTTTCGACCAAGTATCTATCCTATTACAGTTTTAATTAAGTTCCCAGCTACTAGTTAAGGCTCAGATATGCTATTTACATAATACGATATAATCTTAGGTATTAAGGTGTTTTAGTTGTTTTACCCGAAAACATAGGGCAATAAAGGGTTTAGTAAAATTTATAGATGTCAAATAAAGCAACGATAAATTGTAGTTAAAATACGGTAATTTTTTAAAGAAATTTAGCTTCTGAAGAAATACATCGTCCTTGCTTTAATTTTCGTTGATATTAAATTTATATTTCGTATAGTTGCAATGTTAAAGGCCTGATACAAATCAATTCTTGTTAAATGTCAATCTATAAAGTTATTAATACTGGGTTTACAGTTTCATGTTAATTCGTATTTCTATACGAAAATCATATTTGGATGTTCGCTTGGACCTTAAACCGATTATTACCATGAAATTTAATATAATAAGTATGTACTTTCAAAAACGGGAATTAATATAAAAATGTTATTTTTTAAGTACCAGATAGTCTTCGCAGGATAAAGATTTGATTTTTTTGCAGGCGAATCTAAATAAATAGTCTATCGTAACAATGATTCTTACAAAATATATATATTGAAAAAATGTTCTAGTAACGTTTTGATTGATCGAGTAGGCGTGTATAAACATAGATTTTTTTTTGTTGCACGAGTTCAACAGACAGGCAGACGGCCCACCTAATGGAAGGCGGTTACCGTCGCCCATGGACACTTGCAACACCAAAGTGCTAGAAATGCGCTGTTGCTCTCTAAAGTGAGATTGAAACTAGCCATTGAACACAACTCAAGTTTATTATGGCGGCATTCTCTAAACCACCACCCCTGGTCTGGAGAATACCGCCAGCCATCTAGACGGGCAAAAACCCTACCATCTAGCTATGAGTTATTTTGTCGCCTCTTACGATAGGCCGCCTGGCGGCAGGAACTTGTATTCTTCTATCTCCTGTTTTCAGTAGACATTCCTGTTGCAATAATTCTGTTTCTCAAATGTCTTTCGTCATTCTTCATTTTTTCGTCATTCGAAAAATTTGGCAAAATTGATAACCACGAATGCGTGGTCATCAATTTTGCCAAATTTTTCAACTGTCTCGACTAAAATGAACAAAAGCGTTTGTGCACCTTCAGTACAGAATTTCTTATTAAATTGTTCACATATTATATGCTCATAAACAACGGTTAAGTAGACAACTCCTATGAAAACAGAGTAATAAATAATAAAAAGCTTTTATACAATTAAAGGCATAATAAATAGCCGCCGTATAAAAAAGAGATTCGACACACTTTTACGCCTAGCTGTTTTATTTCCATATTTTTAAGAGCACTTTGGATGTAATAAATTAAATTCCACATTCATCCTTCATACTATATCGCTATACACAACATGAAATAATCCTTTATTACCAAATACTTTTCCTTTCTCAGTTACAACAGGCAAGTAAGTTAATATTAGATTCTTCGGTCTGGAAAATAACACAAAACATTTTTCATTTTGCTAGGGCTACATCTGCGTTAATGTTAAAGATTTAGGCTGTGGCTGAATGCATTTTATTTAAAGCGTTAAACAATAAAGTCGTTAAATAAAATGCATTCAGCCACAGCCTAAACGTATACACATACGTTACCTACCAATATTTAACGCCATTAACAATGTCGCATCTCAAACAACATATTAAGCCCAACGCCATATCTGCGTGAATCGGCCTAAATCTGTAACACTAATGCACTCTCACTCACTAAGCAGATGAAAACCCACCTAAATATACTGAATATAACTAAGTATTAATTTATTAGTATTAATTGTGCCAATTTTTCGTAATATTGTTTATGATGAATTATTTTGTTCTGTGCACTCTATAAAAACGTGTACAGGAGCTTTATATATACATAAAAAAATTGTGTTATTACAAAACAATTACAATAAAAATTACATTGTCCCACAAAAAATAAAAAGTGGTGTGTAAGTTTGACCAGACCCAGCTATTCTTATGTATTTTGATGCGCTGAATCCGAATATAGGGTTAATTTTCGTCTATATACCCTCAGAATTTTGAGGATGTTTGGACCAAACTGACCCCAGATTCGGTCTTTTGGTTTCGGTTACCCGCAAAATGCTAAGGGTATTTGGATCAAACTGACCCCAGATTCGCTCTTATCGTTTCGGTCACCCTCAAAATTCTGAGGGTGTAGAGACCAAACTGACCTCGATTCAGCGCATCAAATAGATGGGTCTGGTCAAAACTACAGACCACTTTTTATTTTTTTTAGACCGGTGTTATTCATATTTTTTAAGCGCATAGATTATCATATTCAAAAATGATATTAATAAAACATGATGCTCATAACAATTTTTTTATTATATTCCTGACATGTGATACGATGACTCTAAAAACATACAGACTTGTGAAATAAAATAAGAAATTCAATTATTGTTATTTTAAATTAACTGCTCCTTGTAGAGCGTAATCTAAACAAATAAATGTGAATAGATCCTAAAACTTCCCCTAAGCAGGAAACGTAATTTCCGTTATTTTTAAACTTCAGCATAATATTATCCCACCTACCTATATTTATGCTGGTTAATGGCGTCCATTACATTATGCGTAATTACTAGTTTCTAATAGGCTCGGGTGCCTTGGGTGGTAGCAAAAACACTTAAGAGCCTATTTAATTCTTAATTTTCCCAAGTCCAGTTTGCATACGCTTAGGGCACATTAATAAGTTGATATTGATACTTACTTTAGCTGTACCAACTGGTTCTTGCAGTACAGTCAGTCAGAGTATATTAATCATCCTTTATGTACTGCTATAGTCATATTTGTTACAGAGAATTTGACATATTCGTAAATTTTAATTATTATAAACAATGTTCCTTTATAAATGGCAGGCGCAAGCCCAGCAGCGGGACGTTTATGGGATGGTATGATTTTTTTATCATAAAAATAATATTCTTTTATTAGTACCTGGTTTATTAAAAAATAGATTTTTATTTAAAAACAAAACGTAATTACATAAAAATTAAATAAAAGAATTTTAGCTAGACATACATATATGTTCCTATAGTTTCTTGGCGCTTCTTTTTAATACCGATATCCAACACTGTGTAGCGGCGTACATAGAGACGGAAGTAGACTTTAATTAATATATGTATACCTATAACTTTCAAGTTTAGAAAAACTATAGTTATGTCGTTATGTATATTGAAAACAGATTCAAAATTAAATTATTTTATTTAAAAAGAAAATCATTCTGTAATCTTGTCTGCACTGATTAAGTGGTTAATGTGTTGGAATTAAAATTACAGCTTAATCTATCCAAATATATTTCTTAATTAGTATATTAGGTTTTTCTAAGGTTTTCGTGACTAGTACATAAAATGAAATCTACATTTTAACGGTTGACACTTGACATCTTTGTATTCCGTAATCACGGCTACTGAAAAGTGGCCAAAACGTCGAAATAAAAAACAAATAAAATGTCGCGCTTAAAGCCAATAAAACGTAGTTTTAATTACTATATTAGTTGTTTACGCAATCTTATCCGATAAGTTAGAATATTACGCCAAAGTATATCAAAACGTAATTCTTAGGATATTAGATATTAAAACAAAGCTTACATTTCAGTTAGTGGAAACATTTTACCGAAGGACTATAGTTTTTGGTAAGAAGCGCCTGCGCCGGAGCATCCTAATAAAATCATCCCCTAATAACGACAATAGAGTGCATTATTATTATAATTTATCAGTTGGGACTACGATGTTAGTCATCGTGAATTTTGATTCATTTCGGATGGCCGGAATGCCATTATACATAGTTCTACCTGCCTCAGGTACACCGTCCCACTTAAAACACGTCACTTTTGTTTATACGTTTTGACAAACTTTTGCTTCAGTTCAAACGTGTTATTATCAACAGGGTGGCACCCGTCTATTGTCTGCGTTATCTTTGTCACACTTGTCCTTTTTGTTTTTGTGAATTTTTGACTTATTATCAGAAACTCGTTAGACCACAAAAATACTTAATATAAGAACTTAACACAAAGATCATGATAAAGCCGAGAAAAAACTGATATTTTCAAAAGCTGATGAGCCAAGTATAAGTCGTGGTCGGAGTGTAGATTAGGTAATGTTGTTGTCTTTCTTTTTACTATTCGTGTATGAAATTTTAAAGAAAAAAATCGTTAACAGTAAACACCCGTATACCAAAAATTAATTAATATAATATCTACTAACCTGTTTTCATTGCAATCATTTTTTTTTAAATATCCGACATTGTATTAAAAAGTTAGGGATGCACACTTCAAAAATTTGATGCATTATCTCAGTATGTATTCACTTGAATAAGAAAGTTTTCAAGACGAATCTAATTTTTTACACTTCTTTCCATTACGAAAACGTGTAGAAAAATCTTGATTATAAACCATTAGCACACATAGTTACATAGTCCGCGTCATACTTTATTATCTCCCTTGATTATCTCTAGAAGGCTGGGCAATAATTGTCTTCGAAAAAGGGTCTGGCACGAACTATTACTACAAAAAAAAGAGTGACTTCACTACTAACTAAAAGGGTTATTCAATTATGAACTTACCTAATACAGTAGTTATTCATTTCATACTAGATTTTGTAAATTAGCATCTACTAATAATTCGATTATGCAAATCATTCATAGCTCCCAACTTTAAATAACAGGGAATCATAAAACTCGGTTAGAAGAAAATTGACTACGCTTTTAGCCTACCTTCATAAAATTCATATTTAATTATCACACGGCAAATTCCGGCTGGGCTCAAAGCGTTTTCTTCGGAGCGCGGAATCAACTTTCCGTCTTTTACTTCTTCGCACGGTCTTTGGCATTCTTTATTATGAGATCATTAGCACGTATTTCGCATCTCATGACATCAACTTTAGGCCTAACGCTATAGGGTAGTGACTCGGTATGGCTAGACAATTAGGGAGCGCGGACAGTTAATCAAATAACTTACTTTTTATCATCTCACAAACCGTCGCAGTATAGATTTTGTATGTCATAAGAAGTTACAAATAAAAAGAGTCAAATAGCGCATTAATTATTATTGTTGTTTGAAAAGTAATTAAAATCATTACATCACGATATTTTAAAATTCACAATGTTATTTAACGCCTGTTCTGTTATATGTAAAACATTAGAATTTATTGTAGCATGACTGTGTCCGCATGCCTATTGTACCCTACAACATAATGTCATAATTAATATGACATCATGAAACATATTTGCACTTTTATCAGAGCTAATATTATTATGAGGATATTGACATGCATGAATGGAATATCATAACTACATACATGCAGTTTTGCATTTACACTCATTCATGCATATAAACCTGAAGCGGCGAAGTAAAATAAAATGTATTCATTGTTTAACTGAGAACTCAATCAATTGGACGATGGAAACAACAAAACGTATAATGGGTGTACGTATATGGCGGTTGTAATCGCCCGGACGTCTGAGGGCAGCGTCCCGACTGAAATTAACAAGTGTATCCCTAAATGTCATTTATGGACAGGTCGAACGTGTTTATTGGAGTGAGCCAACAAGGCCCACTAAAACGACTGGTTTTGGTTCCATTATTATTTGTACGCCGGGCGACCTCCCGCGCTGACGGGAACAATGAAAGTGAGAGAGGGCAGGAATGCAAGCGGGGGGTTTACACCATGCCGGTGGGGGAGGGGGCCCGATCCCAGTTCCCAGGCGAGGAATGCCAGTGCGAGCAACAAAGCCTACCCGCCGCCATTCACCCTGCACCCCTCTACCCCGTTCGCCCCGCTAGCGGTTTCGTCCCAGACATGTAATTTTTCGTGACTTTCTTCTAAGTAGCTTTTACGACGCCGTGGATCGGGGCTCGATTCGACATTCTGAATCGTCGCGTGCCGACCTCGTTAGACAGTAAACTGTAAATTCGCTTTGTTTTACGTTTGTCGTGATCGCGTAATAAGTTTTAACTGTACACAGAAAACAGACAAATTTATAACAGATCTATTTCGAGTTACGTAGTCAATTAGTCAATGGCATAAATCTATCTATATAAAAATCAATTGCTGTTCGTTAGGCTCGCTAAAACTCGAGAACGGCTGGACTGATTTCGCTAATTTTGGTTTTGAATTATTTGTCTAAGTCTAGGGAAGGTTTAAAGGGTAAGTAAATATAAAAAAAATGCTTGGAATATAGTAAATACAACAATTTCGCTTTCCCTTAGAAACTATTCCTACCCGTCAAACACTTTTGATGTTCGTCCCGTCGTTTAGAAATCAATTAAATTTAAAAGTTGTTCAGAAATCAAATTAAATTTAAAAATTCAGTTTTTTTTCATTTTTTTTTTTGTTTTGAATGTCAAACGTTTGATGTTCGTCCGGTCGTTCAGAAATCAACATTTTTTATTTATTTATTCTGAGGCGGTACGAAGTTTGTCGGGTCAGCTAGTATAATATATATATTTGCCGTTAATGGTATTAGTTATTTCAACGTAACATACATACATATTTTATTATACAACGAATGTCTATTCCGTTCTCATATACGAGATCGTCAATATCATATTCGCTTTAGTCATACTACTTGTATAGCAAAAATAATATACATCTATAATCATTTTGTATTACAATAACTTATTGTTCAATTCGTTCAAGGTGGCTCGTGCTTCATGGTCAGGTCACGCCGGGTGTCATGTCGTATAGTCGCGTTCAAACAGCTGACGGCGCTTTAGAAAAATATATTAAATCGCAGAATAAGATATGGACCATTTATTTTGAAAGTGGTGTAAGTCCATTTTCTTTTGTTTCGAGAAAATTAAAGGTTACTATATTTGTTGATTTAAAAATACAGGCAAATCATATGAGGTCTGGAATTGTTTCTATTGTTTTATCAATATTTAAGTTGTTTATATAAATTTGTTTTTGGCTAATTAGACTACGATAATACATATTTATGTGCTGTAAATGGACTTACACCACTTTCAAAATTAGACAATTGTAAAAATCGGTTAATTTCAATTTTGAAAAATCAAATATCGCTTAAAATATACTTCATTTTAATATAATTTTGTTTACAAATACGCATAAAAACACATAAAATTTTATTTTAGACGGCAATTACATTGTCATTACAAGATAAAGATTACAAGAATTTACTTATTCCCTGCATGCGGTAGTGTTTCGCGGAATTATTTTCATCCTCTGAATCTAAGATTATTCTTCTGTTTATATTCATGGACTTTATGTCTGTATGAATTTATTTATAATTAAATAAAATAAATATTTGCAGTTGTTTTAAGATAATAGTGGTTTACCATTTGTTCTTGCCTATATCACTATCTGATGTTAATATGAAGTTAGCCATTTTAACAAAAAAATAGAATAACTAACCTAAATTAGCACCACTTGACACGTAATATCACACGTGATCCTATAAATATTATAAGTCTGAAAGTTGATAAGTTTTTTTTTTTGGGTAAAGGTATCGCCAAAAGTACGTAATAGATTGGTTTCAAATTTAATACACAGCTAGAGTATGAATTGGAATAGTACATAGGCTACATTTTATTTAAAAATTCAACTCCTAAATAATATAAAATTTGAAAAATCGTAATAAGATTGCGGATTTTTCTGCAAAAAGATGGCGCTACTGTTGTTTTTTTAGTTCGCCAAAATACGGGCAAAGATACGGAGTCATACAGCCTTGTCGTATTTATTTTCTTCTCACAGGTTATGCGCTGTATATTTTCTAATACATTTCTCTAATTTTTTAATATCTATCTTTTAACTTACGAGTAGTGGAAACACGGAGGGGAAACAATGCAAATCGTCCGCGGGTGAAACCGCGGGACACAGCTAGTATAAAATAAATGAAAAATAACAAAACACTGATCGGCATCCATCTGCTATGCCACCTACCTCTGTCAATTGGACTTACACCACTTTCATAATCGATGATTATGCAATTTCATTTACCGACCGGTTTTAAGTTGTACAAAACATGGGATTTTTTTGAGAAATTAAACACGGACTAGTTATATATAAAAAAATTACATTAAATTAAGCATGAATTAGTGATAGCTCATTTTTCTCAAAAATGGACTTACACCACTTTCAAAATAAACGGTCCATATATAAGTATAGATAACTTGCTTGTACAACATTACAGATAGACTAGTTGTTGCGGCGGCGCTGGGTTTAGCGATAAGAGAACTGTGTCAAAGTAAGAAAATAGGAGATTTGGACAATTTTGAAGGTTATTGGGAAGAAGGGCACGCACTTACCTGGTTAATGGGCATGAAATGCGGTTGCTCCTCTTCTCCGCAATGCACTTCACTGGTCACTATTGTACTTGTTTATTTTTATAATGTATTTAATTATTAATAAATGCGGCGAAGTAATGGGGTTTATATAATTTAGAGTATTTATATTAATTAATTAAAGATATTTACATTGTATTTGTTGTTTAAGTGGTGTGGGCGTGGAACAAAATTAATTATTTTATTGTATAATATATTTTAATTATGCCTGGTGATTTAATTTAATTTATTATATGACAATGAATGATTTAACGTGACGTTCGAAAAGGGAACGCGCCGTCAGATTTAAAGGAAGAATTTAGATTAATAAAAGAAAAGTTTGTATATGCCGAAAGAACATACTACATATTTGGGGATACCACTAGTAGTAGTATTGTAATAGTGTACAAAGGGAGACCTTATCACTAAAAAGGACACACATCTTCTGTGCGACATAGTAAACGACAGTCCATTTTCATGCCAAATAGCAATAGCAAAAAAAATGATACCTACATCATTTTTTTTTTGTCAATATAATACGGGATACATCAAAATAAATATTTAAATTGTATACATAATGTAAGATTTTAAAGGAATCTAAAAAACAATAAAGCAAAAAGAATGATATATGAAAAAAACAAATCTTGTAATATTATAATGGACGATGACAAAGTTGCAAGTAATATTATATTATATTTACTTATTTTATATATTTTTGATGAAATTTATTAGCGCACTCTTGCCAACTACGTCTTTAATAATTTACCCAAAAAGCGATTGACTTAGTACATGTAAATAATTATAGGTGGTTTGAAGCCAAACCACCTATAATTAAATTATTTGATTATTGATATTTAAATTGAATTATTTGATGGGAAATATACGAATAAAATTAAAGTAATATAATTATTCATTAACTATTTTACATTAATGATTTCTAAAAAAAGCCAAATAGCATACAAATATCGAAACAAACACGTGTATATGTATATATATTAGTACGGACAACGGATATTTATTTGTATAGAAAACATTAAACTCACAATAGTTCATAGCTTTCGGTAACATGATAAAAAGTGCGTGGGTTCCTAATGGCAATATCGAGTAGAGCAGCATTGAACTTTCCAAATATATGGCCGGCTTTCGAAACGGTAGTTTTAATAGACGACCCTTAATAATTCATAGGACTACGGCCGATATCGGACACCTTAAATGATTTCATTACGCTAAGCGGATAAGCAAGCTGTGTTGCCTTCATAAATAAAATACCCGCACCGTGTTTCATTCAGTAACGTGGATTGTAATCCTGACCTTCTAGAATCCACTTAGATAGTTTTAGGACTTAAGAACGATACGAATTATCGTAAACTACTATCGTACTACATCGTACTATCAAGTAAACGCAAAATATTAAGGTGGTTTGAGTTGGACACTACCACCTTAACCTTTATAACATTATGAGGTGTTGGAAAATCCAACAAAAAGTTTTTAATGTAGTTCATAGAATTTAGGACTAGCCACACAATGTAATTTTTAAATTTAGAACTTGCGTTATTTTGTTTTTTCTAACGTCACTTTTTTCTCAATATAAATAAATAATATAAATAAAATAAATAAAATTCATCTATTTACGCACGTGCATTTTTAATTATTTGAATATTTACAGTCCACTAACAAATTAAAAATTAAAGAAGTATTTTTTCAAGAGGGATGAAAATTCCATGACAAAAAGGGTGTTAACCTGGAAAATTAATGGATATAAGATTAGAGTTTAGAGGCAGGCAAAAAGAGAGAGATGGTTATGTCAAGGTATGATACGAAAATCAGTTCTATGACAGAAGACGTAAGCCCTAAAAAAAGCACGGAAGCAAGGACTGTTGACTGTTGTTATGGTGTAAAATAACTACGAAGAGGAGTAAGGGAGGGTTTCCGTGAAGATATCAAAATTGAAGTTAGATCATTTTAAATAATCCTTTAACTAAGGTAAGACATAGGTATATAAAAAGCCGTGGTAGCTTAGTGATTAGCGCAGTCGCGTCCCAAACTCGAAGGGCGCGGGATCGAATCTTGGGCTGAAAACATTCACCGTTTAAGCAGATTTCTGGCCCAATGTACACCGTTCCTACACCGTTAGCACGTGATAATTGTACATCAATTATCACGTGCTAACGGTGAAGGAAAACATCGTGATTAAAACTACACATCGAAGTAATGGAAGTGTCAAATCCGCCAATTCGCTTTGGGCAAGCATGGTTGGTAGACTGTGCGTTCTCCTATAAATGGGAGACCTAAGCCCGACAGTGGGATGTTTATGGGCTGGTATTAAAAAACCAAGCCATGAGTCGATTAAGTAGTGATTCGAACATATTTCATATTAAAAATAATTTTCTTAGTATCAAACAAATTATTCAGACATCTCAGCAAGTACATGCCCATAATTATGTCTGACTGACACTAGAGCTGCGAGATGCGCGTCGCGTGCGCAGGTCACTCGACACTCCCGGCAATCATTGCACTTCACCACAAACAACATATAGATATGATATGTGGTTATGTACCTGTTTGTACAAGACAGTATAATCATTATAATGCGAGATGTGTTGAATTTTCATTCGGAATTACACTTAGCTATTTGTTTTCAATCGGAATCGAGTTCCGAATTAATGATTTTCTTACTATTTTGGAAGAAAAAAATGTGTATATTCGCGCATGGAATTTTAATTGTTAATATATTATTACAGTCAGCTATTCATATATATTCATATTTAAAGAAGTGTTTTACATATGTATCCTGTTTATATTGTTTCAAAAGGATCCACTTTATATGGTCTGTAAATGTATTGACTTTATTTTATTATACCGGTCAAATACATTATAATAGTTACATTAAAATAATATAAAAATGTTAATTAGTTTAATAAATGTTTATTAAGACTTAAAGCACAATTAAAATTTCTATTTAAAAGTTTCCGAAGATTCCCAAGTGTTGAAATTGATACGTATAATAAAAAGACTCTTTCCAATGGTCTCGGCTTTAGTTAAATATTATGCTAACGAAGAAATTCGTAGGCGCCATTTAATTACATATTAATGCCTTCATAAAATTCCCAGACAAATTCCGAAATAAAACATTAACTAATGGCAAACAATGCGATAAACAAGACTGAAAATAAATTAACAATTTACATACATTTAAATATTCATAGTATATTCCTCCTTAGGTAGGTTTCACATAAAAGAGAGCCCAGGTTCGCAGGAAGTGGAGAAAAAACAAATAGGAAAGCGGACCCCAGGTTCCGAAGTAGATGCTCCAAATGCAACCAGGATATATTTTAGGATGATAATATTAGTGATGACGATGATAAGTTTATTGTTCGTATTTTGAAACCCTTGCCTACACATGGATTGTGCCGTATGCAAATAATAAGTTAAAAGAAAACCAATATACAGGTGTTAAATTTAATGAAAGAAGCTATGCGATAAAAGCGGAAGGATGTTTGGTCTATAAAACGAAGAGGTCAGTATCGTAAGTACATACATATTATTATAACGAATCAGTTGAAGCAGTCAGAAGTGAAAAATATTGAATGAGGCTCCACTGGCATGAGATGAGGGTATTAAACTTAGGACCGATTTTTTCAATCACCAGATAAAAATTATTCATAGAATAGAATACAACACGGGAAAATAAAAAATGACAGCTGCATGAATAAAACAGTTGAATTGTTTCGCTTTTGAATTTAATCTGTTTATAATTGATTCGAATGATAACTTTTATCTGATGATTGAAAAATCAACTCTTAATGATGATGATAACGAACGGTGAATTTAGTTAAGATAAGGCAGATGTTTTGGTTTTCTTTTGTAAAGGTATTAGGTATATCCATCAGGCCATAAACGTCCCACACCTAGACTCTGATCTTTACACCTCAAAGCAATGAACGGTATACTAGCTAGACTTTTCCAAGCAAGATGTGCTGATGTCTTCGCAATATTTTCTTTTACCGTCAGCATATAGTAGTTTTACCAATTCATCACCACAATAAATCTTATGTAATTTGTATGACTTATTAATAATAAATAATTAATGTATATTCTGTACTGTACAATTTGTGTTCTTTGGCATGTTTAGTAAGCACAACAGGGCGAGCACAAGACTTTCAATGAATTAATAAATAAATTGATAAAACACGAACTATGACTCCTGTCTGTTTTCTTTCACTTTCTCCCAATAATTTGGGTTCGGTACAATGTCTTTTTCTTCCATACTCGCCTAATCTGGCATACGTCCTCTGTTACACCACAAATCGTCATGTCGTCTTTCACACCATCTATCTCTTCTGTCTACTTTTATATTTGCACCTATCAATCTTCCAATCTAACATTAATTTGTCATGTGAATTTGATCCCTCCTCATTATTTGCCCATACCAGCTTAATCTCTCAAGCATAATGATCCAAATCCAAAATGCAAAAAATAATATTTTCATAAATTCCAGCTCACAAGACCAGCACGCAAAAGCTATTTTAACAACAATTATTTCGCACAAAAGCGTCCTAACAATGATTATCCCTAATTTGCCTTTCAAGCAATCTCCCAAGGTGATCGTTAATAGGTCTTTGACTGAATGTATCGCGAACGAGATATTCATATACATAACACATTTATCTATTGTATCTCCTTACAATAGAAGCATTGATATCTCAGTGGCTGCCGATACGGAATCAAATGCCTTTTGTGCTAAGTATTTTTCTCATCGTTTATAAATAAATCAATTCAAAAATCATTTGCCATACCATTCTAATCTATGTTATATATATATACTTGTGCACGGCGGCTTGGAAGGTTTGACACATCGATTCTCTCGATGTGCAGGTGGCACCACGGTATTTTCCTTCACCGTTGTTAGCACGTGGCAATTGTAACAATATGCATGTTAGGTCAAAAAACTAACTAAGTGGTGATCAGGAACGAACCCGCGCCCTTTGAGTTCGGGACACGTGTGCTAGCCATTACGCTACCACGACTTATCTACACCCTATCTGAATATTCGCTATATAAAGCGTGTGATGTGACAAAGGACGTATGTAATAATAGACAAGTATGGTAAGAAAAAGATATTCCGCCGACTCCAAATAATAGGGAAAAAATGAAACAAAAGAGAGATTTTCTATATCTCTCTCGCTATAATATTTTGTAGAGAAATAGTAGAAAGAAGAAATTATAATAGGTCAACCAATTATAATAAATTATTTCATTGCACTACTAAAGTTCCACTGTGCTACTCCTCTCAGGAGAATCGGTTGTGTATACCCGTCACGTATTTCCAAGGCAGATTAACAAATTTCAGACATCAGTAATCTGGACGTGCTGTTTTTTGTGTTTTTGGCGATAACTTATAATGAACATAATATCATCTACATTAAGTAAAAAATAGCGTTTAAGTGGTGCACTTACTATACCAAGGGTCGAACCCGTATCATTTTAATGAGGTTTTACAGTATTATTTATAAAACATCTAAACATAATCAATACACTCAAACCATCAAATCCAAAATCATCCATAAAATAGATTCCACCCGATATAAAACTCATATAGAAAAATTATTTTATTATTAATTTTTTTTAAAGAAAAATAACAAAACCTTAAGGACAGTGCCTAGGCCGATGGCACTTGACTTTGAACTCCCCAAAAATGGCGTAGGCCGTAGCAAAGTCGTAGCGTAGACGAAATTTAATTGCTCGTTAAATGTTATTACCGCATTCAGAATAAGATAATAGCCATTAACATTCAACAACGATCGTTGAATTTGTAAGTTTACCATTCACAACGGTTGTTTGTAAAGTAAAATATTAAGTTGTAAATGACACTTACAATAATAATTTCAAGTGATGACAATGTTATTTTTTAAATTATTTTAAGTTAATCATACTTTAAGCTCCCCAGGTGTAACATAGGGTGTTGATAAAATACGTTAATTGTGTGAAAAATTTAATTACGATTAAGAAACGAAATATTAACCAAAAATAAAAGTAAGAAACGGATTCTAATCTTGCTAGGCAGCATGCACCGTCCCACGTGTTAATGGCGAAGGAAACATCTTGAGCAAACCTGTACAACGAGATTACCGATGTATGATACACCCCAATCCATCTTCGACTATCGTGATTGTTATTATGGTCCGTTCTGAAAAAGGACGATTCAAGCCCAGCAATTGAATTTTTATCGGCTGATATCATTTATAGCTATGAAGCTTGAATATTTCCTAACGACGAAGGACAGAGGGGATAAAAATCTTCCTTAATAACGGCTTCTACGGTCCAGTGTTGTAAGCGCTGATTCGCCTATATCAGTGGAATACGTTAGTAATACTCGTAGGTTCGATCGCGGCAGGGCAAATTTTGTAGCTGAATCTTTTTATTCTGGCCTTTGGGTGTGCGATGGAGCCCAGAATTGTCCATCGTATTTAGTATATATTAACCATAACACATGCCAACTTGTTTAAATAGGGAAGGAATACATTGAAAATAAAATAGAATACATGTGTTTTATCCGGCGATTCATAAAAACTAATCTTTTGCTCCTTGCCAGTGGATTTCATTAAAAGAAAATTCTATAGACGTTTCAATTACAAGTAAATGTTTATAAATCTCCCACCTGGTTCATTACTATCATCAGCTGATGCGTTGTGCTGTGCAAAGAAATCCTCGGAATGGCTGCAGGAACCGGCGGCCGCAGCAGCCGCGGCAGTCGCCAGCCCGACTACAGTTAAAATCACTACAAAACACTTCATGTTCACACGAAAACCGGACACAAAAACAACAAAAAAAGTTTTCAAAAATCGAACGCGTTACTTTTGAAATACACACGCGAACGCGCATTCGTCGTCGTATTCGGCAGGCGAGATGCGTGCACCCACATCGGTGCGCCTTCCTCAACTGGCCAAGGAAAGACTCGCTTACACAGAGTAGCGACCAGCGATCGGCAACCGGTGCCCAACCGCACAACTCAAGCTTTTAAATTAGACACAAATAAAACGAATCGAACAGCGAGCTTTTCGGAACTGGAAATTGTGATTTAGCGGATCGAATCTGAATAGCTGCCCGATGACGTCACAGCACGAAAAATCAATAAAAAACAAAATGCTAATCTAGCAATATTCATTCGTGCAGAAAGCTGTTCATAATAGTATACAGTATTGTAGCTTTTTGTCGGACAATAAAAAGTGCAGCTAAACATTCCAGATTGTTATCAGAACAAGAGTAATGTTTTTTTTGTTTGACGTAGATAATCTCACAGACGTTAAGCCGCCGACGGCGAATAAGTATATTTCATGTTTCGTCTCGGTGTGGGAGCTTGTGGCGTGGTATTCCGATACAGACGGCCTATTCTGTAGCCTCTGCCGCAGGGTGGTGCGCGCGCAAGCCTATCGAGCGTTACGTACTTGCATGTCGCGCGTCGCTCGCTTAGCTCGCTTCCCTGACGCGTCCAAAACACCAAAAACGCAAACTGTCCCTAATATCCCTGTAAAGCCGTATTCGTTTATCTGACCTTCCCATGGTCTTACTGTCCATATTATATATACCTTACTATTGGTGGAAAATTGAATTATTTAAGTATATGGAGCTTTTGTCAAAATATAATCAGTAGTAAAGCAAATCATATTAAGATATAGGAACTGACTGTAAAACATGCATGATCAAGTAATTAGAGGAAAATTAAATACTTAATATGGTATTCTAGACCGATTTAAATCTCTTTTAAATAGTTGTTTGCTTGAATACACGATCGAATTGAAAAATATTTTAGATCGCATTAAATGCTAATAGTGCAATGGCATTTTTATTAACACATAATAATGCTATATTTAAATTGATTGCCGTTCAAAAATATGGATGTTATTACACAATTATGGCCTAATATTGTTTGGCAATTTTTGATAGATAAGCAATACTGACTAACAAGTTCGCCCAGTAAAAAATTAACTTAGAAAAGCCCCTAAATTCAGGACAGTATGTCAATACAGTGCAACTCATTCTCGTTTCGCATTTTGACAGATATGTTTATTATATTTCGTTACTCATAAATTGAGAAAAATAAAGGCTCAATTTTTGACTGACTTGCATTTGAATACACATGTGTTTTGCCGGGAAGTCCGATAGTTTGCACTGGACCTGGATCACGATAAGTTTATGCGAGCGAAGGTACATGAAAAGCACTTATGTATACTAATAAATAAACTTGAAGTGACTATTTGTGATTTTAAAATAAATGTAAACATTTTAATGAAGGTTGGTATTTATATAATGCCTGAGATGTTTATTCGTATGTCATTTTGTCTGAAAGTTTGTTTCGTCTAATAGGTTCCAAAACCTCTCAACAGATTTCAATTGTTTTAAGGATTAGCACAGATTTTATTTTAAACTAGGATATGCCCGTGACTTCGTCATCGATTGTCTTGAAATTCCCGGGACACAAAGTATCGCAGCATTTAAAAAAGGATGTAAACTATAGTTTCAATGGAAATTGTATCGATATAAGCTAATTTTTATGCACCCGAACAATTTCGAACCGCTCCCGGGGAAATACCCGCGGAATTTCTGGGATAAAAAGTATCACACATATTATTATTACATAAAATTTACTATCGGTCAATGAAAAAACCACAATGGAATTCGATTTCTATTCAATCTGGCCTTTTTAAATAATCCCCAGAAAAAATCTCGCAGAATTCCCAGGATAAAAAGTAGCGTAAATTTTAAATCTAAGAATTTGCTATCTATCAGCGAATACCGCATCGAAATCGGCTCAGTAGTTTTTACGTGAATCCCGAACAAACACACAGACAAGAAATCTAAAAAAAATGCATCTTGTTCTCCATCGTTTATAATAGTCTATTCAAGTTGGTTTTTTTTAATAACTTGAATGTACTGACACGGCATGTTTAGAATTTTATAATATCATAGAAGGTAAATTGTTAATTTTAAAGTACAATTGCGTAAATTGATATTATGTTTGTTTTAACACGATTTCGGGGAATTAAAGTAAAATTCCTTTGTCAGGCTGTTTTTGTTTGGACTTAGTAATAATTACGATGCTCAATTAACAGATCTGTGGCGCCATTCATAAATAAATTCATTACGCATTTAATTTTGCTTCTCTAAGAAAATATTAACTATGAATTTGACGCTATTTTGGTCGTGTAAATTTTGTCAAAACATTTATTTATCATCATAGTGGTTTGGGCATGTAGAGAGAATGACGAAGTCGGCATGGCTAGGCATTTCTATCAGCTAAGCATTCACTTTCTTACGATGTGTCTATTATGTCACGGACATGAAAGCTGCTATACATGCGGCAGTTTATAACGCAGTGATCCGGTGTAATTTCATAGGTACTTCTATGGCAGCATATTCATCTCTGTGACAGTCATGTCTTACTTATATCGCTCATGTGATTTTATTAATATACGACAGACAAACACACACATTGTATAGCCCCAAGCTAAGCAAGTAAGCTTTTGTTATGGCCACTGACCACTCTGAGGCTGATCTCAGCCACCTAGACCATTAAACAACAGAAAATTCGTTTCCAAAATTTACTATACCAGGAATCGAAACCGAGACATCTGCGTTCTAATGAGCTATGTCGACAAAGCCTTACCTCACTTATGCCCGGTTTCTGAGGTTACCAGTTATGAGTTCAATAACAATTGATTCCATAAAGTTATGTAACAGATAAACTTAGGTTAACTGTTAACCTACAACTAGTACCAAAACTCGCCACTAGATGGATCTATTTAAGAAGGAGTATCTAACATTTATTTACATCAAACAAAAACGTCAAACAAAAGATATGGCATAGATAAAAGCTTAATATTCGTCAATTCAGTTGAACCTAGTTTAACTATAGTACGATGGTGTGTTCAGAAACGCTATTTTATAAGTTATTGAACCGATAGCGCTAACGAACAGATAAACTACAGTTAAAAGTACCTCAGAAACCGGGCATTCAAAGGTTGCCAAGTCACGTACAATATAAATATGGTCTTCGATTTTATATAACGTTACTAAAATAAAATATTTTTGTGTAATAAATTCATAAACAATAAACTCTCCATAACTATCATCAACCGCAAAGTACTTTAACGTTTATAAAAAGAAAACATAAAACGTAATTCTTCCGCGAAGCACGGTGCTCTTAGGACATATATAACTGCAATTTAAATGTCAAGGCTTTATAGTTACGACTCGAAATGCATACAAAGCGCAGAGTTGACTTTTTTACTTATTAAACAATAGCGTTCTGTGGTGCGAGTCAGAAATGGCCCATTCCGATGATGAATGCCGTACAAATGCCATAATTTTAATTTATCACCTTATAGATAATCCAGGTAGAGGCTTCATTGAGGTCTTTGGGTCCCTCACGACGCCGCCCGCCGGGTATTGCTTTGTTGGACCACTCCAGCGGCAAGTTTCTAATGCTTCGGTCCAAGTCATAACCGAAAGCGGTGTACAATATAATTTACAAAATTCTGTTTCCTTATAAAAGGATCCAAATTGAAAAAAGAACAAAACCGTTTTTATTTCATAAATGTTATATTAATTGGTAATATTTGGTTTATATTACAAATAATTCTATTCATTTTACACCGTGTCCTGCGATTTCATAAGTAGGTTCCTTTTTCATTTTTGTGTACCGCTAACCCGGTACGAACATAATAATGTCACAAATTAAAATCTGTATTAATGTTGTTAAGAATATTAAACAACAAAAGTAACTTAATAGAGCATTCCACGAAGAATATTTTTTATTTATAACTTTAATTGAATCTGCTGTAAAAAGTATTATTCTGATTTGTGGTCCTGTCGTTTAAGTATGAAATATTAAAGGAAATTATGAAAAGCATAAATTATAAATAAGTGATTTTCGCACGCCTCGCTGTCATAGTCTTTCGCTCCTCATCTCAAAGAAAATATCGAATCTTAGGACCAAAAAATTACATTATGGGTCTCTCCAATCATATCTATAATATTGTAAAATTCTAAATATGCCGTGTCTGTACATTGAAGCTATTAAAAAAAACAACTGGAATAGGCTATATAAACGAATAAGAACACGATGCTTTTTTTTAGATTTCTTGTCGGTTTGTTCTGGATTCACGTAAAAACTACGGGGCGGATTTCGATACGGTTTTCGCTGACCAACAAGTAATTCTTAGACTTAAGCTCTGTGCCACTTTTTATCCTGGTAATACCGCAGGAGTTTTTCTGGAAGTAATTTAAAATGGTCATTGAAAAAAAATCGAATACCAATGTGATTTATTACTGATAAATAGCAAATTTAATGTAATAAAATGTGTGATGTTTTTCATCCGGGGAATCCCGCGGGAATATTCCCGGGCGCGGTTTGAAGTTGTTCGGGTGCATACAAATTAGCTTACTTCTATACAATTGTCACTAGAACGATAGCTTACATTCTTTTTAAATTTTGTGATATTTTGTGACCCGGGAATCCCGCGGGAATTTCAAGTCAAGCAAGGACGAAGTCACGAGCATATCCAAGTTTGACAATAAAATTGTAGTATAACGTGCATAAAAACTATAGCAGGCTCTGAAACAACTTTATTTTCGTTTAATATTGTAATACTAAATGATGAGGGAGTTATGTTGTACTAAGACAAATTGATGATTATTTATTAATCATAACTCTTATCCATTTACAAAAGATTTACCAATTCTATGATGTGCCCTTCTTCTACTCGTGCCATCGATTAAAATAGAGTAATGAAAATAATAATCTCCGTCTCTTTTCTTTCACATTCTCCCAATTATTTGGGGTCGTTCAAGAATGAAATGATTATTGAAAATTTAGAAATTAATGAAAACAATAATAAGACTTGGTAGATACATCTCCGACGTAACCGCTTCCGCTGTACATTTGCCCGTGCACATACCTTATCTCATTTATTTATGCAGTCCCAAACTATACCATACACCGGCTATGAATGTTACCGGTAATAAAAGGGACGTCTCATTTATTATTGACAAATATTTCGCACTCAAAAAACTTTTTGAGAAGTGTAACGGTAGGCGCCAGGTTACATTTTATTGTGTTTACTACTCTGCCAATGTACAATGAGTAGGGGACTTTAGCGGGCGGCGAAGAATGCCTTTTTCTTGTTACAAACGACAGGAAATTATATCAATTCTTTGAGTTGTTGCAACTATAGAGCTTCGTTTAGACAGTCTAGGTAGCTTTTAAAAGCTCTTTAGTCGAGACCTCCTTCGAGGTCGTATAACTAACGTTAATAAAAGACATTTAAATTTTATTTTTCGTCTGGGTTGTGATTTTTGTTTAGGTTTCTGTAATCATTTTGGCAAAAACTCAAACCTGATAAAATCAACTGTCCATCTGTCTATCTATGTCACACATGGGTGAAAATTGGCAAGAAGGTATATTCTATAGCATAATAATATTTGTATGTCTGCTATCCGGACGAATATTTGCTACTAATGGAAAGACAAACTCGGTCGATGGAATACCAAGTATCGTTCTTGGCATTGAGCGTGACCAACGTGATGCGTTTTATCAGTATATCGATAATATTATATTTTTGTCTCTTTATTCGAAAAGGAAAATACCTCATAGATCGAAATAGGTCTATTCCCCATGTGTGCTGTATGTGTGTGTAAGGTCACCGCTCAAGATTCGTGCCGGGGATTATACGATAAAAAGCTTAGATAGCAAGATATAGAAATCTGACAATAATGGTGAACAAATATATATAATAACCTCTACTGCACATGGGTTTTTTATTGCAGGAGATCAGCAGACAGGCAGACGGCCCACTTGATGGAAAGCGGATTGATAAGTATTAGCGTGAATCACTTATTGAAGTGAAACTTTTTAGCTAGGGTAGTGAATTCTTTCGATGGGAACGAAAAATATATATTATGCATTAAAATATGAAATAATTTGTGAGCTTGGTAAAAATATTATAAAAATAAATAACCTTATAATCCTAATACTCCTCATACTCTATATTTATCTCATTTTCTCGTAGGCTACTCGTCTGAAGTTTCACTTCTGCCGTGTGTGAATTGCACACACACACACACTTTTTTGCAGATACATACTAATGTGATTTGCACTATCCGTGCAGGAACGGAGAAAAAATACAATTTCATGCGGCTGGGCGGCCTATCGTAAGAGGCGATAAAACAACCCACAGCCAGGTGGTACGGTATTTACCCGTCTGTGTGGCTACCATCCCTGGTCTATAGTATGCCGCCATAACAACCTTGACTGTTGTGTTCCGGTATTAGTGGCTATGTTCCAGTCTCCATTTAGAGAGCGACAGCACATTGACAGCACCTTTGGTGTTACAAATGTCTATAGGCGATGGTAACCCCTTTCCATCAAGTGGGCTGTCTGTCAGTCTGCAGACCTCATGCATTAAAAAAATGCGAGATAAAAAGGCCTGTGGCCGCACTAATTTCACAACACTATTTGCGCGTGATATCAGTAACCACGAGGAAAAATAATTTTGTCAGATTTCAACATTCTAGACGGAGTTCATTTTCTTTCCGGCAAAAAGATTGTAAACGATTATTATTTTAACCTTCTGCCTTTGGAAATAGACGAGCATTAGTTATTTACCTATTCTGGATTTTCCTTTATCCGATGGACGACTCAGTACTAAGAAAAAGTAAGTCGGAATCAGTAGCTAGGCCACGCTCACCCGTCTGTACATACAGGGTTCTACCTACATACATAATTACCTCCTTATTCATAATAGTTATACCAGGTAGTCTAAATTAAAATAAACTCATATAACTACTATAAGATAGTAAGGGTTTAAGATTACTGAAGATTCAAACAAACAAGTACCAGGTGAAAGTTAAACATATATAACCCGCTACTTAGTCCTGAATGAAATAATAAGTCTTCGAATCCTAGAGTGTATACGAGCCTGATAAGTTAAACATAAAATAACCTTCGAAGCTCCTTTAAACAATGTACACGTTTATGTCGTTTCTATGCAGGCGCGTACGCACATCCGTAATGTCGTGCAATAAATGTTTAAAGTTTTTTATTACTTTACTTGCTTTTCTTGTAAATGCATGTTCGTAAACATTTAAATCATAAAAAATGTATGCATATGCGTGCAATCGTACACGTATATTGGATGGATGTGAATATTGTTAAA
Source organism: Dendrolimus houi (assembly GCA_039645545.1). Taxonomy (NCBI): domain Eukaryota; kingdom Metazoa; phylum Arthropoda; class Insecta; order Lepidoptera; family Lasiocampidae; genus Dendrolimus; species Dendrolimus houi. The sequence continues at coordinate 8,028,158 of CM077121.1, read as the reverse complement.
CAGTGTTTAAATTAATTTTATCTTACATTTACGGGTTAAGTAAAACTTACTATGTCATCTTATCCTATATATAAAGCTGGAGAGTTTGTTTGTTTGTTTGAACGCACTAATCTCAGGAACTACTGGTCCGATTTAAAAAAAATCTTTCAGTGTTAGATAGCCCATTTATCGAGGAAGGCTATAGGCTATATATCATCACGCTAAGACCAATAGGAGCGGAACACCAATGAAGAATGTTTCAAAATCGGACGGTATTGAAAACAAATTCTACGTGGACGACGTCGCGGACGCAGCTAGTGAATAATAAAACTCAATATAGAAAAATGTTATGCTGGAATACAGTATTGGATAGCGAATAGGCTGACGAAGATATTAGCGACGCCTATGGAGATTTACAAACCCAAACGTGGTACCAAATTGTTGCAGGATTCGAAGGAGGGACTGGAATCTGGGCACTAATCTAACACTAACACAAATCAAAGTCCTTATGGCAACATAATCTAGACCAGAGGCGGTAGCCTTCCAGACGGACAAATGCCCTACCAGCTAACTATAGATTGTTTTGCATAGCCTTACGAAAGGCCGCAGGAGTTTGTGTTATTTTTCCATTCCCGCACGGGTAACATTTTTATGTTATTCTGCCAATACAAATAACTTAATGCCCGGTCCCTATATTGTACTAACCGTTCATTTGCCTTACTAGTAATTAAAATATGACATAAGCTCCATAGAAGTAAAATCAAAATTCAAGCGATGGTTATATGGCAAGTGAATTAATAGTAAGCCACCAAAGAACAAATAGTTTGAAACATAGATAGATACATAATTTAGTACTAAAAAAAGAAAGAAAGTTTACTTAGTAACATATTTGGAATTCAAAATTCAGTTGTTGTCTATGTAATGTGATATTCATTAATATGCTCTTATAACAATTTACGCGGAAATCAGAAATATTTCGTGCGTTGCAAAAATTTTAACACTAAACTATGTTTATGTGGTCTAATATTTAAAGAGTAAAATGATATTACATTTTACATCGGCGAAGTGCGTGTCGGGACATCTCATAGCTATGAATTAACAAGACCTGTCTAACGATAAAACGTGATCCGACTACGTAAAAAAGTCATTCCTCAGATACATGTACCTATCATAAGTAACACTAATCGAAATCTAGAAACACTTAATTCAAATACTAAACCTGATTTACGTTTCCATTAGTTAAGTAGTAACTTGCGAAACTTCCGAATTAAGTCCTTATCTACATTTGGATAGAAATTGTCCAATTAAGTAATAAGTTATCGATTAATGGCCGGTTCTTATATCTTACCGACTGTTCATTTGTCTTACTATCGGTTAAACTTAGACATAAGCTCCATACGATGATAAGGAATGAAACTAAAATGTAGTGTTTTTAGTTAGTGAAAACCATACTGTTATATTTACTAAACGTTTTGTTGGCATTTGTAACAGGTTTTAACATGTTGCTGGACATTTTAGATTGCGAACATTTAATTGACGATACTTTCAAGTAATTTATAGTATTTAAGCGGTGCGTGAGGCGAGGCAGACACAATTGTACTACTATTCACTAGGCGCTACAATCTTCAGAAAACTGAGAAGTTACATTTGTTTTTTATTTAAATGTTTACGAAATTTTTTATGTGTATTTAAATGTGTTTAATTGTGAGATGATATAAGACTATGAAATAGTGAGTTAATAACTGCGAGTTGGAGGTCACCAGGCCAGGTTGGGCCCATTCTTTATGTCATCTTGGTTATATATGTTTATTGATTGATTATGCGAAGTTTCGATGACGCTTACAATAGGAACCGCCCATTAGTAGATGTCTGTCTTAACGATGATAAGGACTGATTAGCAAGTTAACGAACTACTTAAGCGATGGAAAGCAAGCTTTAAAGCTAATACACAAAGCATGTTCCGTCTTGTCGACACAAGTCCACCGATTAGCACACCGCACCCCACACAAAAACTTTAGAAAAAAAGCTATGAACAACCGTTCACAATGCGATGCGATACCGTGAAAAATCTTCACAAATAAAATAATACAAATCTTACATCATCCGTCTGAGATGTTTTACAACGATTGTTGCAGTATAAATACACAAAACGTAAAGTCAGCAGTGATTTATATTACTTTACTGTTACTAAAAAAGATATTTCGTAATTGGAGTTTTTACCACGATTTATTACGAACATGACAGTTACTATTATTTCATAACTAGCTGCGCCCCGCGGTCTCACCCGCGTGGTGACGGTAAATAATTATATTTTGGATAATTCACACTATATCTTTATAAATTATAGCCTATGGGTTATTCTGATGTATAAGCTATATTATTGTAAAGTTTCATAAAAAATCTTTCAGCAGTTTTTGCATGAAAGAGTAACAAACATACATCCATATTTTCTTACAAACTTTCGCGTTTATAATATTAGTAGGATAATCAGTTAACTGTCATGGCCGTGACATCGGAACAGATACACATTAAACAAAAAGTAATAGTAGTAAGTATAGCACAACATTACACATAGAACAAGAGAAATATACTCCATTTATGAAATAGTCGCAAGTTATCGTCTATTATTCCTCTGCTACATTTGCGTCGAAAAGCTTAAACTAACGCACTGTTAAAACATTACGCAGATGTAGCCAAAGGTTTAATGCATTATTTGAGATGCAACATTGTTAATTACATCTAACATTGCCAGATAACTCTGGTATATACACTAGTTTAGCTAATCATTAACGCGTTATTTTAAACGTCATAAGTCGCATTTTGTCACAGTCGCTATCATTAAGACTAACGCAGGTGGAGCCGGGGTACATAATATCTATGTCTCGACATTGGTAATTTTTGACAGCTATTTAGGTAAACTAAATATTACTTTCTCATTTTTTATCCTTAAGAGGAGTTTATAGGTAATGGTCTCTGTGGTTGAGCGGGCTAAGCCTTTACCGGCCAGTCTCACTACAACACAGAGGCTTCGGATTCGCTTCCTGGCACAGTAAATTTCATAAACGAATTTATTTATCCGTTATTTACTATGGTCTGGGTATCCGGGATCGGCCCCAGACTTGTCCTATATTACCTATAAGACAAGCGTAATTTGCTTAGCTCGGGGATATACAATGTCTGTGTTTGTCTGCCGATTTATTTATTATTTATTTACAGGTAAGATTACACTATTCACTTGCGAAGCAATTGCTTAAAATGTGAGAGGCATTTTATAAAAAATTAATCGTTAACGCGTAATTTTTTAACGCTATAAATAAGACGCATTGGGGCAATAACTACCATTATCGCAGGAGCAGCAGCATTATGGTAAGCAATTGCATTAAAACCTGTATTCAGTACATTACGTGGGGGCTCATGTAACGTACATAAAATCACCTATCACAAAGTAAACTCATATAAACAAGCAGAGTCATCATTTACCTACTGAGACGGTGGATTGGGCGAACTCATACAATTGGTCGTATAATGCTAATGAGCAACTCGAAATGTTACCTGACTGACTCAGACTCCCTTACATTCTTTGAACAACACAGGAAGGATTTGCCAACAGATATTTACTCTATAGCTAGGGATACATTCAAAATTACCACGTGGTATCAGGATAAGAAAGCATGATAATGAAATCTGCACAACTAGCTTATCGATTATTGAAACCGTCCTGGACAATCGTGTTGGTAAATCCGCTTTTTGTTCCAAGGAGGTAATGTTAAAATATTGAGGCTGGTCATGGGTTTTAGGCAAAAGTTCTTTACCCGGCTTCAACTTGTGAGACGACGACTCAACAGTACGGTGTGAAGGCGCTAAATCCTTAATTCACAGCAATTCTCGTTTATCTATTCACGGAGTTCTGTAGCCTTCACGAACTTCGGGTTAACTTCGGCCTTCAATGGTTTTAATAACCATTCGACGACTCTGGCCATCGCAGATTTTCAATTGCCTTCTACGGATTCTGTGGGCCCCTCTGGGTCATTAATTCTACGCAACCTCCTAGTATCTTCCTAATCTGTATATAGAAGGTCATGGGTTGTCGGATGACAAGAACTTTTGTGGTCTTTAGGGCGGACATGGAGCGGACCAGTCCTGTAAAGGTGTAATATGGCGACCGCTAGGCCGCTTTCCTGATTTGTCAGTGTAACATCTTTGCGAAATCGGTATGCTCGGTGTACCCGGTATCAAAAGCTTACCGAGAGAATATATTTCTACGAGCGTAACCTAACGATTAGCTCGATATCAATGCAAGAGCGGAACACTCTGGGCGAATCAAGAAACGCTCATAGAAACATGGGTGCTCGGTAAGCTTTCGGTACAGACAAATAAAGAGAGTGGCCTTATCGTCGCAATATCGCTGCAAACAAATATTTTAAGAGATTAAAAAGAAAATCCCTTTCGTTTTAAGCAATGATCAAATAGAATCCATATTCGATTCACTAACATAAACAATTAATCATTCGACTATTGGCATTCTTCTATTATAAACGTATAATAGCCGCGCTTCCATACAATTAATAAGAGATGATAGGAACGTTATTCATCGAAAGGTTAAACGTTTTTGCGAGATTGTATTTAACTTTAGATGAAATTTACTGTTAACGATCGTGGTTTCTAGTTAATAGAACATTATTGTTCTTCATAAAATAAAACCAGACGAAGTCATAAGTAACATCTAGATAGTGGTACCTGTATGAGGAGATGAATGATTTTTTCCATTGTATGTGATGGAATCATTAATTTAGCGAAAGAAGCCCAAGAGAGGGAATAAACGGGAAAATACTTTCCGTAACTCCTCTAGATGGTTTCACCCGTATTGGGGGAACAAAAGAGAACTCTTTTGAGAGATTGTTTCGGATTTTATTCAAGTGTCAAGTTTATGTATGACGTTGTTTAGCGCTCGCCCCCTCTCACCCAAATTGAATGTGTCGTGAACAGCTCTCACAGGTTATGTAACAGTATTTGGAGCTTCGCATATCTACCATTATCTTCATTAGAAATAACATGTTGTAGGTATATTCTTAGGGGAATCTACGCTTATGTTATGAGTAAAATATTCAACACAGTAGAATTAGAGTCAATATCGGTAACCTAATAATTAAATACTTACATATCAAAAAGGGATAAACTTGCCTTTAGATGTTTGTAAAGCATTAAACATTTTGATAAAAAATGTTGGATCCAAGAAATCTTCGAAAGAAGTAAAACTGTTGATGTTTTTTGTAATTCTTCCTTAGAATCATCTCAATTTTTACTAACAATGAGGTAATAATACATTAAATTATAAAATAGTACAATGAAGGAAACATAACTTATATTGTGTTCTTACTACCTATAATGCCTTTAGGTTATAAGAAGAATACTGATCCTAGGCCATCGAAGTCAATGGGTAAGGTTCTCAGAAGTTTGACTACGTTTACATCGGTAGATCGCCATTCTGATCCAAGGTAGTAACCAACCCTCTGATGACCCGAAGGGTAAATGAGTCGTTTTGATAGATCATTGTAGAGGCTCATGGCCTCAGGACCCCACGGTCGAAACGTTTCAACATTCGACCTACATCCTTAGACTTAAATTTGAGATCGACAAAGTATTCCTCAATACAGCATAAAAAAAAATACTTATTAACACAACTACGAACAACGTGATACATACCGGATCATATCGTTATGTGATCTCTTCCGAGATAGGGTACTTTATCAATGTACCAGACTTTATGATAAATTAGAGCCATAAATTGTATCGGCGTGTGATAACGTGAAGGGTAGAAAATGTTCTCTCAAAATATTTGCTGATCATGTTTACTTTTTGTTTTTATGGGTCGTGTAAAAGTGTTTGAGTCGCCGTTTGAACGCAAACCGACTGATATTATGTTTGTTTTCATAACATTATAGAGCCTTTTTTAATCAAATCTGTGCGTCATAGAAGACACATACCTATCGATTAAAATTATCTATGAACACAAATAACTTCATAATATAAATTTATTAGAAGAACATTGAGGACTTTCAATGTAAGACTGAATTATGTTTAAAAAAAGAGTGTGTTACAAGTTATGTTTTTAAATGCGGGTATACAAACAAAAAGGTTTTCAAGTATGGCAATGCAAGATAACATAGTGTATAGTAGTGAAAAAAACTATGTAAATCTTGATCGTATAAGTATCTAAGTGATAAATTTCAGCTAAAACGCATTTTCAATCAATTTTCTCCATAGAAAATAATTGCAGAATTACCTCTAAGCATGTGCTTCAATGTTTAATATTCTTATTACTTTTAAACCTTACATAGCTAAAATTAATGATGAAAGAAAGAAAAAGAAGTGTTGATTTAGGGCTCGGAAGTACAAAATAGTAGTAAACAAACAAATAAGTCGTAATTATGTTGCCCTAAATACGCCCATGCTCAGTACGATGTTGGTTTCACAACCAGCGCTGTTCTTCCACAGGGGTCTCTACTAGACGGCTACGCCGCGGGTCAAATCCCATTTTACTTACATTCAAATTTTCAAATTCAAAAGTTATTATTCTAAATAAGTTCTACTGGAGAACACTTTTTGAAGGTCGTACATATAAATTATAAATTAATTAGGTTTATATACCACGAATGAAACCGCGGGCAAAAGGTAGTATACATTATACCTTAATTGAAAAATTATCTAACTGATAGTGAAAGCCGCTTAAAAATCCGTTGCGTGGTTTAGGAGTTAGTAGGTATACAGACAGACAGACGCGGAAAGCGACTTTGTTTTATACTATGTAAAGAAGAAACAAATGAATGCAAGTGTCATCTCTTAGAATTCTTCTTCTGTGGCATTAAATAAATTCGTTCTTTATATCTATTTCTCTTTCACGTATTACTCACTTTCTTAAAGACAAACAACCTGAGAAACTTCACAACTTCGAATTCCAAAAATCATTGAAGCATAAACGCATACAAATAAATGAACGAAGCTGAAACGATACCATAAACAGAGATGTTAACTTTCCCCGTTCAATTACGTGTGTTAATTGATGAAACGTTGATTGATTTAGCGGCGAAACAACAAGGAACCATATGGAGGTTTCGAATGTAAACTCAAACATGGTATCTTGTGCCGTGTTGAAAACAACTTTTACTTTAGGAATCCAGAAAATTGATGAACCAAAGACAACTGCAATAACTGCAGGTTTTCGTTAAGAGTAATGTGTTTTAAGAAGTGTATTATTTTTTTATGTCAAATTAATTACGAGTTTTTGGCGGGAACTGAAGGGTGAAATTGTATTGTGCACTTATAGTTTCTAAAAATGTTTAAAATTACTATAAAATGAACAATCGGAGAATATTGAATATTTTTGGGTAAATATTGTGTTTTTGTAAAAAATAATTATAAAGAGTGTAGTGAAATTTGGTCTTTCAAGATGTCACAAGAACTACTTTGATTGTAGTTGGTCAAAGATCTATATTTCGTCAGATCTATACTGAAGACTTAATACATCAGAGAAGACTGTCTGGGACTAAGTTCCTTGATCTGCTATTGCGGAAAATTCTACTACCACCATGGAAAAAGGATACTACTTCTTCTTCCGTGCTACTACTAGTACTCAAACTACGTACTTATTAAGTAAAACTATTACTTTAAGAAAGTTTTCTTATGTAAGCATTGTAGTACCTCTATGTATACAATTATACATGAATTATAGTATAGTGAACTTAAACGGGGAGGTGCTAATGCCGAAGATGTTTTTTTTTTCTTAATTTCGGTTTTTGTTTCAAAGAATGTAGCTTGTTATAAAAAAAAAACATCGTAAGGGACAAAATTTTGGTACATACTACGCTTGTGATTTTAGGTAATATTTACAGCTAAAATAATTCAGATCCTAAAACAAAGATTCTTAGGCTCATATCTGCGATAATGGTCAAGTTTAGAATAGACTAAAAATCGGAGATCTATGAGTAATTGCGCTCCTGTAAAAATTCTATCTATGAAATTATTTTTACAGAGGTCACATGTCGCCTATGAAAATCAAGATGCAAAATCGAATGCCTACATTGTTTAGAAAAGTAATAAAAAATATATTCATAAAAGACAAAAGTATAAGAAAATAAAATAAACGGGCTAGTTCTTAAATAAATAAAACTTGTCAAAATCAAGTATGTTGCCATTTTTAATTATAACTCTTCACTATTGCATATGAATCAAAAATACATGTGGAATAAAGTACTGGAAATAATTGAGAACTATTAAGTTTTATTATAACAATTCCAGTAAGATAAATATTTTAACCTCAAATTTTGTAAGGAATTCTTTAATTTATGTAAAAGTATCGATATACAGGACTCGTATTCTCTCACACCTTTCCTTTTTAAAGGCGTTATGCATTCCGAGACAGCATTCCCGGTTGAAACCCGTTTAGTCGAGGCTCGAGGCTGGCCGCTGAATGGACGCCACGGCAGGTCTACTCCAAACAAATCATTGTGATGTCATGCGCTTTTAATTATCGCGGCTTGGATCCTATTCTGATAAAATCTATATCTCCTAAACTAATCCAACGGTCGTGAACAACGTTACCAGTTGCAGGAATTTTTACGACATTATCTGAATTTTAAACATGTTTCTTTTTCAAATAATTATTTATTGAATGGTGGTTCAAGATTTTCTTCTTTATTTAGAAACATCGCTTATGTTGATGTAGCACTCTCCGATCTTCATGCTTATCGACTTAGTTTGATAATCTCATTTTATTTATGTTTAATAGTGATTTTCATTTTTATTCCTGTCTTCAACTTTTCCTGTAGCATTTAATTATAAAGTTAACAATTCAATACATATAATTTAACATATTTATTAACAGGATCGATATGTAAGAGAAATTGGAGTTTCAACATTTTTATTCATATTATCACCGTTTAATTGTATTAAATCCTATAATAGTGTAGTTTCATAATCATATATTCAACATTCTCCTGGCAACGTGCTAATACATAATAAAAGTACCTACATATTATTTTAATTTTTTTAAAGTGCCCATAAATAAATATAATTTACGTGTAGTAGGATCAAATAGAATTTTAAATTGCACCAGGTATCACCGGTGGTGAGTAAACCGGGTGGAATGCGCCGAGGGGGCGGGGCGGTATGCGCAAGAGATCTCCCGCGGGAAGTGGCCAAGCGCCAGCGCAACCTTCACGCAGCGAGGCGTCACTCGCGATAATGCCTTCGGGCCAAATGGACGCTTTTACAAAGAATTATACGCATTATTCAGTTATACCACGCTAAGCCAAGCTTGCATTTTTCAATACAAAATATCTTAAGAGAATGACGGTAACGTGCAAAAATGGAAATTGATATTTAATGGACCTTGCTGCAAACACCGGGATAAGTTGCATGTGCTGCCGTCAAAACGGGCCGCCAAATAAGTGTGTTTGTTACTTTTACTTGTTTTTATTTTACTAACAATTAGTTTTAAAGTCTTTTGTGTAACTAACTAACATAAATTATGGACGCAAGTCTGACAAATAAAATGATTAATTTTTATTATTAATAATAAGAACAATAATGCTATAATCACTGAATTTTTATTTACACAAGTATTACTGCTGGATTTTATATTTCAGAGAAATATATAACACAAAGAAGTTACATAGAAGTTTGTTTTAGCGACATAACTAGGAAGTTTATATTATCTATACTATAATAAATCTATAAATGGTTCGCGTTTGTACAATGCGTTTAAAAATGTAAATAAAGTCGGGGGGGATATGGAACAGGATATCCAAAAACGCAGTTTTTAAAATTTTTGTCTGTTTGTTTGTTTGCCTGTCTGTTAGAGCATCACGTGAAACTACTGAACGGATTTAAATGAAACACGACATAGAGCTAGCTTATATCCCGGGGCGTAATTTAGGATACTTTTCATCCCGATAAATGACGTCGTTTTCGTGGGATAGACGAAAATAGCGAAAAAAATGGCGCGTCTGTCACGTCTCTTAATGTTCTTTTTGGGAGTTTTTGGCGGGAACTGAAACGTTGTGCTGTGTAGCTTTAATTTTAGAAACGTGTAAAATTACTCTAAAATATAAAATAGTTGTAGGATATGTGTGTGTATGGATTTACTATGGTCTGGGTGTCTGGGATCGGCCCCAGAATGGTCCGTTGTATATTACCCATAACACAAGCGTACCTTGCTTAATTTGGGGATATACAGGGTGTGTGTTTGTCTGCCGATTTATTTATTTATTTGTTTTATATTTCTAGTTATTGAGTAGTAATTATATGTTTTTGTGAGAAATGTGAACTGTATAGTCAAATGTGGCCTCGAGTTTTCACAAAACTCCATAAAATGGCGTCAGTTGTCGCCTACAATTGAACTGCGCTACCTATAAAAAGACATACATCAGAAATGGCTGTATGGACCAAGATTCCCTTGCCTGCCTTGGCGGCGAATTCTACTACTAGTACTCAATGTTTTGTTTTATGATTTTTTTTATGTTTACGGCTTGGCAACTACGCCTTTAAGCCAGGCGCAGTTGTATTGTAGGCTACAATCGACACCATCCAACGGAGTTCTTGTGAAAACTCGAAAGGCCACATTTGGTTATACAGTTCACATTTCTCACAAAAACACATAATTACTACTCAAAAATTATCAATATCCTACAACTATTGTTCATTTTAGAGTAATTTTACACATTTTTAGAAAATAAAACTGCACAGCACAACGTCTGTGCCATCAAAATGTGTCGTAACTATTTTAAAAGAGGATAAGATAAGGATAATATCTCATTTCATCGATAAGTTTAACACTTTTCTCATGATTTCTTTATAAAAACATGAATTTTAATTTCGATATTTCAAAGGTTATTGAATTGATTGATGTTGTCAGGTGAGAAGTGGGAGCTATTTACGAAAATTTAAGGATGTTTTTTACGATTTTTTTAAATGAAATATGAATAATTGATAAAATCTATAGAAAACAGACACATATGTAATGTTTGTGTGTCCGGTTTTCTTAAGCCAGTTTATATTACGTTTTAGGTGGTGTACAGGCAAGGTATGTATTGAAATATCAGTATTAATTCAATTAGAAGATTAATAGTAATAATGATTCATACATTTCAATAATATTTTCTTCTTTTTGGTTTTGGAAATGAACCGTTCACCATGATATTCGACATTACAGACTTATTTTGAAACTGCCATATGTATATACTTGCGGTAACGGAAATAAACATAATATACTTTTTAAAACAGAGATCACGGAATAATATACACACGGGATATTTGAAGTATCATGCAAGCAAAGTTGAAATAACCAATTATATATTGTTACAGTGCCTGTTTTTGCTGCATAGAAAATTTACAACAAATGAACAATGAGTAAGTTTTCGATGCTGTACAATTTTAGTTACTTTTTACTGTTTAGTTTCTTTTAAAGCAATTTTAGTTATCGCTAAAAGAGAAGAAGCGGTGCTGGAAACTTCCCAGCAACACAGCTTTACTTCATTGTTATTGTGTACATACATTCGTGGTTTTTTTTAACGTATTTTGAATTAATAAGTAATGAAAAAGCATGGTATTATTCAAAGGGTAAATATTTGTCGTTCACCATTTCTTTGTTTGTATTAAAAGTAGACGGTTCCTGTTAAAAAAATATATATAAACAATAATATATAAGAAATAAATTATATACACACACATATATATATTTAACCTATATATAATACTACACACAGCATTACTTATATTTACAGAAATAAGTGTATAATAATTTTTTAAACATATATTTTCTATAGTTTCATTTTATGTTACCTAAAAACATGTTAAGAATTTATGGAGATATGGTGTTCTTACATTTTTTGTACATTATTGTCATAATTAAAATATTAATTTTGTCTGTATTCAGCTGCATCTCCATTAATTTTTAATAAAGAAATAATTTAATAGATTAATATGTTAAAAAACAAATTTTAGTTTATAAAATAATTAAACCGAACTAGTTTGAATAAAAACTTTTGAATATGATTACTTTTATTTTAATAATAGCCCTTTTCAAGTGGTTTAGTAGCCCTTAAGTCCGTGCACTAAACTATCCCGTATACTACCCCGTAGTTCCTACTACTAATATAAATTTGGATTACGCATAACATAAAGCCCACTACCCAGTATGAACCCATCGAATCGTTCCAAGTCCACTATTACAAATGATTTCAATGACTTTTAGCGCAGGATAATCTTTGGGGCATAACTAGTCGTCTAATAACCTTCGTGAACATGTTGTGTTACACAAAAATAATTTGCCATTATTAATAGTTTTTTTAGAATTATTACATTAGTATTGGTAATTAACAGACTTAAAATTATATACTAATATCTGTACAGACATTTTATTGTGAATTAAAATTACTACATATACCAAAATGTGTTATGAATTCATTTGTGCATGTATTTTTTATGGTTCGTTCCAAGACACATAACTTTTGTTGCTAATACTTTATTTTAAAAAAAACTAAAACCTCTGAGTAATATTAAATTATAACACATAAAGCGATTCAATCATAACGATCATTTAAACTTTTCACTTCCATAAAAAAAAATATTTAATTATAAAAAATGGGGTAATATTTTTTAGCTGATATCCCGAAAACAGACCCACATTTATAGATTTTCGAGAGTGAACATAGCAACGCTTTGCGTTTTTGATGCCGTTTTTGGCGGTGTCGTTTGTTAGCAATGCTCTCTCTAGACATGTTATATCTCAATGGAAATATGTATGTATCAAGAACGTGTACTGAAGTTCGAACAAGAGATGGGCTACCATGACTTAAAAACCATTGTTCAGCATTAAATAACATACAGTTAGTGCTTAACGAAAGCATCGTGTAGCGGGATAAGTTATTATGCTGCATTGGATCGACGATGGTACAGGAAAGTTTTATGGAAAACGTTAAGTTATGTGGGAAACAAATATCTAGTGACCGCCTCCGCCGGGTCCGGATAGAATGGTCTTACAATGTCCAAAATTGTAAATAAAATATTAGAAGGCGAGCTGGCGGGCCCTTGGCTCCGAAGCGGATGCACCAGACGTAAACGAAATTTGATGCCAGGATGATGATGAATAAGTACCGTTTAAATTTGTGTTGTAAAAAAATTATAAACATATATGAATTTAAACACATGTTCTATACACGTTATTATTGCATGAAAAGTAATATTAAAAATCAGTATTCCTTTGCGCAAATGTATGTTTTAATATTTGCTACAAAGAGCATCCGCTGTGGCCGACAAACCCCAGACATAACAAAGCATGTAAATGGGCCAATACACAATCAATCAATATTCAAACCAAAACATACATAAAACATAAACAAGTTAAGTGTTTTGCCATAAAATCAGGAAGATCAAGCGTTCTACTTAGTTGTGCAGCCATCGCTACAAGATTTTGTGTGTTTTTTATTTTTAAGTAGGACCTAAAAAGCTCAGTTCGCTTTTCGACGCGTGGTCCCGTGAAGTCGTAAAACAAAGTCTCAGTGTGACGAGCTCCAATGGTTCCGATCTACTTTTTACAGACTCTATTTACTTGCAACATTATTTGTGCCTTTGTGTGCGTGTGAGCGAAAATTTTCAACTCCGAAAATAATTTTGTAGATAACTATCTCTCTAGGTATTATTACTCTAACTTTCAGATAACAATGGTCCGTAAAATTACAAAATATCTTAAAAATTACTACAGAACTGTCTACATTAATCATAGCTCCAAAAGTGATGAAACTTAGTTTCAATATAAATAATTATATTCAATTGTCGCAAAAATTTAATATTTTTATCTATTTTCTCTATTGTATAGTACCTAGTGGTATAGGTACCTTCTAGGTAAGCGTACTCCATCCTAGACCACATTTTCGCTCCACATAGGTTGAGATTGTGGCCAAACGCGAACCTATACTACAATTTAAAAAATTAATAATAATTGTAGTGAAAATTTTGCAGCAACGATAAATCGACAGATAATCACATACATAATAAGTATATTTGGAAGTTACGTTTGTGTTTAGATATATAAGACACCACTGACTGTGAAAACGACCCCAGATACCCAGAGTATAGAAAATAACGAAAAGTTCTTTAGAAAATTTACCCTTCTGTAAATTTAATCTAACAGAGTAAGTTTCGAAAAAGTAATCTACTTTCCAATGTATAGACCACACAGGCATTGAAATTAAAAATCAAACTACTGTAAGACACAATACGTTTTGTATAACAATAACTTTGAATATCATGGAACCTTATTTTATATTTTTCGTTTTGCTTATAAACATGCAAGATCAGTAATGTTATTTGACATTAGAATGATCGCGTAATAAGCCGTCTATGAATATCCATTTCAACGTAATATTTATGTGGTGTAGAGTGACGAACAATAGCGATATAACTCTTTACAGATGTTGTGACTGCTGTATCTTTCAAACAATACAAGTTACATTCAATAAGCATTGCTGGGTCATATAAACTTTATTGATATAAACATGATATAACCTGTTGCCAGTTTTAGATGATCCAGTTTTAACATAAATGTCCATAGGAACCGCTGACCGCTCTCCATCAGGTGGGCCGTTTAAATGTTTGTCAGCTTTTGGCAATACAAAGCATTTTTGTCATTCTTGTATAGTATAAGTATACGCAAAACGCAAAATTATTTTAAATCAAAATTTTCTTTAGTTATTTTAACATACACTTGAATTCTGTTGCATAAGCACAGAATGGACTATTTTTATCAAATTAGTTGACTTGTAGAAGCCAAAAATCTTGTAATTATACAACATAATAATATTATTTAACCAATTTTTTGATCAAACCTTGTGGATATTCCCATTTGCCAATTTTTTAAAGTAAAAGTACTATAAAACCGCACACTCTTATAAAACAAATAATATAATTTTGCATTCTACCCAAAACCCATCTTATCTGTGCATTTTATTTCACTGAAGCAATATCAGGGTCTTTGAGAGGTCGTAACATAGTCCGGTCTGTAACCAATTGCTTGAAATGAGAGTTGGTTGACATAAAAAGATCTTTCCAATTGATCGGTCAGAAAACCATTCGACCACAAATTTATTGACATTCTCTTTAACTTGACTGTCATTAGTCGTTTATTGAATTTAGTTGACTGTCTATCGTTCCTTGTTACTGTTCCCCATATATTTTACTCCTTAATTATTTTTTGCTACAAACAAATACGGTATATAACATTTAAACTTTTACAAAAAGAGTACTTATATTTCTTATATTCTTTGGCGAAACCTCTTATGAAGTACAAAACCGCGCAAACCGAATATTTTTTTTGGAAGTAAACGCTTGAACCGGAGTTTCGGCAATGATTAATGGCTGTACGTGCCGAACTTTTCTTTAACGTTGCACGTGTTGCAGATACTTACCTGTTCGCACCATTTGGTAGTATTTTCCTTTAACTGAGAAAGCGCTGTCGGCAAGTTCCCCATTATTTACCCTTTAGGGCTCTTTCGCGTCAACGTTTTCCTAAGACCTATTTCTTGATCAGTTTATTTTGAACAATGCTCAATACAAAATTTTACTTTTTAGAATTCTGTAGACCTTTGGACGGGCAGAGTAATTACCCTCACTTCTTTATATTGACCTCTACCCAAATATTTATATGATCATCTGCAGATCTAATACAGTGAGAACATTTGACTTTGTTACCGTCTACTGTACAACTTAAACCTGTCTTTCTACAAATAAAGATTCACTCATTCATTACGCTTTCGCCGTGTTCTTGTCTTTGTACGTTATAACTTATAGTCATGTTTTTGGAAAACTACTGTCTAAGGGCCGGTAACTATAGCTTACTATTCAATGACTTGCACTACCATCGGTTGGATTATGACATTACTTGTCCATAGCTTATGTTAAATAACTGATAGTAAGGCAAATGAACGGTCGGTAAGATATAATATAGGAATCAGCCATATATAAATGTTGGCATAAAAGACTGGCTTAGGGCGATGCATCAGCGTTGCCATGCTGCCATCAAACGTGGCAATGCGGCCAGCATTTTGAGAACGATTGACGAGACTACAGCGATTTGGAGTCAGTTTTTTACTTATTTTATAGTTATAGTGTTATTTATAGTAGTTTTATTTGTAGTATACTTTATTTATAATAGGTATAGTTTAATTTATTGTATTGTAATATGGCATATTATTATTGAATAAAACTTAGCACATATGTCTCAGCACACCTGGATACCAATATAGATCTTATCAATTACAATCTGACGTTAAAAATTATTGATTTGTTATTTGTTTGTGTTTGTTATGGTTATGACGGCCTCTATGATTGAGCGGGCTAGGCCTTAGCCGGCTTACCTTACTGCAACGCAGAGGCTTCGGGTTCGATTACTGGTATAATAAATTTCGGAAACGTATTTTCTCCGTTATTTACTATGGTCTGGGTGTCTGGGATCAGCCCCAGAGTAGTCCATTGTATATTACCCATAACACAAGCGTAACTTACCTAATATACAATATGTGTGTTTGTTTGCCGATTATTATTATTATTATCTGTCCGTGCAGCCCAAAAGAATAAATTCAAAAATATCCAAATAAAAACACTGACAAAGCCCCTGGTATAAGGTTATAACAAAGTACCTAATCGATTTGAAAACCGATTGCACCCTGATTAATTGGGTCAGCTGGCGGGACGTATGTCCACAGCGGGAAGCAGGAGTAACCTTGACCGCAAATCGGCAAACAAGCGGCAACTCCACGCCATAATTAAAGATTGTATAGGTTAACCAGGAAATCAATAGTGCCTATAAACATTTGAGTGGTACATCACACAGTTATTACACAAATTGTAAACAGTTGTCCTTTTTCAATATGGCCTTACATGATTAATAAATCTAGCCAATGTCAAGTGTTGATGTAGGTACATTTAATTTTAAAATAAACTCAAGCAATCACCACGCGAAAGCCTGACACGTATAACAGAAGCGCTAGCGACATATATATGGGTGATATACTGTCCCCGAACTAGGGTGTTCTTGCAGCAGTGTAAAAAGCATTCACTATATTTCTTCTACCACCGCACCGCCCTCCATCGGCTCCATTGTCACTTCTTTGAACTGCTTCGCTCATAACAGCGTTTTACATTAACGTTTCTCTTGGCACCGTGGGGATTTGGAATAAGCTCTCACCTGAGGTTTTCCTACAGCGCTAATATGTGGGTTTTTTTTTTAAAGGTTCATAAAATTTCTTTCAGGACGGCAGCACATTGGTGATAGCTGTGGTATTCCAAATGTCCATATCCGATGGTAACCACTTTCCATCAGGCTGGTCGCCTGCTGTACTCTAGCTGTAAAAAAATGTTTTCCAGACAAACACAAATTTTGCTTAAAAACCGTCGATATTCTACAACCATTGTTTGCTTTCTTTTTAAGAATAACTATATCTATTATAACATTTTTTTAAATAAACCCCCTTTTAAAACTTACATTAATCTAAACAAAATAATTCTAGAATTCTACGTTTGGGTGCGGTATACCCAACCCCTACGTTAATTATTATAATATATCGAATCGCACATTATTGTAATGAGATTCCATTACCTTAGCCACTAAACTATAATACCAAAAATACCACCCAATAAGCCGACATCAAATACTCAGGAAGCACTTTTGGTATTCACTAAACACAAGGATTTCCTCGTATTTAGTGAATACCAAAAGTTGCTATTTAGCAACGATACCCTAAAAGGTTTTTATTAAAAAAGTCCACTTCAATATCAAAGTACATCCGGCATCCTGTCGTGAAACTCTTGACCTCAAAAGTTGGAAACAGATCAAAGTTAGAAGCTCCGAAACACCGAGAACGTGACAAGCTTGTTGGCACCGTTGCCTGACTTTAGGGCTATCTCTAACGACGGATTGATTGACCTGATACAATAGAATAGGGTAGAAGGGAGTAGGATCAATTGAAATATTTTCGAAATTTGAACTTACGACGTCACAATTTTATACTACTAAAAGAAAACAAATAGATAGCGCATTAATTCTTGTTTAAACAGTTATTAAAATGATTTATATCGTCATATTTAAAAGCAAGATGAGATGGTGTGATTTTAACGTCTGTTGTTTTGTACTCGTATATAAAGTTCGAAATTAGTTTAACACATCCCTATTATAACGAGTCAAATCGCGCACGAATTATAATCACTGCTTAAACAGTTTTGTTTTAATAATTATACAACACGTTATTATAGTATATTTAGGCCTTCTCTTTTATATGTCCTTTTTTTTAGAATTTATTGCATCTTGTCATCTAACTAACTATATTTGTGCGAAGCTTGTAGTCCATCCATTCATCCCCATGTACAACACACATACAAATAAGCTATAGCAACGACTATGACAATCTGCTTTCCGGGCTAATTTTTGAAGCTAACAATCCTTTTTATTTTAAAAATTTTATTTTATTAAACATTTTCACAATGATTTATTGTAATAATGTAAGGAAAATGAAATACAAGTATTTCGTTATAAGTCATGTGCTATAAGAGGAAAGTGGAATCCTATTTTGAACTTCGCAGTGTAAAGCTATCATTTGTTATGGATATAAATGAGACAGCAATACTGGTATTGGAAACAAATTACGATCGAAACGTATTGTGAATTCTTGTGGATAGGAGCTAAATAGAGTACAAAGAGCCGGAAGCAGTAAAAAAACATATTTAAAAATCTGGTAACTACGTGACAGTGCATGCGCAGTAAAAAGTAGAGATGATACTGTTCTGGTCGTTGAACGAGAGATATAATTATTTTTAATAGAAATATCCTGCGTTTCGTGTTAATAGAATAGTTTAATCGTAATGAACATAATAATGGATATTTAATACGTGTATATCTCTGAATGATTTTCACTGGACAAAAAACAGTTTAACATAAAAAATAATCACATTTAAAATTATATTCTATAAGAAAAATAGATTTTACACTAATGAGACTGCAACAGATATACTTCCACTGTTTTTGCTATTTAGCTATGAAACTATCATAAAGGATTTATTCGAAAACCTCTAAACTTCTTACACATGAATAAAAATATTTAGACAGAAAAGATAAAATACCATCAGCCCCATAGTTAATACTGTTACAACTTAAGTTCCGACAAAAACAAAATCCACCTGCATATCTATAAAAACATATTTTATTACCTAACGGCATTTGAATTAATTGTAATCCTTTTATGATTGTCTTCTTTTGTTCACTTATTTATTGGTTATTGGAGAGAACAGCCTACTGTACTCGTTTATGGCCGCTTGCAGGCATAATTAGCCAGGTCTGCGGAATACGATTCTAGGAAATTCGGTCCACGCTGCCGGGCGGGCATTGTATAGTTCTAATAAACTCTATAGTGATTCTAACGGCATTTAATTCGAGTCTCGCGACTCGTAGCAATACTATATATATAAAAATCATCCCGTTAAAAGCCCTACTGCTGAGTAACAATATATACTATAGGGCAAAAAATTGTCTGAGTGGTACATGATTTCTGACTAGAATATAATATTTAACGCGAGTACATACATTGCGAGTAATTGCCTTATTATCCTTGAATTTTATAAATAGTTCAAACTTTATGAACTAGCTCCATTTTGACTTACATAAAACTTAATTAGGATTTTTATGTATATATAAACCTAGAGTGAAATATTATTCAGCTGATGGTGAAAACCGCTTAAAAAACCGTTGTGGTTTAGAACGACTATACAGACAGATGCGGAAAACGACTTTGTTTTATACTGTGTAAAAAAGATAAAATGTAAGGAATATGAAGTAGGTATACATTTTTGTGTTGTTTTCGACCACAGCCTCAATGCGACCCTGTTGATTTCAGGTGTCGGAACTCCTCACCTTTGAACTTTCACAATCCGCGGGGCCTCCCTCAAAGGCCTTCTTCGCAGCAAGTCACCACGTGAGTCGTGAGCCAGACGACCGAGTAATCCGTTCGGGACTCGTGACCTGATTTCGCACGCGACACGGCCTAAATAGAACCTTCCCCTTTGTTGACTATTCAACGTGAACAAATAACTTGCGTTTTTTATTCCCCAAGAGTAACCTACTCAATCAGATAAATATTTATCTGACGGGTTCTTATTGGTTTTTGTCGATAAATTGTGTTTCGCATTGACGAAAAACGGTCACGTAGCTCACTTTTAAATTCGTACAGACTGTCTGAAACTATGTTAAGATAATTTTAAGGCTAGTTACAGTACGTAAACAAATAGGTCTTACAATATTTAGCTAGAATATAACAGACAGCCAAGCGGTCCGTGTGATATAATATATTATAATTACCGTCGTCTATGAACGCTTACGGAACCAGTTATGTAGTTATCAACGACTTGCCTGCCCGCCATGTAAAGCTAAGGCCTATTACAAAACTCATTGTCCAATCTCAAGCATTACCAATTTAACAACATTTTAACAGACTAAACATTTGTCTAACACAGTACTCTCCAAAAATTTACACCTCCAAACAAGGATAAATCTAGTAAGACCCAAAGTAAAACCTAGTCGGACTATGCAAGAATTTTAGAAGGGCAGCAAGATTTTTAGTGATTAGAAATCGTGGAAAGTGTCACGCGGGATTTAGAATTTATTCCAAAACTTTTAGATGAATGTAGAGTTTTCACGCGGCTGCACCGGGGGTCTAAAACCCTGGTAAGTGCCTCTGTTTTACTTACATAAAAACTTAGTAAGATTTTATATGTCGCGAGCGAAACAGCGGGCAAAAAGTAGTATATATTCCCTTCCTTGAAAAATTTCTAGCTGATGGTGAAAACCTCATAAAAATCCGTTGCGTTGTTTAAGAGAAGTAGTATACAGTTTAACTGTAAACGCGGCAATTAATCTTATGAATAGCAGTTTATAGATTGATTTATTTATTGGTAGGTATAGATCGCATTAAAACCTGCCAGAAATCAAAACCTACTTTCAGTACCTAGGTTATTTAGATAGATATATTATTATATTAATTTAGTCTCAACAATACAATAACCGTTCCATGTTAGTGTGCAAATAGCACTAATCGTTAAAGGGTAATAAAGGATTCAAGTGGGATGCCCGAGACGTAATGCGATATTTTATGCTGCGGAATACAGGCGACTTTCAGACTGTCCGTCGTCTGGAGGGCACACAATGACGTTGTGCGGCAGACAGCGCGGCGAAATAGTCCGATAAGGCGGTCAGTTAATTCCCAGACAGTTTATTGAAAACTTACAAAGTTATCATTTTGTAAATTACATTACATTTTTTGAAAAATATAGTAGATTAGGATGTAGACGACAGTCAAATCAATTGAGACGCTTTTTATCATCTTACAAAACG
This sequence comes from Dendrolimus houi, assembly GCA_039645545.1. NCBI lineage: Eukaryota > Metazoa > Arthropoda > Insecta > Lepidoptera > Lasiocampidae > Dendrolimus > Dendrolimus houi. Next base: position 8,006,749 of record CM077121.1, on the reverse strand, counting down.
TCGCGGCCTCGAAGATTTTGTCTGAATGAGCAAAATTATGACGTCATAATTTTGTACACTTCCCACTGGCAGTGTCCAGTAATCTACTACATAATCTATAAGTTTAGATTTAATTTATTTAGCTTATGTTTATATTTATATTTGTTAGGCAGTTTAAATTCATCGTGCCTCTGTTTGCTATATCTGCAATAATTTCTTGCGTAGTTGAATTCCTTACTATTTTACCTTGAACAGTAATCCATCGGTGCATTTGCAGCCCGCTAGAAAGGGCTGCCCGTGTGCCATGCACGCCTTGTACAGACGCTTACAGGTCTGAAGCAACATTTGTTGTCATCCCCAGTGTTCTGCTTCCATGTTATAACTCAACATGGCAGAAACACACTGGATCGTTCAAATGATTGAGATCCAAACTGCTTAAATACGTTTTCACATAGCATTATTTTGACTTCAACCTACTGTTAGACAATTCTTTCCATTTTTTTGGATATTTGGCGTAGGTACGTGTGCAAGCTGTGGGAGGTACTCCCTCCCTCCCGCGATTTTTGCATAGCACCATATTATGGAGGTTTTCAAAAGAAGGTAAACAGTTATTAAAAATCTCAACGAAGTAGGCAACGCACTTATCGTCAGTTAGTCCATTTGCACGTTTTCCTACAAGCAAAAAGAACTAGGGCTATCTTAAGCAAATTGGGCGTCGGGTGGGAAAATCAGTTTGCTGTGTCCTACCAGTAATAAAAAGCAGTATTATTTTTTTTGTTTAATTTCGTTGTTCATTACGTTTATCGTTTTGGAACTTCTTTTGTTTCTTTTTTATATTTAAGTGCATTTTCCATTGTATATTCAATTTATTTTTGTGTTATATGGACTATATTATTATAGTTTTAAAGAAATCTCTGTTCTTTCTTCTATCTATTCCTTGACTCTTTCGAGCTGATCGGACGAAAACAAACGACGAAAGGCGTTAAAGAGTAGGCCCCTGACCATAACAACAATACATTACATATAAACAGCTTTAACATTACTTATTAATGTAATGTAATACTCGTTACAATAATAATTACTTTATGAAAAACAAAGACAAAAGAAACAATAAAATGACAAGTGAATACGCATACGTCAGGATCCCATCTCCGGAGGAATATTATCAGAATTGCGATATACGCTTATAGCAGCCTAAGTTATTACTTTCATAAGCGAAACTCGGGGAAAACAAATTTATTACGGCGCAGCTTTCCCTGTACTATGAATATACGCGACGTCGCCAGTCTTAGTTCGCGATGGAAAGCAACGAAAGCGATAAGGCTTAGTGTTTTATGGGTAATATAAAATGCTGTGCTGTTTCGTATTTATGCTGCAGTGATACTGGTTTTATTGTAAAAGTCTAAGCTAAAATCCGGGTGGATCTGGGTTTAATAGAACGAGACACATTGTAGGCAAAATAGAAAATTTATACGTTTACTAGCTTTTGCCCGCGACTTCGTGCGCGTGGAATAGTTAAAAAAGTAAGTTAAAAAACCCCCGATTTTGAAACATTCTTCATTATTGCTCCGCTCCTATTGATCTTAGCGTGATGATATATAACCTATAGCCTTCCTCGATAAATAGGCTATCTAACACTGAAAGAACTTTTCAAATCAGACCGGTAGTTCCTGAGATTAGCACGTACAAGCAAACAAACAAACAAACTCTTCAGCTTTATACAATAGTATAAGCTTTGTCAAAGATACATACCTATACCTACTTACCAATAGATGATCGAAATCCAATTTTCTATCCACGCGGGAACGGAGAAAGAATACAATTTCCTGCGGCCATGCGGCCTATCGTAGGAGGCGACCAAAACAACCCACAGCCAGGTGGTAGAGTATTTGCTCATCGGGATGGCTACCACCAGGTCTAGAGTATGCCGCCATAACAATCTTGAGTTGTGTTCCGGCTTCAGTGGCCAGGTTTAATCTCCCATTAGAGAGCGGCAGCACATTGGTAGCAGCACCTTGGTGTTATAATGTCCATAGGCGATGGTAACCGCTTTCCAGCAGGGCCATCTGCCTGTCTGGTAATCTCATACAAGAAAATAAAAAATTTATGCATTAGAATGCATATTATTTTGTTTCTATGAGCTAGATAGTGTATTTGAAAAAAGAATGTTGCTATTAAAGAAAGTTAATTCCAGATTAATAATAATAGATTCAAGGTTTGTTAATTTTTTTTATATTTCAGTGTTCCTTTTACGATACTAATTTCCTTAGAATAAATTAATTCTTATGATCGGCTTCATAAAAACATAGCTTTCTTTGAAAATTCAAAGAAAGCTATGTTTTTATGAACGTTAAGTCGTTTCAAAGCCCAGATGAGGAAGTCAACTTTTAAAAAAAAAGTATTTTTACTTACTTTTGAAAATAAAAGAATGTTTCGATGGAGCAAAATATTCTATTTACAACTAAAAAACTAGATATGAAAAAGTATTTATTATTCAACTTAACGAAAATTAAAGCAGTCAATGTAATGAAAATTGAATTACAAATTATACAAAAATCAGGCACAATGATCCTTATATACTAAAAGAACAGGAACACTTCACATAAATGTGATCTTCGTTCGCACTTGGTTCACTTGCCACACGTTCAAATTTTCATATTCCTCGATGCAGGCGTCCACCTTTAACAAAAACAAAAAATTACATAATCAGATGTGGAGTGAATTTAATATGGAGCCTTTATGATCAAATCAACACTTCAAACACCTGGTGAAATTAATCAAATTTTCGGTTAGATAAGATAAATTTTTAATTCATGTATTATAATTTTTTACACATGTAAAATAAAACTAAATTATACACTAAACTAATAAACAATATTTTAAATTATAATTTTTAAGTCTATCAGTTTTTGTTTCTTTAGACTAAAAAAGTAATTAAATATGGTGTGCAATAAAAAAATATTTAAGTACAAATGTCGTTTACGGTTATTCGGCGGTAATGGCGCGATATAATCATGCTAATATAATAATTACCTGATCCGGTTTGAACCCCTTGTCCACGCAACGTTCGATGACATCCGCAACCTTAACAGTCTTATTCGGGCCAGCCAAGTCGCGCACTATAGCGAATATACGGTCAGTTGCACTGATTCCTCTGAAAAAAAAAAACAAATAATTATAATGTCTTTTAAACCCAACTATAAGTCATTCACTCTTTGGCTGAAAACAATTCTACTTTTCTTTCTTCTTCTATCGTATATCTAGCCAGTGTCAAGTGTAATAGTCGCGAGAGTTGCCTATTGAGGCATCACTCTCTTTGCCCTATAATTTTCATCACTACTCATTTTATAAAGAACTAAGGTTTTATTAGGTGTTTCAGGAGAAGAAACTCTACTTGAGAACCTATTTTATTTTAAAAGCACGCATTCACATAGGTCACATTGCATTAAATTTTTATCTAGGCGCTATTCGCCTTCGGAAAATTCCAAAGATCCCAATAAATAAATTATGCCATTTTTCGGAATAAAAAGTATCCTATGTATGGCCATTCTCAACATTAAGATTACATATATACCTCAACAAAAACAGTCGCAAGGTCTTTCGTGACAACGTAACACCCAGGCAGAGTTACTTTCGCATTTGTAAAATCTTTATGAAAGTATGAGACAATAGAAAAGTTTTATTCAACACATGCTTAGTACAAAAACTTTTAGTTTATTTAAAGTCAAGTAACTTTCAATCTTTTAGATATTTGATGCGAATTGATTAATAAGCTCTTACTATTATAAATTATCGTATTACATTAATGTAACTAAATAATCTGTGATATAATTATTATTTCAATTAATAACAATTGTGATTGTACACCCACAGTAATAATACTTTATGTACACAATTTAACAATAAAACTTATTCTATTCATATAAATAAATTCATACCTCTGTACGTTCTCCTCGACGTGTTGCAAGGATTGTTTCGACATATCCACGAGCCTGATCGCCTCAGCAACATCCTCCTTCTCGACTACATCTGAAAGTCTGGAAAAGATAATTTTAATACTCATGGAGTACTTACCTGAATATTAGTCATATCCTTTGAGAACACTGACCTCTATCGCTACCACAGACAGAACAGACAGAACTATCGCTTTATTTTCGTTCCTATTTGATGAGCGCCATTTTGGCACTTATAGTCAAGGCGCTGAATGCGACTCCCACTGAACTAAAAAATCACTTGTTAATATTATTATAATATTAGTGCCAGAGACTATCGCAAGTGGTTCTTCAAATTGGATATATGAAAGTCAAGTCAACAGAGATACTTTTTGTGATCATACAAAACAGGGGTAAATAAATTTGCATACTATATATAAAAAAAGAACAGTCCATAAAATAATATCTTATCATCTTACTTGTAAAATATCGTGATAGAAATAATTCTAATTATTTTTCAAACAATGATGAATGTGCTATTCGACTCCTTTTACGTGTTTACTTATGACGTCATAAGAAGGTACGCTCGAATAAAATCTACGAGGCTGCGACATTCTGCAAGTTTATAAAAGGTATCTCAGTCAACTTGCCTGTCTGCTCCTTTATTGACACAAAAATATGCTTGTGATTTAATGCAGCAACCAGTCCAGTGGTTTTTTTTTTAATCGACTTCCTCTACCCCTGTACTGGTCCGAGATCTTTTCTTATCTTTAAATAAGGAGTGTAAGCATTTTTATTTTCTGATAGTTTTTTTAAATTACTTAATACCTACTGCAATGTGTTAACTATCTACTACTACTGTTCAATGGTATTAGAGGTCAATGGTTAACATAATAGGTACCTTAAACGTGCCAAGGCGGTGGAGAGTCGTAGTATAGCCAGGAGGTTCCTGGCAGATGTGAAGGTGACGTCACGAGCATTGCGCGCCTCCCGCCGCAGCTCCACATACGAAGCTGAAATCATCATTTTTATGTCCCATAGCCATCTTGGAAAAATAGAACGTTTATATATATAAAATCGCGGTGTTTGTTCGCCCATCCGTCTTTGTTATTATGTGTCACAGTAACTGTCCTCGCTAGTTATTTTTTATTGCTGGAGTACAGCAGACACTCTGCTGACACATTTGAAACATCAAAGTGCTACTACTATGAGCTGCTGGCTTCGAAGGGAGGTAGTGGAACTTGGCTACTGATGCCAGAAGGCAACTGAGGAGTTTTTGGCGGGAACTGAAAGGAGATTTTGGGCTGTGCACTTTGATTTTCTAAAAATGTGTAAAATCACTCTAAAATGAACAATAGTTGTAGGATATTGATAGTTTTTGAGTAGTAATTACGTGTTTTGTGAGAAATGTTAACTGGATAGTCAAATGTGGCCTTTTGAGTTGTCACAAGAACTCCGTCAAATGGCACCAGCTGATAACCTACATACAGTTCAGCTGTGCTACACATAGGCTTAAGAAAATGAAGAAACTACAATATAATCTAAGATCTGGCTTAAAGGCCTAGCTGCCAAGCCATGAACCTAAATAAATAAATAATAAGAAGGCAACTGAAGGTTGTTATGGCAGCATTTTCTGGACCAGGTTGTTACCGACGCGAATATCTAGCTCCACCATTACCCGAGAGTGTATGTGTCCCTTGTTTGTCAATGTCAGTGTTATAACCTTATTTAAAAGAAAATAAATTCTACCTCTTCCGATTTTAACATGCGATGGCGTTGTTTTATATCTGGCTTAAAATCACCATTTCGCTTTGTAGAGAGTACAAACATTGCCCAAAAGCACGAACCAACTACACAGGTGTTGTGGCCATCCAGACAGGCGAATGCCCAAACACCGGACTGTGGGTGTTGGTGGTGTGAGCGCGATTTGAGGTAGTACTGACCGGGTGAGATAAAACAAAGTCAGACTCCTAGATATTCATTTACTTGAGAAGGATACGTGTCCCGTAAAAATAACGGGCCGCGCATAGCGTGTTCAAGTGTTTACTTATAACTGGTTGCGTAACTGACCGACTGTCACCCGTATTCACAAACATTACTATGGCTACGTTCCTCTTGGTACTCACAACGACCACGTTCGCGACCGCGATTGTACCCGTTCCACTTGCTTGCAGGCGTTTCAATCGTGAACTCAAATGGAAAGGATTATTCGATCCACCTCTTGATATGGGTGGTTGTGAGCGCTGTGTGAGCGAAAATTATGACGTCCTTAGTGACGTTTTCACGGCGACCATAACGACCGTGGTCGCTATGTGGAACGGCCAAAGGAGCGTTTTGGGCGAAGAGGAACGCGGCTTATAACATCTCATTGACTACGTTCCACATGAGGCTCACAAGGACCACGTTCACGGCCGCGATTTTCCTGTTCCACTTGCTTGCGAGCGATAGAATCATAATCTCTAGTGGAACGTATTATGGAGTGTTGATGTCATTAACGACGAAATGCACAAATTTCATTGGTTGATTTGAAAATGGCACCTTTTTCAATGTCAATCGATAGAGAGAATTAATGCTCTGTGGTTAACGCCCACTTCGACCCACCTTTTGATATGGGTCGTGAGTTCTGTGGGATCGAAAATAATGACGTTATTAGTGACGTTTTCGCACGACCATACCGATCGTGGTCGCTATGTGGGACGACTGACGGAGCATTTTGGCTGATGTGAGCTAGTAGAGGAACGCACCCTTAGTACACTCGGACGTATAGGGCACAGAAAACCTATTCACAAACAACACTTGGGAGTCGAATGATACTAAGTGTCTATTTTAATCAATGCATAGGTAAGGTGGTTGGCGAGCTATTTTAAGCAACACATAGTGTAAATACACAGATAGATATGGCAAAACAGGTTGTTTTTTTGTTATTCTTTCATACTTAATACTAGTATTAAATGTAGTGATAATATAATGAAATTATTAAAGAAGCAAAGAAGTTGAAAACTACACAAATGAACAATTCTATATTTTTATCCTTGTGTATGTTTATTTTCGATTATAGGTCGTCCACGAAAAAGAAAACAATTGGTTTTATTATTATTTTCATAACTTTTATGGGCAATTGTAAAACAGTATGAAACATAGCACACTTAACTCAGCGTCGGTCTTCGTACTTAATAAATCCAAATGTATATTATTATCCATCATTATACTTGAAATGATGGTTGAATTTGATTTCAAGGTAAGCTACTTGAACTAAACGGTTGTGATTAATGTATAACACTCGCTTTCCGTAAATATTACAAACATGACATGGATAATAATGTGACAGTAACACGAGTGAAGTTAGTTGCAATGCAGCATTAGCCAATCACGGTGTCGTATTCCACGCCGTGCGATCTCTCAGTCAATCCCTTAAGTATTGTTTGCTAGCGTCCTTATCTAATTGTTCATGAATACGGGCCTGTAGTTAACTTTTAAGACGGAACCACCACAAATTTGTTGCCGAATCTGTCACACACGGCTCATTGGGAAGTCCCACAAATTTGTAGTTAAATACAGATAATTGAAATGAACATTGAACTGATGCTTTCTCCCTCTAACTACATAGAATTTGTATTAGAATAAAAGAGACGATATAATTATCTTGGTTTTGGCGCGGCAATTTTGACGGCAGCTTGTGGAAAAAATAATATTAAATTTGGCCCTTATAGAAGGCTAACTGAGCTAGGACGGGGACCGACCCCTATGAAACAATAATTATGTTTTGCCGATTCGGCACCGCTGCAGGTCGTTTTGTGGCCTCTTACACCAGGCCCCACTGCCGTAGGAGTTAGTATTATTCCTCCGCTCCTGCAAGGGTAATAGACTTACATACGATGTAGTCGGCTAGTGCGGTGGGCACCACCGGCTGCTTCCTCTTGGTGAGCGCCACGTACCGGCGCACGAGGCGCATGGAAAGCGCGCGCACCTCGCTCGGCGGCTGCGACGAGTGCTGGTGCACGTACGCGATGTGCTTCGCCAGTTCCAAGTCTTTTTCACTGACAAACGAGAAGTAAGAAAGAAAACAGGCTTATTTCTAGGACGAACATAAGTAAAATAGGCATGTTTAGAGTAACAAAATAATAATAAATAAAGGAAAAACAATCACAGACTATAAAGACATTATAATGAAGTCCTAAAAATTGGATCAAGATCAGCATTATTATGGGTCTGTTGGACCAACGCTGATCTTCCTCTTGAATCTAGAACGAAGTCACAGCTAACTGTACATTTCCCGAATAATAATATGTTGCTGCGATAATACTAACAAATAGTTAAATAAATATACAATTACAACATTAATTCCTACTAAGGTATATAATTATGTACATAACAGATTAGAATCATCTGATAAAAATAAAAATACTAGAGTTATATTACGCTAGTGTCGTGTCTTTGATCGACCTGTGATTTTTGGTGGTCACTAAGAAACTTCTTGAGTTTGTCCTGTCTGTTTGAACCCCTTCATTGACTGTAGATTTCTTATTGGAGGAGGAATAAGGAATATTTAAAATTAAAAAAAATATACAATCACTAGAGTTTACCCCGCAGCTACGCTGCGGGTCAACCTCTGGTGCGAGCTTCTTGTTTAAAGCGCAGGCGTTAATACAGGTTATATTGTACAAATTTTTTATATTAGTGCTATTTGCAATCGGAAGATTAATTTCATTTTATATCGCAAACTATCCCAGCTCCCGGCATGTAAAGTATTTATGTCCATTTTCGGTATTAAAACTAAATTTAAACATAATTACAGCAAAACCAATCCAGTATTTCTAGTAGTTTTCCGTGAAAGCTTAACGGAAAGACATCCGAGTTACTATCGTTTTTTTTTTATAGACGATGAATTTTTATATCTATAAACTTGAGAAAGGATTGGTCTCTTCCAAACTTTCATCCTTTATTTCAAACGGTCTTAGCTATATTTATCTATCCCCCGTCTATGAAAATAACTCGGACAACTCCGACAAATAGTACAAATCGGGCAAATCGGACAAATAGGACAAAGATGACCAAAATTGAGTATCACAAAAAACCTACCCCACTTTTTGGGATAACCTTTACATAAATCTATCCCATTATCCGGGATAAAAGGTATCCCTTGTCCACTCTCGGTATTAAAATTACATGTATACCGAATTTCAACTAAATCGGTCCAGTACTTTTTCCGTAAAAGTATAACAAACAGAGAGACAAATATATTTTTATCCCGAAAACTATCCCATTTTTCGGGATAAAAAGTATCCTATGTTCATCCTCGTCATCAAAAACATATATATACTGAGTTTCAGCCAAATCGGTCCAGTAGTTTTACCGTGAAAACGGAACAGAAAGACAGACAGTTACTTTCGCATTTATAATATTAATAGGGATTAGCAAACCTACAACCCCCACTCTCCCTAAGCGTGAAGAATTGTCACTTAGGTAATTATATCTTAAGAACATATGCGTTTGTATTCAAATATTGTGCCAGCAAATAAGGTCGGCTTAGGGAATACGAATTAGTTAGCAAATAATGGCCCAGAAGGAGGCGGACGGACGTGAGAGGGAGGGAGACGCGTATGCGGATTTCGGCTACACGTATGTCTATCCGTGCAGGAATAGAGAATCAATACAATTCCCTGCAGCCGGGCGGCCTGTCGTAAGAGGCGACAAAACATACCACAGCCAGGTAGTAAGGGTGTTCCCCTGGTCTGGAACATGCCGCCATAGCAACCTTGAGTTGTGTTCCGGCATTAGTGACCAGGTTCCAGTCTCCTTTTAATAAGCAGCAGCACATTGGTGGTACAAATGTCCATAGGCGATGGTAACCGCTTTCCTTCGGGGGCCATTTGCCTGCCTGCTGAACCCATGCAATAAAAAAACTAATCGCTCATTGCCTTACTATTGGTTATTGATATAAGCTCCATACAAATAATGTCAAAATTAATTAATGCAAGTTATTGATTGATAAGATATAAGGCTTTTTGCTAATTATTTGAACTTGCTATATTTTTGACTCCAAGAATAGTTTAGTTGAGTGTTTTATTTGATTGAACTTCGGCTATACATAACAGGAATAAGTATTTACCGATTAGGCTTGTCCTGTATTAGCCATAGGAGATCGAATCTGGACAACAGTGCTGCAGGTAGTTGGATGTTCTGCTCTAAGGTGCGCTTGGGGTTGTACCGGCCATACGCCGGATTGGCCGCCGCCAGAATCGATACGCGCGCGTTCAAACACGTCATTATGCCGGCCTGAAAGTCGTCGTCAAGCAACAGCGATATAGATAACAGAGGGCCTAAAGCGGCCGTTTTCGCAGATTCGTGTTGACGAACATGACAAGTATCAAAACAAAATGAAACTTTATGCTACGTCTAAAGGTGCTGTTACACGGGCAATTTTTTAAGAAATTATTGCCTAATGCAATATATTTCAGAACGCCGCCATATGAGTTGCAGAATAACCAATCGGTTTGGAATTTTTTAGGAAATTTTCTTTCTATCTTGTTTGTACGTATAATTACATCGCGTTTCGCGAGAGGAACAAGCCGACGGCGTGGGGCGTGCCTAGTTTTTAAGTTGCTCCATATTGCATGGTATTGTGTGGCCGTATCTCAGCAACAGTAACTAAATTGCTCTATGTAGCCGTGACATAGTTGATGAGAATTGACCGGGATTGAGCAATTTCAGTTGCTCATGTAAGAGTACCTTTACAACTACCAATGTATCTAGACATTGTGTCAATTTCACCAAGCGATTCTCCAAATACGGTTTCTTTACCATCCCATATAGCTATATGAAAGTACAAACCAAGTAGTTATTAGACCACATACAGCGTTTCGTATAGGCGTTTTTTTATATTTTCAAAGCAATTTTTGTTTTAAGTATTTTTTAACTGGCACCACTTTGAACTTCATAATTCAAAAGTTAGAGAACGGAAACAAAAAATATTTACGACTTTAGTCTATACTAATATTATAAAGAGGAAATATTTGTATTTTTGTAATGAATAAACTCAAAAACTACTGGACCGATTTCAAAAATTCTTTCACCATTTGTGTAACATAGGTTATATTTATGTGTTTATCCCAAAATGTTTAAAAAATAAATGTCCATCTCATCCAATAAATCATTAAAAAACATAATCATCTTTCTAGATTTGAGTAAATGATATCCCACACAACTATTTATATTAAAAAAAATATTGAATATTGTGCAGCAGCATAAAAATTATATTATTATATTGAATTACTTATTTTCATCCATATAGACCTAGTGCTTTTCTATAACAACAACTATGATATACAAAGTATGGAGAGTAGATGTAAGGAGTACCACCTGTATGTTGGAAAAGTGTTCATCTAAATGTGGATACGGGTGGCACTGAAGTAGCAGAGGATAAATTTTATAGGAAGCGTTAAAAGTAATCAGAGTGAGATAGAAAATATAATATATATTATTAAATTTAATTAAGTAATAATATTAGCCCACAAATGTCCCACTGCTGGGCTTGGGCCTCTTATTGTAGGGGGAACAGACAGTATACCCGCCACTCTTGTCCAAAGCGGCTTGGCAGGTTTGACACATCGGTTATCTCGATGTGCACGTTGCATCACGATGTTTTCCTTCACCGTTGTTAGCACGTGGTAATCGTAAAACTGAGTAAGCGGTGCATGCGTTCCGGCCAGGATCGAACCCGCGCCCTTTGAGCTTTGGGACTCGTGCGTTAGCTATTACGCTACCACGACTTTCGAGTTAGAAAAATAACGACGAAAATATTTCCGTTTTATTTTTTATTATTAAAAATTCACAATAATTAAATCAGTCTATGTTTTCTTACAGTATTATATTTACTAAATTATTTTAGACTACGTAAATAGTTGTGGTTTTATTTACTGGCCTTTTATTCATTTCATGGCACTAAAATATTTTAATTCATATTGTAGTTTTTCATATGCCAACACTATTGTAGGTTTTTGAACCTCTCTTTTCAGCGTGCTGCTGGACACTTTTTCAACTTGGCCTCCATATAAGATGGTAACTCCTTACCTCCTATCCTCCATAGTAAAGACAGATAGACATGAAGATTTCATAATTTATTTATACACAATACAAATAAATCATTTGATGTTACCTTCGCGATGCTAATGGTCTGCTGCTCCATGACCTCGTGGATGGCGGTGCGGTCGTTGTCGGCCATCTTGTCGAACTCGTCGATGCAGCACACGCCTTGGTCGGCCAGCACCAGCGCGCCACCCTCCAGCATCATCTCGCCGGTGAACGGGTCCTAACATTCAACAATTGCTTACAAATACACAAACAAAACAAAAACAGGCGTTAAAACATTATCTTATTGTTAAATTGTGCCAGGCGGGCCTAATTCTCCTGTTACTATCTCAGACACAATTTCAATTATAAGCTTTCCTGGTTTCAGTATTCTGTTAATTCCAATGTCGTGTCCGTGGCACGTCACTTTGTCTATATAAATATTTATAAGCGAAACCCGCAAAAAATGTTTTAAATTTTGATAGCAAGCAGAATTGGGCCCCAGATATCTATCTAACCAGCAGCCGATTTGACTACTATATTAGGTACTAGCGTTTTCCCTTAGTGGCTCTATGTTACTCACAAAACAATTTAATTTACTGTTTCTTGTTAAGTTCACTATAATAACAAAGAAACTAAGTCCATATAGTTACACAACCACCAAGCAAAACATAGAGGGGAGTCGAAGCCAACTTGGTTTGAAGTAATATAATGAACGAAATGTTGTTTATGACAAAATAGGTATTTGTTAGTGAATTGAAAAAACACGATTGCAGCGCCATCTATTTTGCTAATCCGTTTATTTTAAGGAAACGACGTCCTTTATCGAGATATAATATATCTTTAGTGTTTACTCAGGTAATAAGCCAACACTATGTCGAGTTTCAATCATATAATTTTGGTAGTGACAAACAAACAAAATGAATTCGCAGAGCCACCTTTTTCGCTATTTTCTTCTATCCCACGAAAACGACGTCATTTATCGGAATAAAAAGTATCTTAAGTTACGGCCCGTTATATAAGTTAGCTACATGTGGAATTTCATTTAAATCCGTTCAGTAGTTTTCACGTGATGCTCTGACAGACAGACTGACAGACAGACAAACAGACAGGACAGAAAGACAGACAGACAAAAATTCTAAAAACTGCATTTTCGGAATCTGCTGGTCTGAAATAGCCACCCTGATTTTGTTCACATTTTGAAACGCATTGTACAAACTCGAACTATTTACTTTATACATATAGATTGATAAATTGTACTCGAAAACAAACTGTAAATAACATTTCAAGATTACCAAACGACTAAATAAAATTGAAAATTTTTGTACTCTGTCTTGCGTTACTTAGAGCAGATTTTTCTATTACTAAATAAAATGTAGTCAAAGGATAAATAAAATACAACTATAAAAAATTAAAAATGACCTATTTATAAATAATAGCCCAATTTTTTTCACTTGTGTATTCAATCTAGATATAATTATTCGATATATAAGTTGAATAAAACATGGGCTTGAGTGAGGTAAACATAATAAAACTACGTTTTAACGGTTTTAAGCGCGGTAATTTATTTGATTTTTATTATTCCGACGTTTTATTATTATGTATACAAGTCGCAAAAACTTAAGAAAATATTACGAGGTAAACTTTTTTAGGAATACCTTCATAACGGCGGCAGTGAGGCCGACGCCCGACGAGCCCCTGCCGGTGGTGTACTGGCTGCGAGGCGCCAGCCGGTCGATGTAGTTGAGCAGTTGCGACTTTGCCACGCCGGGGTCGCCCATCAGGCATATATTGATATTGCCACGAATCTTCATACCGTTTGGATGTCTGGATACAAATAGTTTTTTAAAACACAAACCTTTATTTTACTAAAAGTATAGAAACATGCAAATTATTTAGACACAAGTCACATCCAAGCGTGATTTATTCATATTTATAGCGTATATCACGTTATGACATGTCACAAAAATACATATTGTGACAATAGATGGGCGTGCATCAAGTTCCTATATTATGGTAATAAATGGACATGCATCAAGTTCCTATATTGTGGCAATAGATGTGCGTGCATCAAGTTCCTATATTGTGGCAATAGATGTGCGTGCATCAAGTTCCTATATTGTGGCAATAGATGGACGTGCATCAAGTTCCTATTCTGTGGCAATAGAAGGGCGTGCATCGAGTTCCTATATTGTGGCAATAGATGTGCGTGCATGAAGTTCCTATATTGTGGCAATGGATGGGCGTGCATTAAGTTCCTATATTGTGGCAATAGATGGGCGTGCATCTAGTTCCTATATTGTGGCAATAGATGTGCATGCATCAAGTTCCTATATTGTGGCAATAGATGGGCGTGCATCAAGTTCCTATATTGTGGCAATGGATGGGCGTGCATTAAGTTCCTATATTGTGGCAATAGATGGGCGTGCATCTAGTTCCTATATTGTGGCAATAGATGTGCGTGCATCAAGTTCCTATATTGTGACAATAGGTGGGCGTGCATTAAGTTCCTTTTTTACTTGTCTTCAAAGCTATGAATTTGCTATTACACTGCGATCTCTAGTGGTATAGCGTCGCGCCGGGTCGCGGGGGCTAAGCAATCCGCACAACTGTCATTTTATCCTCGAGGTATGCGGTAGTAACACATTTATGTAGCATACATTAAATGTATCGGATTATATAATTATTAATTATATTATACCCCTATGAGATAAGATATTCCAAGATGAGTTGTGCGTTATCTCGTGATGTTATGAAGATGTTCTTATTTGTTTGATTTATGACATTTATCTCTAAATCATTTTGATTTTTGTATCACAAATTTAGAAATAAATTAAGATGCTAATTTAGTCTCTGCTTCTTGATATAAAATTATACAAATTTACCCATAAAACTATAAGCAACCATTATCTTTAAACTATCCAGTATAGTTTAATTTTTATCAAATTATGTATAATGATGAAAAAGAACTTACTTGTCGACACCACCTACTAATAACAGAAGCAATGCTTTCTTGACATCTTCATGACCATAAATCTCAGGAGCTAGGCTCCTTGCCATTCTGGAGTACAGGTCTTCGTCTGCGAGCTCTGACAACTCCTCCTCAGTTAAAGCTTCTGTCATTTCACTTTCGTCACTCTGGTTTAAGCAAGTCACTCCCTGATGACAGAATATTTTTATTATGCCTTTAGACAACCGAAACATTAGTTAACATGACTATTATAGTTCCCAGCACGAATCTTGAGTGGTCGCCAGAACAGCAGGGATCACTATGCACAGATTGTAGCCAATGTAATGTCATTTATAGACATTATTATGTTTTTGTCTCTTTAGTTAAATGGGACAATACCCTATATTTTTAAAAGATGGAAATGTCACTGTTCGTATGGCAAAGTGACCGCTCAAGAATCGTGCTAGGGACTATACAATATTTAATGGAGCATTTAACTACTTTGTGAAGTATGTTCTGTATAATGTTAAGCAGGAGGTGGGACACTGTGACTTATAGAAGTACTTGTAGTTTAGTGTGGAAATCAGATTTAACTCAGCATGCTATATAGAGTATATTTATAAGATAAGTACATTCAATTTATGTAGCTAATTATAATGCTTTTTCTTAATACATACTGTACACATCTATAATATTATACAATTCTAAACATGCCGTGTCTGTACATTCAAGCTATTATAAAATAAAACTACTGGGATAGACTACATAAGCCATATAGAACATGGTGCAATTTGTTTTAGATTTCTTTATCTGTTTGTTCAGGATTTGCATAAGAACTACTGGGCCGATTTCCATGATCGATAGCAAATTCTCGGATTTAAAATCTGCGTTACGTTACTTTTTATCCCGGAATTTTCGTGGGAATGGTTTAAAATGACCAGGGTGAATAAAAAAAATCTGATTCCGATGCAATTTTTTCATTGATCGATAGCACATCTGATATAAAATCTGTTATATTTTTATCCCGAGAATACCACGGGAATTTCCCCGGGAGCGGTTTAAAACTGTTAGGACGCATAAAAATTTGCTTATTCCAACACAATTCTCATTAAAACGACGACGACGAAGACAATTTATGACCTGGGAATCCCACGGCAATTTTTCAGGGATTGGTTTAAAGTAGTTATTATGCATAAAAATTACCTGATTTAAATACAGCTTATATTAAAACAATAGTTTACATTCTTTTTCAAATGCTGCATTAATTTGTGTTCCAGGAAAAGTAATAAATTAATTAGATTAGGTCCCTATTTCTTTTTTAAACTAAAAAAAATATGTTATTAATAATAATTAAATGATTCTTTCTTTTCTGATTCTGATACAATTTCACTATAAAGATAGCTAAGTTCTTTTTCAAATGATGCAGTACTTCATTTCCCAGGTATCCCGCAGGATTTTCCCTGGAGTGTTTTAAAGTGATTAATATGTATAAAGATCAACTGGTTTGGATCTGATTGATACTAAAACAATTGTTTACTTTCTTTTTCAAATGCTACGGAATTTTATGTTCTGGGAATCTCATAGGCAAAATAACTAATCTTTGTTACTTGACATGGGCAAAGTCACGGGCAAATGCTAGTATGAAATAAAATTTAACTAACATGTGCCTCTAAATATGTATCAGACAGCAACCCTTGCAGTATCTGCCGGAAGCCTGCATTGAGTAAGGGCAAGAAAACACCAGTTACAGCTACATGGTCACCGGGCTGAGCCCTCCTCGTAGTCTCGCCGCGACAGTACACTGACAGCTGGCGGGGTATATGCCCCACTGGAACTTGGTCAGACTGGGAACAATAATAATAAAAAAACTATTATAGAAATACTATCAACTATTGGAAGCCTCTAAGGTTAAGTGTACACTATGATTAATCAATACCTGACTAAGCTGTGAAGGGATGAGTCCAATCCATTAATAAATTGTAGTAAGAACTTAGCCTTAGAAGCTTACACAAGCAAATATAACAAGACTAATATCAAGACAATATATAAAAAATAAGCATCAGCAAATATAAGGTGAGAAACTAGTTGTACCTAAGGGAATTTTTGAAAGCTGCATCCGTGACTAAAAAATTGAGAAGTAGACTAAAGTGGGTATGGTACAGATGGTTCAATTTACTATAAAATGAATTATGGGCGATTATAAAAAAAATAACCACGAAGGCTAAGGCTCCGCTTCGCTTTGCTTCCGCCTTAAAAAATAACGATTGATCTCTTCTGATAGTATTTTGATATATTACAGTCAAATGGACACATATCTATACCCAACCCAGTAGTACAGACATGCACCTAGGTGAAGCAAAAAGTTCTTGGAATCAATATTAAAAAATGTAAAAATGTTAAGAACAACATGTTTTTTTTCTACACAATCCCTCCAATGCAATTCATCCTACTAATATTATAAACGCGAAAGTTTGTAAGAATGGATGTATGTTTGTTAGCCTTTCACGCAAAAACTACTGAATGGATGTTGATGAAACTTTACAATAATATAGCTTACTCGTTAGAATAACACATAGGCTATAATTTATAAAGATATAGTGTGAATTATCCAAAATATAACGATTTTCTATCACCACGCGGGTTTAACCGCGGGGCACAGCTACTTTAGAATAATGCGTTTCTAATTTCCTTATTCGTTGCGAAAAAATTGTTTTTCTTAAGTTTCGAAAAACTCCTCTACGGCAGCAATAGCCGCGTCATTATCGTGAAATTTAGTAATTTCCTCTTTTAATTTTGGGAATAAGTAAAAATAACTTGGGACTAAGCTCGGTGAATATGGTGGGTGGTCAAGGAGATTTAAGCCAGCACAGCAGATTGCGTGGAGCGCAACTTCCGATCGATAAGCAGGAGCGTTATCGTTAAGCAACAACAAGCCCAACGACAGTTTTCCACGACGTTTTTCTTTAATTTTTTCATGCAATTTCGGAATTAAATTTGCATAATAGGGTCCAGCAATCGTCTGGCCTTTTGGAATGTCATCAATAAAAAGGATTACTTCATTATCCCAAAACACTGAGGTTATAGCTTTGCCAGTAGTAGGAGCAACTCGAAATTTCGTAATGGATGGAGAGGATGGTCGTTTCCAAGACATGCTTCGTCTCTTAGTTTCAAGATCGAAATGGTGGACCCACGTTTTATCCATGATGACAAGGCGACGGCAAAAATTATCCGAATCACGCTGGAACATTTCGAGATTAGGCTCAGAAATTTCTAAACATTGCTTTTTGTTTTCGTCAGTTAACATTCGTGGCACCCATCTTGCCGACACTTTTTTGAACCCCAGTGACTCAATTAACTAAAAAGGTTTTATATACTTATATAATGTATATATATATATATATATATATATATATATATATATATATATATATATATAATATATATATATATATATATATATATATATATATATATATATATATATATATATGTGTGTGTATCTCTTGTTTAAAGAGAAGGCGGTACAAGTTACATTATATTAATTTTTTATATGTTTGCCCCCAGAAGATTCACTTCATTTTATATTGCAAACTATACCATCCCCCATCTATCTGTAAACTACATAAGTGACAAAACTTGACAGGGATCAAGTGGACCAACAGGACCAACAGGACCAAGTGGACCAACAGGACTAATGGGACCAACAGGACCAAAGGGACCAATGGGACCAACAAGACCAACAGGACTAACAGGACCAACGGGACCAAGTGGATGAAATGGACAAAATCACAAAAGCTATCCTAGTTTCCGAGATAACCTTTCCATAAATCTATCCCATTATCCGGGATGAAAAGTATCCCTTGGCCACCCTCGGTATTAAAATTACATATGTACCGAGTTTCAGCCAAATCGGTCCAATAGTTTTTCCATTCAAGAATAACAAACAGAGAAACATATATTTTTATCCCAGTAACCCCATTTTTCGGGATAAAAAGTATCCTATGTTCATCCTCGATATCGAATATATATATATATATATATATACACTGAGTTTCAGCCAAATCGGTCCAGTAGTTTTTCCGTGAAAATGGAACAGACAGACAGAGTTACTTTCGCATTTATAATATTAATAGGGATATATGTATATATTAAAGTTTGATTATTTTCAGACAAATTTCTTTTTTGCTTATGAACTTTGTAACTCTAAACAAATAAAGTTTATAAAATGAGCCATGTATATTTTTACAGGAAATTGTACGCTCTACAAAAATGGTCTCTTATACTTAGCAATAATATGGTGACATTTGCTATAAAAATGTAGGAAATCTTTTTTGTAGAGCATTCGATTTCCTACAAAGAAGTATACAAAATTATGCTGCTAAATCAATTACTAATGGAGATATAATTTTTTAGAGATGGATGGATTGTGTGACTGATGATGTTATGATTATTTGGGGTATGACGTTCTGGCATACATCCTTATGTATGCCAGAATAGAGAAATATGGAAGACAAACACATAGTGGGCCAACACCAAATGATTGGAAAAAGGAAAAATTGATGTGCACTGAAATAAAAAAAATATACATATTAATTGTTTTTTACATACATGCTCCTGAATCTTCAACTCCTGAAACTTCTGAAACCGTGATCCCCTAGTTTGCAAATGCAGCTGGCCAGCAGTTTTGTTCAGTCTGCATTCATCCGCCGTGCATGCAGGCGGCGGTGTGAACTGAAGCGCTTTTACAGGTTGGTATGTTTCAGTGCCACAAGCGCTGCACGAATAAGTTGCCACTACTAGGAGGGGTTTTACATCTGTACAGCGAGTCACTATACCTGTGGATTTAAAAATATTTTTGTAAGTAGAACATTTCACACTCACATAAATGTCGAATTCCTATCACACAGAAAGTATCCCATGTACAGAGTAAAAAATATCCCATATTAGTCTTAGGTATTAATAACTCATAGTACTTACATATATACAAAATTTCATGACAATAATTTTTTATATATTGTATATTGATTATCATGGAGTTTTATATAAGCTACATAAATCAATACAATGAAAATAACTCCTGTTCAATACCATGATAAAGGAACATTGGATATAGAAAGTATATAAGTCTTAGTATGAATGGTGTTAACTACAATAGTAGCAATTTGGTTTTATTTACAGCATTCATATAGAATAAATGAAATAATCTACCTCGAACAGTGACCAACTTCCCAATGTGTTCTGCCTTAACTTCTCTGATTGGCACAGACTTGGAAGTTGATAGATCTTTGAAATATACTTCACTGAAAACAAATGAAAAATGTAGGTATTATCTAAATATAATTGTAAGCTAATGACGCAAATGATCAAGAATAACAATAATAATCTGAAACATCAATCAAAGTTTATTACACTAGAATTATTACAATTACAATATTAAATATAGCACACTAATACAGAAAAATATTAGGATAACTCCCAAGATTTCTGGCTTCGTGCCTGTCAGGTGTCAAGCAGCAATTTTCCACCATGTCCACTCCTTGTCTAGGCTAGCTTCACACTGTCCCTTGTAGGCCTACTCAAGTCTCCTTATTTAAATTTTTGTATGGATGATGACCTGAGCAGGGTTGAGAGGTAAAGGCTGAATGAGGAAAGTGAAAGAATGGGTGAAAGTTGATTACAAAATATTTTACAAATTTACAAGAGTCAAATGGTATCTTTAGTGCTAACTACTACTCCAATATAGTACATATGTAATTAAAACTGCACTTACAATCGTCTTATGAGTTCTGGGGGATATCTGTTTCTGGGATCTCTCATCTCTCCTGGAATCCTGTGATTTCTTGCTTCCAGCATAATCCTATGTTCAATGTAGACATCTAAAGCGTCTTTAGCCGCTACCTATAAGATTATTTAAACATTTATTGACACTAAATATTTTGAACACTAAATGTGATGTGGTGGTCATGGCTAATTTAAAACATATTTACCTCTCTGTGTTTGTAGTCAGGCAACATTTCATAAACCACATCAGATACCATATTTGTGTACCTACGGGTGTTCTGCCTCACTGCTTCAGCCAGTTCATCATTGGTCTCATGTAAATCATCCAACTCCACAATGAAAGCAGTCTAAACAGAATATTAATTAATTAAATCAATAATTCAAGTAGTTTTAAACATGTTCTACTGGCCAACTACTTGTCAGACTGCTCACCAGAAAGAAATATATTATAGTGGCAAACTTCTAGTGTGTAAAGATGAAGACTAAAATATTGAAAATGATTGTTAAATTGTTTTTGCCATTTGATCACAGAACCTACATAAAATAGCCCAACAGTAAAGTTTATAACAATTGGTCTAAGCTACAGATGTGAATGCCAGACCTAACTTTAATGATTTCACCTCACCACTGTGTACTGGTAATAGAATGCACTACCCTACCAAATTTTATCCCTATAAACACTCCCTTTTGAGAAAAAGGGCTGTAACATACATACATAGACAATTGGACAACAATTACAATTTTGTAATGATTCCATTGTTACAACTATTTTATTTAAAAAGCATTGCACTTAAAAATAATCTAAATATCTAATATATAGGTCAACAGTCTAATAACTTATTTATTTACCTAGTTACATGTAATCCGATTGACTGACTGCTCAACAATAAATCACTACAACAGTCAATGACTAGCCATGACCAGTGCCATAAATAGGGCGGTGCCACCGGTGTCCAGGCACAGGGCATACATACAAACACATACATATTTACATGCCAGTATCATCAAAAAGTCTGTTAAATTAGACAAAACACCGTGATTATTTTTTTGGCAGTGCAAAATATTAGATGGGTGTAGGTATAGTTATAAGGCACATTTATGTATTATGAACAGATCCGAACTTTTTTAATATAGGTTCGAAGGCTAAGGCAGGTGCGAAGCGAAGCGGAGCATCCGCCTTTAGCCTTTGTTGTTATTTTTTTTATTACCACCCAAAGTTAATTTTATATCGCAAATAATAAATGAATGTGCCGTATATCTATACCGCACCCCTATACATCGCATTGCTCTAGCTAGGGTCCCTATAATATCTAAAAAATAAAACAAGGGCGCAGTTATAGAACTCGCATAGGGCGCATAAAAGGCTATTTCCGGCACTGGCCATGACACCAGAAAACTTGTTTAACACATAAAAATATACGTCAAATAACAGAACAGTGCGCTATTTTGTCAATTGTGTATGATCAACCTAACCTATAAAAACAAATACAATTATAGTAGTATTACCTGCTCCCTGTGGGCAACCTTAGTAAGCTGCTCGGCGTATTTAAAATTTTTATGTTCTTCATCATCAGTTTGGCAATAGTCAATAAAAAAGTTCTTGAATGATTCTAAAACAAACAATAATAAATTCTGTAAAATTTCAACAACGTTTCTAACTGTTTACATAACAGTATACACAGCTTACCTTTATCTGCTGCATAATCTCGCATTTTAGCCATTTTAGGGTGTAACAAAGAATTAATTTAGTTTTCGTTATTCCAAAATTACGCCTAACCAGTTACATTACAGTTTATCCGGTAGACAATATTTGGCGCGAAAACTACATCCACAACTTTATTTTTATTTAGGTTTATGGCTTGGCAGCGAGGCTTTTCAGTCAGTACATGCACAACACACACTTCACACCATAGATAACAAACTACTTCACACAACTCAGAGCGTTCCATCTGTAGCTCACAACGCCTAAAAGGCACCGTTAGCCGTTCCATAACGCGACCGCGTTCGTTGTGGTCGTGGCGAAAATGTCACTAATGACGTCATCATTTTCGATGACACAGCGCTTACAACGACCTATGTCAAGAGGTAGGTCAAATAGCCGTTCCACTTGGGTTTACGATTGTAACGCCGGCAAGCAAGTGGAACGGGAAAAATCGCGGCCGTGAACGAGGTCGTTGTGAGTCCCTAGTGGAACGTAGTCAAAGTGTACCGATCGTTTTTAGTAAAAACCAAGACTGTCCTGGATGAATGTATTAGGTATTACGAATACGATCAATCCGTGTCATTCCACACGTACACTTCAACAACTTCATTGCCATGAAGCACGTGAACTTCCTAATGTCCTTAGTCAAGACCATGGAGAAAGGTCGCAATTCATGGATTTTACGTTTACATGGAAACACTTTACAATAATAAAATGTCTTTATCCTAGTTACCACGCCATAAACTCGAAAAAAATATTTTTCCCGCTTCCCACCAAATAATAAATGTCATTACATTAACGATAAACGATAATGTACATTCAATCATTCAATTCAATGTAAATAAATCAAAAATCTTTTAATTACTGAAAGATTATATGTGAAGAAAGAGGTGAAATGGCAGACTCACTTGGTATATATACTTTATCTACTTTAAAATATTTGTCATAACTATTTGTTGTTGTTTACCATAACCTTGCTTACAGCTGGTCAAAGAGCGAAAAGACAAAAAATCGACAAGCACGGTAGGTTGTCGGCACTAGAGAAGCTAAAGCAGTTAAAAGGGAAGGGTACTAAACATAAGTATGATGTGGACGAATTGGAGAATGTATACGACACCGTCGACGAAAAAGAATACACCGAAAGGGTGATGCAGCGGCAAGAGGACGACTGGATTGAAGACGGTAAGCCATGTATTGCCACCACAACTATAGCAATATTGCTGTATTGATCTTATCCACTAGCCACAATATTTAGAACCTGATGGACTATTAAATCTAAACCTTTTTGGTTGTTGTATCTTATAACATCTAGACTAAGCATGTTTAATTTTATAGTTTACTTTAAGAAAATATATCCTATGAAATCTTTTTGTGTGTATTAGCTTTGATAAATAAATTTGGTTCAATCAAATGATTTGAGTTCAGATATTTGATTGTATATATAAAAACAGAATATCTTTTCCCATAAATTCTAAATATTTTCCCTGCATTATTTTTCTTTGTTACATGTCTTCAATTTAGTTGTGGTAAGCACATGTTTGCATGTAACACTTTAATATATAATATTACATTTGTAAATATTATATATTTAGATTTCCATATCTATCCATCTGCATCTGAGCAAACATAGTTTAGAATGCCCTCCAGCCCAATAATAATAATAAATTAGCAGACAAACACACACACTGTATATCCCCTAATTAAGCAAGTTAAGCTTGTGTTATGGGTAATATACAACAGACCACTCTGGGGCCGATTACAGACACCCAGACCATAGTAAATAACGGAGAAAATATGTTTTCAAAATTTACTATACCAGGAATCGAACCCGGAGCCTCTGCATTGCAGTGAGGTAAGCCGGCAACGGCTTAGCCCACTCAACCACTGAAGCCGTCAAACCAATAAACCAACAATATGTACAAGTTCCCCAGTGGGGGCTGGTTGAGAATAGCAGAGAACCAGGATAGGTGGAGCAAACTTGGGGAGGCCTATGGCCAGCAGTGGACAATAATGATTGACTGACAATGAGAGTTCCATAGCTAAATGACAAGAATGCAAACTTTATAATTTATATGATTGTAATTTTGTCTGTTTATGTAATTATAGCTATTTTACTAGTAACATATAAGTTATAGCTCTGGGGCCAGGAGTAGTAACAGATTAAAATAACTAATAAGTTTACTTATAAAATTCTCTCTATTATAAATGGTATCTGGTACTTTTGAATTCAGTGAGCCATTTAGGCAATGCTCAATATATTACACTAGAGAAACCTGCATCATTGTATTGTGATATTAGTTTTGGGCAGTTTATTTTATAAAATGATGATAACATTAAAAAAAACCATTAATTGACTTCAGATGGTACAGGCTATGTTGAGGATGGTAGAGAGATATTTGATGATGATGAAATTGAAGATTCTTATGTGGCAACTAACAGCAAAGAGACAGGCAGAGGTCAAAAGAGAAAGGCCAAAGTTGCTGCACCATCTTCTAAGGGGAACATCAGGAATTTGCTGGGTGCTATGCCCACTAAGAAAAAGGAGGTAAAAAAATGGTATTTCAACATACAAAGATCATCATTGTAGTGTTAAGGGGTTAGGCCACTCTAATCTATTATTATTTATTATTAATAAATAATAATACTACTATTATCTTATACTAATATATAAAGCTAAAGAGTTTGTTTGCTTGTCTGATTTGGAAAATTCTTTCAGTGTTAGATAGCCCATTTATTGAAGAAGGCTATAGGCTATCATCATGCTAACTTACTTTTTTTTAAACTATTCCATGCGGACGCAGTCATAGGCAGAAGTTAGTTTATTAATAAAGTACCTCAACATGCCCGCCCCTTGCACTAGTCAGTCACCACACTGCTTCAGGAAGTGGGGGATGGAACTAACCGGTTCCCGAGTAACTTGTCATTTACTCACTTACATTCAGGGTTAAAAGTAATAATAATAAAAATCTTGCTTGAATATGATGCATCAATATCAATTGATGTATTTGTATTTTTTTGTTTATTAGATAGATCAAACCTAACTTTAAAACTAAAAAACTATAACTCATCTTAATTGGACAGGGGCACCAAAGCGCCCATTGTCTTTTGTCATTTAAAACATCTTGAATACTATAATAACATTTGGTCAATAATAATTTTCTAATTCGTATTTTGAAAGAGTTAATGTTCATTTTCTTTATATTAGTAGGATTTTTATTTTTTCAGAACCTATACCCAAAATACTTTTTCTTCTATAAATGCTGTTTTACTGTGCAAATTCTGTTTTGGTCATGTGTCTGTTTTGTATAGTCACACCCTGTATTTTTTGGAATAAATCTGGATTACTCTTTACAAATAATGCTACTTCCTATATATAGTATTTAGTATATATATATATATATATATATATATATATATATATATTGTAGGCAGGTGAGTATATTGTATTTTATGAAAAAACAGTCTACAAGTGTCTTATTGTAATTCTAAAAATAGC
Organism: Dendrolimus houi; assembly: GCA_039645545.1. Classification (NCBI taxonomy): domain Eukaryota; kingdom Metazoa; phylum Arthropoda; class Insecta; order Lepidoptera; family Lasiocampidae; genus Dendrolimus; species Dendrolimus houi. Next base: position 7,980,842 of record CM077121.1, on the reverse strand, counting down.
ACTTATAGATATTGTAGTCCTGTTTTATAGTAAGTAAAAAAATAATGTTCTGTTATAATAAATGAAGAGGCACCAATCAATTATTGTTAAAGTCATACATATTAAAAGTATTTAAATAAAAAAATTTAAGTACATATAGAAATATGTTCAAAATAATAATTTTGGTTATACTTTCAGGATGTTAAAATATCTGAAGATAATATACTCTCAGATATCATGTCTGACTTGGATGGTAATGCATCAAGTGCCCCCATAAAACCAAAAGTGTTGGCTCCAAAAGCCAATACAGTGGAATCCAGCAAGAAAGATGCACAAAATTACTTCAAAAGTTTTTCCTCTGCTATAAAGAAACCAGCAATGTTTGTACCGACTAAGGATACTGTTATGAAGGAAGAAAATGTAAGGATGTTAAAAATGCATGTAATGATTTCTGAGTACTAGTTAATGTCTGTAGCCTTAATTGTGATATTACCAACCACCATTTCTCAGAAAAACAAACTGTGTTTTTCTTATAATCATTGCAACTTTTGAATTTTTAACCAAATAGAATATTTTACTATATCTCCGAAAAATCTTAGTGTAAAATCAAAAAAGTCTTGCAATAATTTATTCTAAATGTGTTCAATATAACAATCTTAACCATATTGGATGCCGGGGTGCGAATATTGGATTGTAATTCATTAAAAAAAAATTATATCCTTTCATTTATAGCTTAGATTCTTTAAAACCTTTGGGGTTACAAATTTAATGTAATGTCCATATGCAATAGTCTGCCTGTCTGACAAACTTGAGCAATAACGAAAATTACATTATGCACACTTCCATGGGAGCAAGTAGGAAAGTGGCAGGGTAAAGGCAGAATGAGTATCAAATTTGTAAAGCAAATGCATTTTCACACTTGTACTGTCAAAGTTTACAGTCACTTTTCTGCTTGTGCCTGTGGAAGTTGGCATAAAAAAGTAAACCACACATTAGATATAGAACTTGTTTCTAATGTACACATCACTGTGGTTTATTTTATATCTATCTATACTATAATAAATCTGTAAATAGTTCGAGAGTTTATACATGGTGCTTAAAAATGTGAAAAATTAGGGGGGTTATTTCAGACCAGCAGATTACAAAAATGTATCTTTTAGATTTTTGTATTGATGCCTGTCATAGCATCACATAAACACTGAATGAATTTAAATGAAAGTCGAAATGAAGCTAACAAATATCACAGGGCGTAACTTTGAATACTTTTTATCCCGATAAATGGCTTCGTTTCCGTGGGATAGAAGAAAATAGGGAAAAAGATGGCGCTGCGATCACATCCTTTTTGGAAACTACTTAATGTATATGAATGAAACTCGCCATGGAGGTGGCTTATATCCCGAGGTAATAACTTTGTTTCCGTGGAATAGACAGAGTAGCAAAATAGATGGCGCTGCCATCGCCTTTTTCAGTTCATGCTGGGCAGTTGTCTAGATTATTTGGACTTAGTTTCTTTATTATTGTAGTGAAATTAACAAGAAACGGTAGATTTCGGTCTAAAAATTACAGAATATAACCTCCTTTAACCTCACATGTTATTTTTAATAATAATATTCCATGGGAAATCATTATTCATATTTCATAAGTTTTTTTTTGTTTAATATCCTATTTATTATATGTAGTATTTAGTTCCTTTACTGTTATTATACATTCTTTGAAATATAAAAATGAGTGTTTAGTTCATAGGCATAAAGTGGCATGAGTTAAAAACTCATGCCACTTTTCATCTGAGATAATGTTATAGTTAATGACTGTTTTATGCAGATGTAACAATAAGTCTAATGCTCTATTTGTGATGTGATATTGTTATTAATTGGTAATAACGTTAAATATTTACAGATAACATATATACAACTAAGATATGCTCGCGACTTCGTCCACACTTGAATTGACATTTCCGCGGGATTCCCGGGACACAAAATATCGCAGTATTTAAAAAATAATGTCAGCTATCGTTTTAGTGAAATCTATGTCGGAATAAGCTAACTTTTATGCACCTGAACAACTACAAGCCGCTCCCAGGATAAAAATATCACACATTTTATTACATAAAATTTGCTATAGATAAGTGAAAAATCGCATTGCAATGTGTTTTTTTTAATGTGGTCGTTTTAAATCATTCCCAGAAAAATTCCTGCACGATTCCCAGGATAAAAAGTAACACAGATTTTAAATCTAAGAATTTTCTATCTATCAGCAAAAACCACATCGAAATCTGCCCAATAGTTTCTACATGAATCCTGAGCAACAGACAAATAAATCTAAAAAAATTTAATTGTGGTGTTCTCCACCGTTTATATAGTCTGTTACAAGTTCTTTTTTTTAAATAGCTTCAATGTACAGACATGGCATGTTTAGAATGTTATAATATTATAGATAATGTGACTATAATTATTCATAAGCGATTTTCACCATCAGTTAGATAAATTTTCATTGAAAGTTTATATACTATCTAGGGCTTTTCATGCGGCGTACCCGCGGGGAAAGCGCTGTTTAATAATAATATAATACTATTGTTATTTCAGAAACAAAATTATGACACAAAGATACCTAGTGATCTTAAACCAACATCAGTGAGTACAATAATATTCAATTTATTTATTGAAATAACTAAAAATAGAATACTTAAAAATAAACTTAATTATAAATAAATTAATACAATGTATGTAACAAATCGCTGCCAGAGGGAAGCATGCCCAGAAGGCTGGCTGCATTGCCATGCTGTATGGCAATGCTGACTCGTTGCGCGAAATACGAACCATCCTTCTGATCACGGGTGGTATCAAAGAGTTTCTTACAAATTTCTTTGAAGAAACCCTTTGCTGATGGACCCCATGGACCTAAAGTTTCAACTCCAAACAGCACAAATATGTAACCTCTTCCTAGGGTTCCATATTTGCGCCGTTTGAGATCTTCAGCTGTTGAAGGAGCGTTGCCAGCCTCTGACTTAGTCACTGGAAGATGTGATGCCGCCAGAGTGTCAACGCATGTCGCGTCCCACACAAGCGGCCTTCCCATCTTCCAAGGAATAATCCATCCGGCCTCTTGCCATCGTCGGCGCACCAAGCCATTTGGCTTTAGGATGGCTGGTACGCCAACGCTGACAAGAGCTCGGCGGATGACGTCATTAAGGCTGCTATGGCGAGATCTTCGGCCAAAACTATATTAAATAATTTTTTTATCATATGTACAGTCTAGCATTTATTTATATTTTTTTTGTTATGAAGCCAACTAAGCCAAATTGACCATGTCAAGAATCAAACCCGGGACTCGTTCCAGTAAGCTAGACCGGCAAAAGCTTAGCCACTTCGACCATAATATGTGGTTAATATATATCATAGCATTATATAGTGCAAACATATCGACATGCGCTATAAATAAAGTTAAATTTGTAATGCCTGCATTTTGTAGTAGAGCTCTTCAAAATGTAGGTATCTGAATAAACAATACGAAGTTTGTGTATGATACTTGTAACCTAGAGCGATTTTGCAATATATTATTATGTAAAAAAATTGTAATAGACAAAAATATTAAATATTTTGTTAGGTATTTGAAGGTTTCTAGTGATAAAAAATATATAACATTGTTTAATTTAAATATTCATTTTTCACCTTGCAAGTTTGTAGTAGTTGTTTATAATATGAAATTCCAGGAACCACAAAATGATGGATCCCCAAAACCAGTAATACCACCAAAGAAACCAAAATGGAATATAGATCCTGAAATAAAGCAAGAAGTAGAGGACTCTGCAACACAAAACATTGAAGAATTTCACTCTTTAGACATTGACTTTGATGATGACTTCAGCAATGAGGCTGTGAATACTTCAAAAGAAGAATTACCAACTACCGAAAATACATTAACAGATGTTGCACATGAATTTTTGAATGAAGAGTTTGATTTACTTACTGAACCAAAAAAAGCTTCACCAAAAGAATTGAAACCCTTAACCAGTTCTTGGTCTGATCAGATGGGAACAAATCAAGATGTAATGTCAGTGCAAACAGATGGTCAGTTACCATTACATGTGAATGAAAATGGAGATAAATACTTAAGATTTTATTGGCTCGATGCATGGGAAGACCGCTTTGTGAAGCCAGGTGTAGTCTATTTGTTTGGTAAAGTCTATGTTAATCCATCAAATCAAAAAGCTGGCTGTGTGTCTTGTTGTGTTGTGGTAAAGAATGTCAATAGACAGATGTTTTTGCTACCAAGGGAATATGTAAGTATACTCAATAATTTAGATTAGAAAAATATTTTTCAATCCCTATTATTAATATTATAAATGCGAAAGTAACTGTCTGTCTGTCTCTCTGTTCCGTTTTCACGGAAAAATTACGGGACCAATTTGGCTGAAACTCAATACCTATATATATTTTTTCGCTGCCAAGGATGAACATAGAATACTTTTTATCCCGAATAATGGGTAGTTTCCGGGATAAAAATATAGTTGTCTCTCTTTTTGTTATGATTTCACGGAAAAGCTATTGGACCGATTTGGTTGAAATTCATTATACATGTAATTTTAATACCGAGGGTGGACAAGGGCTACTTTTCATCCCGGATAATGGGATAGATTTATGTAAAGGTAATCCCAGAAAGTAAGATAGGTTTTTGCCATTTTCGTCTTTTGGTTATTATTGTTACGAGCTACATGACTCGAATTAAAAATTCCGTTGGAACTACTATAGGATTTATTAGAACTGTACAAACACTTATAAAACAAAAACAAATAAAACTGAATGCAACCAGTTCACACTGCACGATTCAATGCAATTCGACACGCGTAAAATCCGTCGTCTATATCGCTAATCGAGAGTACTACAAACGTCTTACTCGTCTCGTAGTCGTCGCTTGACTGCCCGCCCCTCCATCCGGGCATTGTCTTATACTCACTACACAGTACAAAGAGATTGGCCGCGCGCACTGAGTTTCCGAGAAATAGTAATTTGCACACCTGCGAACGGCCACAAAGTCGAAAACAATAATGTATTGTCACTTTTGTCATTTATGTACTTTTCATAGACGGGGATAGATAAATAAAACTAGGACGGCTCGAAATAGAGGATGAAAGTTTGTATGAGACCAATCATTACTCAAGTTTATAGATATAAAAAATCATTGTCTCTAAAAAATGCGATAGTAACTCGATATGTCTATCTGTTAAGCTTTCACGGAAAACTACTAGGAATACTAGATCGGTTTGGTGTAATTTTGTTTAAATGTAGTTTTAATACCGAAAATGGACATAAATAATTTTCGTGCCGGGAGATGGGATAGTTTGCGATATAAAATGAAATTAATGATCAAGTCCAAATAGCACTAACATAAAAATTTAGTACAGTGTAACCTATATTAACGCCTGCTCTTTAAACAAGAGGCACCCACTTGAGTTTGACCCGCGGCGTAGCTGCGGGGTAAACTCTAGTAATTTTATATTACTTAATGCTATCCTTTAAGTATATATCTTATAAAAAAGTGAAGTATACATGCAGCTAAGTTCGTAACTGTACTGTGAAATCTCTGATAGCCCACACACCCCTCCCCATTCCTTTTATTCCATCCACTCAATCCAGCTCAGATTTGCAATAAAAAATAAATAAATAAAATTTTGTAACAACCTATGTAGAAACTTGATCCTGTAACCCTAGAGCAAACAGACCAGGAAGTATCAATGATGGATATGTATGAAGAGTTCAACACGTCAGTGGCCAGTGAACTCGGTCTCAAAGAATTTAAATCTAGGAAAGTCACAAAAAACTACTCTTTCAATTTGCCAGACATTCCAGCACAATCTGATTACTTGGAGGTCAAGTATTCTGTGAGTACATTTAAATCCATTTTCTATTATATTTTAACTTAAAAACTAGCATCGGATATTTTTTCTTGAAAACTTAATAAGTTATATCATATTTTTCTAGGCGACATTTCCACCCCCACCAACGAGCAAAAAATACCTAACATTCTCCCACATATTTGGGGCAAACACTTCGTCCCTTGAGACCTTTTTACTTGAACGTAAAATAAAAGGCCCTTGTTGGTTGGAGATCAAACACCCTGAGCATGTGCAAGCCAAAGTATCTTGGTGCAAACTAGAAGCATCTTGTGAGAAAATTGAACATATCACTGTGATTAGAAATGATAAAGATTTGGAACCTCCACCAATAGTTGTTGCTGCTGTAAGTATTTTTAAAGTATATAAAAATGTTACAGTTGATGAATTAATTTCTGGTGAATCTGTCACTTGAGCTTGAGGTAAGTCACTGTGAATACACCTATACATAGACTATAGTGAATAACTTTTCATTATTCACTATAGTCTAAGTATCTGGGAACAGATCAGACCCATAGTAGTCTGTTATACCTATATTACAAAAATAACTTGCTTACCTTGAGGATATAAAATTATACAATGTGTACATTTGTGTGCCGATTATTTAAAGATAAATGTCCCTGTTCATACAGGGTAATTTCTCTGCTTCTTGGTCTAGTGTTGGTTTACTTAATTCTAATACTTGGTGGTCCCAATCTCGATTTCCTTTACAGTAAGAATTGGATTTGATTGGGCGTTACTGGGAATCAGCCTCACTGTTGTTTTTTGTATGTAGCCTATAATAGAAAATTTGTATTAAAATTTGCAATGTGTGTGTGTATCTCACCGGATTTATTATTTGAATTTGCTATAATTATATAGTTCATTTAAACCCGCTCAGTAGCCTTCACGTGGTGCATTATCATAGGGACAAGTAGACAAAATTTCTAAAGTTGCATTTTCGGAATTAGCTAGTTCGAATTAGTACCCCTGATTTCATTTCCTTAATTCAATGTACAAACTCGAACTACAGATTTATTATATTACAGATAATTTTAGTCAAAAGTCAAAGTTACTAATAATCTCCTTTAACGAAGTATAATATTATAAGTAGCAACTAATAGTTTTAAATCGAAATAAAATTATGCAAGACCACAATTTGCAGATAAACATGAGAACAGCAATGGATCCAAAAACAAGGAAAACGAAAGTAGTAATGTTGAGCTGTTTGCAACATAATAGCTTTCCAATACACAAACCGCCCCCGAATCCGCCATTTCAACAACATTTTTGTGGTAAGATTCCTCCTACCTTCTACTCAATCGCTTAGTATATCTTTTACCACCACACTCGGAAAGATTAAAGAAAAAAAAATATATTTACGAGAAGCTGTATTTCCAATTATGTTTTTTAATAATAATATGTAAATTTCCTTTGTTGCAGTAATGACAAAATGCAACGAAATCTGGCCTCTAGATCTAAAGCAGTCATTACCCCAATATAAAGCAACTAAACTAACTAAATGCGACACTGAGCGCGAATTACTAAATTATTTTATGGTCCAGTTTTGGAAAATGGACCCAGATTTAGTCGTAGGCCATGATTTGCAGGGTTTCCAACAAGATTTACTTATTGGGAATATCTTAGACTTGAATATACCAAACTGGTCTCGGTTAGGTCGTCTTAAGCGGTCTGTTCCGCCGCAAAGAAAGTTTGCAGCAAAAGACGCATTTTTGGGGCGTTTAGTCTGCGATATTAAGCTATCTGCGATGGAACTCATGAGGGCTAGGAGTTTCGATCTAGATACTCTATGTGTCACTATATTAAAAATGAAGGAAGGAGAACGTGTTGAAATCTCTCTGGAGGACTTACCACGTTATTACGAAAACAGTCGAGATTTATTCCAATTGGTTTCATTGAGTATGCAAGATGCCTCTTATATACTTAAAATGATGTGTGAACTCAATGTGATACCGCTAGCGCTTCAAATAACACAAATTGCGGGAAATGTCATGTCCCGGACTTTAATTGGTGGCAGATCGGAACGGAATGAATTCCTTTTGCTCCATGCCTTTACAGAGAAAAATTATATAGTACCTGATAAAGTTTATGGTAAAAAACTTTCCACCGAAGAAGGTGATGAACAAGATGAAGCCGGAAATGCAATATCCAAAAAACAAAATAAAAAGAAAGCTGCATACTCGGGAGGTCTAGTTTTAGATCCTAAAAAGGGGTTCTATGATAAATTGATACTTTTGATGGATTTTAACTCTTTGTATCCGAGTATCATACAGGAATATAATATTTGTTTCACAACGATAAAACGTAAAATCACTACTGGATCAGATGAAGATATCGCGAACTTAATACTGCCAGGACCTAATATAGAACTTGGGGTCTTACCAACGCAAATCAGAAAACTTGTAGAAAGTCGTAGAGAAGTTAAAAAGCTGATGAAATCGCCAGACCTCCCTCAAGAACAATATATGCAGTATAATATAAGACAGATGGCTTTGAAACTTACAGCCAACTCTATGTATGGTTGTTTAGGTTTTACACATTCGAGATTCTATGCTAAACCTCTCGCGGCTCTGGTCACTATGAAAGGCAGAGAAATTCTGATGGACACGAAAGAGATAGTTCAGAAATCCAATTACGAGGTTGTTTACGGTGACACAGACAGTTTGATGATAAACACTAACTGCTTGGATTATGACAACGTTTTCAAAATTGGTGTAGATTTAAAAAAAGAGATCAACAAAAAGTATCGTCAAATCGAACTCGATATAGACGGAGTTTTTAGATACCTGCTTCTCTTAAAGAAAAAGAAGTATGCAGCCGTTTTGATAAGCAAGAATAAAAATGGTGAATTCGTTTTCACGCAAGAACATAAAGGTCTAGACATCGTCCGCCGTGATTGGTCACAATTAGCTGCCGAAGCGGGAAAGTTTATACTAAGTCAAATTTTATCAGAACAAAGTGCCGACGAGAGACTGGAGAGCATACAGACACATCTGAATAAGTTAAAAGAAGATTTACTTAATGGCAAAATGCCTTTGTCGATGTTAACGATAACGAAGCAGCTGACCAAAAACCCTAATGAGTACGCGGATAAAAATGCACAACCTCACGTGCAAGTTGCTTTACGACTTAATATTAAAAACAGCAGGCGGTTTAAAAAAGGCGATATAGTGCCTTATATCATTTGCGATGACGGAACTGCAAATTCAGCAACGCAAAGAGCATATCATATAGAAGAGTTGAAAAACTCTGAACACTTAAAAATTGACTATAAATATTACTTAGCACATCAATTACATCCTGTTATATCAAGGATATGTGAACCAATAGAAGGAATGGATCCGGCACGAGTTGCTGATTGTTTAGGTCTAGATCCGTCTGGTTACAGGCAAATATTGAGACGAGAGAATGCTAGCTCAGAAATTTATGAAGTTGAGAATGAACAAGAAAAATATAGGCAGTGCAAAGATTTCGTGTTTACTTGTGTAAATGATAAATGCAAAGTCAAGAATAACATAAGAGAGAGTTTCACAAAGTTAGATAAGGATAATGTAACATTTTTGGAGAAGTGTCAAAATGATAAATGTAGTGTACGTCCTGTGGATTATTTGGCCAGTATTCAGAATGCGCTAAGTTTGCAAATACGGGAATATCATGCGCAGTATTACAGCGGGTGGATGTCGTGCGAAGATCCGGGTTGTGGGTATCGCACAACGCGAATGCCGCAGACGTTCGCTGGCGGGTACCCTCTTTGCCGACAGTGCGAAAAGGGAGTCATGTTCAGAGAATATACTGAGAAAGATTTGTATCTGCAAATTAACTTCTTTTTGTTTTTATTTGATCTAAACAAGAATAATGCAACAAGTAAGTGAATTTTTCGTAATATTATTATGGTTTATTCTTTTTATATTTTTTTCAATATACAAAGTAAACTTTTCAATTAACGTTTAGTGCCAATACCGAATAAGGAATGTTTGTTTCAAAATCACTAAATAGCACCCGGGTACAAAAATTGATTTATAAAAAATCTAATTATGCATTATCTTTAATCAAAATCTTATCAGACTATTTAGCATTTTTGGGTTTGGGTCTGAAAATATACACAATAATGATGCATTTTAATTTTTATATAAGAGACTGTTCTTATAGTATATTCGCATCTATATGCGAACGTACTATAAGAATGGCCTCTTTGGAGAGGGGTATCGCTTGATGTGACAAGGGACAACGAGAGGTATAAAGTTTTATGGTTTTATTCATAGAGAGCTAGAGTAAGTTTTAACGCTTTCAAACTTACTCTATGAATAATGCCGTTAATTTCTAGAACTTATTAATTCAGCATGGCACTCCTAAGTTTACGGGGTACATAAAAATTTGCATAATCATAGTTTCCTACCACTGAACTTCACAAAATAGACCAACTTTTGTAATTTACATTATTGCATTACTTTTTCTTTAAAATGATGCAGCAGAAAAGCAGACAAATTCAGACACACCACAGCCCATCTAATGAAAATTAATTATCATCAGTTATGACCATTTACAAACAGGTTTTGCCAATGAATACTTTGTTGTCTCAAACCAGTCTTATCTATCTAAGGAATTTGAAAACAAATCTTATAAAACTCGATACTATATCAATATGAGAGAACATCGTCCTCTATTTACTGGCTGATATTATTACTCTCTGGCGTATCTTTCTTTGTAGCTGTAGTTGTATATTTGTGGGTATATTAGGAATATTGACCAATTAAACCCAGTGTGCGACAGAAAAGCATTTAATATTAACACAATTTTTATACCAAATGTTACAGAATTAAAAAGAGCATATCTTTCACTTAAAATATAAACCACATATTGTATGTATGTATTTACATTACACGATGTAACCGTACACCATACAGGTCCATGGGCGCGAGTTCAGTTCTCGCCAATCACACACACCTGTCTTAGAACTCGAATAGACATCCAGTTTAACCAAATCATATTAAGTTTTATTTGATGTTAGACATTCACCCTGCATATATATTGAGTAAAAATATATATCTCATAAAACTACGTTTTAACGGTTTTAAGCGCGGTAATTTATTTGATTTTTGTTACTCCGACGTTTCGGCTACTTTTCAGTGGCCGTGATCACGGAAGACAAAGAAGAAAATATATATATATCTTTGGTAAACAGAATTATCTTATAAATTATTTACATTCAAAGTACAAATTGTGTAATTCCATCTTATTCACTGACCCTATGTAAACCTAACATATAATTACATCACAGTTGCGAGTTATTTTTCATGTGTTCTGGAAATATTGGAACATATTGCATTAGGATCTAAATTCTATATGGATCATCTATAACATTATAAGATTTCTAAATATGCAGTTTAAAATTATGGAGAACACGAATTTTTTTAGGTTTCTTGTCAGTTTGTCTGTTTGATCGAAATTCATGTAAAAACTACTGGGGCGATTTTGATGCTGTTTTCGCTGATCGACAGCAAATTCTTAGGCCTAAAATCTACGCTGCTTTTTATATTGGTAATCCCGCGGGGATTTTTCTGGGAATGATTTAAAATGGCCAAATTAAAAAAAAACGTATTCCAATGTGAATTTTTCACTGATCGATAGCAAATTTTATGTAATAAAATGTGTGATATATTTGTTCCCGGAAGCAGTTTGTAGTTTTTCGGATGCATAAAAATTAGCTTCCGTCACAGTTTTCATTAAAACGATAGCTTACATTCTTTTTTAAGTGCTGCAGTACTTTGTGTTCCGAAAATCCTGGGGAATTTCAATTGAAGCGTGGACGAAGTCACGGGCAAATCCTAGTATCACATACAAATCTACAATCCATGCAGGACCGGAGAAAGAATACTAGTTCTTACAGCCAGGCGGCCTGTCGTAAGAAGCGACAAAACAACGCGCAGCCAGGTAGTAGGACATTAGCCAGTCTGGACAGCTGCCAATCCTAGTCTAGAGTATGCCACTATATATAGCAACCTTGGATTGTGTTCCGACAGCAGTAACCTAGTTCCAGTCTTCCCTTCCAGGCTGGCAGCACAATAGCCCTTCAGTGTTGCAAATGTCCATACGCTTAGGTAACCACTAGCTCCTCCAGCGTGTCTGCAGTATTCCAGCAACAAAAGAATCTGAAAAACGATTACGACAATTCAATGTAATAAATAATAGCTGTTATTGTTCTAATGCTACTTACTTATAGTTATTGACTGTTTCATACCAGATATTATATATATTACCATTAACGGGTTTAATGCGTTATTTGTGATGTGACATTGTTGTTGACTGTGAATTACGTTAAATATTAACAGATAACATATGTATCAACACTACTGTAGCTATTAATTAAAGGTGTTATTTTTAATGCTATAAACAAGTCGTATTTGGCCACAATCAAGAACAACATTATTTAGATGAAGCGAGCGTAAGGGAAACTGTTATTAATCGTGTTCTTTGATCTCTTTCAGAAACGAAAATGTCTCCACAAATAGTCTCGGCATCCCAAATACTAAAGGAAATGGTCGAGGACTCATTATCACACTCTGCGTACGCCACAATTGATCTATCGAAATTATTTCGATTTTTCACGTTGGACACTTCATCTGGCAAACAGTTAAAATCTGAACCAATAGAAATCGATGTTCTTCCTGAGACCGAACAGATAGACGCATTACTAGAATTAGGCACCTTTTAACATTATCATGTTCACCTCTCGCTTTGTAAATATGTGAAATAAACTATGTATGAAATTTACATTTATTTTCGATTTATACTGTCTAAGCAATTGTAGTGTACCAACTAGAGCTTCCAAAAATCGATAAGTATATAATGTCGCAACTGTCTATAGGCGATGGTAACCACTTTCTATCACGTGGGCCGTCTGCCTGTCTGCTGAACTCGTGCAATAAAAAAATATATGGCATAATCTACACCATTGTTAGCACACCCCATTTAATTTACTAGGATAAGCCCACTACTTTGTCCACGCTTGACTTGAAATTCCCGGGACACAGCATTTAAAAAGAATATAAGCTATTCTGTTAGTGGAAACTGTCGGAATAAACTAATTTTGATAGTAATAATGCACCCGAACAAACCGCTACCGGGAAAATTCCCACGGGATCCCCGGATTTTACATAAAATTTGCTATCAATCAGTGAAAAACTCGCATTAGAATTTATTTTTTTTCAAATTGGCCATTTTTAATCATTCCCAGAAAAATTCCCGGGATAAAAGTAACGCAGATTTTAAGTCTAAGAATTTGCTGTCGATCAGCGAAAACTACATCAAAATCGGTCCAGTAGTTTTTACGTGAATTCCGAACAACTGTTTGTTGTCTGTACAAGAAATCTAAAAAAATTGCATTGTGTTCTCCATCATTTATATAGTCTATTCCAATTGGGTTTTTTTTTAAATAGCTTCAATGTACAACACGGCATGTTTAGAATTTTATATCATAGATTATGCAAAACATCAAATCTTATTTTTTTCAATTTAATATTATTGTATGGTTACAAAATAAAATATATTAATGTTGTTTAATATTCATGAATAAATTGACAGGGTGCCAATCACTTGGAATTAATAATTACCTTACATACCATATTTCATCATAGACTATCAAAAATTATAAGAACAAATTCGCAATTACATTCGCGAACAATAGAAGCTCTTTCTATCGCTCGCTCTCCTGTAACTTTGAAAGGGAATGAATTTAACAAGTAAATATTAAGTGCATGTCACTCAACTTCCACGGTATTTCTATATAAAACCATAAAGAACATTTAAGCAAAAATATCCTATATCTCAATAACTATTCTAGATGTATTATTTAAACCAATTTTCATCGATCAGTTACTTACATATACGACGGCCATCCGGACTCTAAAAAATCATCTACGGACATGAAAACGTGTCAAATAACGTTATCGGCACTTCATCGAGAACTTTGGATATCTCCTCCACAATAGGATCGTAGTCGTCATCATTCCAATTAGTGATAACGTCTAAAGTTCCAGTACTTTTGGGTCCATTATCATTTTTCTTCGAGGTAACCGCGCTTAAGCATCGGCTAAGTCGTTCGACGAGCGCCGGTTCTTTCACCACTAGTCCCTCGATGAACTCTATCAGCTTTTCTTGTTCTTTGAGCGATAATTCGTTAAAGTTCTGCAATAACATCTCCAAGTCGGAATCTGTGAGGTTGTATGTAGTGTCGATCGCCCGCCTCTTCGCTTCCGCCATTACTACGATGGTATCTACTATTTGTGCAAGTTCCTTTGTAGATACATTTGTCTTCCCTTGGGAGACAAGCTCCTCTGTCAACTGCTGGGCGATCTGTGCTCGGTCCACTTGCTCCACTGGTAGCTGTAATATAAAATTATTAAATTAACATTTCTATCTTTATACGTTAAAGCTTTTAGAGATGCGGACACATATTACAATAAATTCTAATCTTTTTCATATAACATATCAGACTTTAAAATAACGTTTTATCTTCTAATTTTTAAAATATGACAAAAACAATTTTTATTACCTTTCAAAAATAATTAATGTGCTATTTGACTCCCTTTTACTTGTTACTTATGACGTAAAAGTTCATATTCATAGAGGTACAGTCGCAGTACGAATAGGTTCGTCACCTTAAAGTCGACTTTTGCTTGCACCAGTACAAGAAACAGTATTGCCAACATTTTAAGAAATGTTACGTTTATAAAATATTGAAACGTGAAAAAAGAAAATTGCAATATTGACAATGACAGACACTGAGATTAACAATAGTTTTAATCATCAGAAACAAAGAGAATATAATCACTACGCTTATCATAAATATTAAAACAAAGAAAAAGATTTTACATCTCTAAAAAATCTTTTAGATAAGATGGATAATCAAACAGCTTTGATATAAATAATTTGAAACTTTATTGTCAAACAATTAAACATAATTTTCTGTGGAACAGTCTGTTCTGTGACTTAGTTTGAAGAGGTAACATGTGCTCGCAGAACGTTAAATGAGTCAATTTGAAAACTGCCGAACCTTTTCGGACCACAACTGTACATTCGTATATATATTTAAATTTTTTATGAATATAAAAGTGGGAATTTGATGGCTAAAGGACCCGTGTTTCACTACGATATACTCGAAAATGACATGATTAGAAGTAAAGCAATTAATTATCTTTTATACAAGCAATAAATAACAAAATATTGATTAAGTCTAGTACTGTGTTTCTTGATGAATCCGCAATTGTTGCTGCACCCTCTTTTGCATGCTACATTTTTTATTATAATCATTCCTAGACAGGAATATCCTTCTATGATAGAAAACACAGTAAGGGCAAGTTCACATGAGGTCAGACCGACAATTTTACCGGAACGACAAAGGTGTCGGATTCATATTGGCATATATATTTCAATAGCGCTTCGTAACGGCCGACTTTCAGCGACGATTCCTGTTGGGTCGGTTACAATATTGGCATACTGCTTTGTATAGCGCCGTTCACACTTATCGACTCGTAGCGCGTGCCCCGTTCTCGCCAGCAGTTTCGCCGGCATGTAAATACATATAAACATGGATAGCGAAATAAATATAGTAGTTTTGATTTCTCTTGTGAAAGACAGGAGTTTACTGTGAGATAATCACTTCTTAATTCGTTTATTAACGTTTAAAAAGTTCCAACTTTATTTCCTCGGCAATGATTGGATGTACTCAATATTTCCTTTTTCTGTTCTTCTGTTTTCTATTTAAATACCATATTACAATTATAACGTCGTCGTCTTCCATTGTATACAAAAGCCAACTTCCAACTGACTGAATGTTCATATTAGGTCGGGCCGGTAGCTTTAATGTGAACAGCAATACCCGATAGTCTGCCAACGTTAAAACTGTTGGTCTGACCTAATGAGAACCTAGCCTTGTAGCTTGTTCCCACTTGTCAGTCGTCAGACCCGATCGAAGCTGGGCCGCGCGATACATATACGTGCGCGATCTGCGGCAGAGACTAGCTAGCGACGGGCCGAAGAAGGGGCGGGGGGGGGGTATTTGCCGGGCCCAACATCCGACAAGTGTGAAATACGTCATACTTATAGGCGAGCAATATCCGACACGATATTTTTACGGACATAGAGGGCGGGCAAAACACTCATCATTTTTGGTCGGCGCTGACTAAAAAACGGTGTCGGGTAAGTGTTGCAAGATTCATATAAAATGTGCTGCCACTAGTGCAACCGATTTTTTTGTCGGGGCCGACCCCGACAAGTGTAAGCGGGCGGTAAAGGTTGTAAAGTTCCCCTTACCCGTTGCGTGCTGAACTTGAAGTCGTCTGTCTCTTGTCGAGTACCAACTACCTTGGAGGCCGATGCTCTTTGTTCAAGGTGTTCTTCCGAGGAATTCGCTTTTTCCTATCGAGAACATAATAAGTTAATTTAAATTATGACAGGTCCAGGTGATGAAAGGTCTATTGTATATTAATGTAAATCCTTAATAACGAAACATCATGTTTAGACTTTAGACTAAACAAACAACTTTAGAAAAAGAATGAGATCATAAGATATTACATATCAGAAATGAATGTATAGTACGAATAGTTCTGATCCCGCAGAATGGAATGGACCTATTTTCATAAGTAAAATATTATTGAGCAACATGTAATAAGCAAAATTTATGTAAAAGAATAACATAAACAAATGAATATAAATAATACTACTGGGCTACGTCACTTACATTATTGTTGTCCATAGCTCGTGCGAGCAAGTCCACGACCTTGGAGCCGTCGCTGCCGAAGCAATCTTCGAGGGCCTGGACCAGCCGCAGCGCGGCCGCGCTCTTGTCCCGCGCCCCCGAGGCCCGCGGCGTCATGCCTCCCACCAAAGATCCCGCGGAGTCGATACCACTGTCGTAATCCCTACAAGAAAGGTTGTCCTTAGCGTGATCGAATATAAAATATGAACACACACTAAAGCTAGAACTACATTAGAAAGACGCACACATCAGTGACGCCTTATGCGTAGAAGATAGGTGTGCATATCAAATCCACGTGTCTAAAGACGTGTGTCGCGCATTTAACGCTGGTCGTAGCAAATTGTTCTCTTCGTCAACTACTCTGATTTTTAATTACCTGGCCTAAAATGACAGCTGCGATCAGTTTTTTTTTCTGTTGCAAGCTTGGAGCAGTGTTGTAATATGGCTCATTCATATGTTGACTTAACAACTCACCACTGTGAGTTGAATTAACAACTATAGAACGACTAATTTCTATAGAAATTCTATAGGATTCAACTCAGTGGGGGGGGCGGATTTGTCCTTCCCGGCCGTGGTGAAGTCCATGGTCGGGAGCGCCGACGCGTAGGATGCAGGCGCCCCCTTGTGCGAGACTGTAACGTCCGGAAAGGACGCGGCGGAGCGAGAGAGGGAGCAGACCACCACGCTCCCCTCCAGCCAGAGCCGGCGGCGGCGACGGAGGATCGTCCAAGACGACCTCAAGCCGTCGTAGGCTACAGCCGTGCGGGCTACTGACTGGGAAACCGAATCCGCACCGCCCGCACATAAAAGCCGGAGAGGGACGCGAGCCGATCCGCGACCTGGAGACCCAGCTCTCCAGCTAACAAATGGTGGGACCAGCCTGTAAAGTAATAGTCTATGCAAGCAAACCCGGACAAGGGCGCTAAAGCATCGGACAGTTTACTAAAACTGTCCGATCCTCCAGCGTCCCTAACAACGGCCTGGCAACAGCACTTCATACATGAGGTGCTAGTGCCACCCCGTCCTGGCTAATCTCACCCACGGACCGTAAAACTTTAACGTTCGATTTTCAAATGTTTAACTTTTGAATCGTGCATATAGAAACTTGGTCAGCTATAAGTAATAAAAAAAATAAACAAAAACAAAACCGACGTCACACTAAAAACCAAAATATAAATATTTAACACACTTCTTTGTACGACATCTCCTAGTTGGTGTCAAGTAAAATATTAAAATTACTATATTTTGTAAATTTGTTGTTGTTCTTTTATATTTTACTTGGCACCGACTTCGAGATGTTGTAGAAAGAAGTCTGTCAAATATTTATTTTTTGGTTTTTATTGTGAAGTCAGTTTTGTTTTTGTTAAAAAAGAAATTATTTTTTGCTTTTTAGTTGCGCAAATACTTTAATAGGTTTAGAAATAATATGGCACTTTAGAACTATAGAGACCTAATTAGAAATATCAAATTCTTAATTTTTTGGCTCATTTATATATGCTAGATATTAAAATCCAATTACTTAAAATTTTGATTTAGGTCTGTATAATGTTAAGCGTGCGATATATTAAGCATTGTAGAAATTGTACAACTGACACGAGTATACATATTTGCCATCTCACTTTTCGGTGTATATGCTCTTCAACAAGGGTTGCTCTCGATTTCCTTGCAATCCAGAAATCAGATCCTGATTTGGTGAGTATGGGACCATCTCGCGAGTTAAAAAAACAATTTTAAAATCGGTCCACAATTGACGGATAAATCAAGTAACGAACATATGTACAAAAAAACCCATACAGATGAATTGAGAACCTCCTCCTTTTTAAAGTCGGTTAAAAAGGTAAATGAGCAACTCTAACATACAGAAAATAGCAAAACACTGGAGTAAGATAAAAAAGGTACCTTTAAAAAATGGAGTCCAACTTACCTTTGAATGGGACTTCTCGAACGACTGTGGTCAGACCACAGCGGGGATCGACGTGAAGCATGCCTACGTTTCATGGAAACATCAATTATTTCTATTAATATTGTGTATTTTCAACTGTTAAGTGTTATCAATAGGACAATAATATTTTCTTAAGTTTCGCGACTTGTATACATAATAAAACTACGTTTTAACTAATAATTTTTGTTATTCCGACGTTTCGGCCACTTTTTAGTGGCCGTGATCACGGAAAACAAAGATGTCAAGTGTCAGCGAGTATTGTTAAAGATTTATTTAGCCTACCGCCAACTTGTTCGTTTTAATTATTTAGTTTTAATTTTGTTTATGGTTATTATTTACTCTATGGGAGCCTAATCTAATTTACCACCGCTTCGCAACATGTTATGGCTTGAAGAGAAGAAGCGGTGCAAGAAACTCTTCAACAAAGATACCTAGCTCTAATAATTTTATATAATATTAAAATGGGTGGAAGGAAAAATAAAATAAATTATCGGGCACATTTGCATTTGTGCGGTATAAAACGATAGCCTGTTTGAGAGAGGGGGCCAGTTGAGCGACAACTACGATCTAGGCGTGACGTGTGTACATTCGGGAATCTAATATGGACAGACTTTGCGCGTTTTATTGAATTACGACCGTCTGCATTAAATTTGGATTTGTTGTGTTCGGTTATATTTGTACCCGTGTTATACGTATTTGTATAGTTCTAATAAACTCTATAATAATTCCAACGGCATTTTAATTCGAGTCCCGCTAACTCGTAACAATATTCTTGTTTTTGTCGCCCATCGCGTCGCGCTTAACTGTCGGTTACAGCGACAAGGGTTTTATTTTTGCCATTTATTAAAGTATTCTTCTTGCATTAAATTCATATTAAATCCTATATAGAAAGTACTTACCCTTCGTCGTAATCCAAAATAATATTACGTCTATCCGACGACCTGGGACGCAAGTACGGTGAGCGACACCTGTGCTCAGGGGACCACTGTCTATCCGGTGATCGTCTCCTGGCTTCCAGTCGCTTTATATCCGGTAACCGTCTTTTTGCCTCCGCTCTTTTTCCATCTGGTGTTCGTGGTCTGGACATCGGCGACGTACTCCGCTCCAGCGACCGTCTTTTGGCCTCCCATTGCCTTATTTCTAGCGATCGTCGCCTATCATCCACTGGTGCTCTTTTGGCCTCAAGTATCCTTACATTTGCCGATCGTGGTCCCTGTATATGAGACCCCTTCTGATCCAGCGACCTCTGCATAGGTTCCGGCTGCCACTCTATACCCTTTGGCGCCTTGCGCTCCGGAGTTAGGGACTTCTGCTTCTCGTCCAAACACATTGTATCAAGCGGTGACACGCATAGTTCCCTGTATACTTCCATCCCTTGGACTCGCAATTTCTCTTTGTGTAAATCCTTCATACGATCCATCCAAAATACTATCCATTCGGACTTAAAGTCGTGTTTCGATGGATCTATGCCCTCTGAAATATGTTAAATATTTGGGGATTAATAAATTAAATCTTTATTGTTCAACATAAACTTAAATAGTTTCTATGTATATTATGGAACAACCAGGGGTCTTATCACTCCTAGTGATTTTTTCCAAATAATGTATGTAGTAACCAAAGAGATTTTAAAAAAATAACCAAAGTTTTACAAAGTAAGAATTTATTCAAAGTTGAACAATGCATAGAAAGATAACACTAGTCGACAAGGCCGCCTATTGTTTGACAAGAAATTATTCTAAAATACTTTTGTAATCGTTTATTTTGATGTGCAGTAATCAGTAGTGTTATTTAGCTAAAAATAATATATTAGTAGTATAAAAAATAGACGAAATTGATATTACTCTTGATCAGAATTTAATATATTACTAATATTAAGTAGTGGTATTAAGTATGTATATATAAATCCCTATTAATATTATAAATGCGAGAGTAACTCTGTCTGTCTGTCTGTTCCGTTTTAACGGAAAAACTACGGGACCGATTTGGCTGAAACTCAGTATATGTCTATTAGGTTGGGGAAAAAGTTTCTTCGCATTTTATATAAAAATTCAAAAGGTTCTTTTATAAAGATTATTTACATTTGACTAAAGTATGTAAGTGCCATTTTGTTGGATAACTTTTTGCCATCTTGTAGGTAGGGACGTGATCCCATTGCTATAAAAATGTTGGGGGTTCTGATCAAAAAACTGCGACAAGTGGTTTTGGCAGTCCTCTCGTGATGTTAACCTGACACTGCCTAAGGAATTCTGCAGAGACCGAAACAGGTGAAAATCTGAAGGTGCAAGGTCAGGACTATACGGTGGATGCATTAACACCTCCCAGCCAAACTCTCGTAATTTTTGGTGTGTGGCTAAAGATGTGTGAGGTCTAGCGTTATTATGGTGAAAAACCACACCCCTTCTGTTGATTAATTCCGGCCGCTTTCTCTCAACGTTTGCTTTAATCTCATCAGTTGTTCGCAGTACAGTTCAGAATCGATGGTCCTGCCTGGCGGTAACAGCTCATAATGAATAATGCCCTTCCAATCCCACCATACACACAGCATCACCTTGTTGCGAGTTAACCCGGGTTTCGCCACAGTCTGTGAAGCCTGACCGGCCTTTGACGACGATTTTTTTCGCACGTTCTTGTCGTACGTGATCCACTTTTCATCATCAGTTATCAGCTTCTTCAAAAATGGTTCGGTTTCATTACATCGTAATAAAGAATCACAAATGAGTACACGGTTCATTAGGTTTCTTTCAGTGAGCTCATGAGGCACCCAAATATGGAGCTTTTTTGTGTACCCAGTTTTTTTCAAATGCGCCAAAACCGTTTTGTGGTCAATTCCCAGTTCTCCAGCTACATCGTAACTACTAATATGCCGATATTGCTCCACTTTTTCAAAAATGGCATCAATTTTGTCCGTAACAGGGCGACCAGAGCGACGTGCATCTTTGATATCAAAATTTACGGATTGAAAACGCTTAAACCAAATTTGCGCTACTCTCACAGATACTGCATTAGGTCCATAAACATCACAAATTTTTTTGGCGGCTTGTGTTGCATTTTTACCTTTTTTGTAGTAAAATTTTAAAATGTATCGAATTTCTTCATTAGATTCACTCATTTTAACAATAATAAAACAAATGAAAATCATACATTTTCCTAATTTGAATTTGGAATTGTCTTCTTTATAATTAAAACTTTTTAATGATACCAAAACCAGCCAGATACAAATGGTATAGCCGAAGAGTTCTTATTACAAGTTCATACATACTATATGCGAAAAGACTTTTTCCCCAACCTATTATTTTCGATGCTGAGGATGAACATAGGATACTTTTTAACTCAAAAAACAGGATATTTTCGGGGATAACATTTTTTTGTCTCTATTTGTTATGTTTTATGGAAAAACTATTGGACCGATTTGGCTGAAATTCGATATATACGTAATTTTTATACACAGGGTGGACAAGGGATACTTTTCATCCCGGATTTTTTAAAGGTTATCCCAGAAAGTAACATAGGTTTTGTTTTCTTTTTGTGATTTGTCATTTTCGTTGAATTGGTCATTTTGGTTGATTTAGTAATTTTGGTCACTGGTCATTTTGGTCGATTCGGTCATTTTGGTCGAGTTGGTCATTTTCGTCGATTCGGTCATTTTGTTCCATTCGTTCATTTTAGTCCATATGGTCATTTTGGTTGATTTGGTCCATTTGGTTATTTTGCTTGATTTAGTCGATTTGGTTATTTTGGTCAATTTAGTTGATTTGGCTATTTTGGTCGATTTGGTCATTTCGGTTGATTTGGTCATTTTGGTTATTTTCGTTGATTTGGTCCTTTTGGTCGATTTGGTGTAATTTTGTGCCTATGTAGTTTTAATAACGGAAATGGGCATAGATACTTTTTATCCCGGGAGATGGGATAGCTTGTCATATAAAATGAAGTGAATCGTCCAAGGGCAATTAGCACTAACATAAAAATTTAATACAATGTAACCTGTATAAACGCCTGCTCTTTAAACAAGAGTTACGCACTAGTGTTTGACCCGCAGCGTAGCCGCGGGTTAAACTCTAGATTTACATAAACATCAGTATTGTAACAGCCTCTTAGGGATTCGGACGTTTTATTTATGAAAAGGATTCCTAATATTTTCAAATACAGAATGAGGCAACCGTTCTTATGCCTAGAGACGTCTTATATTGTAAAAACAAATATATCTTATTGTGTGAATATTCTCTGAGATACATAATATACAGATTTAATCATTTATGTTACGTGTTTCCCTCGTTTGAACGACTCCGGGGTACTTGCAAAGCGAGACTCGACATCGGGGCCGCTATAGTATTTCATGTTTCCCCACAGTATATCATAAATTTGTCACTTGTGATATTTTCACTTACTGCTTATTATCTCCTTATAACGCCTTTTCCAGAACTGCGAGCACTCCTCGGCGTACATAGGATGTTGCTCGGGGTACTTCTTAAAGTAAGTGTAAGTCTTTTTCATTGCATTCTGAATCCTTTCGCATTTCTCTTTTGCTAACTGTATCTTGTATGTGTAGTTTAGTGACTTCTGCAAGATAAATCTATATTTATATATCCATACCTTGAGTATATACCACGAGATTTTATGTATTCAAATTATATATCGACGCCCTCGTGCAATAATCCCGTAATGTACTATTACTGATTTTTAATTTCAGATTTAGCATCTATGACTTGGATTCCATGTACTTTGCAATTTTTCAGATTTATTATTATTATTATTTATAAAAAATATCCTCATACGATTTTTATTGCACGGAACTTTTTCAAATATTACATTTTTAATTTCGTCTCTGTTATTTGGTTAATAATATTACTGTAAAATTGGTACATGGTATTTACCATCTTCTGAATATTTAGGTTGCACGGCAATAAGTCAGTAATAGAATATAACAGTTCCTCGCTTGAGTGACAGTTTGTTAAATAACACAGTAAATAAATATAATTGTGCAATAAAGTTTGACAAAATTAATTTTATTTCTTTACGAAAGTAAGATACAGTTTCTGTTATAATGTTACAGAGACATTTTACATAATATGTATTTTTAGGAACTACATAAGTTTGTGAGTATATATTATAATGCTGATACTAGAAAGTATTACTATAAAAAATAACTTGTAAATGTTTTCATAATAATGATTTGTTGACAAGACTAAAAGACACAAAATATTTTTTTCCTGTAAAGTTTTAGTTTTTCGAATACTGAATTAATGCATGGGGGCATGGATATATCCAAATACTACGAGATACCCATTGACTAAACAGAATTTCCTTATTGAGATGATGTAAAAAATTTGTAATAAAGTCCGATTTAAATTTGTATTAATTAGTCAAGTAGTTGAGAATATGTCCATATCATCGTTTGGAAAAACACCTAAAAAATGGAACTTAGTTTAAATAAAAATTTTGGAATTTAAACTGTTATTAGACAATATTTTCTTAATTTTTCGCGACTTGTATACATAATAAAACTACGTTTTAACGGTTTTAAGGGCGGTAATTTATGTATAGGTGTTTGCTGAAGAGTTTCTTGCGCTGCTTCTACTCTTCAAGCCATAACATGTTGCGAAGCGGTGGTAAATTAGATTAAGCTCCCATAGAGTAAATAATAACCATAAACAAAATTAAAACTAAATAATTAAAATGAACAACTTGGCGTTAGGCTAAGATAAAACTTTAACAATACTCGTTGACACTTGACATCTTTGTCTGGCCACTGAAAAGTGGCCGAAACATCGGAATAATAAAAATCAAATAAATTACCGCGCTTAAAACCGTTAAAACGGAGTTTTCTTATGTTATTAGATAACTTACCTCCTTTTCAGAGTTGGCGTTCCTGGAGCTGGTCGGCGATAGCTCGCGGTGCGGATACGGCTCGAAACGTAGTTTTTCATAGTCTTTAGGTCTAAAAGCATAAGGTTACGATTCCATATCCCAGATTTTTGCATGAACCGTAATCTATAATTAAGCTTGATTTACATTAGTTAGGAAGCGAGTTAAATTGTGAAACTGACGAGTGACGCCCTCGTATGATTATTTGAACAGAAAGCCAGTTAAGTTAAAAGTTTTTGATTGATGGCCGATTCCTATATTAAGTTACTATTTATCCACTTGCCATTCCATCGGTTGAATTTTAACACGCTTTCTTAACTAATGCCACTGTAAATCAGGGTTTATATATATCACTTTCACTGCAAGTACCTAATTAAATAATAACCAGTTTTTATTAATATAAACTTCGCATAAAAATTAAGGGAACAAAAAAAATATTGAAATCTTTAGATTTTTTACAGGCTGTAAAACTTGAAGAAAATTTATCGTACAGCAAATAAAAAAAAACAAATTGTAGCTTGAAGTGTCTAGTTTTTGGATCTGGACTTCGAAATTGTTCCTAATTTTTTTTCGAGTAATCTTGAGAAAACCACGGGCACAAATAAAATCTTTTTTTTTTTTTGTTTTTTCTAAGTCCATAGACCGGAATTTTTTTTTAAAGATCTCGATACGAGCACCTCTCGCTGAGATATCGGTCTTTGATTCTTTGAAAGAATCATTTTGCCTATGATTATCAATATCTCAGCAACCATGATCGCACAGAAAATTAAAGATGCGTTTCGAAAACTTGAATAAACTCTCTACAAGGATTAGTCATTGATTTTTCAAAAAAAAAGTTTATTTTTCAATTATTACATGAATTTCAAAAAGCAGTTTATGTACTTTTTTAGAAAATCTAACGCTTAATAAAAAATATCGAGGTAACCACTAATATTAAGTGTGGCTTTTACATTTCAACATACCCACAAAAACCCTACAGATTTAAATTTAATTCAGCCTGCTGTTCTTTTGTTTCACTCGATAGAATTTTTGAAAAAATTAACGTAGCAATATTTTTCCGCTAAAAGTTCTTAATCTTATCAAAAAGATAAAAAAATCTATTAATTCATTTATGCCCGGTTTCAATATTACAAAAACGAATCGTTTTTGATACCGACGGTTAGAATATTACCGCCTGGTAACTCTACTGTTGTTTCTGTAATGAACTGTTCGTAACTAGTTACTCATGAAAGTACCAACTACCGATGGGAGGGATTTTCTAACCGATCAGTGGACTTTTTGTATGGAAACGACAAATTAAGTTTTTCTATATTATAAACGCTGGTTGTCAACACTACTATTCGTAGGAATGTTATTACCGCCCGATTTCGGCCAGTTTTGTTTGTTTGTCGAGGTTGCCAGTTTATTTGTCATTATTAATAGGTGAATTTAAATTAAATTAAACCCTAATTTTTTACTTCTTCTTTTAACTTGGATTTAATTATTATTTATATCTTTAAAATTTGATATTTTTACCTTTAACAGTTCTAATTCCAATTCCAATATTGCTTCACTATTCATCCCTATTAATATTATAAATATGAAAGTAACTTTGTCTGTCTGTCTGTAACAGATAGACAAAGTTACTTTCTGTCATCAAGAAAGTATATATACTTTTTTGATGCCGAGGATGAACATAGAATACTTTTTATCCCGAAAAATGGGATAGTTTCGGGGACAAAAGTATATTTTTCTGTTTGCCTGTAATGCTTTCACGGAAAACTATTGGACCGATTTGGCTGAAACTTGGTATATAAGTAAGTTCAATATCTAGGAGAGATATGTCTCTAAAGTATACTATGGGATTAAACTAAAGTATCTTATGGGATACTTTTCATTCCGGAAAAGAGATAGTTTGGGATAGATTTATGTAGTTTATCCCAGAATGTAGGATAGGTTTTGTTTTTTGTGATGTCGTTTTCGTAATGTTCGTAATTTTCGTCGACAAATATTTATAACAACAAAGTTCTCAGTTGTTGCCAGCACAGATAAAACTTATATGGTTATTACCACCTTTCTAAAATAAGGTCAAATGTTCCAAAGTCATTAATTAGACTACAGTTTTTTGTTATTTTTGAGCTACACCTGCGATAACGTTATAATTATCGATTGTGACCTAATGCATCTGCTAATGCGTGAATAATTATAACATTATTAATAGATAACGTATTAGTACGCACTAACTGTCAATATTTAACTTCATTAATAATAAATTGCAACATCACTTCAAATAACACATTAAATCCATCGCTACATCTGAATGAAACGGCCGCTTTACAAAAAGTTCCCTAAAACAATTGAATGAAAACAAAAAATCCGACAAAGTTCCCACAAAGTTTACGTCATTTGACTCTGGAGCCACAAAAACCGTTGTTTTTTAGCCTTAACTTATTTAAAAAAAATTGCGATCGGAAACCACAAATCCCTATAACTAGCGAAAAATTTCTGAAGTGACGAACACCGTTTCATCTTTTTTTTACAACAAATCCAATGACATTGGAATAATCATTATTCAAAAAGTTTATATGTTGTTTACATTACTGCGTTTTGTTCATGCAACATTTATATAAAATGGCTCTGTAATTGTAAGTATTATTAAAGCAGATTGACTGAAAGCTTGATTTTTAATGACAATCGTATATCACAAATAGTCACTTCTTTTAAAAATGTATTTATTTTGTAGTTATACGTCAACTCATTGAATTACGTTGCGTGTTGTTGTTACTAGAACTATGTTGCGTTAGGAAAACGCTTGGGAGGGAATTGGTAACTGATAACGGACAGTATTTCTAACTGACAATGAGCTTGTGAAACACTCGTATAGCCCTCTCAACCATCGGTTATTGGTAGCTTCAAAATCAATCAGTTACTATTACAGACAACTGACGGTAAAATATAGAAACCGGGGAGTTAGTTTCTTAGAATTGAAAACTATCTATATCATATTCTAGACTAATAATTATAGGGTAAACTATACTATTGATGGCGTCGCACCAGTGATTATAATAATATTATTGTATGGCTACAAAATAGAAAATATTATCAGTTTTTTAAACAGCTATACTACAATTAATCTGTAAATGGTTCGAGTTTGTACAATGCGTTTAAAAATGTGAAAAAAAATCAGGGGGGCTAACTCGAACCAGGAGATGTCGAAAATACAATTTTTAAAATGTTTGTCTGTCTGTCTGTTAGAGCATACTTAACAAATTTAATTGAAACTCTGCAAAGAGCTAGCTTATATCCCGGAGCCTAACTTAGGATACTTTTTATCCCGATAAATGACGTGGTTTCCTTGGGATAGACGAAAATGGCGAAAAATCTTGGTACTGCGATTGCATGTTTTATTGGGAACTATCGAACGTATATGATTGAAACTTGACATAGTGATGGCTTATAACGCCGAGTTACCACTTAGGATACATTTTGTCCCGACAAATTACATCGTTTCTATGAAATAAATGGATTACCAAAATAGGTGGCGCTGCCATCGCGTTTTTCAATTCGCTAAGAAAATCTACGTTATTTATTGTTTACGTTATTCTCATTTATTGTATTACTTCAAATCAGGTTGGCTGCGACGCGCCTCTCTGTTTCGCTGCGCAGCTGTGTAGACTATGTGGACTTAGTTTATTTGTTATTGTAGTGAACTTAGTAACAAGAAACAGTAAAGTTTTAAGTAATACACCTAATTAAATTGTTATATAAGTAACATAGAGCTACCACCTAGGGTTTCAAGCAGGGTGATCGTATAATACTCACTTGATTTCATCAAGAGTTTCCTGAATATGAGACTTGGCCTTTCTAAGATTTTCATATTTTTCATGCGGGTATTTTGGTTTCTTATCGTGTATGTCTAAATCCTCTGCAAATCTATTGAAATCTTTTTCTAATGCTGTAAACAAAGCAACACACATTTGTATGAATAAATATAAATTGATAAAAGCTTGATCTAAGAACTGCTTTGTGGTTGCCATTTTTAACTTGTAAACACCGTGCAGACAGAAGTCTTATTTATTTATTGTGAACCTTCAACACCTAAGTTCCAAACAATGTTACTAGTCAATATACTCTATTGTTCTAGGTCCGTGGCCTGGTCTTACATATCTTGCTTTGTGTCATCTACACTAATAAACAAAGGGTACACCAGGTTTTTAAGAGAAATATGCCCGCCCCCGCGGCGCTGTTTACTTTTACTATGGGGGTTGTTTCGTTACCAAATGAAAATAATTTACCCAAATTTTCAGCTTTATATCTTAAGCTTTTTTCGAGTTTTTTTTAAACCTGTTTCCGTATCAATTTTTTTACCAATAATTGGGAGTACAATGAAACAATACAGGTATGGAAAATATATTTATTATAATTCCCGGATAAATAGCCAATATAAAAAAAATAAAACTAAAATATTTTTTCTTTTACCCAGTTTTTAAAAACATCGATCTACAGTCAGTACAGTCTTTTCTACTCATGATTTATTTAATTTTCTTTGAAGTAGTGGTACAGTATGAAAAAGAATTAAAAACTGAATTTTTCATAACCTTATGTTCAAACAAACTGATATTCATTTGGTTTTAAACTCAAAACACATATCTTATCGAAGAGGTATGTGTTTTGAGTGGTAATATGTTGTATAGGATTGGGTAATATAGTAAAAGTAGAAACCGCTGTGGGAGCAGATTTCTCTTAGAAACCCGACTATACTCTTTGAAATGTCTACCTGTTATTTCAAAATAATCGCCAACATTTGAGTGAAAACTACCTATTTATACAAATTATTCGTTGACACCACAAAAGCCTTTAAGAGGCTTTGTAGACCTGATTCAAATCGGTGTTTCAGAAAATCAACCCCGCACGGCCGATATTTGTTCGTTGAAACAGCGCGTAATAAAAGTTCGAGCGTGGCGAAATATTGCAACTGAATATACCTACGCGCACCGTGTCCATACCAACTTGATTCAATTTATTTCATTCTAAGGCTGCCGAGCACGAGAGCGAGACAAAATATCCTAAAGTGAGACAGATCGTTTATAAGCTTAATAGGTATTGAAATTTTGACATGAATTCCTAAGCGTCTTTAACTCAACGGTTCACCGAGCGCAATAATAACTAAGAGGTACAGGGTTCGAATCCTCGGTCTATGTGTTTCTTTTTATTTTTTAATATTTTTTAGACGAGTAAACTTTATTAAAATGATGCAATTGTATTATGGAACAACAATGAATCCATATATAGGTATATATATATTAATATAAATGCGAAAGTAGCTCTCTGTCTGTCTGTTCCCTTTTCACGGAAAAATAACTGGACCGATTTGGCTGAAACTCAGTATATATGTGTGTGTATGTATGTATGTATGTATGTATGTATGTATGTATGTATGTATGTATGTATGTATGTATGTATGTATGTATGTATGTATGTATGTATGTATGTATGTATGTATGTATGTATATATATATATATATATTTTCGATGCCGAGAATGAACATAGTATGCATTTTATCCCGGAAAATGTGATAGTTTCCAGGATAAAAATATATTTGTCTTTCTGTTTCTTCTGCTTTTACGGAAAAAATATTACGATTTGGCTGAAATTCGGTATATATGTAATTTAATAATGACGGTGAATAAGAGATACTTTTCATCCCGGGTAATGGGATAGATGTATGCAAGGGTTATCTCAGAAAGTAGAACAGGTTTTTTTTTCAGTCATTTCGGTCATTTCATTTTATCATTTAGGCCCGTTCGGCCACATATATTTTCATCCCGGAAACTATCTCATTTTTCGGGATGAAAAATGTCTCTTGACCACCCTCGGTATCAAAATTACATATGTACCCAGTTTCATCCAAATCGGTTCAATAGTCTTTCCATAAAAGGATAAAAAAAGTGGAGCACGATCGGCATCTTAGTTGTTACGATGTAGCAGGAGAAGTGGGAATTGACCACAAAACGGTTTTGGCGCATTTGAAAAAAGATGGGTACACAAAAAAAGCTCGATATTTGGGTGCCTTATGAGCTCACTGAAAGAAACCTAATGAACCGTGTACTCATTTGTGATTCTTTATTACGACGTAATGAAACCGAACTATTTTTGAAGACGCTGATAACTGGTGATGAAAAGTGGATCACGTACGACAAGAACGTGCGAAACAGATCATAGTCAAAGGCCGGTCAGGCTTCACAGAATGTGGCGAAACCCGGGTTAACTCGCGACAAGATGATGCTGTGTGTATGGTGGGATTGGAAGGGCATTATTCATTATGACCTGTTACTGCCAGGCAGAACCATCGATTCTGAACTGTACTGCGAACAACTGATGAGATTAAAGCAAAAAGTTGAGAGAAAGTGGCCGGAATTAATCAACAGAAGGGGTGTGGTTTTTCACCATAATAACGCTAGACCTCACACATCTTTAGCCACTCAGCAAAAATTACGAGAGTTTGGCAGGGAGGTGTTAATGCATCCGCCGTATAGTCCTGAACTTGCACCTTCAAATTTTCACCTGTTTCGGTCTCTGCAGAATTCCTCAGGCAGTGTCACTTTAACATCACGAGAGGACTGCCAAAACCACTTGTCGCAGTTTTTTAATCAGAAGCCCAAACATTTTTATTGCAGTGGGATCACATCCCTATCTATAAGATGGCAAAAAGTTATCCAACAAAATGGCACCTACATACTTTAGTCAAATATAAATAAACTTTATAAAAAAAAATCTTTTGAATTTTTATATAAAATGCGAAGAAACTTTTCCCCAACCTAATAGAAAAGTATTTTGATTGCATTTTATAAAATTATTTAAGAAGAGAAAAAGACCATTTTAGCAATTTTGATATAAAAAAAAAATCTACTACATCAAGTGAAGCTAGTAGGATTCGAACCCACACAGTCTATGATTTAGACCACTCCTCTACCGTATACGCCAAATAAGTATAGCTCGATCGGCTCGAAATTGTGGTTATTATTGCTCCTTCATTTATTTAAAATTTAATTTCGAATAGCACACTCGAGCAGAGCGACGCGTGTACACAGCACCGAGCCGTCCGGCGTATTGATAAATTCCATACATTGGGACCGGCAAGCGTGATTTTTGAAGTCATTTATAATAAAATAATTAATTACTTACAAATTCTCTAAGTAACCGAATAAACAAACTATAATAAGTATATTTCTTATATGATATGTTACTGTTATTTATTTTAGCGATGTACGATTAACAGTAATAACATGACACAAGATTGAAGAACACGTTTAGAGGTTACTTTGCAATTATTTTCTATCGAGAAAATTTATCGAGAATGCGTTTTGAGTACATAATTTACCTCAGAAATATGATCAAGATTGACATATATTTTTTTCACCACAGCAAAGTATGTATAATTACTGTAACAAGGCCTGAGAAATCGATCAAAAAACGTTTTTTGTCTGTTGTAACGCTGTTAATATGCATGGACCGACCCAAATTGGTCGACAATTTTGTTTTCTGTCTGAAACTTTTGAGATTAACTTACGATCAATAACACTATTGTTACCTTGGTTGAATATAGATGTAGGCCATATAGCATACTGCGACAATTTTTTCATGTGCTTTTTTCCATATATGTGCTGCTGTAAAAGGCAAATTATAAGAATATATAAATTATAAGCTGAAATACTTACTACGTGGGACACTCAGAAAGTTTTGCGACAATAAAATAATAAATTCTAAAGGTAAATATTATTTTATTAAATCTTTTCAAAGTACTCTCCACCAGCCTCTATACAATGTTTCATTCGTCTGAACCAATTTTCGAAACACTTTTTTCAGTCCGCCGCAGACACCACGTTTACAGCTTGCTCGAACGCTGACGACACATCTTCCGGCGACGAAAATTATATCCCTTTGAGGTGATTTTTTATTTTTGGGAATAAAAAGAAGTCACACGGTGTTAGGTCAGGGCTGTAAGGAGGGTGAATCAGGAGTTTGTTCGGCGTGCTATCCAGGAAGTCCCTCGTTTTGAGCGCGGTATGGGCGGGCGCGTTCAGCGTTGTCGTGGTGGAGCAGTAGCCCGCGGAGCCCTGTATTTGGTTGCTTGTTGCTGAGAAAACTTCTGCCAAGCATTTGGTAGTATACCATTTGGCGTTGATGCTTCTTTGGTTCCGTAAAGGAATTGACACCAAGTAGCCAGAAAAAAACTCGCGATCAAAATCTTCCCCCCGCTTCTAGATTGCTTCGCTTTGAGAGGCGTTGATTCGTTTTGAAACACCCAAACCGTCGACTGGCGCTTCATTTCTGTATCGTATTGATAAATTCAGAATTTCATCACTTGTAATAATGTCGTAAACACGCCGAGACGAGCCTGCTTCAAATTTGTTTATCATCACGGCACCTTTCCACCCGGGCCTACTTCTGAGCATCGGTGAGGTTATGCGGCACCCAACGTGAAACTATCCTCCTCACGTGAAGATGCATTTGTAGAATCTCGTGAAGGCTTCCCGATCCAATCTGCAATACATGCTAAATCTCTTAATACGTAACTCACCTATTGTCTTGTATTAAATTTTTCACTGCTACCACATTTTCTTCCGTAACAGCCGCCAAAGGGCGACCACTTCTTTCTTCATCCCCCAAAGTTTGTGGACCGCGCTTAAATTCGTTGTACCAACGATACACAGTTGCCTTAGAAGGGCCTTCATCCATGAATGCCATTTGAAGTCTAGGGTATGGATTCGTCCGGTTTCAGGTGACACTTCAAATCGTAAAAAATCATACCGCGAAAATATTCCCGGCGCAGATACATTTTTCAATGAGACTCGATAATTTAAATTGCTCGCAAACAATCTGGAGGGAAATTTTGAAATTGGAACGTACCTATTTTTAGTTATAAATAATTATGTTTTCAAAATAGATTCTATCTGGCCAGTCTCTCATACATAAAAACTTTTTATCGCAATACTTTCTGAGTGGCCTGGTACTGAGGAGGGTAAAACAAGAGATTTTCTATCAGTTAGGTCAGGACCTATTATAATCATTATAAATATTAAAATTCTGTAGTTTACGCGTCCAAGGATAACGACTATAATGTCAGGCTTCGTATAACAGCGGCTTCAGCCAAATGGAGAAAGGTAGTGACCATTGCAACCCTAAAATATGAGTTGAATAAAAAAGGGCAAGTGTATAAAAATTCATCATTTCCCATCCCATCATCAAAGGGACACAAACAGGAGAAGCATGTCAAGGAGATAACAGCATATTCATGATGATAAGTGGAGTCATATATAAAAAGGACGAACTGATGGCTTGGGCATGGCTCATGTCGCTATGAGCTATAGTTAAATGCAACTCAACAGGTGAGAAAAGTATTAGAATCAAGGTATGAAGCTCGTGATAAGGTGATAAAGGTAATAAAAAGAAATTAAAAATCTCTGAGGAAGGGGATTTAGTATTAAATCTTACAAAATTGCCACCAAATATAGAAAATCAAACATCAGGTGCATCACTCACATTGAAATAATTTATTTGAACGTAATAATTTCACTTGATTTAGATTCCATGTTATTTTAATAAACATATTAAAATAACATGGATAATTTAACAAAATTTTTAAGTTTATTACATAGCTACCTACCAAAGTCAAAAATAATTTCACTGGTCAAAAACACATTTGAAATTGATGATCTGCAAAAATTCAACATTGAAAAAATAGGGGGTATACACCCAATAGAGTAAATACTGGTAAGGGGTTTCTACGAAATTAAAAAGTTTAGCAAACAAGGGCTTCTTTGAAAAAACGATTCAACCAATTAGTGTTTGAGAATTCGTTACACTGGAGCACAATAAATAAAAAGTGATCGGTATTTTTGGCCAGACCCATCTATTATTATGTACTTGGATACGCTGAATCCGAATCTGGGGCAGTTTGGTCTATACATCCTCAAAATTTTGAAGGTTTATGGACCACAACACATTGAAATACATAAGAATAGATTGGTCTGGTAAAAATTACATACCACTCTTTATTTTTTGTGAGCGGTGTTATTAATATCCTCATATTTCAAAACTAAGAGGATTTTTGCTTTGAAATGTAAAATTACATAATAGGTTGGGGAAAAAGTCTTTTCGCATATAGTATGTATGAACTTGTAATAAGATCTCTTTGGCTATATATACCATTCGTATCTAGCTGGTTTTGGTATCATTAAAGTTTTAATTTTAAAGAAGACAATTCCAAATTCAAATTAGGAAAATGTGTGATGTTCATTTGTTTTTCTTATTGTTAAAATGAGTGAATCTAGTGAAGAAATTCGATATATTTTAAAATTTTGCTACAAAAAAGGTAAAAATACAACACAAGACGCGAAAAAAATTGTGATGTTTATGGACCTAATGCAGTATCTGTGAGAGTAGCGCAAATTTGGTTTAAGCGTTTTCAATCCGGAAATTTTGATATTAAAGATGCACGTCGCTCTGGTCGCCC
This sequence comes from Dendrolimus houi, assembly GCA_039645545.1. Classification (NCBI taxonomy): domain Eukaryota; kingdom Metazoa; phylum Arthropoda; class Insecta; order Lepidoptera; family Lasiocampidae; genus Dendrolimus; species Dendrolimus houi. The sequence goes on along the minus strand of CM077121.1, from coordinate 7,945,917 downwards.
TGTTACGGACAAAATTGATGCCATTTTTGAAAAAGTGGAGCAAGATCGGCAAATTAATAGTTACGATGTAGCTGGAGAACTGGGAATTGACCACAAAACGGATTTGGCGCATTTGAAAAAAGCTGGGTACACAAAAAGCTCGATATTTGGGTGCCTCATGAGCTCACTGAAAGAAACCTAATGAACCGTGTACTCATTTGTGATTCTTTATTACGACGTAATGAAACCGAACCATTTTTGAAGAAGCTGATAACTGGTGATGAAAAGTGGATAACGTACGACAAGAACGTGCGAAAAAGATCGTCGTCAAAGGCCGGTCAGGCTTCACCGACTGTGGCTAAGCCCGGGTTAACTCGCAACAAGGTGATGCGGTGTGTATGGTGGGATTGGAAGGGCATTATGAGCTGTTACCGCCAGGTAGGACCATCGATTCTGAACTGTACTGCGAACAACTGATGAGATTAAAGCAAAAAGTTGAGAGAAAGCGGCCGGAATTAATCAACAGAAGGGATGTGGTTTTTCACCATGATAACGCTAGACCTCACACATCTTTAGCCACTTAGCAAAAATTACGAGAGTTTGGCTGGGAGGTGTTAATGCATCCGCCGTATAGTCCTGACCTTGCACTTCAGATTTTCACCTGTTTCGGTCTCTGCAGAATTCCTTAGGCAGTGTCAGGTTAACATCACGAGAGGACTGCCAAAACCACTTGTCGCAGTTTTTTGATCAGAAACCCCAAAATTTTTATAGCAATGGGATCACGTCCCTGCTTACAAGATGGCAAAAAGTTATCTAAGAAAATGGCACCTACATACTTTAGTCAAATGTAAATAAACTTTATAAAAAAACCTTTTGAATTTTTATATAAAATGCGAAGAAACTTTTTCCCCAACCTTATATTATGAGGATAACTTGAAACATTTGTCAACTAATGTTAAAGACTGTATCCTTTCTATGATTACTCAAATAAACCAAATAAAATTGTAAGTAGTTATCATTACTAACATATCGAGCCTTTACCGCCATTTTATCGTAAGCGACATTTGGATCTACGCGTATTTTTTGTAGCAAAAGCTAGTATTTTAAAGTATAGTTTTGCTTTAAGACTTTCAGTTTTAGTTAGATTAGACCTTACTGAATCAAAAAGTGAATGTCTTAAAATAAAATTATAGTTTAAAATAAATTTTGCAACAAAAAATACGCGTAGCTTCAAATGTCGCTTACGATAAAATGGCAGTAAGGGCTCGATATTCAGCTGTTACTATTACTCGTTTAGTAGTTATTCAACTTAGGAGCAACATCCGGGATGATCTAGTTTAACAAAATTTCTTTTGTGCAGTAACAAGCCCTTCTCACATAGTGTGCCTTGGTAAACCATAACAACTATCTCAACAATACACTATATATAACTCCCTACATAACATTTACAGTCAAATACACTGTCAGGCAGATTATAAGAAAAATGTACCAATTATTCAAACATACATTGCACCAAAAAGACTTAGTTTTTGTTTGCAAACCATGAATGTTCTGATAGTAAACAAGATCTTAATAAAAACCATAATTGCATACAAGTATTATAAATAGCTTGCAGGAGTGATATTCATTTCAATTATTTCAATACAACAAAGAACCATAATAGTGGATAGCTCAAAAAATTAATGAATGATAATATTGCAATGCGCCTGCTACACCTGGGATAATGTTAGTGACTGTGTGTCACAGAAGTAGGCGAGGTGATGCAACATTGTTATTAAATTTTTAATTAGGAATGTATGGCTGACACGTCCATGAAACATAACTTGTAGCATTTTCTAAGACTCAAAAAATATTTTAATTATATAATAATACATTTAATCATCTTACTCTTTAATAGTAATCTTATACTTAGAATCACAATGTTTATTTCTCTATTTATTATACAAGATTTTCGACTTCCTGTCAAACTGTGCTTTTTGAAATAGACTGCAATGATGTTATGTAATTTAAGTTATGTGTATACATTTAATATAGGTAATCATTAATCACAAGAAGAGACATTTGACCAAAACGCCAACATTATCTCAGATAGAGCAAAACAAGGAGCTAAACATGATATTTCCATATAATGAAGTTTTAAATGATTTTACGACACTTAAATGCTTTAGGCACTGAGCTATTACGACTACACTATTACTATTCATGCAAACTTTATATAAAAAATGAAAAATACCATTCACATCTATAATAGAGCAGAAGTAATATCATACAAAGCTGGACAACAGTCTTGCATTTAAAGATAATATTTCAGGAAGTTATGATCTTAGTTGTGTCCATAAGGAACTGAAGCCCCACCTCCAGTATAGTTTTGCTGATACACATAGCAGAGCAGGGATAACAATAGTATACCCATTTGCCAAAGTTATCCTTCGCTATTCTTTGCACCATACACCTGGTTGTACCATCTTCAACTTTTATCTTCAAATTGTTTAAGTGCTCTTGTTCTGCCTGCATAAATGTTAAAAATAAAAAGAGGTTTAGAATAAAGATTGTTTATCAGCAGAATTACGAACTGATACTCCTTGTTTATATTGGGACAGGACGGGATGGACGGGTGGAATATTCTCTTTGCTTGTGCACTTTGGTCTGAAGTAAACTTAACCTAACCGACTGTTCATGAGTATAAAATTAATAGTAAATGGCTACCAGTCGGTTGTGACACTCGCCAGGCGCTACCGAGGCACACTTGCTTGGCTTGTACGCTTTGGTCTAAAGCTAACCTAACATAACCTAAATTATTGTTGTAGTCACTACTTGCGATCTTTCACCACCCATCACAATGATATTAGTGAAAAAATAGGTGAGGTTGTTTCCTAAAAATTAATGTTTCAAGAACTCCAGACCATAGGGGTTGCAGATATACATGCAGGAACGGAGAAATAATGGTCTAGAGTATGCCGCCATAACAACCTTGAGTTGTCTTCCGGCATTAGTGGCCAGGTTCCAGTCTCCCTTAAGAGGGCAGCAGTGCATTTGTAGCACCTTTGGTGTTGCAAATGTTCATAGACGATGGTAACCGCTTTCCATCAAGTGGGCCGTCTGCCTGTCTGCTGAACTCATGCAATAAAAAAACATTAAAAAAGACAAAGGGTGGGGTATACTTATAGGGCACATTTATTTATTATGAACAGATCCGAACTTTTTTAATTCGTGGTTATTTTTTTTTATAACCACCCAAAGTTTATTTTATATCTCAAGTAATAAATATATGTGCCCTATATCTATACCGCACCCCAGACGGGTAAGTATACCTTCCAGCCTACCCACTCTGCACACCCACTACTTAGAATTCGTCTATGGAATATCTGAGCAGCAGGCGCGATGCATTTTATCATTCAAAGTGGCAAAGTTTCATGGTGCTATAGAAGCGAAGAGAATTTCATGACAAAGATGCAATACAAATCGCACAGGTAAACAATGAAGATATTATAAGCATTTATATGATCTACCTTATTATATTAATGTACTCTGTGGATCTACGGTAAACACCTCATTTAGTTTTTAATGAAACTGAAATATATACATACCTTTGTGAGGATTTCTTCCATACCAAATTTTTCGGACTCGGACATCGACAAAGATTACTCAAATTATAATATACTATTACTTAGGCGTGAACATATTTGTGCTAACAGATACTAATAACAGGTATTCACAGACAACAGATAACATTTGTTATTTCTAGACACACAATACCTATTCTCTCGATAACACACACATGTTAAGGCATTAGCTATACACTTATATACGTCTTTTAACTGTTCTGTTAATTATTATTTTTCTCTCGTTCTAATTAATTAAGTTAAAAAGAGACGCGCCTTTTCAGGTCTTCAGGTGGAAATTAAATACTGTTATGTGTTTGAATTGCAGTTAAGGAATGCATATTTATTTGGTAAAAATGCCGATTAATATTTCACAAAACAGTACACATTTAGCTGCTAAACAAGATATAATATTTAATAATAATAAGCGCACTCGAGCGATTGCAGGTGCCGAGGTGAGGTGAAACGAGGTGTGCGCGGAGGAAAACACGCGGGGGTTGACTAGGAACGCGCGCGGCGCGCTTGTCGATCATTTGCGATTACGAACGGCCGCCGTGGTAATCGGAAGCCGCTTAAAGGAACTTCGTTCCAATAAAAACTAAATAACAATATCTTATTTAATAACAGATAATCAATGCTGTTATTATTAGATAACAGTTACAGATATTTAAATTGACCTGTCATAACTCATCTCTACATTACTATAATAAAATACTCTTCTTTTTTGCCTATTACGAATATAAAAGTACTCTGTGATGTACTCTGTCACAAACACAGAATACATGTACTCTAACGAGCAAACTCTACACCACAGACACAGACTACTACGGATACTACATACGCATATAAAAGTACTATGTGCTACATACTATAACTAATACATATTAAACAGACTATTAGTAGTTTGTGGCATTAGAGCTAGAGAAGTATTAAATATTAATCGTAGTTTTTTGAGCCATAAACATTGATGTAGCAATAATAGAGGTTGCTACATCAATGACCATAAACAACTAAAAATTGTTTTACGCTGATCAAATTTATATAATTGTATTTGTAATTTCGCTTTCCCTTTTTGCCACACATGTGACGAATATTTGTAGTCTTTTTACCAAAGAAATTGTGACCCATTCGGATAGTCATCTATTTTAGTTGGTTAATTTTTCAATACGGCGGAGTAAAAAATAATTTTTGAAACGTGGTCTAGGGATCCTTATTTTGGGGTTTTATATTGTTGCTGGGGAATTTTTGGGGAAAACTTCTTGGGAAGCAATTTATCCCTTTAGCCTTTTAAAAATGCCATTAAATACTCGACATAATATAAAATTACCAATAAAAATTAAATCCAAACATGTCTGTATACAATAATTGTAATGGTATTAATTAATGTTACTTTTGGTGCAATAAATATAGTTTTGGGGATTAGCGTACACCACTTTGGGGGTGAAGACGCATCTCCTATTATTGTGTTATAAAGTTCGCATCTGGGAGTTTGGAGAAGAAGAAATACCACTATGTAAATAAAGAAACACATATACTAACTTTTCTGAGGCGCGTAACGAAACATGACATTGTGATATATATGGTATGAGTAATAATCACACATGTGTCCATAGATAATTAAAAACTAGTGCTGCCACACTAAACACCAAAAATATAGTGGCGGGTGAGGTGCACCACATAGTCATACTGGGTTTATGTATCTCACTATATGTGATAATAACCAGGATTTGCTTTAGTGACATAAAAATATGTTATAATTATATTGTCACAAAACTTATTAACTGTACTAGGTTATATAAAATATTTAAAATATAACCCCGTTTTTTTTGGATATACTTAACAGGAAAGGGTACTGTTAATATTGATTTGAATTTTTGAATATATTGTAGTGATATACTCGTACCTAAGAAATTAAAAAAAGAAGTCATGCCGCTGCCGGGCTGTAATTGTATTTGCTTTCTGTTTAAGTATCTAGTTAATAACAACTCTCGTATCTATCTCTTAAGTTACTATATTATCGCTTATAATAGAGCATTTTGTGTATCAGGTTACATACCTGACCATAATGTCTAGAATGAGAACAATTCTTTGCCTTCTGGCAATATTCTATCTTATCCGTTGTGAATGTCAGTAAATAATAAATAAAGTTAATTTATCCATCTTATTTTAATTTTAACCTTCATCCAAGTTTAAAATATATTAAAACTAGAGTTTAGCCCGCAGCCGCGACTCGGGTCAGACTCTAGTGCGTACCTCTTGTTTAAGGAGTAGGCGTTAATATGGGTTACATTGTATTACATTTTTATGTATTTGCCCCATTTTATATCATGAAAGTATATAATATATATTATATGTCCATTTTCGGTATCAAAACTAAATTTAAACAAAATTACAGCAAAACTGATCCGGTACTAGCAGTTTTTGCGTGAAAGCTTAACAAACAGATTGAGTTACTATCGCATCTTTTATAGATAATGATTTCTTTTATCTATAAAATTGAGAAATGATTGGTCTCCCTTACAAAGTTTCATCCTGTATTTTAATCCGTTCTAGTTTTATTGATATGCAGGCACTTCCTTTGTTTATGGTAAATAAATATTTATAATGTGCGAGTGCATCCGGGTGAAATTCATGTATGCAGAAAACCAAACTTGTGTCTCCGGGTGTACTCGACGCATTACTTTAAATGTTTGTAAAGGAGGTAGGCTGGGCAATTTTGTAGAGTGTGAAGTGAGTAACTGACTTTGCTCGCTCACTGAGAGAGATTGTACTGTGCTGGCCTCCTCCGTTTAAAAATTAGTTTTAAAATAATTTCGTGTTGTGTATATGTACAAGCTGTGAGCCGGATTTAATTACAATAAACCGTAAGTGCCTTTTAATTGCCTTAGATATATTCATCTTTAAGATACATAAACTACACAAATAGGAAAATTACCAAACTGACAAAAATTACTAAAATGAGCAAAATGACCAAAATTATCACAATGACCACAATAGTCAAATTGACCGAAGTGACCAAAATGACCAAAATGACCAAGTTTACCAAAACGGCCAAAATAACCGAAATTGTATATACGGAATATATACTGAGTTTCAGTCAAATCGGTCCCGTAGTTTTTCCGTAAAAATGGAACAGATAGACAGACAGAATTACTTTCGCTTTTATAATATTATGGATTAACTGATAACGGATATAACAATGATAAGTTTGACATGAGAAGTGATTTTTAAAATTTGCTGAGGATGTCTAGTGGAATTTAATGCAAAAACTTTTGGTTATAATTTGACGATATTCACCAAAGAACCGCCATCATGTCAGGTTTGTAATTATTAGTTTAGCTTCTTTAATCAAATGGTTGTTCTATTAATTATCACAAGTTGTTAACATTAATCTTACTTACAAAATTACACTCATTGAAGTTAATATTATAGATTATGTTGATAAAATGCTCGTGTCGTAAATAAAGCAATTTGATACTTAGACGATGTTTGACATAGTACTGAAAATTACTATGTAGTAAGTATCAAAATTACTTTAAACATAATATTGGGCTTGTTAGACTTTAAACAAATTTGCGAGTGTGCCAAAAAAATTAGGAGCGATTTTTTCTATTTTATTTTGTCATGCTTTAATAATAAAAACAGCCTATAAACGTCTCACTGCTGCGTTTGGGCGTTTCTTATTATATTATGGGGAAACGACCAGTATACCCACCAGGCTTGTCCAAGGTGGATTGGCGGGATGATACATGGGTTATCTTGATTTGCAGATTTCATCGCGACATGGAAAACATTTTCTTCACCATAATCTTCACATAAAATATCGATATCTAAATTCTAACTTATAATAAAAACAATAGAATACTATTGAAAAAAGGATAAGAAAAGAAAAAGTAGCTTGACACTTGAGCAGGTCCTTTTAGTGTTCTGAAGTAATTTTAGTAAAACGGTAGCCTTATGAGATCATTATCTGTCTGTAAGTAATATGTCAGAGTAATTTAAATTGGATTTGTTGGATTTTGTAATCAAATTATAAAAAAATATTTACACCACGAAATGGGAACCTTTTCCTTTTTTTCGAGGACGTGAAAAATAACGAAAAATTGTCGCCTCTAAGAATTCATTCAATATGCGTAGTCCGACACGCACCTGTCCAATTTTTGCATCCAATTATACGTTTGGGCCGTTTGGGGAACTTCTCAAATAGTTATAATTTTTTTGGTAGAATTTGGGATTTCGTAAACTCAATCTGGATACTCTGGCGTTGTCACTAAATGAGACAAGACAGTGTATGATGGAAATCAATAATTATTTAGCATTATTCGTGCTGTAAAAGGTAGAATTTCTACGGCTTAGTGCAACGCTTTTACGATAGTTGAAAACTATTTTAATACAGTATAGTTGTGAGAAGCAAATTCCTAAGTTTTTTTTACAAAAGGTTAGTACCACTTCCCTTTACTAAAATGTTGAATTCGCCCAGTCTATATTTTTAACGATACGTTTTACGGATTCTATGATTTTTATGGGTTAGGAGCTATTGTTCTTAACACTGAAATCACCATTTGGGTAATTAAGGGACTTGAAAGGTCAGTGTAGTAAGTAAAAGGTTACTTGCGCCCCTGGCTTTGGTGCACCAAGCCGCGAGAGCATTTTTTACTATACAGACCCAAATTCTACAAAGTATACGCAAATTTTAATAATTTTTAGCATAAAAGAGAGGCATTTTTGCCGGAAAAATCACTGAACACGCTTTTTGCGTCTGTTTACATAAACTTGTACACAAATGGATTATTGGACTATCTTTGTGTTCTTTAGGTGCTTTTCTGAGGTCCTCGATAGTTTTCAGCTAAGGAAATTGTCCAATTTTCGAATCTAATTTAAAAAGAACTATCCTAAATAGTGTGTTAGTTGTAACAGAGTTGCAACTAATTTATAAACTTTTGTGCAATTAGACCTTTTTGCAGCTACCCAGAAGTAAGTATGTCAACATCATCGACACTGTAAGTAACGAATTCATATTTACTTAAATGTATTTTTAATATCTAAGTAAGTGGAGATATAATCTGATTTGGTATGGTTTACATTACAGTTGTGCAGATTGCAAGACTTTCAAGAAAGAAGATTAAGTTATTCTAATAGTTTATGATCATATTTATGGTCATAAACTAGGTGACAAGTGTAGTGAATCAATATGGACCTCCCTGACTGCCCTCCTGGTGCAGAGGGATATCAGGATTCTGTCTATGAAGTACCCAAGAAGCCTTCAGTAGACGAAACCTGCACCAAGGTAAATATAACATTTTAGTTTATACTCAAAAATATGATTATTTTAAAAATAAATTTTATTACTCTATGGTTTGTTATACTTATTGCTTATCATAAAAAGAATAAAGATCAGGTATCTGATTCATAAAATACAGTGTTAATTTTAATCTTATAACAATTTTCTTTGGTATAGCAAGTTTATAATGGATTCTACTTATATTTTATATGATTAAAGAAGTACTTTTTGTTAGGAGTATTGAGTTGAAATGTAGGAATTACCAATTATTATTACAAGGCTCATCAAACAAGTGTAGAGTTGTCTAGCTTTAAGGCCCTCAGACCATTAATTATTCTTCAACAATGAACTTCATAGTGTCATGAACACTTCTAAATCCTAAAAACAAAATTACATTTTGTTGACCTGATATACAGGTGTTTTATAGTGAAGAGTGGTAATACAGAAACTTAGTACCTCTAAGGGGATTTTGAAGAATGAAGCTGAACAGTAACAAATACTATATACATTATACATAAGAGTTTGTAGTTTTTTTCTATCCTAGAAATCATATATCCTATAAACTTATCTATTGTATGAATATATGTTAACAGTCATTAGGAAAAGTGTCTAAATATTTTTAAATACAGAAGTTAGATCATAAGTAGAACAAATTTCTAATCCTCACTTAATATGATGAAGCCTCAAGTTTAGTTGCAGAAGACTGTCTAATACCTGATTTTATATGAAAGATTTACTATTGTGCAGCAATTTTTTTTACTAAGAGTGGTTATGGAGTGTGGTGCGGACTAACTGTACAATGATGTACTTATGTTTTTTCTTGTTTCCTTATATAAATAACCCTTTCTCCCATATTATGATTGTCAAAAATGATTTTTCATAGACTTTATTTAAATTCAAGCCTATTCTCACTATGATAACATGGATTATTGACAAAATACTTAATATTATCTGAGGATTTAATAAAAGTGTTATATATTATGAATTTAAAAGCACTCACTGTTATCTTGTTGGTTACTTGATCCAGACTGCTAAATTACGAACTACCTTCATTATACATAACACATCTTTCCCTCAGGATAGTTAATTTCCACACAATTGCATTATTTATTTTTATTGATGTATTATTTATTTAAACTAATATTAACTTTCACAAAATCTAATTACTTTTTCTATTACTTTATTTATATTTAAATTATGTATTATTTATTTATTTACATATTAGACTACTGCTGATTTTGTTTTTTATTAACACCCTTTTACTCTTCCTCTGAAACAATTTCAGACTCTTCATCCTCTATACTAGATTCTGTACAGTTTTGTCTTATCTTCTTAGGTGTAGATGAAGGTGGTGACTGTGATAGTCCTCATTTATTTCTTGTTCCCACTTCTTGTTGTTTAGGTAATACTATTGGCCCTGATACCCCAATAATCTCTGCCCACTTCCGAGGTGAAGGGATAATTATATCCTCTTCATTATCCCCATCATCTTTTACTACCTTAGGTTGTCTTAACTCTTTTGATGATTTATTCTCTGTTGGTCCACTGTGCATTTGGTTGATGTGTCTCATTAACAGTCTTCCATTCCATTGCACTAAGTATCTACATACCCCTACTCTTTTCTCCACAATCCCCTGTAAACATTGAGGCCCTTTATAATAGTTCCGCACATATACAACTTGACCTATATTAAAAATTCTTAACTTTATTTTTTCATTTTTCTCCCTGACACTGGATTCTTCCTTAGGCCTATAAGACAAGGGATTCAAGAAATCAAATTTTGTTCTAAAGCGCCTGTCGTTGAGGAGTTCCGCTGGTGACTTATCAGTTATACTGCTCAGTGTTGATCTGAGACCATATAATATATTGGGCAAGCGCACATTCCAAGGTTCTAAAGTTATTTTCTTTAATTTATTTTTTACAGTTTGAACTGTGCGTTCAGCCTGTCCTTTAGACGCTGGATGGTACGGAGTTACTAATACTTGCCTAATGCCACAATGTTTCAAATACTTTTTGAATTCTTCTGATATGAAGCTTCTGCCATTGTCACTTACAACAGTCTCTGGTAGCCCTTGTTGTGTAAAAATATCTCTTAAAGTTTTAATTAATGTATTAGTACTCATATCATTAACAATTTTAACTTCTAGCCATTTTGAAAATGCATCTATAACTATTAAAAAAAGTTTGCCTTGGAATGGTCCTGCGTAGTCTATGTGAAGTCTAGACCAAGCTATTAGGCTGTATCTATTGGTGAGTAACTTGTGTTGGCATGTTTCTGTTCTCCAAACAAGTATTACAGTTTTTTACCATTTCTTCTATATTTTTATCCATGGAAGGCCATCAGAAGTAGCTTCTAGCTAATGCTTTCGTAATTACTATACCATCGTGATTTCTATGCAACTCTTCCAGAATATTTTCATACATTATTTCAGGTATTAACACTCTATTTCCCCATAATATACAGTTATTATGTATTGATAATTCAGGTCTTTTTTGCCAATAGCTTTTTATACTCTATCTACTTTCGTAGGCCATACATTCCATATCCAATATAGTACTTTACAAAGTATGGTATCTTTTTTCGCAAATTTTGCCACTTCCACTGCAGTGAACTCTAATTCAAGTGGTGTTTCTTCTATTAGTAGGACCTCACTATATTCCTCTTCATTCTTTGATTGGTCTTTAGATGGCCACCTGCTCAATGCATCGGCATTACCCAACTTCTTCCCTTCAACATATTGTATTTCATAATTATATGAGTTCAATAGCAATGCCCATCTCAACATTCTAGGTGATATAATGTTTGGAATTGGTTTACTATGACCGAAAATTCCCAGTAATGGCCTATGGTCTGTCTTAATAAAAACTTTCCGTCCACTTATGTACTGATGAAATTTTTTCAACCCGAATATAATTGCAGCTGCCTCTTTGTCAATTTGACCATAGTTTCGCTCATGTACATTCATGGTTCTTGATGCAAACATTATCGGCTTTTTGGTCCCATCATCCATTTCATGCTTCAAAACTGCTCCCAAACCGAATTGAGATGCATCACAGGACATTATTAATTTTCTATTTGTGTCATAAGTGTGTTATCACTCGATGGCATAGCTTTTGAAGTTTCAAAAGATTCCTGATGTTCCTTGTTCCATTTCCACCTGGAATCTTTTTCTAGTAATTGGTACAATGACTCGGCTATTGTAGCTTTGTTAGATATAAATCTATCATAAAAATTAAGTAACCCTTAAAAGCCTGCAATTCTTTTATGTTCTTTGGTGCTGACGTCTTCTCTATGGTATCGATTTTTACTCTAGATGGATGTATGCCTGATTTATCTATCACATAGCCAAGAAACTGGACTTTGGGTACAGCAACCATACATTTTTGTTTGTTGACCCTTAAACCAGCTTGCTGTAACCTCTGAAGTACCAACTCTAATCTTGCGTTATGCACCTTAATATCTTCACCACAAATTACTATGTTGTCTAGCATCATTGATATTCCTTCAATGTCTGCGAGTAGTGAAGTCATTAGTCTCTGGAAGATTCCAGGACAGGCCTTAACCCCAAAAGGTAGACGTTTCTTTTTATATAAACCTTTAGGTGTGTGCAATGTTAGCAACTGTGCTGTTTTATTATCAACCATCACTTGTGTATATGCCTGTTCCAAATCGGTTTTTGTGAATATTCTTCCCCCCTTCAATTGTGCAAAAGCCTCATTTAGTGTTGGTAATGGATATGTATCTGTGTTTGTAACTGCATTTACTGTAGATCGGTAATCTCCGCACAACCGTACTTTCCCATTTGGTTTTAAAACGGGTACAATCGGAGTAACCCATTCTGAGTGTGTTATTGGTTCTAGGACATCCTCTTCTACCAATCTATCAATTTCTTTGAACACTCTTTCTCTTATGGCAAATGGAATTGGTCTACATTTAATAAATTTAGGCACTGACCCTTCATTCGGGGTAATGTTCACAACGGGACCTGTATACTTACTCAATCCTGGCTCAAAAATCTCTTTATATTTATTAATTAATTCTGTGACTAATGACTTGTCATTAGAAGTTATTTTAACATGATTTATTCCTTGTATGGTGATCCCTAAATCAGCAAACCAATTCCTCCCAATTAAACTTGTACCACTACCTTCAGTTATAAGTATTTTTAAATCTTTAATTATATTCTTGTATGTAACCTGTACTGTTGTTTCCTCCTTTCAATGTCAATTTACCCTCAGTATAAGACTAAACCTATGTCTGACATATGTAGTTGAGGTATTTTCCCTTTCCATATGAGTCTGGCTGTGTTTTCATTAATGATAGTATCTGGGCAGCCTGAATCTACCTTCGTTAATAGCTTAATTCCATTTAGTAACACTTTAATGAGAAATGGATCAACCTTGTTTTGTCTTATGCTATTTATGCCTACCTCATACAAACCATTACATTCTGAATATTTGTGCTTCTTGTCTTGCTTAGACTTTATTGAGCAAGCTGCTTCTACATGCCTCGTTTTACCACAGTGATAGCATTTGCTCCATCGGAAGCGACACTCACCTCCATGATGAGACTTATTACATCTTGAACACACTATATCATCCTTGCTGCGCGGTGTATTTTTACTTGCTTCTGAGTTAATCTCCATAGGGATTACTGTATCGTGTTCTGAGTTACTAATAACTGGGTTGGACTGTATAATATTTGAATCAAAATTTGCAGTCTCATGTGATAATGCAATGTTACAGGCTTGTTCAAATGTTAATTTACTTTGCTGTAATAGTTTTCGATGAATCTCCTTATCCCTAATACCACATACTAATCTATCTCTGAGGGTGCGGTCTAAATTAGAAAAATTACAACCTATACTTAATTTCCGTAATTGTGCTATGTAATTCTTCATCATTTCCCCCTCTTCTTGATTCCTAGTGTGGAATTTATACGATTCGACAATCTCGTTTGGTTGTAGATGGAAATGACTATTCAAAATTTCAACAATAAAATCGAACTTAACCTCACTTACTTCTTTAGGTGAAATCAAAGAAGTTATTAAATCAAACAATTCAGGGCCACATAATGCAAGTAAATTCGCTTTTTTCATTAAATCTTCTTTTATTTCACCTGCTTCTAGGCAGTAACTCAATCTTTGGATGTAATTTTTCCAACACTCCTGAATTATCTCAAATTCATTGAATTTTATACCCATGATGTATTTAATTATTTTAATTGTATATAATATCACTTATTTCCACAATTTCACTAATTTTCCTCGTCGCCACTGTTATATATTACGAATTTAAAAGCACTCACTGTTATCTTGTTGGTTACTTGATCCAGGCTGCTAAATTACGAACTACCTTCATTATACATAACAAAAAGTACGCTTGCATTTGAATGTGCTTACTTAATTACTACATTATATTAAAAAAAAAATGTTAAATTTAAGACATAGACATAGACAACACTTTATTGTTCACCAAATCAAAAATTACAAAAAAAGTACAAGACAATAATTACTTGGTAAAACAAAAGGCGGCCTTATCGCTAAAAGCGATCTCTTCCAGGCAACCTGACTCAGATGAAATTCTTAAATTATCTATAATTATTATGCAACACAGTAAAATGAAAATAAAAAATAAAAAAAAAAAATTTAATTTAATTACAGCAATTGCCTATATAAAGGCTATTCTGGTTTGGTTTTTATGTTTGGATGTAAAAAGTAACATAGTTTTGCCTATTATTATTTAAAAAACTTTTTTAATTCCAAATACTATACTACCACAGCCTTAAAAGTTAAAATGATGGACTATACTGGAGCAAGTCAGGCAAGTTGCTTGTTATATTTACTATCACCAATTTCGTTTTAGAACCTTATTGTTGCTATTGTTACAAGCTACAGGACTTGAATTAAAATAAAAGCTGTTAAAATTACTATAGAGTTTATTAGAACTGTACAAACACGTATAAAACAAATACAAATAACACTGGATGCAACCAGTTCATACTGCACGATTCAATGCAATTTGACACTCGCAAAGTCCGTTGTCTATATCGCTAATCGAGAGTACTACAAACGTCTTACTCGTATCGTAGTGGTCGCTTGACTGCCCATCTCTCCGTTCGGACAACCCTCTATACTCAGCTTAGGACCGTGTAAACAATGATTTCCACGAATCACACCTGCGCCACTATCGACGCTATTCCCAGAAAACATAATTCTGCACATCTGTAGGATTATGTCTGCGAACGGCCATAAACAAGTACAACAACAATAGGCTATTGTCTAAACAAAAGAACTCCAAATAGAGGAAGGGCAATAAACCAGATTTTATGGCAGGCAGATCTGCATCCCTTGTATTTGGCCCAACTTGTAACACTATCAACAAACAAAGTTGAAAGGAGACTAAGTAATTACATACTAACAGTTATTAGCTACTTGGTCTAATTTTTATTACTTTCTAAATGAAATCAGGATTCATACATGATTTACATTCAACTAAATCCATACTGTTAAGTAAATAATAGAAAAATAAAGTGAATATAGTAAAAAATTGTAGCATTCATCAAGTACAAAAAGGCATGAAAAAGTTCAAATCATGATTATACTAGGAATTCTAAGACAAGATGCATCAAAAATATTAATGACAATATTGAAAGAGGAATAAACTGAAGAGATTTTCGGTGAGGAATTCCCAATTAAAAGAGGAGTAAGGCAAGGTAACACATTGCCTCCAAAAGTATTCTCATCTGTTCTACAAAGATTATTTTGCAACTTGATCGGGACAATTTATGTCTGAATATAAATGGCCCACAAATGAATTATCTCTACGTTGCGGATGATTTGTTTTTGTTAAAAGAAAGTCGTCCTAATCTGCAAGTGCTAAACGAATTGTCCCAAAAGAATAGTAAAATTGGGCTAGAAATGAACCCAATGAACACAAATGCAAAGGGAACAATAACTAAAGTCAGCGAAGACAACCTTAATATGTGTCTCAAAAATCAAACATTCAAAGAAATAAATAAAAGAATAGCATCAGGTCAGTATAAATACTGGAACTTACAGACTTGTATTTAACACCTGTATTTTATCATGCATAACATATGGAAGTGAAATATGGTTTTTAAACAGGAGCCATAAAGACCTACTAAGAGGCTGCTAACATGCTATGGAATGTAACAATTTGAATCATAAATTGTTGGATGAACACCTATACTTTTATCCTCGATAACAGGATAATTTCTCTAGATAGATTTGAATGTTACATGAGAAAGGTCTAATAATTAAGCTACAAATAACTAAAAACCTACTCAATATTTTTTGTTTATGTTTATCTGTATATTAGCTATTGATTATACCAACATGAGCTGCATTGTGACATTCTTCTTTGTAAGTTTATGTTCCTATTATCCTGTTACTGTGTATTTTACAATAAATTCTAAAACAATGTACAGTTGTGTTATGAAAATGTTTGCCAGTTTTCAAATTGATTCATTTAACGTTCGGCGAGCACATGTTCCCTTTTCAAATTCATGTTCATTCAAATTATGTTTAACTGTTTGACAATAAAGTTTAAAATTACGTAGATCAAAGTCATTTCTTTTCTATCTTGTGTAAGAAGGTTGTTTAGACATGTAAAACCTTTTTATTGGTTTTAATATTTATGTTAAGCATAGTGATTATATCTTCTTTGTTTATTTCTTGTTGTTGTGTGTATATAGTTTGAAAAGGTAACATGTGCTAGCGGAACATTAAATAAATTAATTTGTAAACTGACGAACTTTTTTGTTCCACCACTGTACATAATTTTAATTAATGTTTTTAACCTCATAACTTCTTATATTCTTACAAAATCAAGGAGGCTGCGAAGTTTTGTAAGGCAATAAAAAGTGTCTGACTATATCAATAAATATTGGAATGTAATATAATTATTTCGAAATGTATTATAATATAATCTATTATATTATAAAATTCTAAATATGCCGTATTTGTACTTTGAAGCTATTTAAAAAAAAACAACTGGAATAGACTATATAAATGACGGAGAACACAATGCATTTTTTTAGAATTGTGTTTGTTTGTTCGGGATTCACGTAAAAACTACTGGGCCGATATTGATGTGGTTTTCGCTGATCGGTAGCAAATTCTTAGATTTAAAATTGCGCTACGTTTAATCTCATGAATCCCGCGGGAATTTTCTGGAAATGATTTTAAATGGTCAGTTTAAAAAAAATCGAAATCCAATGTGAATTTTTCCGAGAGCGGTTTAAAGTTGTTCGGGTGCATAAAGATTAGCTTATATTCTTTTTTAAATGCTATGATACTTTGTGCCCCGGTAATCCCGCGGGATTTCAAGTCAAGCGTGGACGAAGTCGCGGCCATATCCTAGTTATGATTAATATTATCATAATTCATAATAAAGGTTGTAATGTTACTTCTTCTTAACCGGCATGCAAGTTGACAAAGTAAATTATTAACTCTGGATCTTAAACATCTCCAGTGCAGGTTATTTTATTACTAGGTAGACGCGAAAATAAATCAGGAAGTATTGCACCAATACTTCATTTAAGAATAATAAAGAAAAAGAAATCATCACTGGTGTTTTTTAAGAGCTAAAAGAAACTACGTAACGTAGTCAAAGCGGTAGCACGGGCTTACATTTTTTGAGCCCTAAACGTACACCCCACTTCATCATTATGATTTAGGCAAGTTCTATACGATAAGTGTTCGAAGCATCAGTTTTCGCGACAAGATGGCTACATATGTTGCGAATACTCGAAACTTTGCGTTTTCGTGATGTATGTATCCGTACTATAGATCGAAGTGTTTTTATTTATAACTCTACATGCGTATATCTATTTAACGAGTATTATATCAGCAGTGTATCTGCTTTGGTAAGTATAATAGAAGTTAGATATTACTAAAAATTATAACATAAAACATGTCTTTTTAATAAAATATAACAATATTAATTAAGTCATTAAATAAAATTATAAAGTCTACTTTTTAAAACGCTTATTCTTTAATGTATAACTATATCTCGGAAAATTGTAAAAGTAATATTGTACATGACAATGTATTTATTATATGGTTTATTACACACAAGAGAACATTTAATTTATTGAAATATGAACATTGATTTATTTTAAGAAATTATATTATAATGTACTGTTTAGAATAAAAGTGTTTGATCAACAATTAGAATATAATAAAACCTGCGTATTTAAAATTAAAATAAGTAACTTCTAAAATTTTATTGTGGTTAACACTATTTATTTAAAAGCAATATTTTTTCCTAGGCTTTAATACATT
Source organism: Dendrolimus houi (assembly GCA_039645545.1). NCBI lineage: Eukaryota > Metazoa > Arthropoda > Insecta > Lepidoptera > Lasiocampidae > Dendrolimus > Dendrolimus houi. Next base: position 7,927,747 of record CM077121.1, on the reverse strand, counting down.
GTATTAATGCATATTTAATTATTATGCAGGCAGAACAAGAGTTTCAAGAGCACCTGAACAGTCTGAAGATAAAACTTGAAGATGGCACTACTAAATGCATGGTGGAAAGGCGTGGGAGAGATATCTCCGGGAAGTGGATATACCGGTGCTACCCCTGCGCTGCTGTGTGCAGTGGCGAGACCATACTTCAGGTGAGGCGTCATCAACCTTGCAGAACCTACTAGAAACATCTATTACTAGGTAGAGGTAGCTAAGACTAAGGTCCCGTGTTTCTTGCAAATGACATGAGATTAAATACTGGCGTGCACTACTGGGCAATAATTCTGAACAAATGTGCAAATTGTTACCAAATGCGGTGAAGGAAAGCATTGTAAGGAAACTTGGTAATTGCTGTTACAGATGTGTAGTCTGCTGGTGTATCTAAACAAGTTTGGTGGCTATACAGACCGTTAGTCTAAAATGGAGAAGCCCAAACCAAACAGTGGGATGTTTATGGGTTGATAAAATTCACTAAAAATAGAAGGGATCAGATGTTTTAAAGAATCCATCTAAAACAAATATTTGTAGAACGAATATTGATTGTTAAATTATTTAAACAGTAATGTTAGATTTTACTATTTATATTATTATAAACCGTATGCCTATTTATACCAATCATCCCTAAAAGATTGTTACGCAATTTACAGAATAAGAAGTCCGTCAGTGGGGTAGTTCGTTTACCTCTCGTTATTTACCTTTTTTAAACGTAATTTAAAGCCAACTACAATTCGAATATAGAGTTTAATGGTGTCTCAGCTTTACTGGCCGATTTGTTGTCGTCGAGCTATTCAAACACGGAAATAACGATAGATGCACGCACGGAGATCCCTCACTGACGGACTTCCCCACCTTGACTACATATATTTCATCCTTATTTAAGGTAAGGTGATATCTTATTGAATATTGCATTTTACAGACCCACATATCTGGAAAGAAGCACAAGACAAAGCTTTCGATGCGTTCTGTGTGGCCTAAAAACATTTTTGATGAACATCCATTCAACTCCAACTCTAAAAGTGTTGGTAATGACAGTAAGTTGATGAACCCAGTTTATAAGTATTGCTCTGAAATATTATGAATTTTCTTTTGAAAGTGGTTTCCTTTTTTTTCACAACTCTACATATGAGTTAATATTTGTAATTTACGACTCGGACATAGTTTTTAGTTGGAACTTGATTTTTACAGTGTATATTTTCAAAATAAAATTATCTAATATTGGTTTAAAGTCATCAACAGTTATACACGACTGTGTTTGTCAGACAACACTGTTATTGTTTACATGTTTTATTTTCCACCTTTAACAATACTAATGCGATTAATACTAAATTCTCGTAAAGCACTGCAGCGTGATCGGATTCCTTTAGCCGGCTTCACTCTGAGAGCTCAGGGCTTGACCTACCAATGTTGTTTATCTAAGATAGATAGATAGATAACACTTTATTGTACACCATTACATAAAACACAGAAAAACTTATAGCCTAAAAATATTCTAAATGTGCACAATAGGCGGTCTTATAGCTAAGAAGCAACCTCTTCCAGACAACCCGTCGCAGGAATAAAACAGATTATATTGGTCAAAGGTGGTATACATAAATATTAGAGGATATGCAGTTACTTATATGTATTTTATATATTTATAAACATATGAATATGTAAAATATTATATAAGTAAGAATAACACTTAATAGACATATATAAAGACACCTATTGATATTATATACATAAATATATACACATATATATATATATATATATATGGCTAAGATATGGCCTTAAAAATATTTTGATATAATCAATTTTGCATTATTCACAGCATCAGAAAAAGTGCTGAAGAAAATGGCAGAGGAGGTAGATATCCATAATAAAGATCCAAATGATTTGGATGAGAAGTATCAAAAATTCAAGAATGTCAGGTGTTATATCCAAGAAACTATTGATAACATCAAGTGAGTACCTTCATAATACTAGATTTTGTACTGTTAGCAAAAATATATCAACCCTTAGACATAATCTGTTTATAATATATTAAATCTGTAGAAGGTTCTAGTTTGTACAATAAAAGAGACTGGCGGGTTTCTTAGGAGCCGCCGGTTTGGTCACATACACGCATAATTACAATGTGTTTAGGTAGCTTAGTTCATTAGAAACCTATGTGTAAACGCCATTTTCTACAAGAACTTGGCTGAAAATAGTATTTGGCCATAAATATTTGGCATTGACAAAACCTCCATTACGATAATACTAGAGTTTTTTGGTGGGAACTAGAATCTTAATGTTTTACTGTGCATATAAGTGAACAATATGAACACTAGTTTTACGATATTTTTTGTTTGTAACGAATAATTTATGCATTTTTGTTTTATTCGTCACAATGTCAGGGAAAGGAACAAAGTCCATAAAGCTTTTTTTGACATACTTAGAGCATATAATCGTCTAGATAACGCATGAATTGCACAAACACGGCCATAAAAAAGTGCACTAAATTTGGTGCACTTCTGTCCACACATGTTATTGTCGTTTCGACTAGTTACAGCTCTCGCAAAAATAATCAATATGCTGTTCTGCGCTATTAAAACGTGTCAGAACTATTTTAAAAGGGGAAAGGATAAGGATAAGATGTCATTTAATTGGTAAATTTAACACTCTTCTCATGATTTCTTTATGAAAACATGAAATTTAATTTCGATAAATCGAATTGATTGATGTTGTCAGATGATAAATAGGAATTAGTTTCCAAAATTTGGGGAGATTTTGTTATGGTTTTTGAAGTGAAAATTCTTTAGAATCGTTATGACTCGAGGAAACGAAAAAGCGACACTAAAAAGAGATAAACATATAAATCTATAGGACTAACATTGCGAGAGAATGAGATAGATTACATTATATTGGAGTTGGAAATGTTTTGGCAAATAAGCTATTTATATAATAATAATATGTAATTATGTCGCCATTTTCTTCAAATAACGTATTTTTCTTTCTTTCTTCCTTTTGAAGTTTTGCGTTAATACTTCGAATTTCGTGTTTTGAAGCTTAAATATATTATGACGGTATAATATATGAAATATGACGTCACGAAATTTAGAATCCTCCCACTCCTTGTCACACTTTGTTTAACCTCTACTGTGTGTGAGCGGCACGGCACACACATAATGCCCACTACCCGGTATGAACCCATCGAATTGTTCTAAGTCCATTATTACAACTGATTTCACTGACTTTTAGCTTGGGATCATCTTTGGGGCATAAGTCTAATAACCTTTGTCAACTTGTTGTGTAAATAAAAAATAATTTTCCGTTACTAATAGTTTATTTAGAATTATTACGTTAGTATTGGTACACAGACTTATAAATACTAAAATCTGTACAGACATTTTAATATAAATTAAAATGACTAGTATGTATACTAAAACTCATTTGTGCATGTAGTTTATTTTCTATGGCTTGTTCCTAGAGAGCTGTTGTCGGTAATACTTTAAATTATTAAAAACACTTTAAAACCTCGAGTAATATTAAAATTATAACGCATAAATGCGATTAAACCACAATGATCATTTAAATTGTAAAAAAATATTGTAATATTTTTAGCTGATATCCCCAAAACACGCACACATTGATAGTTTTTGGAGAGTGAATAGCAACGCCTCGCGTTTTCGATGCCGTTTTTCGCGGTATTTGTTCGCAATGCTCTCTCTAGACATGTTATACCTCAATGCTGACATATTAAACTTGACAGTGACATATTAGAAGTTTACATGTTTTGTATTGCCATTTAAAAAAATATGAAATAACAGATATCAATAACGTATAAATAATTAACCAAATAACAGAATAAAAAAGTGTTAAGCAACAGAATATTAAGCACGTATATCGATATTTTGACGCGTAATATATCTAGATTCTTATTAATATAGTGGTTTAAAGAATCAGACAATAATGCTTTTAAATTTAATTATATGGTAACCGAGTATCGATTCTTAAAACATTGCACATTACTTTTCTCCGGTTACAGAGGTTCGTGTAAGATAGATAATAAGTCAATATCTACTTTTTTTAACATAAGTATTAGCTTTGTAGACGTGTAGGCCGAAAACCGCCAGTCGCCTTTGAAAATGAGAAAAATATACCAGGGGTGAATACTTACCAACAGAATCTAAAATGCAACTTTTAGAATTTATATCTATCCGTTTGTCCCGACAAACGTGAAAAGTACAAAACAGATTTAAATGAGAATTGACACAGCGCCAACTTATATCGCTCTACTCCTTACTGCTCCCTCTTCAAGTTGTATTTTAATGTTTCGTGAAGTATTTAAACCCTAATTATTGTCACATATTACAAAAAATAATTTTACTTTGAAGTGTAAAAAATTTCAGGGTGCCATTGTTGGGCATTGAATATTTGATCGAACATCCACCAGAGGAGCCTCACCACGAGCCCTCATACATATGCACTTTATGTGACAAGCAAGGCCACCCCAGGACCATTCCGAACCATCTCACTTGCTTCTGGCATCGCAACAACTACCTGGTAAGTTAAGATACAGAACAACTCAAATTATTAGACTAAAGGGAAAAAAGACTATTTGAATGTTTAGTAACATACTTACTTTACAGATGGTTAACTTAAAAATGAGTATCTATCTATGTAGCTATGTATGTTTTGATAATTTGTACACCACATTTTCAGCAAACTTATTGCACATAAGTTTCAACCATTGGAGTTTTTGATGCAACTTATGATGTATTACTGTGCAGTTTTGTTTTCGTTAAATGTATAATATTGATTAAAAGTTAATATACAGTTTAGGTTATTGATTAAAATAAAGAGAATTGCGTGTTTATTGTAAACATATCTACTGTTTTGTGAAATATACATTGAACTGCTACAGGAACTAGTGTTTTGCTTGCATTCATGTTTACTTGGACCTTGGCTAAATAGAAAAAATGGGGAGACTTGTATTCAAAAAGTAGAAGTTGTCCAAAAAAACAATACTCACAATTATTTCGGTTACTAGGCTAATCATATCATGATGCTTCCCAAGTATGCACCACATTTTATATATTATACCTCCTGTACAACGGGGAGTGTCCTGAGGAATTATTTGATCTGGTGCCAACACCTCACTTACAACCGCACCGCACGCCAGCGTTCACCGCAATTTTCTTGAGCTTCCACGTTCAACTACGCAAGGTTCTCTATAACATTTACTCCACGTACAATAAAGATCTTAAGGGAACTTCCCTTCGCCATTTTCGCTTTGCGCTATGAAAGGGTCTTTTAAGAAGGGTGTTATTAAGTTTCTTAGATGTCGACAATGCATTAGCGACATCCCTGGTTTTGCAAACGTCCATAGGCGACGGTAACAGCTTTTGATCAGATGTGTAGTCTAGTCTGCTTGTTTGCGTGCTCCAGGCAATAAAAATACAAGAGCATTTTTTTTACTGTCAGTAAAGGGGGCGCAAGCTGATTTTTGCGCCCCGGCGCCCAAAATGCTTAAGATGGCCCTGCATGTGTATTATTATGTTGGTGTATCTGGCAGTCGCGGCACTTCTCGAAGGCTTCGTCGATGTTGAACTCGTACCGCCTGCAGAACCGGTACCGCGAGGGCGTGCGCGTAATCATGAACCGACTCGCGCAGCGCATCGAGGACAAGTACGGCCGGATGAAGCCCCTCTGCATCGAGAAGGCCGAATACGAGAAGGAAAAGTGAGTCGCATACACATTTTTTCTTATACACACAATCAAACGCATTATTTATATGTATAGATAGATAGATAACACTTCATTATACACCAATACAAAAATGAACTTAAAGACTAAAATTATAACTAATTATGTACAAAGGGCGGTCCTATCGCTAAAAAGCGATAAAGCGATATCTTCCAGACAACCCCAGGAATGAATTGAGATGATAATGGCGATGGTGGTATACGTATAATTCTTTTCGTATGCTTGTCACTGAACTCCTAATCGGTTAGACGGATTTTGATATTTTTTTGTGTCTGTTCAAGTTCAAGGTTTAAATCCACAATTGAACCTGGCTGGTGACGCCGCAATCGGGACCTACATTTTTATTTTTCAGAGCAGGACAATGTCTGTCGAGCCTGCTTGTAACTTATAAATAATAATATAAACGCCTGGTGCTAACATATTTTTTATTGTTTCTCTATAATGATAGAATTATGTTTTGTCAGCACCATCCAATTTGACAAATTAAACAATACAAGTTAAACTATACCATTGTTGGCACTGCACCCAATGATTGGCACCCAGTCAATTTATTAAAGACATTAAAAAATTAGTAATATTATTTTTTTTTTTGCCATACAATAATCCAATTCTTATCATGTAGTATGTCTAGAAAAAACTAATATTAAGATTTCTTAATATTTTGAATAGAATTTACCAATTATTGTATGGGTGCCAGCAATAAGTAGTTTCTTCTACATCGTAAAATTAAAAAAAAATCTAATAATTATCTGTATTAGTATGTTCCTATATTGATTAATAAGTAACACTGACTATTACAGTATATGTATTTTTATATATTGTGAGTAGTGTATTCCCCAGGAACTAAGTGAAGTATTTATGATGGTTTGACATGCTTCAAGCTGGTTCTGAATGCGCGCCGGTCCACAGCCACAAAGCTCTAATCAAGTCAATAGATTGTAGTATAAAACAACTTACTGCGCAGCTTTCTATGAGCCTTCTAAACACGCAATTAAGTTCAACATGAACCAAAACCAGTATCGCGTTCCTGGTTCTATAAAATCCTTGATTGCTTAATAAAACTACGTTTTAATATTTTTAAGCACGATAATTTATTTGATTTATATTATTCCGGCGTTTCGTTAAAACTAAATAATTAAAATTAACAAGTTTGCGGTAGGCTTAATAAACCTTTAACAATACTCATTGACCCTTGACATCTTTGTCTTTCGTGATCACGGTTCCTGAAAAGTGGCCGAAAGGTCAGAATAATAAAACCAAATAAATTATCGTGTTTAAAATCGTTAAAACGTAGTTTTATTATGTATACTAGTTGCGAAAACTAAAGAAAATCCTTGATTACTGTTCAACTGCCAGTTACCCAGTTTATTTTTGGTTATAGTTTAGTGTGACACAAAACAGCATTCATTGTGTAAGAGATTTTTGGGGAATTCATACGTTAAAACAATAATAATGTCTACTTACCTTTCAAATTTAATAATATATTAAAATTCATTAAACATTGACTTTTCAATCGCCAGATAAAATTACTTAGTACAATACTGAAACATAGTAAAATTCAGGTGTATGAATAAATTGTTCAAATGTTTCACTTTTACTTTAAATCAGTGATCGAGAAATAAGTCCTAAATAATTTAAAATAAAAGATCAAATTCAAATTCAAAAGTTTTTATTCAATATAAGTTCCACTGGAGAACACTTTTTGAAGGTCATACATATAAGTTAAAATTTAATTTTACTTCCTAGTCTATGTACACTGCTTCGCAACGGCTTATTACTGTTAAGGAGAAGAAGCGGCAAGAAACTCCTCATTATAATAAATTATTTTTCGAAGAATTAATGAAGTTATAGAAAACAGTGCATACTCAGTAAGAGAAAGACAAAATAAAAGGAAAGATAAATATTATTATATTTATAATAATGACATGACATACTAAAATTTTATACTGCAACATATCTCCATAAATTCCTTACCTACTCGGCAAGATAAAAATGTTATATAAAATATAGTGTAAGAGGTTGCAGCGAGCTGCTATGTAAATGAAGTTTTGTCATTTAAGTATTCTTCAATAGTGTAATATCTCTTTTTTAGCAAGAAATTTTTTAATTTGATTTTAAAAGTGAAAGGTAGATATAACATTTCATTTGGAATCTTATTGAAGAAGATCCGTGTAAGATCTGCTAAAAAGTAACGGACACAGGTACAGATTATGTTCGGATATCTGCGGTACGGATATGGATATCCGGCGCATCTGTAGAGTTGTAAGTTGTATATGTATTATTGTTATAAAAAAAACTGTTGGTGATCTTTAAATAAAGAAACATACAGTTCAATGAATGAATAATGATTATGTCGTGTATAGAGACTGCATTCGCAAGTGGATATCGCGCGGCTTCCACTTCAGCGACCAGCGCGGCTCCACCTTCGAGGAGGTCGTTGATATTGGGCTCATCGAATCACTCGACGAACTGAATGATAAGACGAAGATGAAGTAAGTACACTATCATTGCTATAAATATGGGAGCGGATGGTCAGTCAAATTAACTGAGGTTGTACTTTTTATCTTACAAAACCTCCCAGATTTTGTACCGAGATACAAACTTTGACGTCACAAGTTTGCACAAGTAAAAAGCGTCAAATATATTTGCATTATTCACTTTCATTTCACAAGCAAATTAAAACTTAAATATAAGTAAAGATTATTTAATAGTGAAAATATACTAGAGTTTACCCCGTAGCTGCGCCGCGTGTCAAGACAGTAGCTTAATTCAATTTTTTACATAATAGGTTAGGGAAAAGTCTTTTCGCATATAGTATGTATGAACTTGTAATAAGATCTCTTTGGCTCTACCATTAGCATCTGGCTGGTTTTGGTATCATTAAAGTTTTAATTTTAAAGAAAATTCCAAATTCAAATTAGGAAAATGTGCGATTTTCATTTGTTTTTCTTATTGTTAAAATGAGTGAATCTAATGAAGAAATTCGATACATTTTAAAATTTTACTACAAAAAAGGTAAAAATGCAAAACAAGCCGCGAAAAAAATTGTGATGTTTATGGACCTAATGCAGTATCTGTGAGAGTAGCGCAAATTTGGTTTAAGCGTTTTCAATCCTGAAATTTTGATATCAAAGATGCACGTCGCTCTGGTCGCCCTGTTACGGACAAAATTGATGCTATTTTTGAAAAAGTGGAGCAAGATCGGCATATTAGTAGTTACCGTGTACTCATTTGTGATTCTTTATTACGACGTAATGAAACCGACCCATTTTTGAAGAAGCTGATAACTGGTGATGAAAAGTGGATAACGTACGACAAGAACGTGCGAAAAAGATCGTGGTCAAAGGCCGACCAGGCTTCACAGACTGTGGCGAAACCCGGGTTAACTCGCAACAAGGTGATGTTGTGTGTATGGTGGGATTGGAAAGGCATTATTCATTATGAGCTGTTACCGCCAGGCAGGACCATCGATTCTCACATTTTTAGCCACGCAGCAAAAATTACGAGAGTTTGGCTGGGAGGTGTTAATGCATCCGCCGTATAATCCTGACCTTGCACCTTCAGATTTTCACCTGTTTCGGTCTCTGCAGAATTCCTTAGGCAGTGTGAGGTTAACATCACGAGAGGACTGCCAAAACCACTTGTCGCAGTTTTTGATCAGAAGCCCCAAAATTTTTATAGCAATGGGATCACGTCCCTACCTACAAGATGGCAAAAAGTTATCCAACAAAATGGCACCTACATACTTTAGTCAAATGTAAATAAACTATAAAAAAAACCCTTTTGAATTTTTATATAAAATGCGAAGAAACTTTTTCCCCAACCTAATATAATAATAAAAACTAAGTCCATAGATTATACGCTACACAAACGGCCCAGCAAAGTAGAGGCGAGTGGAAGTCAACCTGATTTGAACTAATACAAATCGCATGTTGTAAATGACAACATAGGGTATTTGTTGATGAATTAAAAACGCGATTGCAGCACCATCTATTTTGATAATAATATTCTAAGGAAATGACTTCATTTATCGGGATAAAATATATCCCAAGTGTTAACTCGGGTTATAAGCCAGCACTATGTCGAGTCGAGTTATATACGTGCAGTAGTTTCCAAAAAAGATGCGATTACAGCGCCACCTTTTTCGCTATTTTCGTCTATCACATGGAAACGACCTCATTTACCGGGATAAAAAGTATCCTAAATTACGCCCCTGGAGCTACTAGGCCCGTTTCGAGTTTTAATTAATTTCGTTCAGTGGTTTCCACGTGATACTCTGACACACAGACAAAAACTCTAAAAATAGTATTTTCCGAATCCATCAGATATATATATATATATATATAGAGGGAGAGAGAGAGTTTCATAACAAACGTTACGCAAAAATACAATTTTTTGTTGTTTACTAAAATCTATGCATGTTACAATTTAAAAAGTCTTACCAGTATGCAAGTGTACTTAAATAGAAGGGTAATCCAAATTTCAGCCTTATACAATCAACTAGTTTTGTTTTATTCAAAATTTTGTCCCTTGTGTAAAACTGCACTTTTGTCTGTACGCCCATTTGTTATGAAGCCCTCGATATATATATATAAGACATTAAAGATAATATGCTATACCAATTATTCTTAGAGAGAACAATAGTGATGGAATAACCATGTACGCCATGACTATTTTAATCTCTTATTACATTATAATAAGATACACATAGGCCGCTTGGCCTGTTGTATGAGGCGAAAAAAAAGCTCATTGCCAGGTAGGCCCTTTGTTCTAATGGAAATATATTCATATTAAATTGTCTGTTTTAGTTATGGGGAACAATAAAGAGTTTTCATTTATTCATTGCAGGATATTTGGTCGTCTGAATCCCTATCACCCCTGGTCTAGATTATGTCGCTATAACAATATTGAAACGTTTAGGGATGTCCCGACTAGACTAAGTGGAGGAGCGAGGTGGCATACTACTCCGTCTCAAAGGAAGATCTTCCAGCGAGGCCATTTTGTTATCCCTCGCAGACCGAGGCTCATCTATTATTGTTGGAAATTTGTATATATTCTTTGTTCGTGTCGGGAATCGTTTGCGACCTCAACTATTGCACAGTGGCCATCCATTGGCTTGTAAGTGTTCCACTACAATTGTGCTCTGGCGTCAATGGCCATGTTTCAGTTCCCCCTTCGAGACCGGCAGCACATTGGTAGCACTGCTGATGTTGCAAATGTCCATAGGCGATGACAACCATCTTATGAGATGGACTGTCAGCCTGTTTGTTGTAGTCCAGCAATAACGAAAAAAGATTTCGTTTTTACCTTTGCCTATTGGGACCGTAAGAACCCACTTGATCACTAATAGCCGGTTCCTATATCTTATAGACTTCATTTGCCTTACAATCGGCTAAAATTTGACAGAAGTTCTGTACAACTAATGGCGAAATTCAATCGATGGTAAGGCAAGTGAATGAATAGCATATAGGAACTGGGTGTGAAAAGAACATTGTAAATTACAGAGTCTATGAGGAAAGTGTATTGAAATAAAATTGTATTGCTTCAAACATCCAGAAAGATCCATCTCCACCGGTCATCGCTGCTCCACCGAAGCCCCAGTCTGTCACCTTTGTCTATGTCACTTTAAAAACCCGCTTACTAAAAAAATATTGTAAGGCATAAAGTTCAAGAGAAAAGTATATTACATTTTTTTATCGCTTCAGCCATCCAGAAAAGAGAGATCCATCTCCACCTGTCGTCGCTGCTCCATCGAAGCCCCGGTTCAACACATTTAATGTAAGTGTTGCGGACAGAATCACCCCCCTGACCTCTCCCCCAGAAATCCCGTAGCCCCACGCCCCGCTTACCGCGAATATGAAGCTCGCTCCGTTAGCTGCTAAGTGTCTGCATTTTTATAGTACCTTAGTAAGCACGATGCGAGCCGCCGGCAGATCATAGTCAAACAAGGAAGATTAAGAAGACCAGAAAGAACAGAAAGCATTCGGAAGACTACAGCCATCGGACTCTCAGCGTGACTACGACGTGGATCTTGTGGAACGCCAGTGTATGGTGATTAGTGCCACTCGTATTGATCGGTGTAATCGATATAATTAGTGCTATCTATTATGTTCAGTGTAACATCCGGGGTGGTGCTAAGTTGTGTTGGTTAACCTCGAACGTGCCGTTTGATACAGCAGTGCTGATCGCACCTGTTGCTGTTGTAGCACCTATATAATTAAATACAGTCCACTGCTAAGTGTGTTTTATTCAGGGCAGTGTCTCCATGTGCCAATCGAGCGTTACCGTGTTGCAAGGGCAAAAATACGGTGTCTACATAAAATTACGGTGATTCTACTAAAAGTGTACCGTGTAATTTTTCAAGGAAAAAAAAACAATATTACTATAAAATTTACGTCATTCACTCATCACACTTGCAAATTCCACTGCTTCCTATATTAAAATTAGGACGAAAATAGAATGCCAAGGCTTATTGGTAGTTTTATTTAAGTGTGAGTGGAGATAAACTTTTGGATATTGGTGCATTTCTCAGGGTTTCCCAGCAACCAGGAGCAGTGTTGCTATTACAATATTTGTTAAGTGACTAAGATTTGTTTTACGCAGTACATGATGAAATTGTTACAACATAATTTATAACGCTAATACAGTGATATATGACAGGGTAATACATTATTACCTTGACGGTAGATAAAGACCGGATTACGGTGCATCTACGGTAATTACCGTGTACGTGGAGACACAGATTCAGGCGACCCCTGCGCCGCCACATCCGATGATAACAGTAAATATTGGTTGTTATACCCATTCACCTCCTCCTCCTTGTATTGACATCACACAAATGCACTGATACTGTTTTCAAACGAATGGCAGCAATGACCTATTTGATTTTCCTTTTACTCAGATATTGGAAAGTTTGAAAAATCTTATAATTAAAAGTTTCACTGTCAAACTTTGTACAGGAGATGTCGATTTTCACTTCAATTATTTAAGAAATAAACATAAGGTTAGTTATTAAATCAAAAGTGAAAAAAATATTGTTGACAGAGATGAAATTTGATTTGTAGCGTCATGTTTAAAACATTAATATGATTTTTTTTTAATTTGGGGCTAATTTTTTTTTGGTAGCGTTCTGCGGGACGCCAACAAAGGCGCGGTGCGTCCGTCGGCTCACTGTCGGATATCAGCGACGATTTCGACCCTCTGACAGTGGACCCCACGCAACATGGACCTTCTAAGTATATCCTACCTTGTTTCAATTTAATTTTACACCAATACAAAATAAATTTTATGTAGTCTTAAATATCGTCGGCGTCAGTGCAGGGGACCTTGTAACAAAATTTTGTTTTTTGGCAAATTATTAACGAGTATTACTTTAACATAACAATTTTGACGAAAAATAAAGTAGTTACAAGCTCCTGCACTGACGCCGATAATATTGGTTAAAAAATCAACAACAGTTATAATAGTTTGTTTCAACACTAATTAAAAGTATTTCATGTCAGTCGTTACATTTCCAAAGTAAGATGATAATATAATATTCTAATGTCAGTTCTTTTTTAATATGTTAGAATTTATTGTAACACTAGCTGATGCCAGCGACTTCGTCCACGTGGTGCGGTTTTTTAACTATCCCACAGGAACTCTTTAATTTTTCGCGATCAAAAGTATCCTATATGTTGACCAGGGATATAAGCTACCACCATACAAAATTTCATTAAGCTACCACCATACAAAATTTCATTGAAATCGGTCCAGTCATTTCGGAGATTAGCTGGTACAAACAGACAGAGAAACATAAAATAAAAAAAATCTAAATTAGTTCTATTTCACTTCTTACATCCCCTTGACTCGGTTTTTAGCAGTTTTTTTTCATTGTACAGAAATTCGACCTCTACAGTTTTATTATATGTATAGATTTGTGTCTGCCTAAAGCCTACATTTCTGCCAACTAGAACTGTAGCCTTTAGGAGCTTTTTCAAAGATACATTTTTAAGAGGCGATGTTTATTGGTGCTACTTTCTGTTAAAGGCATAGAGGTGATCAGAAGGCCCGCTACCAGCCGTATCCGCGCCGCGAGCCCTCGCCCTTCCGCTCCAGATTCGCCATCAGGAACACCAACGAGAAGGCGAACACCCAGGAGAAAGTGGTGAGTGGTCTCATAATAATAGAGAAAAGTAATCAATTCTAACTATCTGTAATATTATCACATTCTAAACAAGCTGTGTCTGTACATCCAAGCTATTTAAAAAAAATACGCTATATACACAATGCATTTTTTTAGATTTCTTTTCTGTTTGTTCGGGGTTAACGTAAAAACTACTGGACCACTTTCGATGCGGTTTTCGCTGATAGACAGCAAATTCTTAGATTTAAAATCTGCGCTGCTTTTTATCCCGGGAATTTTTCTGGGAATTATTTTAAGTGGCTAGACTGAAAAAAAATATCGAATTCCGATGCGGTTTTTTGATTGATAGCAAATTTTATGTAATGAAATATGTAATATTTTTTATCCCGGGAACCAGTGGTTCGTAGTTGTTCGGGTGCATAAAAATTTGCTTATTCTAACACAGTTTTCACTAAAACATTAGCTTACATTCTTTTTAAATACTACGGCACTTTGTGTCCTGGGAATCCCGCGGGAATTTTCCATGTCTAACGTAGACGACGTCGCGGGCATATTCTAGTATACCTGCCTGCGTTAATTACACGCGGGCAAAAGTAGATTGACACCTGCATATCATAAAAGCACACTTTATTACCTTTCCGCATTTGGACTTCTTTTGTTTACTTTGTGTTTAAAATTTGTAATTAGAAAGCAGCCCATTGTGTATTGTAATCTTTTATGGCAGTCATTAGCCAGGTGTGTCAAACTGATTCTAAGAAATTCGGTCTACGCGGTCGGGCAGCCATATATCGATGCAGTATAAAACAATAGCCCAATGGAGAGATTGGTTAGTCGAGCGATAACCACAAGCGAAGCAAGACTTGTGTACATTCGGTAATCTATTTAGTGACGGACTTTGCGCGTGTGATTGAATCGTGCATTACGTTTGGACTGGTTGTGTTCAGTTATATTTGTACCTGTGTTAAACGTGTTTGTATAATTCTAATAAATTCTATAGTAATTCCAACGGCATTTTAATTCGAGTCCTGCAACTCGTAACAATATAAAAATCAAAAGATCAACTTATTGGTTATGTTTCTTTATATCATTGTCCTTTACATATATGCCCCAAGGTGACTAGCCAAGCAATGTTTTTGCAGAGACCCCATAACTACGAGCACAAGATGAAGTTAGCAACAGAGAAATATACAGTGATTCAAAGTTCTTTGAAGAAGACTCTCGCTTACCACGAGAAGAACCCCGAGAAACACCCTCTATACCCAGAGGAGTGGAAGAAGTTCTGGAACAAGCGTTACAAGGAGATACAGGGTGGTAAGTTGCTAAGTCTCAAAGAGTTTATTATGTCCTTGATAGAATACTAACTAATGGTCGCCCGTGCTCGAAATTCGACCATAATAATTAATGTCAAAGATTATACTTCTATAATCACTAATTTCTCCAAGGCATCAATAAACAAAACAGTATATATGCGTGTGTGTGTCAAATAGATGGTTGTGTGTAATTTTTTATTTATTTGCATAATTTTAAAAAAATATTAACAATCGCCGCTTCTCTATATAAACTACTAGCTGTCCCGGCAGACATCGTCCTGTCCGAAAAAGCTTCAATCGATATCCCGACAGCATCGCCACCTACCGGGTCCAATTTTGAACCATCTCAGAAACCTTCTTTGGCTCATGCACAACAACTTTGCTAAAGATCATCACATGATCAAATGTATAGTTTACGATTCTATAAAGGACATACAGACAAACACTCATTTTTATATATCAAGAAGAAGATAAGTGTGCGAAATTTCATACTCCTCCGTCCACCCAATTCTCGTAAAAAGGGGTACAAAGTTTCTGCTTCACGTATTAATATATAGATGATGACAATAGAGTATTGGACAGTCAAATCAGCTAAAATCCTTTTTAAACTATAACCATCCCCTGATGACATTAACATAAGGGTGCCTTTCCCCCGGAGTTGTACTATGCAGCTATGCTGCGAAAATGTAAAAGCTAAGCTATGTAGCGGAGAGAGTAAGATGTGCTATGAAAATGCGCCGCCGCAAGGTAGATGTGCAGCTCGAGCTATGCGACGTATCGACAATAGGGAAGGCACGCATCGTTCCATATAAAAGACGTAGCTTAGTTGAATCAGTTTCCACCAGTTCTATTGTTACGTTCGAGCTGGGGTATGCATTTGGGATTGGAAGGAAACATCAGTTTTTTAACTAAATGCTTTTATTAACTTACACAGCCGTACGTGATTCTTCTCTGCAGGGTTGCCCCTACACGTACTATCCCGACGATGAGATGTCTTACTCACAATGCCACTACCTCCTGCTGCTGCGGCGCTCACCACCGAATGTACCGCGAGTAGCTCGCTTCTGGATCTTTTCTTAAATTACGCTAAACTCCTCACCGAACTGCCCACTAAAGTTGTCACTGTCCTCTCTTCTTCCAATCTCTAAACTCGTCACTATCTTCTATTTAACTTTTCTTCCAACTCTCTCGTATCGCACTTGTCGCATTGCTTTCCTCAACTGAGCTACTCCGTAGGCGCACCTTACGCTGCTTATATACCCAGCAGAATCTTCTGGAACCCATAATTTCGATCTTCTTTTCGTTATTCTTTTATTTACTGTCTGTCCTTTTCTAAATATCTATCCCTGTCTTTTCCTTCCTGAACCTTCTGTTCTAGAATTCCGAACTTCATTTCGTTATTCTTTAGTTCGTCAACTAACCCTTTCTAAAATGTATCCGTCCTTGTATTTTTTTTTCTGGAATCTTAAAAAAAAATCGTGAAACTCCTTAAACCAACTAGATCATTCCACCATCGCTAGCCACACTGCTATGTGTAGCAATGAATATGATTTATTGGTGGATATCAAACTCATCCATAGCTGCTGATTCTATATGTTTTATGTTTGTATAGTATATAAAGCATATTGTTTTTTAGTTCTTCTTGGAATGTTTCATATTATTTATTGTCTTCACTGCCACTGTTATGTTTTAATATTTTCCTTAGTTTAGGGGGTTGCCTGGAATAGATCACTTTAAGAGTTTAAGCGATAAGCCCACCCTTTGTTCAACATTTATTGTACCTAGTTTTTAAAGACATAGTTTTAATTTTCGGTGAACAATAAAGTGTTTTCATTCGTTCATCCATAGCAACGTTGCATAGAACATCTGTGATGGAAATTCACCCTTACATTGCATATTTTACACACAAGAAATGCTGTTTCTGCATGTGTTATTAATATGAAACTTATTGCAGAGGGCAAAGATCCATCGAAACACGACTTTAAACCTGAATGGATAGTGTTTTGGACGGCTCGTATGAAGGAGCTGCACGATGAAGAGCTACGCATACAAATGCTGGAAGTATACCGGAAGCTGTGTCTCTCGCCGCCGGACATGATGCATCTGGACGACAAGCAGGCATCACCGACCCCGAAGCGCAAGTCGCCGGACTGGAGTCTGCGCGCGTCGGAACCGAGGCGACGGTTGCTAGAGCCCAGGCGGCGGTCTCCGGAGCCCAGGCGGCGGTCGCCGGAGCCCAGGCGACGCTCGCCGGACCGGAGGAGATCCCCGATCCCGAGGCGACGTTCGCCGGATATAAGGCGACCGGAGGCCGGCAGACGGCTGCCGGAGGGAAGACAACGATCTCCAGAGTTGAGGCGTCGCTCGCCGAATCGGCGTTTAAGGTCACCTGACAGACGTGACCTAAGGTTGGATGATGACCTCACGTAAGTTACTTCTGCTTCTGTTCATATGTGTGTAGGATAATTTATTTAAATCGTCATTTTTCTCATTATAATATAAAATAAAATCTTTTACCAAATATTTATAACTTTTGGGAAAATTTGATCACATATGATTCGACATTGTACTGTTTTAAGTAGGTCATTTTTGCATATACTGTTAATAGTATACACTAGTAGTGCCAGCTAAACTTCGTTTGCATTGCAAAATTCGCAAGCGTAGCGTCAGTTTTTTCGTTATATTCGTTTATAACACGGAAATGACTTCATTTATGGATATAAACTATCTTTGTCAATGTTCATTTAAATCTGTTTAGTAGTTTTTATAATTATGATGCTCTAACAGAAAATTCTAAAAGTTGTACTTTTGGAATCTGCTGATCGAATTAGCTCCCTTATAATGCGCATATCAAAGTTGCCAGTGCCGACAACTAAACATAATGATGAATCCTGCACATCGAATAAACCAATGTAACATACCCGCCAACTACCTTAGACAAGTGTTGCGGGTATACTGTTCGCATCCCTAAATATGGGGAGGCCCGTGTCCAGCAATATCATGTTTATGGGCTGTTGTATTATTGTTATATTTTTTAATCCCCTTTCAGAACGGATATCGTTTTTTACTTTTTACAATTTTTGTCTTCCATTCTTTATTTTTTGTGGGTGTGTGGATCCATTTATTTGTTTCTTTCCTTCGTAAATATTCTGTTTAGTACTACGTTTATTGTAAACCCATGATTAATTTGAAAAAATCACATGCTAGGTCCCCGGTGTGGCATACATCGCTTCGGTCGCCGCGACGGTCTAAGGCGGCTCGTTCGAGAAGCCCCATGCTAAGGTGAGATAATGTTTATTATATCATCATAATTTCCTATATTATTATATACTAGAGTTTGCCTCACAGGTGTGCCAAGTGCAAGACCCTAGGCAGTAGCTTTATTTTACTTACACAAAACTTTAAATATAAATTAATTTAATAAATAATAACAAAAAATCTAAATCTATAATAATATAGGCTACACAACTGCTCAGCAAAACATAGAGGTGAGTCGAAGCCAACCTGATTTGAAGTAATACAATGAATGACATGTTGTTTATGACAATGTAGGTATTTGTTAGTGAATTGAAAAATGCGATTGCAGCGCCATCTATTTTGCTAATCCGTCTATTCTAAGGAAACGACTTCATTTATCGGGATAAAATGTATCCTAAGTTAACTTGGGTTATAAGCCAATACTATGTTGTGTTTCATTTATATATGTTCAGTACTTTTCAAAAAAGATGCGATTGCAGCGTTATTTTTTTCTCTATTTTAGTATATCTCATGGAAACTACATTTATCGAGTTAAAAAGTATCCTAGTTACGACCCGGGGTATAAGTTAGCTCTGTATCATTTTAATTCGTTCAGTAGTTTTCACGTGATGTTGTAACAGAGTGACAAAAATTCTAAAAATAGCATTTTGGAATCTGATGGTCCTAATTATCCCCCCTGAATTTTTTCACATTTTTAAACACAATGTACAAACTCGAACTATATACAGATTTATTATTGTATAGATGTATCACTATCAATTTTAATTCAGCAAGGAAAGTATGTTCCTTGAATATTCTTTAAAATTACTTGACGATTCTATAACAGTTTTGGCAAAAACGGAATCTTTATAAACTCAATTGTGTTTTCGTTTCTTATGTACTACCTATATAACGACCATTTGTCTTGAAAACAATTGGGTCTCTATATGGATGTTTGGTAGCTTTCAAGTTAGCCATATATCAACCAATAACATTTGCGTCTTACTGCCATCAACGCTCCATTATCCATTCCACTCCACTTATTGCCCGCAAGCAAGTGGAACTGGAAAAATAGCGGTGACATTGTGAGCTGCAAGTGAATTGCGGCTCTAGTCATATACATAAAGTATATCTGGTATTTGACATATTAAGATAGCACCCATCACTGTCCGTAAACTGACTTACACTTGGCCGCTTTCATGTTCCGCATTTGATTGAAAAGAACGTTCCCGGTGTGCACAGGGCCCGCAGCCCGGCGCGCACCAACTTCGTGGTGGAGTCGCTGCGCCACAGCCGCAGCCCGCTGTCGCTGCGCGAGGAGGCGATGCGCAACCGCAGCCCCGCAGCTGCTCCGCCGCCCTCCTACCAGACCGTGCTCATATCCGACGACGAGCTCAAACCGTAGGTTCAAGTGATCACTTATTGTACGCATCATTCACTCATTCATTTATTCCTTGAATGAACGAATGAAATCACTTTATTGTTCACTGTTGTAATAATAACAAATAAGTGACTATTGTAATAATGATAACAATAAATAAATCCGTATTAATATTATAAATACGAAAGTAACTGTCTGTCTGTTCCGTTTTCACGGAAAAACTACTGGGCCGATTTGACTGAAACTCAGTATATATATTCGATGCCGAGGATGAACATAGGATACTGTTTATCCCGAAAATGGGATAGTTTCCGGGATAAAAAATAATTTTTCTATCTGTTTGTTATCCTTTTATGGAAAGACTATTGGGCCGATTTAGCTGAAACTCGGTACATATGTAATTTTAATACCGAGGGTGGCTAAGGGATATTTTTCATCCCGGACGCTACGATAGTTTTTGTGATTTTGTCCATTTCGTCCACTCGGTCCATGTTGTGTATTTTGTCATTTACGTAGTTTACAGATAGGCTGGGGATGGTATAGTTTGCAATATAAAATGGAGTGAAGCTTCCGGGGGCAAATACATAAAAATTTAATAGAATGTAACCTGTACCGCCTGCTCTTTAAACCAGAGATTGCACTAGAGGTTGACCCGCGGCTAAGCTGCGGGGTAAACTCTAGTGAGTAATTATATAGCAAATAAATGAATACTGTAATCTTCCATTTAATAATTATGATGTCAGTAAATAATGTAGTCGGTGTCGATAATAATTTGTATAGGGTAGTCTGGAGAAGATCGCCTTTGGCGACAAGACCACCCATTGTACTTTAATGTATGTGCAATAAAGTTGTTCATTCATTCATTCACCAAAATTTAAAACTACGTTCTTAATAACTAGGTACAATAAATGTTGAACAAAGAGCGACCTTATCGCTTACAACAATTTCTTCCGACTAAGGAAATTACTAAAATAAGTGACAGTGGAGACAATAAATTACTCTTTCCCATTCCTTTTTTAAAATCTCCCCTCTACCCCCTTTTGTTTTCAAAACAAGACTCTTCGCAACTCGCACGCTTCCGAACTTGCAAAATTCTACTTAAAGATCTTAAAAGGAGCTCAGTGAATCCACCGAGCCGTAACGTGTTCAAAACTTTAATACAATTAAAATAGAATATGTGAGAGTGTCTTACCGAGCTTGGCTTATACAAGCATGCAAAGGAAAAACTGTGGACTGTGCAAAGATGCGGATAAATATAAAATAAAATTAACTCCAATTGTCATTTTTATAAATGGATAGCATAATCAAATAATTTTTGGCTCGAACACATAGAATAGATGGTAAGAACATATTTTGGTATTCACATATTTTCTTATCTGTTCTGCATACAAGTTTGTGAGCCCACCTATACAAAAAACATGGCATCCTAAGAATGCTATATATGAAGTCTAATTTGAACAATATTTTAGGGAGGACCTCTCTCCCTGGAATTCGGATAATGACTTGGATTCTGTGGGATCTCTGCCGGACATGCGTTCGGTTGCTGGAAGCATGGCGTCGCGTGGCTCCAAGGCGAAGCATCCGAGCATGGCCCCGCACGAGTTGGGCCCACCTGAGAATGTGGTGGCTACGCTGAGGCTGCTAGTGGCCCTCGAGGACTACCTCGGAAGCCTGGGGCCCAAGATCGTGGACCTGCTCGGCCAAGCTATCAAGATGGAAAAGGTCAGTCGTGTATTATAGTAGTTGTAATCGCTGTTTGCATTTATCAAGTTGGTCCAATAATAGACCTAGTGATACCCTACCCCAAGGTATTTAATATACATACATATAATAAAGGGTAGCAGGGTTTCCAAGTAAAAACTGCCCCTGCGGTGTTTTCTCCTTTTACTACGCGGATCGATTTCTTATCAAATAAAAATGATTCACCCAAATTTTCAGCTTTTTATCTTAAGTATTTTTCGAGTTTTTTTGAATAACCTATTTTCCTAATTTTATTTTTTTTCAATAATAAAATTACAAATTAATTAATGGCGAATTTTTTACCAATACTTGGGAGCAAAAGGCATGAAACAATTTTTTTGTTGTAATTCCCGGATGAAAAGCCGATTATTGAAAAATAAAATAAAACAAATATTTTTTATCTCGAGTTTTTGAAAACTATCTATCACCAATTTTTTTCAAAATATGTGTTTTAGAATCCTTTTTTCTACTCATGATTTTTTTCAATTTTTTTGAAGTGGTGGAACAGTATCTGATATTCTTTTGATTTTTAACTCCAAACACATTCCTCTTGGAAACGACGTTAAAATAATAACTTTCTTTACTTTTTTTTAAAATAATATATTTTAAATATAATTTTTCTATATGGTTAAGAATATTTTTTTGGTGTTAATATTAATATTAGATAGAAATTACTGATTCTAAAATCAATTCCCAATTCTGTAAACAATGTGTAGTGCCCCAATATGAATGTACTACCAGTAACACTTCTAATTTCTGCGGCTCAGCGACCCAAAACGAGTCTTGGCCTTCGAAACGAGAATACTCCAATCCTTTCTGTTTAGCGCTTGCCAGTCATATGCGTGAAGCTCGCACAGATCAGCCTCCGCTACGTCACTTCAGTGATATCTGGGCCGACCAACTGGTCGCCGTCCTGTTGGTCTGCCCAGATAGGCTCTTTTCACCGCGTGATCCTCCCCCATTCTATGTAGGTGGCCAAGTCAGCGCAAGCGATGTGCCTTGGTCTCGCCTATGGTATTGTGCTCATCCACCAGCTCTTCGATTTCGGTATTTTTTCAGAACTACTAGTTGCCATCGCTTCCCCGCGTCGGGCCCAGAATCTTTCTTAGGACCTTTCTTTCAGCCACCAACAGCAGTTTTCCTCCTAAGTCTTAGGGTCCAAGCCTCACATCCGTACAAACTTCAAACAAATTATTTCTTTATATGCCTCAAGATGAAATAATAAGGAAAAAGTGGACGGGTTCCAAATGCGCACTATACGCAATCTCTCATATACAGGTGAATTTTTCAAGTGGGCCTTCAGGATCAAATCCTAAACTTATACGAAATAGCGACAAACACTCAGAAGAGCCTCGAGGCCAACGTGGACAAAAATTAAAGCGGTTCATTAGAATTTTTAAAAATTAATTATTCTTGTCAGCAGTCGAGTCGGATGCAATCATTAAACAGTTACATGTGTGGCAGCCATCAATAAATGGTCACTTTATACCCGTCTGCTAAATTTTATCTATATATTATAGAAATAGAAGTTTTAATGAAAAGTGACTGATGTACAAAAACATAAGCCAGATGTGGCGATTTTTATAGCTATTGTCAAAAATTGTGAGCAATTATTATATTTTAGACTAGAATATGCCCGCGACATTGTCCACGCTTGACTTGAATTTCCCGCGGGATACCCGTTACACAAAGTATCGCAAAGTTTAAAAAGAGAATGTGAGCTATCGTTTTAGTGGAAGCTGTCGGAATAAGCTAATTTTTATGCATCCGATTAACTTCAAACCGCTCCCGGGAAATCTTCCGCGGTATTCCCTGGATAAAAATATCACACATTTTATTACCTAATATTGCTATCGATCAGTAAAATAATCACATTGAAATTAGTTTTTTTTTAATCTGACGATTTTAAATCATTGTCAGAAAAATTCCCGCGGGATCCCCGGGACAAAAAGTAGCGCAGATTTTAAGTCTAAGAATTTGCTGTCAACCAGCGACAACGGCATTGAAATCGGCCCAGTAGTTTTTACGTGAATCTCGAACAAACAAACACAAGAATTCTAAAAACAATGAATTGTGTTCTCCGTCCTTTGTATTGTCTATTCCAGTTGTTTTTTTAAAATACCTTCAATGTACAGACACGGCATGTTTAGAAATTTATAATATAGATTATTAAATTATTATATATAATAGACTGAGTTTATATTCTTATCTGTTGAAGATATCGAAATAAATCAAACACAAAAACAGTAACTTAAGTCAAAAATCCTGCTTTCGTCCTAAAATTTTTTTATTGAAATTCAACCATACTAAAAATCGTCAATTAAGGATTAACTTCATTTTATTTTCTTTATTGTTATAAACTATATAGTTAAGTCTTTTTTTTCTTTGTATTTTCTTAAGATTTCGCGATTAGTACACATAGTAAAACTAGGTTTTAACGTTTTTAAGCGCGGTATTGTATTGGATTTTTATTATTCCGACGTTTCGGCCACTTTTCAGTAGCCGTGATCACGTAAGACGAAAGACGTGAAGTGTCTATGAGTATTGTTAAAGTTTTTATTTTGCCAACCTTCAACTTGTTCCTTATAATTGGTTACATTTTTTCTTTTATTGCTTGTTGGCCTGCGACGACAGTTTGTTATTTGAACAGGAGAAGGCGAATTCATCAGAGGAACTGCTGGACCAAGACGCCGCGCTGGTGCTGATCGAGACCGCGAAGGAGAAGCTGAAGGGCGCGGTGCAGGCGGACCTCGTGCCGCACACGGCGGCGCCCGCCGTGCGCGCGGCCGTCGTGCGGGCGGCCGCCACCCTGCACGAGGCTGACAACCGCGCGCGGAACAAGCCCAAGGTATTCACAGTGTATTCTGTAGTTTATTGTCCATGAATGTCATTATTTTTTCGTTCTTCATTAAACTATCAAAACTGAATTGTATAAATGTATGTACGTGCATAATTTGAGAATGACTTTACCGAGTTTGATGAAATTTTTTATGTGTGCTTGAGTGGATCCCCGGATTATTTAGATTCACAATTGGAACCGGTAGAAGGCTGGGATCGGGTTCTATATTTTTATTTTTTCAGGGCAGGACAACGTCCGCCGGGACCTTTAGTATGTAAAAATTAGATAAGTTAAGAATTTCCTTTGAGCGAGTCAGGTTGCCTGGAAGTGATCGCCTTGAGCGATAAGGCCGTATTTTTTTTTACGCTGCTCGGCGCTTTTCGCCACGCAGCGTGAGCGTGGACTCTGGGTAGAAAGATCAACTGCCTCGCTAAACCTTAACCTGCATCCCATTACCCGCATTTGTGTTGGAAGGACATGAGGTATAGCACAAAGTTACTCTCATGTTCATCCGCGCATCAAGCTTTCTTTGGTCACTCCGGGAAGCAGAGTGACCAATTTCATCAGCAGAGGTGTCCCGCCGCATCCCCAAACTGCAGCAGACCCCTGCGATTTCGTCTTCCCCTATCCCAACCTCTCTACCCCCTTCCCCCCGTTTGATCCTTCTATCCCATTCCCTTTATCTCGTCCTATCCCTCCTATCCTAAATGCTGGCAACGGGTTGGCTTCATCCCTGGTGTTGCAAATGTCTATAGGCGTCGGTAACCACTTTGTATTAGGTGGGCCGTTTGCGAACTTCGCAATAAGAAAAAGTATGTACAACGATCTAAATCCTAATCTATAAATATTATAAATGTGAAAGTATTTCTGTCTGTCTGTTCCGTTTTCACTGAAACACTACGTGACCGATTTGGCTGAAACTCAGTGTATATATATATATACTGAATGCCTGATGCCAAGGATGAACATATGATACTTTTTATTCCGAAAAATGGGATAGTTTCCGGGATAAAAATATATTTATCCCGCTTTGTTATGCTATTATGGAAACACTAATGGACCGATTGGGCTCAAATTCGGTATATATGTAATTTTAATATCGAGGGTGGACAAGGGATACTTTTCATCCCGGAAAGTGGGGTAGATCTATGTAAAGGTTATCCTAGAAAGTAAGATAGGTTTTGTTTTTTTAGGATTTGTCATTTTGGTTATCTTGGTGATTTTGGTCATTTTTGTAATTTTTATAACTTATGTAGTTTATATCGACGGGGGATAAATGAATAAAATTAGAATGGTTTGAAATAGAGGATGAAAGTTTGTATGAGACCAATCATTTCTCAAGTTTATAGATATAAAAAATTATTGTGTATAAAAAAAGGCCATAGTAAGTCAATATGTCTATCTATTAACCTTTCACGGAAAACTACTAGGAATACTGGGTCGGTTTTGCTGTAATTGTAGTTTTAATACCGAAAATGGACATGTAAATGTTTTGTTTTCATGTACATGGATACTTTTCAAATGAAGTGAATTGAAAACAAATGAACATACAAAATGAAGTGAATTTTCCGGGTGCAAATAGAACTAACAAAGTTTTAGTACAATGTATTACCTGTATCAACGCCTGTTCTTTAAATAAGAGGCACTCACTAGAGGTTGGTAAACTCTAGTATTAAATAATATATCCTTATTAATATTATAAATGCGAAAGTAACTCTGTCTGTCTGTTACGTTTTCACGGAAAATCTACTGGACCGATTTGGCTGAAACTCAGTATATATATATATATATATATTCGATGCCAAGAATAAACATAGGATACTTTTTATCCTGAAAAATGGGATAGTTTCCGCCATAAAAATATATTTGTCTCTCTGTTTGTGATCCCTTTATGGAAAGACTATGGGACCGACTTGGCTGAAACTCGTTATTTAATAACAGCAACCGCCGGTGGCGAAAAAGGCGGAGTCGGTGCCAGTGGCCGGCGTGGGCGAAGTGGACCGCGCGCAGATCGCCCAGCAGATGGCGGAGGCGCTCATCGCCCAAGGGAAGACCGACGTGTCCGCGGAGGAGCTCGCGCAGCTGGTGGACGCCGTCGTCGGGATGGCCGAGGCCAAGAAGCGCACCGGCGACGCCGGCGCCCCCAGCCGCACCGAAGCCACCGCCACCAAGGTCAGCGGGACAGCGTCCGCCTTGCAGATGCTCCAGTCGGCCTACAATGAGAACGATAAGAAGTAACTTCCCTTATAATTTTAACTTTTGCAGCATCCTGCTACTTACATGTTACTAAACTTTCTTTTACCTTAGCATAGCCAGAAAATAGACCCCGTAGGGTGCCTCACGAACCACCACACACAAAGAGAGCCACCTCCTGCCAAGGCCTCGCAGAGTGGCCTAACTATGTTGTAATAGACACACAGTGGTTGCTTGCGAACTGTTTTATTCCAATATTTTATGAACTACCCCCACCTGTATATATTAAAATAAAGTGACATACTTATCGTGCATACTAAATATAAATTCGTGACTCAGACATTAAGGGCGAACCATGGAACACCAAAGGGTGGGGGGGTGTAGAAAAAAATAGAAGACAACAATGATTACAAGTATGGAGTTTATGTCAAATTTTAGCCATTAATAAAGAAAAAGGATGAATAGTGAGATATAGCAACTTGGCTTACAAATGTGTTTGACCTGAAAAATAGGATATTTGGTTAGGATTATATAGGTTAAAATAACAATTCAATCGTAAATTTGATTTCGAGGAAGTAGTATTTTAATGGTAATATTGATGCTACATTGAATTCAGCACAATACTGAGCACAGTGAGGGATTCAATTGATAATTTCCATGTGCAAGACTTCTTCCGATGTTCTCAATGTCTGCCAAAATGCACATATTAGTAATTGTAACTCTACGGTTCAACGTATAGCGTTTTGCTGACGCTGCGGCCTACTTTAGGCTACATTAATATTATAACATTAGTATAAATAATGGTCAAAAATACTTTGTGATTGAGTTGCTAACAAGTTGCAATCAAGTCGCTACGAGCTGCTATTAGTCGTAACATACGACTTCAACTACCACTAAGTTGAACCCAGGGTTCAGCATCCAAGCCCAAGTAGTACGAGAATAAATCCCTGAAAGCAACAAGGTGTATTTTCTTCATCCTACTACAAGAAAGCGCCAGCACTCCACCAACTACTGCCAGCATCCACCACAACAAGCAAGAACAAGTGTACAAACTGTACAATAATAATATGCACAGATCTAAAAACTAACTGCTTAAGTGATGAATACTGTGAGTGCCTTAGCTATTAAGCTAACATTTAATTTCATAGACACTCCTTATGTATTTCGGTTCTCTAGAACGAATGTTCCCTTGCGCACTGGTGCGTGTTTGAAATGTGCTCCCAGCTGAGGATTTTTCACACCTCTCACCATATTATGGGATTTTTCAAAATCCTTGTCATAAAATTTCTTTGAGGTTGGCAGTACAATAGCAAAGCTTCTAGTTTTGGAAACTCCATGGGTAACAGTAATCACTTTCCATAAGGTGGGCGCTCAGCCTGTTTACTTATGCAATAAAAAAAACCTTTTATTTAGGAAAAAGTTATATATTTCTTTGAATAGATAAAAACTCTTATTGTAGACTTTGAATGAGTCAAATATTTTACTTGTGCCGGGTATAGATATGTGCCCATTTTACTATGTATATCAAAAAAGTATCGGAATAGATCAGATTTTTTTAAATATATGTTAAAAGGCTAAAGCGAAGTGAAGCGGAGCTCCCGCGTTACCATTCGTCGTTGTTGTTTTATAACCACCCAAAATTCATTTTATATTTAGTAAAATGGACACACATAACCGCACCCTTTTATTTATCTACAGAATTGAAAAAGAGGATGCCCCTGATGCAATGGACGGCCTCTCGGACTCCGATCTGGAGACCTTACTGAAGAACTTCAATGAGCTGTCGGCTGAAGAGCAGCACAGTCTGATAGCGTTCCTCAAGAAACTGGAGACCAAGGAGCCGGCGCGCGTCGAGCGGCTGCGCCAGTACGTGAGCGCGGCCGCCTCCAACAAACCCGACGACGAGCCCAAAGAAAGCGCATCCACGAATTTGGTCACGATAGAGAGCGACGACGACGACGATTATACCGTGGAAGAGGTGTATATTTTATAAACGTGTCTTGTTATTCATCTATAAAGATTTATATATTTTCGTAGTTATGTATTTGTATGGTATGTATTTAAAGTATATAGGGCGAATTTCTCAACTAGGCCTTCAGGACCAAATCCTAAACTATACGAAATAGAGAAAATATACTCATTTGAATCTCGCTATAGATAGCTATTAATAAAGAACACATGAACAAAGTGTCTTCGCCTTAATAGAGACAGTAAGAAAAGTGTCAATGGAGAATTTCTTAGGATGAATATTCTTAGTTAATTTAGGTTATATTTAAATAACTTATTAGTCGTTCTAGATTAGATGGTAATATTAATGAGATATTTCCACTAATACTTCATTTATTTAAAAAAAAATTGAATCTAGAGGCTGATTTAATTAAAACTAAAGTGGTATAAATAGATTTTTGAAAAATCAACTACCCAAGTCGGAAATCGTATCCGCTGAATTTGTAAAAATAACATCTGCATTATTATATCAATCCATAGCTTGTAAGAATCAATTTCTGTGAAGGAATGTCGAACCTCAAACTAAGGGAAAGCTGGATGCTGGAGCTGCTGAACATAGTCCTTCCTCAAATTACTAAGCTTGATCTTTCATTTATCACTCCCAAACCATTCATGATGCCCTTACCAAGTAGTCACTTCTGACCATGATACAGGATTATATATGTTCCTCACTTGATGTGCTTCATGGGTTATCTTCTTCAAAAGTAGTAGCAAACAGGGGTGGTCTGCCATTAATTATATTTTACAATACTAAAACCACTCGAGTATGTGGTCATTCTAAATAGACTCCTGAATTTCTATGGTCCAACAATTAATATGAACTTCTAATGCATGTTTCGGCCCTTCGAACTTCGGTTTTGAAAAAGTAAATGAATGTATATTATAAGATAAACATACACATATTGTATAACACCAAGCTAAGCAAGTTAAGCGTACGTTATGTTAAATACAACACAATTGTGAACCAATCTCAATTACACTCATACTAAAGTTGAGCTTAAAATTAGTTTGTTTGTCAGCCATCCTACCCCGAACCTCTATTTTCTAATGAATCGGATTGAACGACGCTAATTTCCCTAGATTAGAGAGACAGTCAAACAAATGATAAAATTTAACTAATTATTTTTTTTCAGGTCTTCAAATCAGCCACTCAAAAGGTGAAAGAGGATCAAATTCGGCAAGAAATGGAAATTGTAAAGAAATCGCTAGAAGAGTCAAAAATGCCGCCACCTGCAGACCCTGAGACCAAATCGGCACCAGGGCTTCTTGACCTTGCACAATCATTTTCTTCAGCTTCAGACTTGCTAGCATTTCTACAAAACACTATTCAGTCGACATCTGCAACTAAAGCAACTTTTTCCTCTGGTGCCGACGTTGTTGCAGCTAGTAGTCAACCAAGATCATTTGGTGACCTACCAGAACCTGTAAGACCCTTCACAGACCCACCCAAGCTACCAGTTCCACCATCAGCCCCGATATCAGTCATATCGTCCCTCAATTCTCAAAACAATGATTGCCAAGGAGCTTTGCTGAGGACACCAAACCAAATGAACCAAGCGAACTACGGCGGAGCAAATAAGCAGGGTGATTATAACCAAGGCGGGTGGAACGCACGGCCGATGAGCAACATGAATGCCCCACCGGGTGATAGTCGAGAGGCTAATCCGGGGCCTTATGGCGATAATCGTATGTCTGATAACATGGAACCCTATGTGGATAATCAAATGGCAGACAATAGGGGGCCAATGCCTGATAAGGTAGGGCCTTATGTGGATAATCGGATGACCGAAAACAGGGGTCCTTTTGGGGATAATCGAGGACAAATGCAGCATAGACCATTTTCACAACCTCCAAGATATGATAATTATGACCAAAATCAATTCAATAATCAAGGCCCTCGAGGGAACTTTATGAATGGCAGCAACAACTTTGATAACAGGCCCGATACGAATAATCAGTATGGCAATAATAACTATGGAAATACGAATAATTTTAGAGGCAGGGGCGGCCGAGGTCAGCGGGGTAGGGGCAGAGGGGGATATTACTAATCTGTTTTAATATTCAAAATTATATGAGATAATTACTGTATTTCGACTAGATTTTAATATACAAAAAATAGAGTTTAAAATAAACACATGTTTCATTTTCCTAATCTTCTAAGTTTTGATAATCGAAACCCCCAATGTTTTTGTTAGCCCAGTTTGTACCCTGCAGTGCGTAGACATTTCATTGAAAGGTCGATTGATTCGATTCTCTTGATGTTACCGCGACGCACGCTGGCTAGACTGTCAGTAAACGCCCACGAACGATGAGCCTGTGTATACATAGCCTAATAAGATCCTTTCAAGTGCGCAATTGTCTTTGTTAGGACGCGTACAGGAAGCCACAACGAATCGGCCTCGTCAGCCCTATGGAGACTTTTTATTGATTCGGTTTTGACTACGAGGGGTGTCGGCGTTCGAAGAGACCATAAAGTACCTGGGATTGGTCCCCGACAGCCGATGGGACCTCTCGCTTACGGCCGTGGTTCACGCCATGGCTCAGGATAGGACACCGTCTCCTCCTTTTACGAGCGAAAGGTTCTCACCTGCTGTTATGCCGTCGAGATGGGGGCGCGCCGATGATCCACGCAAGCATACCTCTTTCCCGTGGGGCTCGTTACTAACCACCCAACGCACAGAGAGCTTGAAGACGCCAGGGGCATGTTTCCCTGGCAACGGAAGAGGCCGTTGGGCCACTGCCTGCCAGGGCCTCCCAAAGTGGCATTAAGGCCAACGAAGAGGTTAATATACAATTAGGTGTTTGGGATAAGTTCTTATTGAAGACATTGTCGGGCTGTATGGGATTTCGTAAATTTATTTTGGAGACCCTGATAGACTGATTGATTTATTAGTTAATGTTGGCGACGGGTAACTAATCAAAATTCCAAAAACTTAGCCATCTGTATAATGGTAGCTTATTAACCAGTTAAAAAACCTATGGTACCTTTGGCTAAGGGACCATCCATGAGTTATGTCCCACGTTAATAGGGGGTGTCTCAAATAAGTATGATAAGGGGTGGGAGGGGTTCTAAATTTCGTGACGTCACATTTAAAAATCTAATATTTAAGATTTAAAACACGAAATTGGAACTATTAACGACAAACTTCAATATTTCCTACTCTATTTGTATGAGCATAATGTTTAAATTATTAAAAATGGAAATATAAATAAATTACGTAACGTTCTTTTTTCTTTCTGTTTTAAATTTAATAATTTCTTGATTTAAAATTGCAAAATATGTGATGTCTCACTAGGGAGGGAGGAGCTCAGGAATGTGATCAGCTGTGACAAGGGCGGAGGAGGGTCAAAAAATCGTGAAATTCGTATGTATTGGACAACCATAAATTTGCTGGCGAAGGGATGGCGACCTTAGATTAATATGGCGACAGGTAAGACGTAAATACAGGTTCCTATATTTTACCGACCGTTCATTTGCCTTACTATCGGCATGGAAAAGAACTATCGGTTAAAATTTGACATAAGCGTCATAGAAATAATGTCAAAATTCAACCTATGCAGGGTGCGTTTCATTGGAAGCTCACTAATGATGTCATAATTTTCGCTCACAGCGACCCATCTCAAGAGGTGGGTCAAAGTGGGCGTTGAGAAATTAGGCAATGAAATATATTTTACATATTTTTTTAAATATAAATCAAATTAACTAATTTATTTTAAAGTCTTATTAAGATTTACAAATTGAAACGTAATGTCTTTAACCTTTTGATTTATTTTCAAAGTCGCTATTTACAATATTGACATCAACAACACATAAAACGTCCCATAGTCCTTTCCACGTGCATTTATGATTGTAACGCTCGCCAGCAAGTGAAAGGGGAAAAATCGCAGTCGTGAGCGCGGTGGAACGTAGCCGGTAAGGCAAGCGAATGAATAGTAGGTATAATATATACTATAGGAACCGACCATTTATGGTCTCAGCTACAAAGTACATTTCATATGTGCAGGAACGGAGAAAGAATACAATTTCCTGCGGCCAAGCGGCCTGTCGTAAGAGGCGACAAAACAACCCACAGCCAGGTGGTAGGGCATCTGTCCGGCTGGATGGCTACCACCCCTGGTCTAGAGTATGCCGCCATACAACCTTGAGTGGTGTTCCGTCATTAGTGGCCAGGTTCCAGTGGCCCTTAAGAGAGCAGCAGCGCATTTGTAGCACTTTTGGTGGAACAAATGTCCATAGGCGATGGTAACCGATTTCCATCAGGTGGGCCGGGCCATCTGCCTATTTTCTGAACTCGGTTGACTGACTGAGTCTCAGTTTTTGCGGGAACTTAAAAGGACTGTTTTGCCGTATAAATTATTTATATTCAACAGTTTTTGTTTAAATTCAACAATTTTGAATAGGGTATTCATTGCTTTTGTGCACTAATCAATCAAATTTTCGTGTAGAAAATTACCATAGTGTAGTAAAAATTAAATGTGACTTTTTGAGTTGATACCAGAACAGAACTCCGTTGCCTGGCGTTTCGCATCAGTCAAAGATCTAAAATTGAGCTGAGGTAAGGAGTCGGCTTTCACCCTCCCTAGTGCTTGTTTCGTTTTCCGTCCTGTAGGCTTCTAAGTGCGCACCACATATACAAGTTCTCCACTTTCCTCTTTCAGCAGTTACAAGCGATGCCTAGTTATTAAAAATTAGTAACATTTGAATACTCATAAATTCTTGATGCTAGATACTCACTCATACAGTGCATAGCATAGCATATATTTAAAAACGAAGAACAGTATAATGGCCGGTTAGTATATCTTACTATATTCATTCGCTTACCCTACCATCAGTTGAATTTTGACATTACCTTTATTTTACCTTTTATACTACACTTTGATCATAGCAAAGTACACAGTTTTATGAAATACGGCAATCTCAATTTTTATACCTATTATAATTTTATAAATACTTTCTTAGTTATTGTTTAATGGTTGGTTCTTACATACTATATTCACTTGCCCTACCATAGGTTGAATTTTGACATAAGATGTATGGAGCTTACGTCAAATTTTAACTGATAGGCAAATAAACGTTTGGTAAGATATGGAAATAATTATATTTTTTTTTTTCAATTTTACAAGTATCTCAGATTCTCTAGCTACCATCTCGTCATTTAAAATCTTAAAAAGTTAAAACAATTAAAAATTCAGAAAATAAGTATTTTTTTAAATTTATTTTACTCGACGCTTGTCCAAGGCGAATTGAAGGGTTTCATACCCAGCAGTCTCGACGTCCGCTCGTCAGCAATGCTGATTCTTCCATGCTAGTTAGTAGATATCCATAATACCTCGTCTGAGGCTATACCTCAGACGAACAAAATAAATAGACCGAGACCCGAAGTCTCATTTCTTTATATATTCAATGTACTCTGTGGTCTCATTCATTCTATTCTCATGGTTCTGTATCGAATTTTATTTAAATTCGTTCAATAGTTTTATTGTGATGCTTTAACAGACAGCCAGACCAAAATTCTAAAAATAGGCCTATTTTTTTTCTTTATTAGATGAATTGTACACATTTGACCCCGCAAAAGATTTTTTATACATTATAAGACGGATACATTTAGTTCAGTATAGCCTTGGAAGAAGAATACGTTTTCAATGATATAGCGGACATACATACGTATTTCGGTTACGTCGATTACTCAGATATAATTATATCCTTAAAAAACTAAGTGCATTAGAATGCAATGTTAGTAAAAAGAAGTACCACTTAACTTAGTTGCGAATAAGAAAAGCAGTACAAAACTTTACACTCAAAAGACACGGAGGGCATTCACCGAAAGTTCGGGGTCTTATAATGCTAATTAACTCCAAATATTAGCCTTAAGCGGGGCTGGTAGACCCGTGGTCAGCGAAGCGCGGTCACAAACGCAAACACGATGTGTCGAAGCGGTCGCGCGCGCATACGAACTGCAATTAGCGTATTCCCACTTCTACCATTCCTCCTCGCTTGTATTATATTCGCCTCCAGTTTAGAATATGGAGTGCCAATCGAAATAAAATCATGGGATGCCGGCAGAACACCTCTTGGTCATATGGTGGACGTTACAAACGGGTTCGGTTTAAAAGTGCTAGCAGAACATAATTTTTTAAATGATAACAATATTGCATTTTCGCCATACGGGTTGATGGGGATTTTAGTGGCCTTGTACGAAGGAGTGGACGGAGAATCTTCCTTTCAAATCCAACGAGCTATGCACTTGCCTTGGAACAGGAAGGTTATGCGAATAGGTTTCAGAGACATACACCGCACTTTGAAAGTGAGTGAAAATCTTGATTTATTTATATAAAAGCGCAATCCAATCAACCTCTATGATCAATAATTTATCGTTAAAATAGTCCTTGCTAAGCGCTCAGTTTAAGGTTCTTGGGCACTTGGGAATAATTATCTTAAAACGTGTTGTCGCTATACACAAATTTTCGTGATGATGGTGGTGCTTAGCATAATAGTTATCTATAATATTACAAAATTCTAAAAATTCCGTGTTTGTACATTAAAATTATTAAAAAAAAACTATATAAACGATGGAGAACACGATGTATTTTTTTTATTTCTTGTCTGTTTATCTGTTTTTTCGGGATTCACGTAAAAACTACCGGCCCGATTTCGATGCGGTTTTCGCTAATCGCCAGCAAATTCTTAGACTTAAAATCTGGACTACTTTTCATCCTGGGAATCCCACGAGAATTTTTCTAGGAATGATTTAAACTGGCCAGATTTAAAAAAAATTGAATATCAATGCGATTTAAAGTTGTTCGGGTGTATAAAAATTAGCTAATTCCGACACAATTTTCATTTTAAACGCTCACAGTCTTTTTAAATGCTGTGGTAATTTGTGTCCCAGGAATTTCAAGTCAAGCGTGGACGAAGTCGCGAGCATCTCCTAGTAGATAAATAATATGCGTTATAACATTCCTTCTCGTAAGCCGTAAGTTATTTATTATGTAGTACAAAATACGAATTCCCACAAACGTAATAAACTGTAAAAGTGACTTCTTTCGATTCCTCCTTTAAGACTTTGGATATGAATGGTATTATCATTTTTGGCGTGTGTGCATCTGTGTGATTTCAATAACGGTGACAATGATATATACCTACTTTTTACCCACTAAGCCACGAGAAATGTGGACTAAGTGAGTGATAGATAAAAAAATTAGCGTTCCACCCCCCTTACTAATCATAAAAAATAATATTTAATACTAGCTGATGCCCGCGACTTCGTCCGCGTGGTGCGGTTTTTTAACTATCCCACGGGAACTCTTTAATATTTCGGAATCAAAAGTATCCTATATGTTGGCCAGGGATATAAGCTGCCACCATACAAAATTTCATTTAAATCGGTCCAGCCGTTTCGGAGATTAGCCGGTACAAACAGACAGACAAAACAGAGACACAAAAAATTTGAAAAAATTCTAAATTAGTTCTATTTCACTTCTTACATCCCCCTGACTCTGTTTTTAGCATTTTTTTCATTGTGCCGAAATTTGACCTCTATAATTTTATTATATGTATAGATTATTTTGCATTTTAAGATTACGCATGGTGTGTGTAGATACAAAGTGATGGGCTTGCGACCATAGACACTTGCGACTACAGGAGTAATCACCCACCCGGGTGTCACGTACCCCTTGTACCTCCGGTAAAGATGGCCCTGACTCTAGTGCTCTTATAAATGCTTAATTAAAATCGAAGATCATATTTTTGTTCTTAATGATAATTTGAGATTATTAACCAGTAAACTTTTGCGATGTACCTATTTTTATAAACAACTAAACTCCTAGAATATTGCTTTTTTTGCAATTATTTGTGAACTAAGACTAACTTTCTGTGTTCAACTTGGCTTAAACTCTCAGGAAATAAGGAGATATGCATCACAGTACACTGTTGATTGTTTCACTTTAGCTATCCATCTGCAACAAATTACAACAGATCCGAAAAATCGCGAACACTGTGTAGGAAATACGGCATTTTACAACTGGTTTGTGATCAACTAATTTCCGTCGAACATAGAGGACTATGAATTATTATTCTATTTTTATTTTTTGTCCAGTAATTTCTTGGTTCAGCGACCAGGGCATACTTAGAACAAGTTTTAATTTAAAACAACGTAATTATTATCAATAAACTAACGGCTATGCTTTCCAATTAAAACTGTATTATTTATTAACGTCTGGTAAAACTGGATTCAATATGTTCTTTATTTCAGACATATTTTGTACCAGAAGAAGGATTTCTCGCAGGATTGGCGCTGAATAATGAAAACGTTACCTTTAACGATAATTATAAGAAAATATTGCGTTTTTACGGTTTTGATTTGGATAATGACCAATTGCCGACTATGTCACCTCAGGGAAACAGTACAAATGGCACATCGACAGCAACGCCAACCATGAATGTTGACTCATCTGATGACACCACTATGCTCACTTCCACATCTTCGACTATGGCAAGCTCAGAAATATCTACAACTGCAGCATCAGAAATTGATACAAGAGAAGAAATAACATCTAGTCCCAACGCAGAAACTGTTGCACCAACTTCGACTATGACTCCGGGACTTTCAGCTGCACCTTTTACTGAAAACGCATCAGATATGTCTTTGTCAACAACTAATATCCCAGAACAAATTCCTAGTGAAACACAAGCTACTACTACCGCCACCGAAAGTTCAGTTGTAACTATGCAAATAGATGCAGTTACTACAACAACTACAGTACTCCCTATAACTACTAATGAAGTTGTAACCACGACAACTACACCTACTACAATGATGTCTGAACTAACAACACTACCTTCGAGCACTATTGCCGATGTTGAAATGCTTTCAACTCAAATATCTCAAGCGAGTGCAGCATTAACTAATGACCCGGCTTTCGACGCTGAAACAATAGAACAGCAAACTTCTCTAGCAACTGTATCATTAACGAATGAATCGCCATTGAATAATGTTGTTGACAACCCAAGTACTGCAGAAACAATTTCCAGTACGTTTGTATCAGTTGTTAATGAAATGTCTACTTCTGTGCCAGCAACAACAGATGACAATACTTCATCTTCAACATTAATAATATCCAGCGCACCGACGTCTGTAGTAACAGACGTATCTAGTGTGGAGACAGCAGCAACAATTAATGATGAAACAGCATCTTCAACATTAACAATGTCTAGAGCACCGACATCTGTAGTAACCGAAATATCTACAATGGAAACAGCAGCTACAAGTGACAATACAGCATCTTCAACGTTAACCATGTCTAGTGCACTGACATCTGTAGTAACCGAAATGGAGACAGCAGCAACAAATGACAATACAGCTTCTTCAACATTAACAATCTCCAATGCACCAACGTCTGTTGTAACAGAAACATTTACAATGGACACAAGAACAACAAGCGGTGATACAGTGTCTACAGAATTAACAACTTCTAGTGAACCGGCATCTGTAGGAACAGAAATATCTACAATAGTAACAGCATTAACAAGTAATTTTAATAGCGATAGTACACGTGAATCGACAATATTGACTTCAACAGATATGACAGACACAACAAACGATGTAACTATTACTGGTTCAACTACAATAGATAGCTCAACAACAGTGATAAATGAATCTAATTTAGAAACCTTACAGAGAAGAAAAAAATCAATAGTAGACTTCATATTCACAAATCCACCGTATTTAGAAGATTACATATATTACAGGTCTTATGATATACCTCCCATTATACCGAGTACGAATTTAGATGACAAAATGTTCCTAGCAAACGGATTAAAAAGTGTTCAGGTGAGATTTTAATTATTTTTTTATAACAGATTAGTTTCTTAGACTATTGTAACTTGTATCTTCAATGCCACATTTTATCCGAAAAATATAAACTCAGTTTCAAAAATATTATGCCATAGTTTTTTCTAAAATTTTCAGAATATTTTAATTCTTAAAATATGACGAAGAGCATAAAATTCTCGAACTTTATAGCGTTTATAAACACGTTCTTTTTAAAAACGATAATCTATAATTACAATAATGATATTATGAACTGACTTCAACGTGACTTTTTTCGTCTAAGGACTTTTACAAGTTTTTGGAGTTTGCTTCTTAAGAATCGATGTTCATATAAGGCATGGAAGTTTTACGAGGAGTGAAATAATACCATTAACTCAAAAGCGTTACATTTTTATTATCCAATTTCGAACTTTAATGAAACAAAATCTAAAATAATATCGATTAGTGTAAGATTGGTACTTTTGAAATTCGAACTTTTATTAGTTTCTTACTTTTAAAGTTAGGACTGTAATAAAAATCACTCGTACTTTGACAAAACTAAGGGTGATCTTGATTATTCAACTGACGCCAGCTAACATGGTTTAACCGTGTTAGAGGCTAACAAAAGGGCTCGAAACAATAACAAAGTTTGATAATAGAAATTCGTCATAGAGAAAATGTAGAACAAATTGACCACCGTATTTGTGAATTATGTGGCAGGTGACCTATATGCAGTATGACACGGTGCTAGAGCACGCGTATCTTCCCCATTTGGAGGCTTCAGCTCTACGATTGCCGCTGGACAGTGACCGGTATTATCTATTAGTGGTGCTGCCCAGACGTGGAGGTGGGAATGAACTTGGGAGGTTACTGGCCAGAATGGCACGTGAATCCGACCTCTCCGATGTCTACAATGCTCTCAGACCGCGCCGCGTCAAAGGACTGGTACCCAGCTTTACAGTCAAAGGACATGTCGCCCTTACCACCGATTTACAAAAGGTAACTTCCACACGCAACTACTTAAAGGGTAATTAAATTTTATAAGAGTAGATCTTTTCTTTCATCTTTCCTCAGTTATTTGGGATCGGCACAACGGTCTTTTCTTTGCATACTCCTCTATTCTGATATACGACCTCTGTCACACAGCAAATCATCAAGTCATCCACACAATTCATTCATTTCTTTTTTGGTTTAGCTTTACATTTGTACCCGTCAATCTTCCAGTTTAACATTTTTTTGTTACATGACTTTCATCCCTCTTAATGAAGAGGGACATGTAATTTCACGTCCATAACTTAGTCTTCTTTCTCGAAATTTTTCAAAGTCACGGATGCAAGTTTCAAAGATCCCTTATGTACTCATTTCTTATGTTACCCATTCTTGTCACACCACACATCCATCTCAACATTCTCATCTCAGTTT
The DNA here is from genome assembly GCA_039645545.1 of Dendrolimus houi. Lineage (NCBI taxonomy): Eukaryota > Metazoa > Arthropoda > Insecta > Lepidoptera > Lasiocampidae > Dendrolimus > Dendrolimus houi. The sequence continues at coordinate 7,887,915 of CM077121.1, read as the reverse complement.
AGGGGAGAGGTTTTTAGTCTATCAGTTTAGTGGCCCAACATTCGGCTTCATATGACATGAGCGATCATATGATAGATTTATAGTAATTGTCAATTTCATAATTTAAAATTCATGTAAGTTATGCTTACAATTAGGGTCCGCGCCATGAAAGAAGTCCCACGGAAAATAAAGGAACTAAAAAAGCAGCTTCGCTATTTGATAGAATTTTGTTGGAGAAGTAACCAGGAAATAATTTTTGAGCATTAATTATGTAATATTTTGTGTTTATTATTCAGTAAAGACACAGATTTACGGATTAGCATATAATTACTCTGACAGGATTAAGTACGGCAATTGCAATACCACGTCTGTGGGACTTCTTTTGTGGCGGGCACCCTAATTTATTTGGCTACTAATTGACATAAAAAATAGAAGAATGGCGAAAAAGTTGATCTCCGCTATTTAAAGTTAATAGAGCTTTATCTATGTGTCAATTATGTGTGTGTGTATCTTAAGTGTGGCTATCAGACGCAATGTAGACAGAACAGCTACCCAAATCGTTATTTCTTACAATAATCGACTCGCCTCAACGCATGTGTGGGTTCACATCAAATCTTTCATAATAATTTAAAAATAACCTACCCGCATAGATGACTACAGCGTTTAAAATGTAACCTCAATTGTCTGCAGATAAGCGAAAACGGCTACAATAGCTATGATGTTTACTAAAAATGTTATTTTATCATCTTTCTGATTACAAGAAAGACTGTCTGTCTTTTAGTCTAATATTTACAAGCACGTGGAAGCAGGGTGGAGACAGCTCTATAGACAAAAATACCGCGACCGCTCCCACTATGTAGGTTCAGGTCTGAAACGCGCCTTAGTGCTATTATTAAGACCATAGAAGTAGAATAGTCCATAAGGAATGACAATTGCCCTGTAAAAGACATAATTCGTAACAGACTTCGATTAAAAGTTTTAATTGAGATTTTCTATACAAACTAGAACGGGCTAATGGCGCCAACTGCGATTGTAGAGTTGTTACGAGGTATGTTTTTCAATGAGCGATTGTCGTTCCTCAAAATCTTCCTCCACGCTAAGACTAAGGTATCCGCGCAGAAAGGGAGAATGAATACACTGTCCTGCGGTCGGGCGGCCTGTCGTAAGAGGCGACAAAACAACCTACAGCCAGTCTGGATGGCTACCACCCCTGGTCTAGACCGAGAGTATGCAGCCATAACAACCTTGAGTTGTGTTCCGGTCAGTGTTGTGGTCAGCTTTCAGTCTCCCTTTAGAGAGCGGCAGCACTTTGGTAGGACCTTTAGTGTTACAAATGACTATGTGCGATGGTAACCGCTTTCCATCAGGTAGATCGTCTGCGTGACTGCTTAACTCATGCAATAAAACAAAAAAAAAACATAAAAATAATTTCGACACATTTTTACGTTTTTGACACATTTGGTAGCCTCGTTTTGTCAACTTAGATAAAAATCTATTATAAAATACACATAGCAAACAATTAAATAATTCACATTTCTCACCCTTCGAGTTGACCTTTAAATAGCAATATGGAGAGGTCAAGGTAAAACTATTATAACATTGTAATACTTTTCTTAATATTATCCCATGCTACTCAACAATAAACCTATAAAACCTGAACCTTCAAGATATTCACGTTGAAAGCCTTTCTTTTGCGATAAACTGCGCTCCGTATTTGGAAAACAAAATTCAATGCTATAAAAAGCATATTTATTAACACTTACTTTATACTAGAATTACTCACTGCTAATATGCAATGCTCCATATGATCGATAATAAAATATAAATAATATACCATATACTAAAATTTAAACCTTTTCAGTTAGGTATTCGAGACGTGTTCGAACCGCGACAAAGAGATTTTACACCGATGACTCGCCAGTCCGGGGTTTATGTCCGGAGCATCGAGCAAGCAGTCTCCGTGGCCATTCGCAAGTACCGACCCGACGACCGTAAAAAGAACAGTAAGTACAAGTCGTAGATGAGGTCATTAGCTGAATAAATCCTTTTTATATTAGCAGGTATAAGACAAGTTGCCCGAGCCCAGCCGTTCCGGCCTGATCCGTTTAATTGTTTAGAGGAACTGACTACGTGGGAAGCCTTGCAAGTCATAGGGACTCCATGTACGTATAAAATTAATCGCGGTTACGGGTCGCTGCACGCCATCGGAATGGACGTCCGTCAGTGAGATTATTATGCTCCGATTTATTAAATTGATTTAACGCCATTAATCTAATCGACAACCATAAAGGCCACAGCAATTATGTTACATCTGTTCCAAAATTTTCGAACAACGTAACACGGTAACAAGTGTCGCAATACAACAATTTACATTCTCAAAGGCAATTACGGTTGGCGGGTGCTATCGAGGCCTCATTTTCCGGAGCAAGGAACGAGGTAATTGTAGTAAAAAGAGTGCCTAAGCGAGGTGTCAAGTGGTAAGCGAAAGTGAATCCAGCATCTATTGTCGTTTTACTGGCAAGCGATGGCGTAACGAGGCAACACGCGATTATCCAGGCATCGCTGCTCGCGCGCTGCTGTAAACCAGAGCTCCATCAATTCGTCGATAAGGGAAATCGTGCGATGTATCCATATTATTGCGACCTGAATGCCTAATCACGAGATGAAAATTGTTATTCGCTGATAGTCCTCAATTTCAGTTACTCGAATGATTTAAACTGAAAAAATGACTAGATGATTGTTTCCTGTCGCCACAGTTGGATTATTACGTTTCGATGATAATCGTGATAACCGTCACACGCATTCTGCATTGCAAGGACTTTTATTGCGAAACTTAAACGATTGTAAATGTTGTATAATAGCAAAAATGCTTAAAATCTTTAAGGTTTAATTTGTTCATGTAATCTTATGTAGCAAGAGATGATTTTTCAGATATTAATCGATAGTTAGAAAATATTATATGTAATTGTTATAAAAAAAATAACAAAAACTAAAATGACTTCAAACTAAAAAGCAAAAAATTAATATTTAACCGCCGTCTTTCTACAATATCATGAAATCGGTGCCGAGTAAAACTTAAAAAAAAGCAAAATATAGTAAAGTTTATGTTTTACTTCTCAGTGACTTCAAGATGTTGTAGAAAGTAGGCGTTTAAATAATTATTTTTTACTTTTTAGTTTGAAGTCGATTATGTTTTTGTTAAAAAAAATATGTTTTACTTTTTAGTTGCGCAAGCACTTGAATAACATTAGAAATAATATATTAAGTGCCTGTAGAAATTGTACTACTGGAAGGCGTATACAAGGTTACTATCTCACTCTTCTGTATTGATGCTCGTCAAAAAGGTTGTTCTAAATTTCCCTGCGATCCACTCGTCAGATCCTGACTTGGTAATCGCGAGAACACCTCGGGTGTATACTCTTACGAATGAAAAAAAAAACATTGAAAATCGGTCCACAATAGGCGGAGAAATCACATTACATGCATTCAAAAAAATTAGCGCCTGTAGAAAATGTAATACCTATACACGTATACAAGCTTTTTTAACAAGAATTTAGGCGCACGGCGTTGTTTAATAAGTAATGGTTACTCTTGATTTCCCTGGAATCCACTCACCAGATCCTGACTTGGTGACCATGGCACCACCTTGGGAGTATAGACTTACCAGTACGGTTTAGAATTGATGGACATATCGTATTACGAAGAAGTCTGTATGAATTTTCATGGGTTTCTCTAATTTCTTGGAGTCCACTTATCAGACCCTGACATGATGACAAAGGGACAAATTCGAGAGTATAATACTTTCGATTTTAAAAAATTGAAAATCGTTTCACAATTGACGGAGAAATCGAGTAACTAACATACAAAAAAACAACAAAATAAAGACAAATTGAGAACATCCTCCTTTTTGAAGTTGGTTAAAAATATTTGTAATAGGTATGTGTGTATTTAAAATCATTTACATGTGTATTATATGTAGATAATTCAAATTCTGTAGTTACCATATCTTATATAGGCGAAACTATGTCTGTCATTGTTGGCACCACAATACAATAATTGGCGCCCGCCCTATTATTTTATTGAAAACATTAAGAAATCTTAATATTTTGTAGCTATACAATGATAATAATATTATTGTACGGCTATAAAATAGAAAATATTAAGATTTTTTATTAATATCTAGAACAAATTGACTGGGTGCCAATCAATGGTATAATTTACCCTACTATGTAGTCATAGTATGACATTCCCGAAATAATCAAAAGGGTTAGTTTTTATTTTTAACTGTCGGGAAAATTTTCAAGCAAGCGCACCTCACACCCACCCGGTATGAGGTGCGCTTGCTAGCTACAAAATTATGCGATTTAAAATAATAATTTTGAAGTCTGTATGTAGCATGAAGCATTGTCCTATGACCGGCCTTGTGCGAGAAGTATAGACGCTCTATAGCCGTTATACTCAATCTGTGGCCTACCAAGCTTTTGTGAGTGGCCCGCCTGGCATACTAAATAGTTGTATAATACATATTATTTTAATGAATTTAATTGGTAACACCTGAACACTACTAGTGCTGCAAATGTCCATAGACTATCTAACCACAGAGTACATTGAATATATAAAGATATCTCAGTATTTTCTATCAGATGGGTCGTCAGCGTCTCTGTTGTGTTCTAGTAGTAAAAAAACGTCAAATAAGATACTGTCTTTGTGGCCCTCGCAAAAAAAGATGGCCGCTCTATAGTATATTTTATAAACAATCGAATCATAATGAAACTGCACAGAGGTAGCTTATATCCAGAGTCAACACTTGAAGAGTCAATCGAATAATACAATTATTTTTACAGGGTATGTGACGAATCGTGATCCAGTGAAATTCTACGCGACTTACCCGTTTCTATATTTCGTAATGGACTCCAGTATCCACGTCTCTTTAATGGCGGGAAAGATGGTAGACCCGCTCAATTCAAGGATATTATAACACTATTTCTAAATAATAATTTGTTTCTGTACAACCGATCACTTTTTCACCTGCGACAATGTTAAAGTTATTTGCTGGCTAAATGCGTCTTATTTAAAGCGTTAAAATTAATGTCGCTAACGCATAACCACATTAGTGTATATACATACAAACGTTATCTGTCAATATTTAACGTCATTAACAATGTTTCATCTAAAATGGGTCATTACACACATCGCCACATCTGCGTGAAATGACCTACCATACCTTTAACTTTATCCCAGATGAATCAGCACTATCATAGAGATAAAAATAACGCCGTTAACGAATAGTCACATTAGTGTATATACATACCTACGTTATCTGTTTAAATATGTAAAGTCATACATAATATCGCATCACAAATAACGCATTACACCCAATGCCACATCCGCGTGAAACGGATTATAACTGTAACAGTATCGCAGGTGTGACTCCAGCATAAGAATCGATCGACCGTAGTCACTGAGCTACTATGACTGTAGCACAGAGCACATTAATATAATAGGAGAGGCTGTAGAATAAGAATAATCCTAATATTATAAACCCGAAAGTTTGTAAGAATGTATGGATGTATGTTTGTTACTCTTTCACGTAAAAACTACTGAATGGATTTTGATGAAACTTTACAATAATATAGCTTACACATCAGAATAACACATAGGCTATAATTTATAAAGATATAGTGTGAATTATCTTAAATATAACGAATTTCTATCACCACGCGGGTGAAACCGCGGGGCGCAACTAGTATTTATAGAACGTAGTAATAATAATATATTATAACAATAAAATATAAAATTATGGGTTAAAATCTTACATAAGCTCCATACAGGTCATGTTAAAATTCAACCGATGGAAGGGGCAAGTGAAATGAATAGCGAGATAAAACCGGCCTTAATTGAAACGACCAGTGATCCATATAACATTTATAAACAAAGTTAAATCATTTAATGTTATTATATACCGCCATATTCATCCATTTCGGTTGAACAATCTACAAGAATACCAGCATATCGAAAACGTTACTCCTTCATGACTAAATAACTAACTCCGTTGGCTCAGCGACCCAAAGTGAGTCTTGGCCTCCGAAACGAGAGCACGCCACTTTCCTCTGTCCTACGCAGTGTCTTGCCAGTTGTGGGCTTGTAATGCGGTCAGGTCAGCTTCTGCTCTATCCTTCCAGCGATACTTGGGACGAGCAACCGGTCGCAGACCGACTGGTCGCCCCAGGTATGCTTTCTTCACTCCCCGATCCTCCTCCATCCATTTTACATGACCGAGCCAGCGGAGACGGTGAGGTTTTATCTCTCCAAATTATGTTGGGCCCGGCCATGAGGTCTTCTATTTCGGAGTTTTTTCATGACAAAATAGTGCCACAATTTATCAAAGGCAGTGGGAGTATGCGGAAGGGAAGGCCGAGGCGGACCTTCATACCTCGATCAAATTTAGAAGTGTAGTGTCATATAAAGAAAAAAACCTGGAAACTGGAGTCACCAGCGACAATCAACCAACCGAACATCGAACAATAGCATAGCTTTTAATAGCACGACAAATGCTGGAGCTCTATTAAGGGTTGACAACATTATCAATTACTTTTAAAAATATAGGTAATAACCATTATTTTCGAAAAAAAATACTGCCATGCCGGTATATTTTTTTACCGTTACTTGGTAACTTTTATTTTAACCTAATAACGTTAAAAATTTTATGTATAACGTTATACGTATCGGTAGTTTTAACGTTATTTCAAGCGACGTTGCCTTTTTAAAGAATTGGCTTTGTTAAGACTGCATGTTACCGAAACAACCGACAACACAACTAAATATTACGCACGCTATAGAAGAGTGCTGTTTGACAATCTTTTGAGTGGAAAGCGACGATGGTAACAAAACATACTAACGGTAAAGTTACAAATAAATATAGTGTTAACTGTATTTTTGACCGGTAAAATGGCTAGAAATAAGTATTTTATAACGATATTTATTTTTTATTGTTATCTGAAATTAGCATAAATAACGATACCACATTTTTACCGGTATTTCAAGCCCTGAGTTCTATATCTATTAAAGGTAAATCAATAAAAGAAGGTAACTGAGTTTTTATGTTTATTTATACATTATACATCTCACTTCGCCCTCTTAGACTTGATCTTTCTTAGATAGAACTCCAGCTCCTTGCCTTCCAACACGTAGCCATCGGCGCGCCCGCACTGCCCTGGCCGACTCGCCACGCACGCTGTCAAACAAACAGATCATCAATAAAACGTTATAAACAGCAATATATTCACATTCTCAATAATAATCAATATCAGAGTAACTATGACAAGTTGATCATACAACTACTAGACTGTTCCCAAAACGGTTCCAGTCCATATTGTAGCTTCAAAACTTCTCAATTTCATCATTGAACTTATATGAAGATTCTATATTGTTTAATACATATCACAATATTGAAATGTTTCAAAAACATTTCAAAAATAATCACTATGATGTCCACCTCTCAAACCATCCCTTTGAAGGCTTGAATAGTAAGTGGAGGACAATTGTAAAAGAAAATATAAAAATACTGTTTGGTAATGTAAAAGCGATTCCAGTAGTCATTTTAAGATTATCTCAAGTGACAAATGGTTCACTCTCAAGAACAGTAAAAAATAAACTGCACAAAAATGCTACATGAGGAATTTAACCATTTAGGAGAGACTATACCATTGTTGGCATCTCCACCAACAATTAGTATGTAGTTAAATTATTCAAAACATTAAGAAACTAACTTTTATTATTTTGTAGCCATAGTTATATATTATTAATATCAATGTACGGCTACACAATATTAAAAATATGTTTTTTTTAATGTTTTGAATAAATTTATAAAGTGAGAATCATTGAAGGAGGTACCAACAACTTATTGTCCACAGATATTAACTACCAGACAACCTTTGGATGGAGTATATGAAGAAAAGGAAAAGTAGTCACTAAACCAGCACTTATTTTATAAATAAATATCAATATTATTATATGTTCTCTATTTGATCTATAGAAACTATGATGTAGAAATAGACAAACATCCAAAATTTTCTCATTTATAATTTAATATTAATATGGATTTTTTATCATTATGTGGGGAACAAATGTCTAGCCATGCCGCCTCTGCCAGGTCCCAGCCGCAGAGGAAAGACCAAGAAATGCTTGCTTGACATTATGAAGGGATGACATGCATACCAATGGTCTCAAAATGGGACATGCTGAAGACTACACAAAGTGGAGTAGAAAAAGTAGTAAAGCAGCAAGGATTTAGCTCTCTGATGATGGTTCATTATATTTATTTATTGTTTTCTTTATTGGACACAACTTAGAAACAAAACTATATTAACCATGTAACAAAAAAAAGTACAATTGGCAGTCTTATCACTATTGAGCCATTTCTTAGACACCCTTTGGATGGAAAATCACATTTGCACAGAACAAATATATTGTGTGTAGTAACAAATTATATTAATAATAAGTGTTTATAGTAAATACATGGATTATATTACTCCATTTTACTTTATCTTCATATTTTAATTTTTTAAATTCCAACCAGTTATTATAAATAGTAGTTTAATATACACAAACAACATATCAGGAATGTATCTATTGAATCTTTTTCAAAAAAAAAAATTAAGTAGAATGTTTCAAAAACAATAAATCATTTACTGACCCAACAGACGTCCAGTGTGGAACTGTTCCTCAATTGCAGCTTCAACCTTGGAAAGGCGTTGTCTCCCTACATATTTCTTGGCTGTTTTCTTGCTACGTTTCTTGTTTATGATAGCATCTTCTGCCTCTGTCTAAAACAGTATAAATTTCATTATGATGTTGGTTGACATGACATACAGACTTATATTGTAAATATCAGATTTAGTACATCTTTTAATCTTTATAACAATCATATGACACGCAAATTATCATCATTCCATTCAAAAGCTAAAGAATATGGTTTTGAAAGTAAATTTTGGTATCAAAAGTCTTGCATCTCATCAGATATGTGCAAAAAGCAACCTGGTTACAGCTCAAAAAAGCCAAACTCAAGTTGTCCAAAATGTGGCTATCGTAAAGTATATGGATATTGGTTAAGCAAACCAAATGCTAGTATATTGGGTTAATCAATACCACCAAATAAAATTGAAGTCTCTCTGTGATTTCAAAATAAATGCTTATTTACATGAGAAAATTGCTTTTTAAACTATGTCTAATTCATAAATGATCATTTTTAGAATTTCCTCTATGACTGTCTGAAGGTTAACGGCAAATAGGCTCTTAAAAGTGATTGATAGATTACAGAATTTTTTTAGGGATTAACATAGGAAATAGTTTTCGCCTATTATAATGTAATATTATGGCCTCATTTTAGGTGACTGTTAATTTATTTTCTAATTATTATTTTTCATTAGTACTACAAATTCTAAGAACAATATTTTATATACTATGCATGTTCTTACAATTTTAGCCATTATATAAAATGAAAATTAAAACCTTGTAAAAATATAACATTATTGGAGAACACAAGTAATGACTTGAGGAGCTTTGGCATAATTGCAACAATTATGCCAAAGCCAAAATTTACTTTTTAATGCAGTAGATAAATGGATACAAAATTAACACATTTTATATATACATTTCATTACTATTATTCTATAATATGGATGAAGTTGGTCTAACTTTGCTTAGTTGTAATTCTCTTAAACCTGTTTATAATCAAGAGTAATTTATGTGAAGACTTTTATAATATAACCACCCAAAGTTAATTTTATATCTCAAATAATAAATAAATGTGCACTATAACTATACCACACCCATATCAGCTAAATGTGAACAAAGCCTTAGACATTAAAAAATATGACTTACCAATTTAGCTCCCTTCTTTCTTCCAAGGGGCAACAAATAATGGGACTCATACCATTGTCTAAATGGTGTTGCATCTACCACAACAATAGCATTCTTGACAAGTGTTTTGGTGCGCACCAATTCATTATTGGAAGCATTGTACACTACATCAATGATACGGGTCTTGCGTGTGGAGCCTGAAAATAGACATATTTCAAACAATTGTCAACAGTTGTATGATTATATTAAGTATGACTTTAAGTTGCTGTCTAATAATATAACATAAGAAAATCAATGATATCAAATTCTGATTATTTAATTAATCTCAATTTAAAGATACTTACACTCAGAACCCCATGAGAAGTTTCCTGTGTCAAGACGTAGGGCACGATATTTCACGTTACCTCCACGAGAACGCACTAAATGAATGCGCTGCGAACCGAGCTGAAAAACAACACGATTATAACCTATAAATATATTCAACTAGGGGCTAAGTTCAAAATTGTAAAGGCAAGTGAAATGGCACGTGGAGTTTATGGAATAAATTTATGACTAACAAAAAAAAGAAAAAGTGATGTCTAGAGGTTATATTAGCAACGTTACCTTAGTATTTGCCGCTGGACGACCTAACTCATACTTCCTCTTCTTACGGATGGGCGCACGTTTGCCGCCCGTAGCTCTCCGTTTATGCCAGTGATCACGACTGATACCTGCACATCAGAAATGATTATCACAACACTTCACCCACAACATATACAAAGTGTACTTTACAAATAACTGATGATTTCGTAGATATACAAATAAAATATTTATGATAACCAAATAAATGATTTCAGCACTCCTTTAGACACATCTTGCATTAACACAACATATTAAGCCAACACTGATTTTTACGGATATTCAATAACTCGTAAAGAGAATTTACTCACCCATCTTGGCTGGGTTGGAAAAGAAAAGGTTTGTTTGACAGACTGACAGACGGAACTGTAACTCCTTTACCGGTCTGCTTTATGATTAGCTGTCTATGCGCAACGTCAAAAATATGCTTTCAAACTGGTTTTCGACTAAATTTTGATATTAAATTGCAAAGCCGACATAAATTATGTTTTCTTCGAAAGTTCTTGTAATATATCGTTATCAGTAAATGTTCTTTCGAAGACATTAAACTATTGTTATAGAGCAGGACGTGAAGGATCGCGTCGAAAGGGCGGCCCTTTTCAAATCACTCAACTTTTCACTTATTATATTGAAAAGTTTTAGCTTAAATATTAACATAAATCATAATAACACACTTTATTACACTTAAACTTAAGCAATTTAGAAAACTACAACATAGATTTTGTTTCACAGATGACAAAACAAAAGATTAGGTTTAATTCTATTTTGAAAGAGGAACATTAATTTTTTTTTTATATGTTTGTTTGTGTGCATAAACCTTTTTTGTTATTATAGTCGATTATGATTATTATTGTTTATTATCGAAAATTAAATGACATATTTATTGTCGGCTTTATTGAAAAGAAATTTCAGGAAAACAAAATAAAAATACAAATTCAAATTGTTATGACATCAATTAAGGTGTGTATACATTTTAAGTCACATATGATAGACGCGGCTGAGGGGCGTGGCTTACATCGTATCTATTTTATAGACAAGGAAAATTCAGGAAGTGTGCATATTATAAGTCGTAAGTCGCGGACGTGACCTTGAGCGTTTGGACGTCTCAGGTTTTGCAACACTTTTTGGTACTAAACGCCCAAAGTATTTAAAAAAGGTTTCAATGGCAAAAACCCAAGACATTAAACTTTAAAAATTGTACCTTACAGTAATCTCACGAGTATATTTTTCCTTGTATCAGGTGAACTAAGAGAAGGAAAAAATAACAAAAATAGGTTACCTTTCGTTAAGCCTTTCGGTCAAAAGCACTAGACTTAAAACAACAAACATTGACAACATCAATTTTTTCAGTAAAGTGTGAGGTTAAAGCAATCTGAAAAGTCTGTCAAAGTGTCTGTGTGTGTGACTGGAGCCCCGCCCTGATCGTCTCATGAGGCTGTTAAAGGCGTTCGCTACGTCGAGCGATACCGCCGGGATATTATTCTTCGCTTGGATGGCTTCGTCTGTTACTGTCCTGAGTGCATCGAAGGAGTCAAAGGTGGAGCGCTCCCGCCAAAACCGAACGGCATGTCAGCGAGTCCTGTCACCACCGTGTTTAGGTGCTTGACGAGGCGTTCAGCCAAGATTATTTTGAAGTCCTTGGCTTCCTCGTTGAACAACACTATGGGCCTGTAGGGAGACGGGTCACCAGGAAGCCGACCCTCCTTTCATTACGACGGGGACTGACCTGATCTGATGCAGGCGTCGAACATTCCCCGCAGCTAGCCACGTAGATTTTTAGCGGCCAGGAACAAGAGCCGGCCCGGGACCCGGTGCTGTCTTTCTGCCCCGGAGACGGTCCAGGCAACGTTAAATTCTTTCTTGGGATGGACTGAGGCTCCACCTCCCTGGGTGTCAGGAATGGGTTGACCCATGTCCGGGGGAGTGAAGACTCACGGGTCCGGAAAGAGCCCATCGATCACTGACCGGAGAACCTCCGGTTCAAGCTATTCCGAAAGTGTGGAGGTGTAAGCTCGCATTTCACTTCGAGCCATATGGCACGGGCGCCCCGAGGGGTCCCGGTCGAACGATTCCAGGAGCTCCTCCCAAGCACGGGCTTTCGATAGCAAGATTGCAATCGAAAGAGCCTTTTTGGCCTCTTTAAACTCTCCCAGGAGCCTACTATCTTCAACAAGGTCTGGAGGTTGTCGCCTCCTGCTGCGCTTTAGCGAATGGCGTATTCTGTGGGCTACCTCTAGCAGTTGACCAATCTCTTCGGTCAACTAGTAGACCGACTTGCAAGGTGGGGGACGACTAGATCGAGGCATTGCCACGTCACAAATCCTTGTCAAGGATTTGCGCAAGTGCTCCGCCAGCGTCTCTAGATCTCCCGAATTGGCTGGATAGGTCCAGCAGTCAATGATTGCTTTTTCCTCAGCTTGGTCTGCGTTAAATCGTGTGAGGACCCATTGTGTGAGCCGGGAATGGGCATGAACAAGGGTAGTGCTGGGCGAGGGAGAGAGTTCAAATCTGATTTACAAATGATCACATAGAGTCTCCACCTCCTCCAGCACCCTCCACCCTACTACCCTGTGGTGGGCGGCCACATGGGAGGCGAATGACAGGTCAATAACCAATCCACCCCGCGCACGTACCCCTACCGGCACGAATGGTTCACCGCCACCGGGTTGATGGCCTGGAGTATGTTCAGGTCCTACACTATTGCGTTAGCCAAAAAGCAGCTATCTAAGGCCAAAACATCCACTTTTAAATAATAAAATTTAGTTTTTTTTTTAATATTTTTCTTTTCTTACAAAACTAAACGTACTGTCAATTTTCAAAACCAGTGTCTGGCCGACCCTGTGTCGTCGACCTCCCCTCTGGTTTTTTTCACACCTGACACTGGCAGTGGCAGTAATGGTGGTTCAATATTTGCCAGTTGCCAATAAATAAAAAAGTGAAGTGCTAGACATGGGCGTTATCAGCAATTTTTGGCAACGGGTAACTCGCCGATATTTCATCCAATACCGGTATTGATAACCGTTGCCGAATATCGGTATCAAACCAGGTTTTCAACTAATACGCGCAACGTTTTCGTTTGTAGTCGATAATGTAAATATGCTAGCTGCCGTATCTATAGTGTCTGTCTTACTAAAGTATCTACTCGTATTACTTGACTTTATTCGATGTGCGAGTATTCGACGATTTCCCTTCATGCTTTTCTAGGCTTAGTTAGTCAGTGCGTTGATGGATAATGGTGATTAAGTTGCCAGCCAATACTCGCATGTTCTCTGTTTTGCAAGTTAGGAATCATTTAGAAAGAGAGAGAAGGCATAATTATTTTGGTTATTATCGTTCGATCGGTTACCAACGTAGCGAAAACGGAATCACTGAATCTAACCAGCTATTATGATTATTTGTGTTATTGTTAGTTGGTTGTCAACGTCACGTCATCGTCAGTTGTTTTACCTAGATTGAGATAACTGATAGCCGTTACTAGCTGTATCAATACCGATACGGTACGTTAGAGGCATGTCAAACGTTTTCAGTTACGATTTGCTATAGCGGACACATGCTCAAAAGTTACCTCCCCAGCCCCTCCTCACCTTACAAAATTTGGTGATGCGAGACCTGAAATGAAAGCGTATATTGTATAAAAATTTTAATATTACTCGCATTTCACACTAAACCGAAAAAATGTCGAAAGATTTTTACATCCGTTATTACGTTGGGCACAAGGGAAAGTTCGGACATGAGTTCCTAGAGTTTGAATTTCGTCCTGATGGAAAGCTGCGCTATGCAAACAACTCCAACTACAAGAACGATACAATGATTCGAAAAGAAGCTTATGTGCACCCTTGCGTGATGGAAGAATTAAAAAGGATAATTGTGGACTCTGAGATAATGCATGAAGACGATCGCATGTGGCCACAGCCAGATAGAGTTGGGAGACAGGTATAACATTATTTGCTACAAAATAAAATTTCAATAAAATTAATGTAAACCGCCAAAAGACTAATGTGTTTAACAAAACATTGCTTAACTTTAAATATGGTAAAACAGATTAATCAAAGAAAGGTTTGTAATTAATTCATGTAAATTTATACTTTTAAAAATTGTATTAGCTGACCATTTGGTATTTTGAAAGTTATTAGAGCAGATTTTGGATCCTGCAGAACAATTAATATATAATAGTTGTAGGTACATGAAAGTAACTTAAATAATATTAAGAGTTTTTATAAACCTTTTTTTAATTGTTTATTTTGGTGAGCAATAAAGTGTTATCTAATCTAATCTTTTTGTGTGTCATCTTGACTTTGTAATTTCGCACCCTCATTGGGGAGTGGGGGTATACAAGAGTCACAATCATCGATTTCCAGCTGCTGAACAGGCATAGTTTTTTAATTTCAAAGAACAAAGTAGCCCTGGAGATTTGAAAAAAATTTCCTAGTACCTAGCCTTGTTAAGATATAATTAAGGGTTGAGAGTCACCCTCCACCATTTCCGGTTACTGAGGTTACATGGATTTTTCAATTCAAAAAATAGAGAGGACTATTTATGGGGTAGACTTAGCTGGGAGCTCCACTTCTAAGGCAGATCTAAATTCTGCCCTTATAGGTTAAAAGCCTAATGTTATTTTTTTTAACCACCGAGAAATCACTGCTCTTACCTAATTAAAAAAAATTAAATACACATCTTCGGCAGCCGGAAATGGCAGTGGGTACATCCCCTTATTATAAAATTAGTTCTGATGACAACACCACCCCTCCCTTCATTTTTTAAAATTCAAGAACTAAGTGCCTCAAGCCACAGGAAATGGTTTTGGGGGTGGGTAATTCTCCCCAACCCTTACTTCTGCCCTATCAAGGTGACTTATTTTAAAAGTACAAAATAGCCATGACCTCTATTTTTAAAATTTGAAAAACCAGGCATGGCAGCTCAAACAGGTGAGGGGTGAATCCCCAAACCCTAATTTCTACCTTATAAATTTGAGGTACTATGTTCTTTTTTAATTTAAAAAAACTTCATCTCTTATTGCTATAGATGGTTTTGATATCCACCAATCATATTCAATGGTCCATATAGCATAGCACTGGTGGAAACTGATTGAACTAAGCTTCGTTTTTTATATGGAAGGATGAGTGCTATGCATGCGAGCTATGGATGCATGCTATAGATGTGCATCTTCCCTATTATCGATATGTCGCATAGCTCGAGCTGCGCATCTTCCATGCGGTGGCATATTTTTGTAAAAATATCTTACTTAGCTCCGCTACTAAGCTTAGCATCAGTGGAAATGCTCATATGGTTTCATAGCTTAGCTTTTACATTTTCACAGCATAGCTACATATCTCTAGTATACCCATTAAAGATCAAAGTTATCTCCTCCCTTTGCATGAGACACAGGGTCATTAAAGAAATAAAACTTCAAAACAATTCATTTCCATTTGTTTACTTTGTTATATGAACATTGTGTGCACATGCAGTTAGAACTTAAATCAAGTTAAACAAAATTTTGGTTTGAATTACACTCAAAACTAGTTGATTTAATAAATTGAGTTGATACATAGGTAGACACTAACAATTTATGTTGCTGTATTCTGATCATAATAACTGTATATTTTATAGGAGTTATTATTTACTCATAATATATCATTTGAACTTTTTCAGGAACTTGAGATAGTGATTGGTGAAGAACATATCTCTTTCACAACCTCTAAAACTGGGTCTTTGGTTGATGTAAACCAATCCCGAGACCCTGAGGGAATGCGTGGTTTCTACTACTTAGTTCAAGATCTCAAGTGTCTGGTGTTTTCTCTCATTGGACTTCACTTCAAGATCAAGCCCATATAACTTTAATGTAGTGTAATATATAAGTAAAACCTATTTTTAAACATGCTTTGTTTTAATCTTCTTTCAAATATATTGTAGTTTGATGTATGCTTTGTGTATTGTATATTTTATATTATTCACTATGAATATGGCCCAAACCAAAGCCAAGCCGAATATATGAATATACTAGCTGCCCGTAAGACGTTGTCCTGTTCGGAAAAGAAATATTTTAGGTACCTATTTCAGCGCCATCTACTGGATCCAA
This sequence comes from Dendrolimus houi, assembly GCA_039645545.1. NCBI lineage: Eukaryota > Metazoa > Arthropoda > Insecta > Lepidoptera > Lasiocampidae > Dendrolimus > Dendrolimus houi. The sequence goes on along the minus strand of CM077121.1, from coordinate 7,871,381 downwards.
CTCGAATAAACCCCAAAAAATTGGTCAGATCCTGGAACCCGATTCCAACGCCATCTACCGGGTCCAATTGTGATTCTAAACCATTCTTGAATCCACTTGTACACAAAAAATTTCGTCATAATCGGTGTAATCGTTTAGGAGGAGTTATATAGAAGAATTATATATATAAAAAAACATGATTATGATGTTTATTTGAAAATTTCAAAAAGACGTGGGCTTGAAATAAATGGTGGTATCAAAGAAAGTTTGGACTTAAAAGTATGGCGTCATCTATTTGATACTTTTGTAACTTAGTTAACAACATAACTAAACCTAAACTTTGTAACGCCACATTTCAAAATCTAATATATTTAAGGTTTAAAACCCGAAATTTAAACTATTAACGAAAAGCTTTAAAATATTTCCAACGCTATCTGTAAGAGCAGTGTTTAAATGATTAAAAAATTATTTGAATGGAAATAAAACTAATTACAGAACTGTTGTTTTAATTTAATAACTAGTTGACGTAAAATGTGTGATGTCACACATGGAGGGTAGGGGTATAACTAGGTAGAAAGGAGTCTCATGAATCTGACAAGGACGGGAGAGGGGAGAAAAGTCATGAAATTTGTAGATGGCCCCAAATGTCAATAATAATAATAATTTATTGTAAAAAAGCCGGATATATTTTTTTAGTTATATAATGACAAAGAATGTTTAAGTTAATTTAAATCTACTTATATATGTTGACATGTTATTTCCCTAACCCCCAAACTAGGTTTGGACCTGTCTTGGGGGTTAGTTGTAGGTTCTCATGGGTGTTATTACAAAATATTATTAGGTTAATTTGTGAGCAGATACATGTACAATTAGGATCCAATTTTACTCAGCAGATATTCGGTTTCATTATAAGTTAATTTTTGTAAATTCTCAGCAACTTTCTTTTTAATTTTGAATTAAGTAAGGGAGTAAATAGATATTTTTTATTTATTTTATTATATAAAAGCGAACTTAGGGAGCCATAATGTCGGCTGGCAAAGGTAGTACGTCTAACAGGTACATTACATACTGAGTGACCTTGGCGCTTCAGAAAAACATTTGAGTCTAGGGGGAGGCCTGACCTGAGTGACGTCGCAAAACTACACGAAGTATGTACAATTGCCGCACTGTTGATACATTAGAGTCAATATAGAGTTGGGTGGTAGGATAGTCCATTCTTTTGAACTGCATTACTTTCAGTACAGCTCTCTGGGCCCGTTTTAAATGTATAAGAGTAGTTTTGCAAGCACCACCCCAGATAGGAATACAGTATCTAATTATAGATTCTGCTAGACTACAATATGCGAGAAATATAGTTTCCCTATCAGCAGAGTGTCGTAAAGATTTAAAAAGGTGAATTAGACGTCTCGCGCGACCACACATGTTTTCAATATGTGGTTCAGCTTATCGTCAATGTGTACTCCAAGGTACTTCATTTTAGACAAAAATGTTAATTTTTGACAATTACAACACGTTAAAAGGTTTGCACATGAATGAGCTTTAATTGGGTGATAGTAATTAGTTGGAATATCCGAATTTGGAAGAGTAAATCGAATGAAGCCTGGCTTTTCTATATTAAGTGTTAGCAAAATTCCTAGACAACCATTCCATGACAGTGCGATGTGCCGATTCGGAATTTTCTCTAGCATGTTCCCAGACTTTGTCATAAATTAGAAGTGCATGATACATTAGAATCATCTGCATATGTAAAAATGTTACAATTTTTAAGCTGGAGTTTGTATAAATCACTGATATATATCAAAAAAAGCGTAGGACCTAAAATACTACCTTGGGGAACGCCAAATTTGACTACTTCTGAACTAAGAAGATTATTAATTTTAACATATTGTGTGCGATTAGAAAGGTAATCTTCGAAGATTTTAAGCACGACACCCCGAACACCCAATGTTTTCTAGCTTATTTAGTAGAATTGGAATGGAGACAGTATCAAATGCTCAGGAGAGATCAAGGAAAACACCGTAACATTTCAATTGATTATCTAATTTACTTACTAAAGTGTTAGTGAAAGAGATTACGGCGTCTTCAGTTGATTTCCTCCTTACAAATTCAAATTGGTAATCGACAATGATGTTAAATTATTATTCGTCAAAAAATTACAAAATAAATTATTAAGAATCCGTTCGAGTATTTTTGATAAGGAACTAAGCACGGAGATTTGTCTGTAGTTCGTGACGCTGCCTGTATCCCCCCAATTTTTGTAAATCGGGCTTACAACGGCGTTTTTTAAAAGTTTTAGGGAAATATTTGAGTTAATAGTCAAATTACAGATATGACTGATTAAAGGAACTAGAATGTAACTGCATGTTTTCAAAACTTTGGTAGGAATGTTGTCCCATCCTGTTGCACTGTCGCTATTTAAACGGATAATTAATTTTTCAACATCACTTTTATCAACGGGCAGGATTACAAAAGGGAGTTACGAGGTGAAGCGTGAGAGGATGTTGCAGTTGAAATTATATTAGTGCCGGAAGAAGTAATTTTATGAGCTAATTCCTTGCCAATATTGACAAAAAAATTATTTACCGTATTTAAAGATGTAGACAAGTCACTATTGAGTTCTAGTAATTCTTTAGGTTGGCGAGTCGGGGAACCCGTGTTAGTTATAGACTTAATTACTTTTCAAGCAGTTTTAGGGTTATTTTTAGCTTTTTATAGTTCAGTCTTTTCATATGCTATCTTATGTTTTCTAATCAGAGCATTATAAAAATTACGGTAACTGGAATAAGTTAATTTTAATGTGGTTTTATCATGGTTTTTTCTAAGTTTTTTATGCATATTATCGCGATTTTGAACGCAACGAATCAAAGCAGGCGTCATCCATGGCTTAATAATTTTAAAGTTTCTAGAATAGTTAATCATCGTACCGTTATTAGTGATAATATTTTGAATAATACTAATTAAATTGTCCGTAGCAATGTTAGGATCACTTTCCTTTAAGACGGGACTAAAGTCAGTGGATTCGATTTCTTTCTTAGCGGCAGTAAAGTTTATCCGTAGAGATGTTGAGCGAATATCGGATTTGTTGTCATCAGCGTGTAAATATAGGAAAACTGGAAGGTGGTCAGTAATATAGAATCCAATACAAGTATAGGAGCACGTCCCATCGAGTTGATTAATGGTAGGACAAGTGCATAAATAATAAGATCACATGTATAAAGGCCGGTTCCCATTTCGTACCGATGGTTCATTTGCCTTACTATTGGTTAAAATTTTACAAGAGTGCCATACAGATAATGTAAAAATTCAACCGACGGTAAGGCAATTGAATGACTAGTGAGTTATAGGAACCGGCCACAAGTGCTCTCCGTGCAGGAACGGAAAGAGAATACTAATTCCTGCTTCCGGGCGGCCTGTCGTAAGAGGCGACAAAACTTACATCCAGGTGGTAGGGCATTATTGACCGACTGGATCGTTACCACGCCTGTTCTAGAGTATGCCGCCATAACAACTTTGAGTTGTGTTCCGGTATCAGTGGCCAGGTTCCAGTTTCTCCTTCAAGGCCGGCACCTCATTGGCAGCACCTCTGGTATTGCTAAGTCCATAGGCGACGGTAATCACTTGTCATCACAGCTGGGCCGTCAGCCTGTCTGCTGTGCTTCAACAATAAAAAAAGAAAGATATATGACCGGCCATAAATCAAGATAGTGGATTCAACTCCAATCTTTTGTTCTTCATTGTGTAGGTGTTTTACTTTTTTTGAGATAGTTGGTAGTGATCTTTCACTACTATAATAGCTAGTTTATCTTATACTAGTACTAGCTGTAACCGGCAGACGTTGTCTTTGCCTTATAAAATAAAAATCTAGAAACCGATTGCAGCGCCATCAAGCGGGACCAATTGTTAATCTAAACCATTCTCGAATCTACTTCAAAAAACACAAAAAAAATCATCAAAATCGGTTCCACCGTTAAAGAGGCTGTTCAGCGGCGCCACTTGCCGGGTCCAATCGTGAATCTAAACCATCCCAGGATCCACTTGAACATACACAAAAATAATTACACCTAAATCCTGGAACCCGATTGCAGCGCCATCTACCTGGTTAAAATTTGAATCTGAACCATCCCGGGACCCACTTGAACACACACAAAAATAATCCACCTAAATCATACAAATGAACATGAGCTTAAATGCAGTCACCATTGCCAAAATCGGCTGGGAAAGATCATAACAAATAAATGGCTAGACTGATATTTTTTTAATGATCATTTTTTTTATTGATGAATTTCATATTTTAATGCTGTGGTGTATGGTTGTCGGTTTGTGTAATGAAATTATACTTTTTGTAGCACATTTTATATTAATAGTGTATGTACATTATACAACACAAAGGCTGCGCGTAAAAGTTATCTGACATTTTTGATAACCACCGCAAGACTGCACTCGCGCGCTGACCGAAGCAGACTAACTCGACAGCGTTTAGCTGTCGGACGAAGAGGGGCGACGCAAATGCAATGCGGGCGGCGAATAGCGTGAAGGCGGCTTGCCACCATTATGTCGCTTAGGCAGCCTGCTGGCCGCTACAATGCTTATTATCCTATTCCGCACAAAGACAATTCTAAAAACACAAAAATCATAAAAAAAATATCCAGCCGTTCTTGAGTTATAAATGGTGTAACTAACACGACTTTCTTTTATATATATAGATATAAAAATCAATTGCTGTTCCTTAGTCTCCCTAAAACTCGAGAACGGCTGGAGTGATTTGGCTAATTTTGGTTTTGAATTATTTGTGGAAGTCTATGGAAGGTTTAAAAGGTGAGTAAATATGAAAAAAAAATGATTCTGAGGCGGTACGAAGTTTGCCGTGTCAGCTAGCTAATTAATAGAAATAATGCTGAAAGATTTTTGTGAAACAATTCGATCAATGAGTTAGATTTGGTCTTTGGTCTGTCTATGTAAGAGAAGCATCGAGGCCGATGGATGGATGGAGGTCCAAACTTATGTGGTAAATTCTCAGTCAGTCAGTGGAAATCTATACATCTTGCCTTATATTAAAATATTATGACGCTAGATCTATTTGATAATGATCCATGGTAATTGAAAGATTGAGTTACCATGAGATTTGGGAAATTCAAAAATGAAATCCAGGGTTTAGCAATTCGTTGACTGGAATCTGGATAAATATAATTCTTTTTGAATTTACTACATGGAATATTTTAAGAAAAAAATACACATACATCATACAGACTTGGAGCCATCGGTATCAAATGAAGCCAGGAATGCCTGGCTGGTTGTTTGTCCGGGTAGCAGTCTGCCCACTGTCCCCTCTATACAGAGGTCCTGGGACGGGCCGATCAGAGACCTGTCACGTAAAAAACTATTGGAAACGTCGATCAATCTGCAGATCGAGCACGTCTTTTAGCTATCTCTGTATGGGAATCAGGAATTTGGTTGCACCTATCGAAGGTGACCCCTACCGTCACCTTCGATAGGAACGTTAATGGATGCAGCCACATTCAGGTCAGCAATCTGCCTTCTTCTTGGGGCAAATTGCTGCGAACCACACAACTGTCGCTGCGGCCGAGCCATCGACCGGCTGGGCCACCATGGCCTATCGTGTAGCAGAAGCGCAGGCAGAATTCCGCAACATGCCTCAACGATATAATACGTCGGGCTCTTGTCAGCGCCGGCGTGCCGGTCGTTCTCGAACCGAACGGCTTGGTCCGCGACGATGGCAAGAGGCCCGACGGTATGACTTTAATTCCCTGGAGCTTGTGAAGGCCGCTCGTGTGGGACGTTACCTGCGTCGACACACTGGCGCCTTCTCATCTCCAGGACTCCAAAGTTGGGACCAGTCGCAACGCCACTTCTGCCGAAAACCTCTAACGGTCAAATATGCAACCGTTGGAACAGGTTACATATTTGAGCCGTTTGGGGTGGAGACTTTGGGCCCATGGGGGCCAAGTGCCCACAAATTATTTCAAAAAATTAAAAAACCTCTGGTCGATACAACAGGAGACCGGAAGGCTGGACCTTACCTCGCTCAAAGGATTAGCCTCTGTATCCAGCGAAGTAATGCTGCCAGCCTTCTATGTACAATGCCCAGCGACAGTGGTCTGGTGGGACTGGACGAGTTTTAACATATGGTTTTTATTTTAATTTTAGTTTTTTACTATTGTATTTATATTTTTTAGTTAGGTTTATTTATAGAATATTTTAGTTTTTATTTTAATATAAATTATGCTACATAATAATAATAATAATAAAGTTATACATAATAGATATATATTGTATAAAACGAAAAAAAATAAAGCAAAAAAAATTGTCTATGATTAGTTATGATATTGAGAATATCATACTTTTTTTGCGTTCCATTACACGTCCTGTCACTTCATTTGAATTTCTTGTTAAATTCAATTTGGAAACTTACTTTCTTGTAAATTTGATCTATATTTGAAAGAAACGTTATCTGTGTCTCCAAAAAATATTTTTCTTTGATGTTTGTTAGTTTTGCTCTTAAAAACAACTCTAAACATAATTCACATAATTTAAATTTTGTAAAACTCAAAGTAAACAGGAATGTTTTTAGCATTATGTATTTATGTTTATAGTATAGCTTTGCGCGTTGCGCGCGCATCGCATCTGCCGACCGATTATGGCGGACAAGCAGTGAAGAATGTTTGTCGTCTTTTCTAAATCAGAAAGTATCGACAGTAGCCAATGGCATAAACCGGGTTTTTTGTAAAAATTGTACATTGTAAATAGTTCTGTGTACATATAGTAATTATATTTGTGTCCGTTTTGTTTAGAAATTGTGTGAATAGTGTATTATTTTGAGTGTTTATTCAGTTTAGTTTTCGACGCCGACAAATCGCCTATACAATAAAGTTAGTACATCAGCAAAATCTATACAATTGGTAAATTAGGAAAATCAACAATTTAGTTCGCGTAAAATCATTGATTTCACTTGGCGTCTTTGTTTCGATCCGTCAAGGAGACCGTTGCAGTACGTGCAATATTTTGGTTTCACCTAGCGGCTGTCATCGTGCTTCGATTAAACTACTGTCATTACAAAGACAAAAAGACAGTTAGCGTCGCTAAATGGCTTCTACATCGAATTATAATCGTCGCTTGTAGTCTTTTGATCATGTAAAACGATTTATGTACACATCTGAGAACATTAGTATCAAAAGTAACTACCTATAAGCCTAAACAGGAAGATTGCTAGACATTTTGTGTGTTGCCAAGGATCGAAGTGTAGTGAAACTGAATGCTCGAACCTCACGGTAGTCCAATGAAGTGGCCGGGCTCGGGAGTGGAGGAGGAGGCGGGAGAAGCTGCGTTGCAGGGCTCGCGCGTTTCTCAAGCCCGCGCTCAGGATGACGCTGCTGTACACTATGTGTTCCAGCGGGAGCCCCAAGAGGCTGAGTTGCCCTCTCTCACTCCCAAGCAGCGTTGGGCGGTTGGCGACGACAACATCGCGGAGGTTTGTTTGGTTTTCTTTATCTAAGTAACATAATGTATCACTAATGCATAATAGTATTCTTTGTATTTGTTGTGTCAAATCTAACCTATAACAAGTTTATGTATGTTAAACTATTTCCTTGTTATGCACTTTTGATTATTAATAATTTGATTAATATAATCTTAATGAGTCACATTTCTAGTTACAACTTCACCATCACAAAGTGGTTACACTTGATGTATATTCAAAACATTATTTTTTCATTTCAGAATCAAGATAAATGGAAAAATCCTTCACCAATTACAATGAATAATATTCATCAACAAGGTCCTACAATACAACTTAAAAATTCCCAGACAAATCAACAACAGTTCATCAATCAGGCAATAGCATCTTCTGTTGGTACATTGGCCATTAATCCTTCAGTTATTGGAAGTCACCCAGCCCACTTGACAACCAATATGGTTCATACACAGCTTGCACCACTGCAAAATCACACTTTGGGCAACAATTTGGCAATTCAAAATAGTGCTATGATGTTACCCCCTTTGCAAAGTATTCAGAATGCTCCACAGTTGGGCCAGCAAGGATTATATGATATTCATCACCATGGAAACCCAATGCAGGCTATGAATGGTATTGGAAAAAGTGCAGAGCATCTGATGTATTTGAGTCAAGCAGGCATGCTTGCTCCAGGCACTAATCAGTTTTTGCAGCAAGGACAAAGCCAACTGGGGCTTACACCAGTGGCTGCCATTAGAAATCAGGTAAGTTCAATAGTTGATAGATATACTCTGACATGAATCATTTGAAATTGAAGTTCTTTTAGTGTAAACTTGGATGTTAAATTTTTCAGCTTTATCTGAGATATTATGAATTTTATTTACTATTTCACTTAGATTTATTAATAATGTTTATTAGTAATTTTATTAATAAAATTCAATGGTTCTTTTGTTTAATTTATTTATCAAATTATGATAATTTTTAATCAAATTGTTTAAAAGTTTATACAGGTTTATTTATTGACATTTTTTGTGTTGCAATAAAAAATGTTTTAAAGATAATATTTTTCATTAAAATAAAATTTACAATTAAGGATCAGCCCCAAAACAAATACTCTTCTTTTTTTTACCACTTAGGGTCATTCTACTATCCTTAATTATCAAGAAAATGGTTCATAATTTTTCTGTACATCGTGTATGAATGGATGTGTTGGAACAGTTTTTAAAATCTCAGATGGCTATATAACAAAATCACTATGGCTACCATAAACATTGACATTCCTGCCATTTTATCTATCAATAGTTTTTAGTAATAAATTTCTTTTTTTAATTTAATTTTTATGAAGTTTGGTACTTTAAAGCATGAGAATAAACCTAGTATTGTTTTTATCCTGTAAAATGTAAGATATAAAGGTTAGAAGCCAAGTGAAAGCTCTAGTTAAAAGTCCAGGTTAATTCTAAATTGTAACACAACAAGATTGATTTTTACTTTGACAGGCTTAAATGATCCTAATTATTTTTGTAAAGTGTTAATATCAGTAGTTGTAGAAAATTAATTTAAGAAAAGATTTCTTTTCAGTTTAAATTATTTCTAACAATCTAGTATAATGAGCAGCCAAACTACTATGGGCTGTATTTCTTGACTATCAGTCAATACATTAATTACAATTTTGTGGGAAAGAACCTAATAAAGACTATGATCACATCTTTTGATTTTGTTAATGAAAATCCTAAAAATTATTTACACAAATTCACAAGTATTTAATGGAGTTTTCCTTAGCTTCTTTTATATAAACAGTAATACATTTCTTATTCATTTTCTGTTATTTCCATTTAAAAATTATATGGAATTATTTGTTTATATAAAGCACACTATGCTTTATATAAACAAATAATTACATTTTGTCAACTTGTTGCTACAACAATGTGGTATTTCATAAAAGTTGTTTTGATAATGATAAGCAATGCCACCACAATTAACTTCATTTATTTTGTACAAAATACTGCTTTTAGTAAAAAGAGAAAACGCAAATCTTAATTGGCTAAATGAGTGTCTCACCAAGCAAAGTAATAGGAAAGTACACATCAACTGTTTTTGTTATTTAGGTATGGCACTCTAAAAAAGCACTATCTCAAAAACTATTCAACTGATCTTGTTCATATCAATTCTTGGAAAAAAATCATGTTCTACCTATATTGAATTTGACATTTAAATATGGTAGATGTATACAGTTTGACAGCTAAACTTTAATCATAATTTTTTAATCAAACAAATTAAAATAATGACTGTTAAATACTCTCTCTAATTGAAAGTCAGTATATTATATAAAAATTCAGTTTCTATCTATCCATTTCTATTATACTTGTTAAGAAATCTCCATTTTTTTTTTTATAGGTTAAGATTATATTTGACCATATCTATTATTATCTATGGGCCCAATTTTTCATCATTTTCATTTCAGTTTAGTTTTGCATTGATTTCAGAGTTTAGGGTATACTTTTCAATGTTTTCTTTTCTACTTTATAATCTTGGGCGTCACTTGTTTTGAAACCATTCCAAGCATACCACCCCCTCATGCAGTCAAGACACCATTTTTTGTATCTATATGGGCTCTGGACTTTTGCACTTGCACCCTGTATAGGTTGCTGATGCCATTCAAAACTTTGTTTACTATTACACTGAACTGAACAGAAGCAGACTAAAGATGGTCTTAGTGGACTTGAGAGAAAGGATTTAGAGTATAGTGTTTGAAATTATGGTACATGTCCTGAATAATACAATCAATTCTAAAAATACTGTGTCTATATATTGAACCTATTTATTTATTTAGGTTTATGGCTTGGCAGCTAGGCCTTTAAGACTTGAACCTATTTAAAAAAAGAACTGAAATATATAAACAATGGAGAACACAATGCAATTTTTTAGATTTCTTGTCTGTTTATTTAGGCTTCACATAAAAACTATTGGGCCGATTTTGATGCGGTTTTCGCTGTTCGACAGCAAATCCTTAGACTTAAAATCTGCGCTATTTTGTATTCTGGGAATCCCATGAAAATTTTTCTGGGAATGACTAAAATGGCTAGATTTAAAAAAATCAAATTCCAATGTGATTTTTTCATTGATTGATAACAAATTTAATGTAATATATTTTTGTTCTCAGAAATCCCGTGTGAATTTTCACGGGAGCGGTTTGTGGTTGTTCAGCTGCATAAAAATTTACTTTTTCTGAAACTCTTTTCACTAAAACCATAGCTTACATTCTTTTTTAAATGCTGCGGTAATTTGTGTCACGGGAATATTCCCAGGTGTGGTATAAATTAGTTGATTGCATAAATATTAGTTGGTTTTGATATGATTTCACTAGAATGATAGCTTAAATCCTTTTCAAGTGATTTACAATATTTTATATTCATCTAGTTGGGATTTAGCCTAGAGTATTTTAAAATGGTTAGTATACATAAAAATTAGCTGATTCGGATACAATTGATACTAAAACAATATTATCCGGGACTTTTTATATTTCCCCAGATTTCCCAACTTTGAAAACATGTGTGGTGTAATAAGATTTAAGAGAGTAACAAATAGTATTTGAAGAGTAAAGACGTCTTTCATATTCGCTGCGGCATCAATCCTTTTTACACATGATATCAGAACTTGCTTATTATGACAGTTTCTATATTTATTAATCTTTAGTAGAACAAATGTAGTTATGTATGCCTTTAGTAACATTACTTATCAGGTTTTTAGGGGAATCTCTGGAATTCATGTATTTTGATACTAAAAATCCATTGCCCTGCCCTATTATATACATATATACCCTTTGAATTTAAATACTGGCAAAATAACTGTAATCTACATTACCTGTCAAGCGTGGACTAAGTTGCAGGCATATCCTAGTAGCAATATAAATTCCTGATAGACTTTTGAACTCATTGTTCACCAGATCATCATTTGAGAAACACAGACAAGGGCCTTCTGCATGGCGTCTTAATGTAGAGATACAATTATCCTGTTCTATATTTCTTCATTATAATCCTTAGAGTAAAAACAAAATGTATACTAATTTTTCAGTTCCTCTTATTATCTAATAAACATGAATCTTATGACTTAAAATAATTTTATGTCATGTATTTGAACAGTCAATCTACACTCTATTTCCAATAGGACAGTTCGGAGAAATTGTATGAATAGAGAAATAAACATCACGATTCTAAGTATATGGTTATTATTAAATAATAATAGGATTAAATACATTTTTATTTAATTTAAATTACTATATTTCTTATATATATTTCTTAGGAAACTTTATGATAATATAGTTACAGTTTATGGATGTGTCAGCCATACTGACCTATTTAAAATAGACCTTAGTTCACATGATTATTCTAATTTAAGTATTTTTAAATTTATACTTGCATCTAGGGCCCAGGGCTATACATATTAAATCGTATGAAAACTTGTGGCAAGGTAATAAAAGAATGAAGTGATCAGACATTTAAAATTATACCATACAAAACATTTCATAATGACATTTTCAAAGGGACTTAAATTTTCCTCCATTTTAAGAAGTCATTGAATCAATACAAATAATTGTAAAAATTTATATGTACATAATCATCATTAACAAAATTCATCCCCCATGGAATGCAAGGGATAAAAAAATATCACATGTTTTATTACATAAAATTTGGAATAAGATTTTTTTAATCTAGCCATTTTATGTCATTCCCAGAAAAAAAATCCTGGGATTCCCAGAATACAAAATAGCACAGATTTTAATTCTAAGAATATACTGTTGATCAGCAAAAACTGCATTGAAATTGGGCCAATAGTTTTTATGTGAATCCCAAACAGACTACAAATGTAAAAAAATTGCATCATGTTCTCCGTTCATGTAGTGTATTCCAGTTGTTTTTTTTAAATGGCTTCACTATACAGACACAGCATTTTTAGAAATTTATAATATTATAAGTTTAGATCCTACTCTAGACATAGGTAGCAAAAGGTTTTATTATAGTAGATTGTTACATGAGAGGTGTAAGTGACCTATTTAGGAAGAATATAGTTTGGCGGACAAGCATAGCAAATAATTTGGGTGCTTAAATAGGCCTTTCACCCGAGGTTAGAATTCTAACTGATTAGTTAAACAAACAACTACTTCCCTAATAAAATCAGGTGTTAAATCCACATTAAATCTGATGATCCCTATTAGCTATGTCACATATGAAATGTCAAGTAAATTTTATTTCTGTGGCATTCTACCAGCTAGTAAATTTTGTCATTGAAGATAGTAAATACTTGTCTCAACTTTATGTAAATTAAATAATAATTTAGTGAAAAGTAATTTAGAAGTATAAAATGATGTTACAAAATTGTTGATATATTTTTATTACAGTTTATGCCCCGATTTAACAGTGGCTGTAAAAAAAGTTGGGACATGAGTCCATTTATTATCATCCCATGAATCATTTCCCAGGGATGAAAAGTGCTGTTTTCATCCCTATGATTAGGCAACTCTGAGTGTACTTTTAGGATATCAGAAATGAAAAAACGTTTAAATTGATTAATATCAGTTTCTCATATATTTCTTACACCAATTTTAAATTTGTAAATAACATTGCTTGTGTTTCATAACACATTTTCATACAGTTGCTTTCTAGTCACTTCATCTAACTGGGATATTTGTAAATTATTGTGTCTGAGTAGAGATAATCTATTGTCTAACTTTTCTAATGATAATTAGCAGACAAACACACACACATTGTATAGTCCCAAATTAAGCAATTTATGCTTGTTATGAGTAATACACAATGAACTACTCTGGGGCCAATACCAGACACCCAGACCATAGTAAAAACAGAAAATTCATTTCTGAAATATACCATGCCAAGAATCAAACCTGGAGACTGATTGCAGTGAGGTAGGCCAGTAAAGGCTTAGCCTGCTCAACCACAGGAGTCTTCAACCTAATTTTTCTCTTACAAACTTCTATTTTACATTTTTATCATTAATACAATAATTATGGACTACAAAAAATCTCATACATAAGGAATCCTTAGTTTTAATTTATCAACACTCTAAAGTTATTTGCAAAAAAATATTTAGAATCCTACCATTTTTACTGTTACAATGCTTTTTTATTCAATAAAATATTGTCCTATATTTTATTATTGAAGAACATAAAATATAGATGTAAATAATGAAAACCACTAGAAAAATGTAATTTAATGCGGCCTGTAAGTACACCAGGAGTTTTGCGCGCCTAAGGTGCGCGTCTAAGTGGCTACAATTTACTGGACTCAGCTATAAAAGGAGTCTATTAACTGATACGTCGTAGTGTAGCTTAGCTTTAGAGATTCTTACGCGAGCCAATCACAAATGTAAGGCCGGCCTAAGCAGACAAACTATTTACCTATGCCCTAAGCAGTAAGCAGGTATTTCAAAAATATTCCGGGGACGCATTCAATTGTGTTCGGTTCATTGTCTATGGTATCATATTTTTCATAACACGCCATCTATCGTCGATGACCAGGAAACTACTCCACACGACGCTCCTGTAGGGTAAAATAACGCAGGCGCTGTAATCGGCGTATGTCCTTTGTTCGAAATAAGTCAACATTGTGTGTTTGAGTTTGGATCTTTCTAGTTTCATTTCAATGTTTGTAAACGTTTAATGTTAGAAATGTGTTTTTATAGTTGTGTAATTAGTGCGAATATACCATAGAACTAGTGTTTGGTTCGTTAATTGTGTTTTCTGGAGATAAGCTTTTGAGCTTTAGGCTGATTGTACGCATGAAACCCTTGAGCGACTTTTTTTTCGAAACTGATGTTAAGGATATGGGCCCCGACATGGTGAGTTTCTTAGGCTCCTAACGTAGGTTATGCTTCTTGGAAGTCGTTTTAAGTCATAAAACAGGAATATTCTCTTTTTTCAAGCAACAGGTTCGTTTTTGTTTTGTTTACTTGTCACCGGCGTCCGCCATTTGTGAATCTGAATTTGTTGACCGGTCAATGTGTGCAGTTGCGTTGTTACTTATTAATAAGTTAAAAATGCCTTAAACAACTGTAATTCGATAGTATATTTCGATAAAGTCATAGTTTAACTCATTACCTTTACTGAGGAATCTGTGTTGGGCCTGATTGTGCTCTGTAATGTGATCAACTTAATTAGATAAATTCATTGAACTTTGTCCTTGTTTTGATCTATTTATGCCTATAGCATAATAATATTACACACTAAACATGAATGAAAACTATTTGTTTACAATATCTTTTTTTATCCAGAATTAGTAAATGCATCTTTTGGTCACTATTATTTACTATATTATTGCACTTAAATGTATGTATGTAATAACCTATTGAATTTGTTTACAAATCATTAAGATTAACACAATTTTTAACATGGAAAATGTAGATTGATTTGATTTTTAAAGTTTACTTATTGTTTTATAATTTTTTATGTTCAACACACAGATATTTTGAATTATAAAATATTTGTACTGTATATTAGTTGTTTATGTTTATATGTAGGTAGTAATCTGTGTATGATTTATCTTGTTATTAAGTTACAAAGTGTTTATATAAGGGGCCATCCACAAATTACATCACAGGAATTTCATCATGATTTTTGACCCCTCCCCCATCCTTATCACAGCTGGTCACATTTGTGAGACTTCTCCCCTCCCTAATGTGACATCACATAATCTTCCAATTTTACATCAAGAAATTATTAAATTAAAACAACAGTTCTGCAATTAGTTTAAATATATTAGATTTTAAATGTGACCTCACAAAATTTAGGACCCCTGCCACCTTTTGTCACACATTGTTGACCATTAGGGTGTGACATAATTTAGGATGGCATAATTGGGGATACATTATTATATTCTGTGAAAGGTAGGTAATTAACTTAGTAAAAAATATTTTTTGTGTAATGCTGATTTAAGAAAGATCAACTAAATTGATTCAAATTGGCTTTTATTCCAAGTCATTGCTTAGTATATTTATACTAAATTTCATGTAAATCTTTTCATTCCCAAGGCTACACTGTGAACAAGAAGACAACAAGATACAAAAAAATTCATTTACATGATACTGTAGATTTATATTTTATATCCCATGTGTGTGTAAAAATTCAACTGAGAACTTCATTATAATCTTCTGAAATTATTTCTACTCTTAATAGTTTATAAATAATTTAAAACAAAATTGTTCATCACATTACTTACATAATATTTTTCTCCAATAGTGGTAGAAAATGTACTCTTTGATGATGTTGATAGACTGGGTTCTCTTGTCTAGTTCTGGGTTGTTGTGGTTGAGTTTGAGCTGACTTTTTTGGAATCTGGGGTCTGGTTTTTTGAGATTCTTGAATATCTCAGGATTTCCAAGCATTTAAATTTAATTGGATATGCTCACGAGTTTTTCCATGCTTGACTTAAAATTCCCGCGGGTTTCGTGGGGTACAAAATACCGCAGCATTTAAAAAAGAATGTAACCTATTCTTTTAATGAAAACTGCCGGAATAAGCTAATTTTTATGCACCTGAACAATTACAAACCGCTTCCGGGAGAATTTCCGCATGATTCCTGGGATAAAAATATCACACATTTTATTATATTAAATTTGCTATCAGATCAGTAAAAAAATACACTGAAATTTTATTTTTTAATCTGACCATTTTAAATAATTCCCAGATAAATTCCTGTGAGATTCCCAGCATAAAAAGTAGCGCAGAGTTGTAAGTCTGAGAATTAGCTGTCAATCAGTAAAAACTGCATTGAAAACGGCCCAGTAGTTTTTATTATGTGAATCCCGAACAAACCAACAAACAAGAAACCTAAAAAAATTGCATCGCGTTCTCCATCCTTTATATAGTGTACCCCAGTTGATTTTTTTGATTGCTTCAATGTACATAGGCATGTTTAGAATTTTATAATATTATAGATTTTTAATGCAGCTTTCTCAGATTACATCATCTTTCTAAGCAATTTCGTTGATTTTGTTTATGGGAATCGCTTCAGATAGCCACTAACTCTAACTACGTTCGGCGTTCATGCACTCCCAGGTGACTTGCGTTGCCAACTTTATTTACGAATGCCCGCATGCTTCTCAAAATTGTAACTAAAAGCTGTTGGTGGTTGGGCTTTGTATCTAAGTCAGTGCACCAACGGGATTAAAATTCTCGCACTCTAGTTTTCACTTGGAATTTTCAGTGCTAATTTTTCCTATCGATTGGGATCAATTTTTCACTTCATTATCTGACACTTAAGCACATTTTTGTATCATAGCAATTGCCCACCTTGCTTGTTTTTGCCATTTCCAAGTTCTGAGTAAAAGACTCAATTTTCTACTCTTTCTTCCACCATCCGAGAAACATGACCAGACCATCGAAATTGCAGTCTCATGCATATGAGGTGTCTGTGGCATAGAGGCATATCCCTCTATGCCACAGACAGCTCTACATAGCACAATATGCCATACCTAATTTGTCCATCGGATATTCATATTTTTTCCAAGAGATGGAAGTGGTCTAATGCCCGAATATATTGCTAATAAAGGGTCCCCATTTCGCTAGCATACCATAATCTTAGCAACAAGACGGCCATTTAAACTGAAATTTTGATGCTCAACTTTAAACTATGTAAGCGAAAAACCTTAGCATCTAGGTTACCAAATGCTGCAGCTGCAACAGAAATCCTGGTGTTAATCTTAGGTGCAAGGTCACATTTAGGTGTAGTACATCCCCTATAATAGAATTTATTGACATGCTTCAACAGGTCCTCGCCAAGATTTATATCGCAAGTTTTCACGATTAGAAGTATCTAACTACATAACTTCAGTCTTTTACATACTGATTTTCAACCCAAATAAAAGGCAGCTTTCATAAAATCTAAACATAACCTGTTGTAGGCTATCTGGAGATCAACTATGTTCTATAAGTCATCCACATACATAATCTTCTCAATAATCAACTCAAGTGGCTGTCAATCTCACTTCACTGGAATGCTCATCTTCTACATTTATTATATCCTACACTATTTATACCCTACACTCCTCTTTACCTTAAGGAATGTTTCAACTTCCTTCATACATAACACACCTTCGATTTGTGCTCCTCTAATAACCTCCTGTTAAAGGCACCTGCATATTCTTCAACATTTTACTCCAAATACATCGCTGTGCAGGCTGTTTGCCTTTGAAACTCTACCCATAGATGTCAGAAAAGCTAATTCAATTGCCATATTTAAAATATCTGTCAAAAACCATTTACCTTAGTTTATAATAAAATACATATTTTTCTGTTCTTCTTAATTAAATAATTTGTCTGTTTGTTTGTACCGGCTAATCTCCGAAACGATTGGACCGATTTAAATGAAATTTTGTATGGTGCTAGCTTATATCCCTGGTCAACATATAGGATACTTTTGATCCCGAAAATTCAAGAGTTCCCGTGGGATAGTTAAAAAACCACTAATCGCGGACAAAGTCACGGGCAGAAGTTAGTTCAACAATAGTTTTGTATCCCGAGTTTTTATAGTACCATATGATAATTATGTTTTATCAATTGAACATGTTAAAATATTTTTAGAAAGAAAGAAGGAAAAAGATTTATTTAGAACTACAGTAAAACTCACTTAAAATAAAATAAAAACAATAAGTAAATGTAGTCCTAAATTAGCCTTAGCTCAGCAAAACTATCAGTTAATATAACCAGCCCTGATCTTCCACTAGGGCCATTAGTGACATACACGAACACAGGCAAACAAGATAAAGATATGAAGTGAACCAACAAAAATTTAAAAAAAATTGAAAAAAAAGCCATAATAACGCTAACTAAATATTAAAAGATTAAATACATATTACTTACATAAATTGAGATTGGTACCTATTATAAATAAAATTTAAAAAGAGTGATATTAATAGAACAGTGATAGTGATAGAACAACTTAAATAAAAAATACAGCATTTGACACACCACATAAGTAACACAGTGTATAGTTATAATTGAAATAAATTTATTTTAGATTGCACCTTCTGCAAAGAAGCTATGGGACAAAGGCCCAGGGGCCGGCGGAGACAGCAAGGGTCCACCACATTTGCCTCCACTGCAATTGAATCCCGATCAAATGTGGCGAGACCCCACATGGTCAGCCCAAGGTATACATTTGTAACCATTACCTATTTTCATCTCAGTTTATGAATGTAGACATGTGTTTTTATCTTCATTATCAACTTGAAGGAGGCAAATTTTAGACAGGCATACCCCACTTCATTCAATAATATTTGAGCCAGTCTGAGGTATACACTTGTGCAGTAAAAAATTTACTCCTTAACTACATGTACAATGACCATCCTTCATTTTTACTTCTGTACATGTGGTAAAGCAGGCATACTATAAATTATTTATTATTACAATTATTATACAATATATTTTTTTAGAATTACAATGCCAAAATGTCTAAAATCCACTTTTTTTGTCATCTCAGTAGAACTCTTTATTGTGCCTGGTCTTAGTAATACACCCTTTACTGAGATTGAATACAGCCTTATTTCAGAGATGTCTAAATTATGCAGATCTCGATTCATAAAATGATTATTTCCTTGTTGTTTCATATTTGTGTGTCTGTTGGCAGATGACTGTCCTAATAGTTTCCAGTTCCCTGACTAATGGCAAGTTGCATTAGGTCAGGTTTTGTTGACTATTGTTATTTTTTTTTTGCCAATTTTATCTTTGTATTATGCCATTTTATCTTGCTCCATTTTTCAGTAAGTGCTTTAGTAGTGAATAATTATATAAATGTTCCTTTCGGTAGTGGAGCACAATGTGGGCGTACCGATGATGAGCACCCGCCGTGGCGTGGCGTTCCCCGGCGGCGACGCCAGCAGCATCCTATCCCCCCGCGACACGGCAGGCCTCGGCGTAAAGATGGTCGAATATGTTCTCGGTGGATCGCCTACAGGTAATCATGATTGATACTCCTAAATTGTTTTTCTTTGCAATGATACTACACTATCATTCTCGTCATATCTTTGTATAATCTTTACATACATAAAACAAAGTTAATTAATTAAAAGTTAATTTGGGGATATACAATATGTGTGTTTGTCTGCCGATTATTATTATTATTATTATAAAGTCGCTGTCTATGTCTGTCTGTATATCTGTTAACTCCTCTGAAACTACACAAAGGATTTTAAAATGGTTTTCACCATCAGTTAAGTAACTTTTCACTGATGGTTTATATATATAAAAAAACTATTTTTATGTTAGTAAAAATAGAGTTACATCCTGGGGTTTTTTGACCCACGGGGAAAACTCCAGTGTGTAATAATTCCCTACACTTGTGCTAGTCTTGCACTGTTGCAGTTACTGCAATAACAGATTCATAATACAGACATGTGAAATTTTTTAATCCCAGTTAATTATTTGAACCCTTTATATAGAGACATCTACCCAAGGACACAAATTTGACCCTTATAAACTACACCATGGATTGATTTGATAATGCAGGCTGTTTTTTTACTAAGTCAAATAGAATAGAATAGAATAAATCTTAGACCCTTTGAGATGATGACTGTAGCTGTAAGATCCATAGCTTTGTATCTTCACAATATACATTATGATGCCCTAATAGTATTGGTAAATTCAATAATGTTCAAGGAAAATATTCTGTAATTCAAATAAATAGCTACCTGTACTATACTCCTGATACTTAAGGTGCTCAATGTCAATTTTGAAGAATTTCCATATAAAGGAGTTGTAGAATTAATATAAATTGAATGGAGTCTCTTAATCAGTGGTCTTCATTTTGTGTTTTTATTTCTGTGCAATGAAAATTTTATATTTGAATTTGTATTTAATTCAATAAATTAGAATTTTGTTACATTAGTTATTTACAATTTTGCACCCTTTGTAAAAGGTTTGTATAAGTTAAAATAATATAAATACCTGGGTATCTGGTACTATTCCATATTAATCTGTTTTAGTCTGCATTATCTTTGACAAGTAAATTATTAGTAAAAAATGTTTAGGTATCTATTACCATTAGAACCATCCACAAATAATGTCACGAATTTCTTGATTTTTTGACCCCTCTCCCGTCCTTCTCACAGCTGGTTACATTCGTGAGACTCCTCCCTCCCTAGTGTGACATCACATATTTTGCAATTTTACATCAAGAAATTATTAAATTATACTGTTTCCAAGCTTTTCTTTTACTTTCGACGTTCGCACGTCTATAAAGTTACATATGTCTTTATAGTAAAGCCCACAGGAAAGAAATGACGTAATTGTCGTATTTTATTGTTGTGGGTGGCGTAATAGTGATGTTCTGTGAGTCTTGTAACGCACCGACTTAGGCGTAATAAATCGGAAAGTAATCGATTTTAAAATAAAAAATGTTCCACTTTAAAGGAAAATGATACCGGAATTATTAGAAGTGCCGTTTTATTTTACCTATTTAATATATGTAAAATATGTTCATTGAAGTGTTGGGATTATTTATTACAGGATATATCCTAAAAACACTATAGTGTTTTTAACAAAAATATACAGATAAGTTAGATTGATTAAAACTTATTTATAAATGACGTCGATTTTTATAACAAATCGAGTTAACGCAGAAGGACATTACTAATTGATACGTCACCGAGCTGTCAAAAGTAAAATAAATGCTTGGAAAGGGTATAAAACAGCACTTGCGTAATTAGTTTTATTTCCGATTAAATTATTTATATATAAAAGAAAGTCGTGTTAGTTACACTATTTATAACTCAAAAACGGCTGTACCGATTTGGCTGAAAATTGGTGGGGAGGCAGTTTAGAACCAGAAGACGGACATAGGATACTTTTTATCCCACCTTAACCGATTTTGATAAAATTTGTTTTGTGTGTTTAAATGGGTCCCCGGATGGTTTAGATTCACAATTGGAACCGGTCGGTGGCGCTGAGATCGGGTTCTAGAATCCTCCTAATCACCTAGAGCTATTTGTGTGATTGTGTTTTTGTGTGTTTGAGTGGGTTCCCGGATGGTTTAGATTCACAATTAGAACCGGTAGGTGGCGCTGAGATCGGGTTCTAGAATCCTCCTAATCACCTGGAGCGATTTTGGTGATTTTGTTTTTGTGTCATGAAACAGTCTTTTAGGACTTCAGAAAATATGGCGGCACGAAGTTCGCCGGGTCAGTTAGTTTTTAATAATTTAAACACTGCTCATACAGATTGTTAGAAATATTTTGAAGATTTTCGTTAATAGTTCAAATTTCGCGTTTAAAGCTTAAATATAATTAGATTTTGAAATCTGACGTCACAATATTTAGGACCTCTTTCACCCCTTGTCACATAATGTCACACGTCGTCGGATCCCTAACCCCTCCCTTTAACGTGTGATGTAATGTATGGATGATCCTCTATCATCACTATCTTTCTTTATTGTTGAAGCACAGCAGACAGGGTAATGGCACAACTTTGATGGAAAGTGGTTACAGTCGCCTATGGACTAATGTCCATAGTAGTCCAGCAGCACATTGGCAAGACCTCTGGTAATGCTAATGCATTACCAGAGGTCTTGCCAATGTGCTGCTGGCCTCGAAGGAGAAACTATCTTGTTTATACTAATATCATAAATGCTAAAGTTAGAATGAGTGAATGTTGCTTGATCATACCAGAATGGCTGGATGGACCTGGATATTTGACTCAAATATACTACTTCATGTCCTGGAAAAATGTGTGGTTCCTGTGGGATAACTTTAACACTAGCAAAACTGCAGACAAAAGCTTCTTGTTTATACATATTTTGAATTGTGTTTCTGAAGTAAAGGAATTCATATTATATATAATTATGATGTTCTTAGGCGGAGGGGAAAAAGTGGCTGGTGTGGTAGCAGGACTGCGTGGCATGGTGTTGGAGGAGCGACCTGAGGACAAGTCTGCATCGCCGTTTGAGAAAGATCTGCATGAACTCCATGAGCATGGCTCTCTGCCTAATGGTCTGCACAATGGTCAAGAAGACGACAAAGCTTTCAAGTGAGTAATAAAATAAATAACTTTATACTACAGACTACTTACCACATTATCTTTGACTTCGGAATGTATATATAATTTTAGCAGATCAGACATTATGTCAAGTGGGGAAAGTTAATTTGTATGTATACACTGTCTTCAGGGCATTTTTAAATGTGGATTTTTTTTTATTTGGATCTAGAATATAATTTACACTAGGATTTGCCCATGACTTTATCCACGTTGGACGGAATAAGCTAATCTATATGTGTCTTAACAACTTAAAAGTACTCTGAGAAAAGATCGCGCTTGATTCTCGAGTTATAAAGTGACAGAATTTGCTATCGATCAGTGAAAATATTACATCATAATCCGATTTTTTTCAACCGAGCCACTTTAAACTAATTTCAAGAAAATTACCGTGGGATTTCCGGGATATAAAGTACTCCAGATTCTAAGTCCGGGAATTTGCTATCGAACAGCAAAAACATTTTACATGAATCCCGAACAAACACAAAAATATAAAAAAAAAGACTACGCGTTTACAATTTGATAATATTACTAGGATATGCCAGCGACTTCGTTTTACCCTTGACTTGAAATTCCCGCAGGATTTCCGGGCCAAAGAGTACCACAGCATTTGAAAAAGAACATACGTTTTAGTGAAAACTGTGATGGAATAAGCTAATTTTTATGCACCTGAACAACTACAAACCACTCCCGGAAAAATTCCCGTGGGATTCCCGGAATAAAAAATATCACACATTTTATTAGATAACATTTGCTATCGATCAATGAAAATATCCCATTGGAATTCGTTTTTTTTTGATCTGGCCAATTTAAATAATTTCCAGAAAAAGTCCCGCAAGATTCCCGGGATAAAAAGTAGCGCAGAGTTTAAGTCTAAGAATTTGCTGTCGATCAGCGAAAACCGCTCGAAATCGGCCTAGTAGTTTTTACGTGAATCCCGAACAGACTAGATAGAAACTTTAAAAACATTGCATCGTGTTTTCTCCGTCGTTTATATATTATTTATTCCATGATCTTCTTTCCCGCACCGGAAGTTACAGAAAATTGAAATCTTTGATTCGGCCGGCATGTTATCAGTATAGTATTTTTATTCTATTTTGCTAACTAGAAAAGTACGATTTCAGGGTTGAAACATAATATTCGTGTGTGGGGATTATTATCACACAACTAGAAAGATCTCTGTTCAATGTGTAAGGAGGGCACAATGCGAAAGGTCAAGAAAGGGTTTATGCTATACTAAAAGGTGCGCGTGATAACGTAGCAGCGATGTAACCGCGAGCCTGTAGTCAAGCAGCGAGTGTCAGTGTAGGCGCTGCGGGCAATAACCGCGTTGGCTCATGGCCTCTGTCAATGCCATCGCCCCCCCCACCCCACCCCCCACCCCACTCACCGGTACTGCAGCGTTGCCCCGCGGTCCGCGAAGCGTCGGCGCACAGACGGCGTTCAGACGCAATCTTTATCATCGTAATATGGATGTTGTAATACTTGTGATTCATTTCGGCGTCACAGCAACTTTTTTAGATAACGACACTTCGTCATATTATAATTGAAGGATGACGGGCATCTACAAGACGAAATATCTAAATTTAGATTTACTTGTTAAATTTCTTGACATGACTTATCAAATTTCACAGATAATGATTAATATTTTTATACGAAATTTATTGCTTTTCCTTATTTGTTTTGATAAACGAGACAATAAAGATAAAGAGTTTGCGTGTATTGGAAGAAATATTTTATTTATTCAGGAATGCAAATTTTGAGGTTCTTAAAATATCATTTTCACAAAAATTAAAGTAATAATAGGCTTTTGTTAAAGTAATAAAACTATAAGATCTTAAAAGTTGAAAATACTATATACATCTCTCATAAAAAAAGGAAACAGTACTGCAAGTATTCAGGCGGCATTTAAATAAATAAGAGGATTAATGATATCATTAAAAAAAAATGCCAATAAATAGCTGGCAGTATTGTCTACATAGGGCGCGTTCCTTTAGTATCTCACAACGCCCAAAATACTCCGTCTGCCGTTACACTAGGCGACCGCGGTCGTTTATGGTCGTGGCGAAAACGTCACTAATGACGTCATGATTTTCACTCACGCAAAGCTCGCAACGACCCATGTCAAGGGTGGATCAAATAACCGTTCCACTTCAGTATACGATTGTGACGCCGGCAAGCAAGTGGAACGGGAAAAATCGCGGTCGTGAACGTGGTCGTTATGAGTCTCTAATGGAACGTAGCCATAATGGTGTTAGTATGGCTATCTACCATCTAAATGGTACCACAATCTTAAATTTAAAATTTCGAATTTTCATCCAATAATTGAATGTGGAGGTTGTGTTCAATGTGTATTCAGTTGGAATTTCTGCATTCAATCACATTTTTTTTTGCAAAGAATATCTTTTTTTTAATAGTGATTGTTAACTAATCTCTGACATCCTACCACAGAGATTTTTTCTTAAGAAATAAGGATACCTCGCCCACGAAAGCCGCCCAAGTCGTGGCGTTGCTGGATTCAGGGCATACTCAGTGTGTTGTGGCTGCAGGATTGCATCTTAACCTCTCCACTGTTAATAGAGTGTATCAACATTATAGGGAGACAGGTATGCTTACTCGCCGTCCAGGATCTGGTAGATAACGAGTCACGTTTGAGAGTGACCGGTATATTGCTTATGCGGTATTTAACTAACTATTCGACTGCAGCAGCGACACCATGATGTTCGAGGATTAGCTGTGAGCGTTTTTACCATAAGAAGATTGGCGGAGCGTTGCCTGGAACCTCATAAACCAGCTGACGACCCAAAATTGACGGTAGTATACCGAAGAGCGCGCCTTAACTTTACACGTGAGCACTTAAGTTGGTCATAACTTTAATGGAGCAAAGTTCTATTTTCTGACGAGAGTAAGATCATGCTGTATGGTAGCGACGGAAGAAGGAACGTATATGGTACGGTGGCGGTTTATAGACGATTTGGGGAGGCAGCCATAAGCGCCAATGGAAAAAGTGAACTTACTTTTGTATCTGGACCTCGTTTACCGTCATTAAGTGGGTCACGTTACATCGCAGAGTGTATGGAGCCTCATGTGGTAGCCTACGCACATTTTATTAGCGAAGAGTTCTTTCTTATGCAGGGGAATGCCTAGGGCTCATACCGCAGGCATTGTAATTGAATACCTGATTGAAGTCGGTATTACGGTTATGAGCTGGCCAGCAAGAAACCCGGATATGAATCCCATGGAACATCTATGGGATAAGTTGAGAGACGAGTCGGAGCGAGAGATCCTGCTCCAGAGACGCTTGACCAGCTTAAAACAGCTGTACAAGAAGAGTGGGATAACATTCCACAACACCAGATTGTTACTCTGATCCGTTCCATGAGGAACCACATGGAAGCAGTCAGATCCCGGGGAGGAAATACAAGATATGAATATACATTTTTCAATTTTTTTTTGTTTTATTTCTTTGTTTCTAGCTTTTTACTAATTCTTCTTAAAGGGTAAAAACAAACCTGTTGAACAAAACGCGATAGCTAAAGTTTAATTTTAATTTGAAACATTAATATTCGTTAAACGATACCTTATAATATGCGAAATTAACTGGCATTATCTTTTTTTGTTTAAGGTTAAAAAAATAAAAAAGTTATTCAAAACGAAATTTCAGAGGTGTTTCGATTTTTTTTATGAAAAGTTTATTACGCGTTTACATATTTTGCCAAACAACAGTTTACTACCACCTAAACGTTTCAAAGTACCAGTACTTACAAGTACTATTAAATTAAAAGATGAATTTATTTAATTTTTTCATTTTATTTTACACTGAATAAATGCCGTATTATTTGCTGTAAAAAAATTATATCCGCGCAAGTTCGGAGAAAGAATACAATTTCCTGAGGCCGGGCGGCCTGTCGTAAGAGGCGACAAAACAACCCACAGTCAGGTGGTAGTGTATTTGCCCGTCTGAATGGCTACTAACTCTGGTCTAGATTATACCGCTATAACGAATTGTGTTCCGGTATTAGTGACCAGGTTCCAGTTTCCCTTTAGAGAGCGGCAGCACATTGGTAGCATTTTTGGTGTTGCAAATGTTTATAGGTGATAACCGCTTTCCATCAGGTGAGCCGTCTGCCTGTCTGCCTGTCTGCTGAACTTATTCAATAAAAAAATGTTAAAACGAGTAATTTCGATTCAATGTACGTATGTATAATATCGATAGTTCATAATCTTTAGGTTAGGTAGCTAACTCACAGAACGTGACTGTTAAGTCCGCCCACAACAACCAAGTGTGACGATTATGACATTGATTTCGTGTGGACTTGTTTATCAAAAATACGTAACTGACTAGCCTTTCAAACGTCAAAAGGAAAATAAATGGTTAAAAAGAGTATAGTTGAAAGTTGATTTCGTTTTTTGACTCAGATACATCATGCATGATCTTCAAAATTTTTCTCCAATGGAATTTAGTTGCAATAAAAACTTGAATTTTAGCTATGTTTGCCAAACTGGCAAGAACATGTGTATGTTTTTTAATTATAATGTTATATCTTTAGAACTTATATTTTAACGAAATTTTATAAATGTGAATTTAAACTGTGCCTTTGTATATTGTTGCAGCCGCACTCCTGGATCGCGGCAGCCGTCGCCGGCAGAGGAGGATGGCGGCGGGGTAGGGGTGGGCGTGCGCAACGGTGAAGCGCCCGCGTTTCCGCTGCTGCCGCACCATGCACTGCCGCAGCCTCAACCTCAACCGCTACACCATCTGCCGCATCTATCGCATCCGCAGGTATATGAACCACTATGAGCTTCCATTTGTTGAATCTGCATAGATCTATATTATACCCTCACATTTTCTGACCAACAATTTTAATGAGGAAAAGACAAGCTGAACCTCAAAAA
This sequence comes from Dendrolimus houi, assembly GCA_039645545.1. Taxonomy (NCBI): domain Eukaryota; kingdom Metazoa; phylum Arthropoda; class Insecta; order Lepidoptera; family Lasiocampidae; genus Dendrolimus; species Dendrolimus houi. The sequence goes on along the minus strand of CM077121.1, from coordinate 7,844,004 downwards.
ACGAAACATTACTTTTCCATTCCATGCCAATGAACATTAATAGACACATATACAAAATACTAGAGGTGCCACGAATATTCGGCTGCTATTCGGTAATCGGCCTATTCGGCAACTTTTTCAACTATTCGGTATTCGGCCGGAATACCAAATCGTGAAATAAAAAACGCACATATTTCTCAAAATTGTATATATTTCTATCAAAAATTTATAGTTAAACTGCGTTTTAAGAGTTAAATGCGATTTTAATAAATTTTTAACCAACTTGATAAAAGAAGAAGGTTCTCGATGCGTCGTGTAAATATGTATTTTAAATGTATGTTCAGCCATTACTTTGTTTCGGAACCTATTTTGGTCATTCTTTTTGCGTTCGATTCACTATAGTTACAGAATGATCACATATGAATTTTGATTGGTATAAGATCTTGAGTTCCGAAGATATAGCAATAAATCCATAAAATCAAGTAAAAAAAACGTTGTAGTGATTGACATCTGTAACTTTTTTTTGTTTCTGAACCAATTTTGATGTTTCTTATTGCGTTCGATTCAGAGTATCTTCATAGCAGTCTGATATAAATTTAATTGTTTTCGGACTTTGGGTTTCGAAGATGTAGCAAAATATTAATTGAAATCGGATAAAAATATATAGTTTTTGAAGTATGTCATTCACAACTTTTTTGTTTCCGAACCGATTTTCATAATTATTTTTGCATTGCAATTAGTATAGCTTCAGAATAGTACCATATAAATTTAATTCCTATTAAGTCCTGGGCCCGAAGTTATAGCAGAATATTAATCAAAAAATGTAAACTGCTACACTGAATTCTGGACAGTTTTTTAATGGCCCATGGGAAAGCCATGTGATCATTCAGTGTGGAAAGCAAAGGATACATGAAAATGAACCTGAACTGTCATATAGCGAGCCAATTCCACTCAAGAAAATCTGCCACAATTATTAGATTAAAAGACTTCTTCTTGATTCTTGATTATTTTGAATATGACTGATCATTATTTCAATTTGTTTGGCTGTTAATTAAGAAAATAATACATATATTGATTGTGAATATTATATTATTTTTTATTTATAACACAATGTTACAAAAATATCAGTAGTCATTTAAGTCAAGTGGCATTTTTATGTGTCAACTTGATCAATTAAATAGAAGTCTATAAAGGTAAAAAACCATTTTTCTACCAAATCACCTACAGTGACTTTGATCATTCTTTCCCTGGGCTCTTCAAATACATAATCAGTAGTATGTAAATAATAATACAATGTGAAGGAAAATAACATATCTAATGTATCTACAGCCGACTATAGGGCTGTATGTTTTCAATATCAGTGTTACCAACTTCTAAAAAACTAAGGCTGTGTTCACAGCTTTAAATTCTCAGAAGAGACGTTGGCGCTCTAAGCGCGTTTTTATCGTCGTATCTTTTTAGAGAGTGGGAGCACAATGGTGTTACAAATGTTCATAGGCGATGGTAACTATTTTCCACCAGGTGGGCCATCTGTCTGTCTTCTGAACTCATGCAATTTTTTTTTTTTTGCATGAGTTCATCAACAAATTCTCTATTGACTTGAAAATTAAGCCCCAATATGTTGGACTTCGACAGAAGTTTACCATATGTGTATAATCTGTTGCAGCACCACCCTGGAATGTTAGGAGTTGCCCCATTGCAAGGACTACCTCACCCACAACATCCACAGATCCATCCCGGTGAGAAAATGTTTATTTAAGTAGCTTTACCACTTAAAATTAGAAGTTTGTTTTGATTGCATTAGAATGGGTTCAAATACTTCTGTAATGCCCATTTCCATATTAATGTTTTATTTCTTATCACCTTTGTTGTGTTATGCATGTATTTGTAGATATCATGAATTATTTATCGATATTTGAAAGAATATAATATTAAGTAAATATTTCTTTCTTTGTTGCCTTTAGATGTGAAAAGTTTATGATGAAATTTTGTATGTTTCGGAGTGTTAATATATAATTCATATCAAAATTTGTCTCTTCGAGATGCTATCTATACAATATTTCTGCTGGCTATATATTATTATCTATGGTAGATAAACAGATTAAACGATGGGAAGATGATATAACGAAGACTGCAGGGAAACTATGTTTGTGAAAAGCAAGAAATAGACAAACATGCAAGCCTACGTCAGTCAATGATAAACTGTTAATAGAAGCATAATTAAAAGGAAATAAAAAATATAATAAAAAGACAAAACAGTTATTGCAGCGTAGTGTTTATTAAATAGTTAAAAATATCGTAAATAATGTTAACAGAAATAAAGGCTTTATTATTATTATATTATTATGTGGATAAACATACTATTTCTCCAAAATTAGTATAAGTGAAATACCCGATTATTATTTGTGTTTTTATTTCAATCATTAATGTTTCTCCTGAACTTGAGGCACTTTTAAAACGGAATAGCATTAATAACTATTTACTATAAACTTTTATGCGCGACTGTCCTGCCTTTCATTTTAAAACTCGGTCGAGACTTGTGTTTATAAATCAAATTAAATGAAAAACAGTCTATTATGCACCCCTGCCATAATCTTCAGGTTTTCATACCGTACAAATGTTCCCATTTTTTTGCGATAAATGAAGGAAATAAAAGAAGGAATCCCATTATCAAATGTACAACAAGCATATCAAAATTCATTTCATTCGGTCATTTTATATTTTTGTGTGGGTTTTCTTAGTTTTTTGTTGATTATTACTTTCATTTTCAGGTATGACTTTAAACGACTCCATGAATCAACACATTGAACTCGTTTTACAAATGGAACAGCACCCTCAGTTTGACAACAGCAGCTTTGCGAGCACACAACAGGTTAATATTATTTTTGTCTTTATTAAAAGTAACACTAGTCTACACCATAGTTGTGGTTGGTCTCAGCTTTATAGGTGCTCTGCCCTACTAATTGCACTTGTCACTACTAATCAACATTTTTAAGTTATAATTTTTTTGCAGAAATGGTATCCCAAAGCGCTAATCTATACATAAAGCTTGATTTTTTAAAATTGTTTTTTAGATATACTAAAAAGTTAAATAACATGGACATGTTGTTTAGATTTGTTGTTTTGTACACTTGAAACTACCTACCTACCTACTTGTTTTAAATTCTATAGCCGTATTTTAAACTAACACATTTTTACTGCTTCTTAATTATCTTTTTACAGTCTCTTTTTTTTGTTAAATTGTAAAACACTAAAGGCTAATAAAGACTTATTATTATTATTTCACATATATATTTATTTATTATTTTTTATGATTTTCATAATACACACACACACACATATATATATATATATATATATATATATATATATATATATATATATATATATAAATAGACATATACTAAAAAATATAAAATATGACGTCCCTCGGCAGCGGGGCGTAGGGTCCAGGCTACCGGTGGTTAGAGCTCCACAGAAAAGAACTTTCTTACAATATGTGCCTTGCTCAGGAGAACTGCTTTCTGTATCTGGCCCTTCACTTATTTACCGAGCGAGAGCCTCTCTAGGTGTCGGTCGAGGCTCTTCGCTATTATTATTATTATTATTATTATTTCTAAAGATATGTTTACCATGTTTTTCTCGAAACCGCCATATGCAAGTACTGCGTTTGCTATAAGGAAGGCAGTGCTGTAGTGATGTGGAAATTGTTTGTCGTTTGGCTATATATTCCTAAAAAAACATTTATTCACAAACATCCCAATCCTCAAAAAGTACTCAATGGATATTGACTTTTCTTAGAAGTTTCCACATCATTCACTGGTCAGCAGATAAACCGGGACACCCGCTCCGCTACCTCGGAACTCGACTCGATTTTCTCAAAAAGTATAAAACTTACAACTATCAAAGTTATACCTAAAGAAAGTGCGTTTCATGATGATTAAAATGAATGGAAATATATTGGGATTAATCAATTATTAAATAACAAAACTACGTTTTAGCGGTTTTGAGCGCGTTAATTTATTTGATTTTTGTTATTCCGATGTTTCGGCCACTGTTCAGTGGCCGTGATCACACGGAAGACAAAGATGTCAGTGTCAGTGTCAACGAGTACTGTTAAAGTTTTATTTAGCCTACCGCCAACTTGTTTATTTTGTGAATGAACTGTTGAAATGAACAAGTTGGCGGTAGGCTAAATAAAACTAAAGCCGCGGGGGGCGTTGTTCTTATGCATCCCGTCACGGCAAAGCACGCTTGTCTTTGTAGTTTGGCAATGCAAGTCGTAAGCTTGATCCTTGTCCACCAAACCACAGATCCATATGTTAGCATAGGCCTAACCACTGCCGTATAGAGCCATAGGAAAAGTTTGGAGTGAAGTCCCCAACACTTACCAATCGTCTTACGGCATAGCCATAAGGTCAGTGGAAGTATTGACTTTGTTGTCAACATGGCTGCTGCAGCTTAGTTTGTTGTCTAGGGTTATCCTTACACACACACATTTCAGCTTATCCTATAAGTGTTCTTTTGGAGTTAAGTCCCAGCTTTTACGAATGCCGATGTCGCGTAGATACTGGGTAACAACATGAGGCCGTGCATTATCGTACATCAAATGCATATCCTGCCAGATATATCCTTCTTAAGGTACCACATGGTCTGCGAGGATTTCAGTCATGTAGTGATGAGAAGTCTTCCCTCGTGTGCAGCCCATTGGTTCGATGAAAACTCCATGCTGTATGTGCGGCTAACCAGATGCCGCCCCAGACCATCACAAATTCTGATATATTAGGTTGGGGAAAAAGTTTCTTCGCATTTTATATAAAAATTCAAAAGGTTTTTTTATAAAGTTTATTTACATTAGACTAAAGTATGTAGGTGCCATTTGGTTGGATAACTTTATGCCATCTTGTAGGTAGGGACGTGATCCCATTGCTATAAACATTTTGGGGCTTCTAATCAAAAAACTGGAACAAGTGGTTTTGGCAGTCCTCTCGTGATGTTAACCTGATACTGCCTAAGGAATTCTGCAGAGACCGAAACAGGTGAAAATCTGAAGGTGCAAGGTCAGGACTATACGCCGGATGCAATTAACACCTCCCAGCCAAACTCGTAATTTTTGCTGAGTGGCTAAAGATGTGTGAGGTCTAGCGTTATCATGGTGAAAAACCACACCTCTTCTGTTGATTAATTCCGGCCGCTTTCTCAACTTTTTGCTTTAATCTCATCAGTTGTTCGCAGTACAGTTCAGAATCGATGGTCCTGCCTGGCGGTAGCAGCTCATAATGAGTAATGCCCTTCCAATCCCACCATACACACAGCATCACCTTGTTGCGAGTTAATCCGGGTTTCGCCACAGTCTGTGAAGCCTGACCGGCCTTTGGCCACGATCTTTTTCGCACGTTCTTGTCGTACGTGATCCACTTTTCATTACCAGTTATCAGCTTCGTCAAAAATGGTTCGGTTTCATTACGTCGTAATAAAGAATCACAAATGAGTACACGGTTCATTAAGTTTCTTTCAGTGAGCTCATGAGGCACCCAAATATCGAGCATTTTTGTGTACCCAGCTTTTTTCAAATGCGCCAAAACCGTTTTGTGGTCAATTCCGAGTTCTCCAGCTACATCGTACCTATTAATTGCCGATCTTGCTCCACTTTTTCAAAAATGGCATCAATTTTGTCCGTAACAGGACGACCAGAGCGACATGCATCTTTGATATCAAAATTTCCGGATTGAAAACGCTTAAACCAAATTTGCGCTACTCTCACAGATACTGCATTAGGTCCATAAACATCACAAATTTTTTCGCGGCTCGTGTTGCATTTTACCTTTGTAAAATTTTTGTAGTAAAATTTTAAAATGTATCGAATTTCTTCATTAGATTCGCTCATTTTAACAGTAAGAAAAACAACAGAAAATCACACATTTTCCTAATTTGAATTTGGAATTGTCTTCTTTAAAATTAAAACTTTTTAATGATACCAAAACCAGCCAGATAGAAATGGTATAGCCAAAGAGATCTTATTACAAGTTCATACATACTATATGCGAAAAGACTTTTCCCCAACCTATTATATATATATATATATATATATACTTAGTCTGGGCATAAATACTGTTACAATTAAAAAGAAACAAAATATTACATTGGAATTCGGAATCTGTCATTTTTATATGATTGTTAAAATGGAGTGGGGCGATAAAGAGAACCGAATAGCTGTGGTTGCATTACACAAAGTAGGTATGGAGCCAAATGCAATTTTTAAAACTCTCCATACCCTTGGTATTAGTCAAATATACCTAGTCTTGCCATAAATATGCTAACAAAGTTTTTTTTTCTATTGCAAATAACATTTATAAGTTTTACAGTGTGTGTTTTAAAAATTGCATTTGGCTCCATACCTACTTTGTGTAATGCAATGACAGCGATTCGGTTCTCTTTATCGCCCCACTCCATTTTAATATCGCAAAATGTGGTACAATGCATTGGCGCCAAAATGAGAAAACACAATGAACTATCATATAAAAATGACAGATTCCAAATTCAAATGTAATATTTTGTTTCTTTTTAATTGTAACAGTATTTATGGCCAGACTAAGTATATATATATATATATCTGTAGACTCACCCTGGTCTCATCAGTGAATAGTAAATCACCCATTGCTCTTACGTCCAATCCCCTATGCTCTGGAGCAAATTCAAGTTGTGCTCGACGGTGGGCTACCGATAATGCTGGGCCTGTTGCAGCTCTCTTTGGAGTCAGGTTCGGTTCAGCAAGTCTCCTTCTGACGGTATCTGAGTGGGGTAACATTTGGCGTTCGTCACGCAGACTTTGTTGGACATAAACTCCGTTGAGATGGCGATTTCGCAGAACAGTAAATTGGATATAACAATCATCTGCTCCTGATGCAGCCTTAGGTCTGCCCGTACCTGGACATCGATCGAATGCTCCAGTCTCTAGGTATCATCTGTAAACTCGCTACACCGAAGAACTGCTGATTCGAAGTCTTCGATCGATCTCACGTTGCGCAAAACCTGCTCGAAGTAGTGCTACAGCTTGAATGGCTTCCTGAAGTGTCCTATCCATTATTGACTGGCAAGAGTGGCAAAAATACACGTGTCTCAACAAACGATGGACAAACTTATGAAATGATAAGAAATATCCCTCATTGTACTAAAAAGAACTAGTCGCGAACTCCAGTGAAAACAGAGCAAATAGTTAGCATTGCGTTTGTTCCTTGATTACAATGTGAGTTGACGTTTGCTTTAGAATAAGTTTACAATCATTTTAACCATGATAATAATCATTTTTAATAATAATAAACATTAATGGCACTTTCTGTATATATAACTTTGATAGTTGTAAGTTTTATACTCTTTGAGAAAAACGAATCAGAGTTCTAAGGTAGCGGGTGGCCCGGTTTATTTGCTGACCAGTGTAGTTCTAAAGTTAAAATACACACTTCCTACCATAACCGCTCTGTCTGAATGTTCAATGTTGTAGCCAGTTTTTCTTTCCTGTGGTTATTGTATGATTGTTGATGGTGTTTTTATGAATACTTGATTTTTTTATTATTACTTGGTAAGATTGGTAAATTAATAACAAACCAATAATAATAAAAACCTGAAATAAATAAGAAAAATGCAGGAACCATAGAAGATAGCAGCATAAAATAGCTAATACAGAGAGAATGCAGATAACAAAATGTATTTATCGTTATGTATGAGCGACCACCTATGGTTGTAGGAAGCATTTTGTCATAAAGTATAGCAAGAATTTAGAAAAAATAAAATAAATATATATTTAAGATTAAACTGTATAAACTTAAACGTTATGAATTTTAATTACCTGCCCTAAAATGACAGCTGCGAACAACCTTTTTTTATGTTGCAAGCTTTGAGAACCTCTGTGAGTCGAATCCTATAGAAATTCCGTAGAATTCAACTCACACGGGTGAGTCGTTGATTCAACTCCATAAGTGACTTATGAATAAAAAAAGACCGATCACAGCTGCCATTTTAAACCAGATAGTTAAAAATGGGAGTATAAATAAAGTTTAAATATGAAAGAAAGAAAATATTTATTTCTAAAAATGCGACTCTTAGCAGTAATTTATAATAATAACAATAGCAATGAAAATGTGTGCCGCAATTTTCGAAATGAGGTTGGCACTCAGTTTATATGATATATCCCAGTTAAGTGGATTGTTGAATGAATCAACTATATTTTTTTATTGCCTAAAGCAGGTAACGAAGTAAGATGGCCTACCCTATGAAAAGTATTTACGATAGACTAAAGATGTTCGTAATAAACGGGACATGGACAATGCTTGCTAGCCTCGAAGAAATTTAATGACGCACTTCCTACATATCGCCATATCGTAGCACTGAGGCAAAACTTCGCCGAAAAGCTCCCCCTCAGGTCATTGTCGTCGTAGAATAAATGTTCTAGAGAACAGTCGCGAAGTTGAGCATGGCAACTTAAGGAAGTGATTTTCTGAAGGGTAATTTAATAACATAAAAATTTTGTAACAAAAAAGAAACCGACTTCAAGATTAACTAAAAAGCAAAAAATAAAATTTTGTACAACATCTTGAAGTCCAAGTAAAACATAAAAATAGTTTTTCCGTGAAAGCGTAACATACAGGCGGACAAGAGTTTATTTCGTATTTATATTTATTATAATTGTGTGTGTGTGTATGCAGTACGGTGGCGGCGTGGGCGCGGGTTCGATGGGGTCCGCGAGCGGGTCAGTGGGCGGGGTGGCGCCCCCCGCGCCGAGCCTCGTCAACGGCGCCTCGGTCGTGCAACCCGCGCCCGATGGCACCCAGCATCACCAGCCATTCGACGTACAGGTAAGTCTTATACATATAGTTTTTAGAAGGCGTAAGGGATGTTATTTTAGATTGGACGGGAGTCAGTTGTGCCTGAGTGCAATCATCGGTTCGCCTGGGCGTCGAACCGATGATTTAAAACATTAAAAATATTTTATAAAGCAATTTTAATGAAGTTCGCTAGAGGCGATATTGATTGCCCAGACTAAATTTCAAAAATATTTTTGCGACTAATCAGCTTGGTCTTAGAGAGGGTTGCTTCATATTGACCACCAAGTAAAGACAAAACGCCTTTATCTTACGAAGCTCATATTCATTCAACAAAATACTAGTAAAATTTAACCTAGACTTATAAGGCACTAGTGTAAATTCAGTCAAGCAAATACTGGCTCAAGATTTTTTTGCAAATACAGAGACTTAATGACTGTAATATGATATTACAGTTATTATTATTATAGTATTATTATTATTATATTATAGTATATTCCTAATGATATTAGTAATATCATTAGGAATATATGTGTATACTTAGTCTGGCCATAAATACTGTTACAATTAAAAAGAAACAAAATATTACATTTGAATTTGAAATTTGTCATTTTTATATGATTGTTCATTGTGTTTTTTCTCATTTTGGCGCCAATGCATTGTACAACATTTTGCGATTTTATAATGGAGTGGGGCGATAAAGAGAACCGAATCGCTGTGATTGCATTACAAAAAGTAGGTATGGAGCCAAATGCAATTTTTAAAACTCTCCATACACTGGTATTAGTCAAATGTTTGTGTACCGGGCTATTAATAGGTACAATGATACCTCTGTCTGTGACAGAAAAAGATCTGGCCGTCCACGTAGTGTTCGTATGAAAAAGGTGGTCAAAGCAGTAAGGGAAAGAATTCGAAGAAATCCTGTCCGAAAGCAAAAGATTTTATCTCGGGAGATGAAGAGATCACCTAGAAACATGTCGCGTATTTTAAAAGATGATTTAGGACTTGCAGCCTATAAGAGACGCACTGGTCATTTCTTAACTCATAATTTAAAAGAGAATAGGGTGGTAGAATCGAAACAACTAGTGAAGTGGTACGCAAAGGGAAGTCACAGAAAAATATTGTTTACGGATGAGAAAATGTTTACAATTGAGCAACATTTTGACAAACAAAATGACCGTATTTATGCTCCAAGCTCTAAGGAAGCTTCTCAATTAGTCGACAGAGTGCAACGTGGCATTATCCGTCTTCAGTGATGGTTTGGTGGGGTGTTAGCTATGAAGGAGTGACTGAGCCATATTTTTGTGAAAAAGGTATCAAAACATCGGCACAAGTGTATCAAGATACCATTCTTGAGAAGGTAGTTAAGCCCCTTAACAACACCATGTTCAATAACCAAGAATGGTCCTTCCAGCAAGACTCGGCGCCGGGTCATAAAGCTCGGTCCACGCAGTCTTGTTTGGAAACGAACGTTTCGGACTTCATCAGAGCTGAAGACTGGCCGTCGTCTAGTCCCGATCTTAATCCGCTGGATTATGGTTTATGGTCAGTTTTAGAGAGTAAGGCTTGCTCTAAACGCCATGATAATTTAGAGTCCCTAAAACAATCCATACGATTGGCAGTGAAGAATTTTCCAATGGAAAGAGTGCGTGCTTCTATTGAGAACTGGCCTCAACATTTAAAGGACTGTATTGCAGCCAATGGAGACCACTTCGAATAAGCTCTAACTAACACAGTAAAACTTATAAATGTTGTTTGCAATAGAAAAAAAATTTCTTTGTTACAATATTTATGGCAAGACTTGTTCTCAGCATTTTTTTACTATAACTAATATGTTTTAGTCTGTAAGTCTTCCTAAAATTAAATAAATTCATGCAACACTGTGTGCACGGGCTCCGTCATGCCCGGGCACAACAAATCGTTGCATACGATCGCACGGCTCGCGCACGCCACTGTCTACCACATACCCATTATTATTATTAATATTTCCTCTCGTGCCAGTATATCAGGACCTCGGGAACCAAAGACGTCTGACAGCTCTGATGGCTAATTATCTAGTATAACTTCGTCGTTATCTGGGAACAATTATATTTTTGCTAACAATGTTATAGGTAGATAATTGTTATTGCTTACTAGTTGGTTTGTGATTATATATATATTGACAATTTGCGTTTCAAGAATGACATGTTTTTTTAAACATTAATGAATATTACGTATTTTTAAAATTCACATAAATTTTGAGTGAAACTTTATAAAATTGAACATAGCCTGCTTGTTTTTTTCGTCTTAAGGTCTTTATGTCGTACATCAGAGTTTTGTGATTTGTTTGATATTTAAATTATCATATTGCACATATGTAGATGCAAAATCTTGCCTGTTCAATTTTAACATATTTAGTAAATATAGTGAAAAGTAAGGCATAGCTAAATCTCATTACTTCAGTTGCTAAATTTTTACCAAGCACAAGGATGATCTTGCATGGACTACTAGTTTTATCTTTGGGATGGCTCGGCTAAATATCAACTCGGGGACACTCCAGTCGATTGGGAAGAGAGCTCGGTAGCCGACAACCGGCTCTTCGGTAGGATACACTTTGGTGAGTGTGCTGTGGAATTGCACGAATTAATTCTACCCTCATATTTCTACCATCGGACTAGTAGTTTTACGAGTTCACGCCTCCGATGTATAGTAGAAATATCAACCAAGCAGAGGAAGCGCTTTGCTTCCACTTTTATAACAGGTACCACTTAGAAGTGAAACTGCCCGTCGTCATGTTTTTCTTGAAACATAAAATTTAGGTATCTTCAAGGCTCGCGTGAACAGATATATTCTAGGTAAGTTTGCTCCATCATAGACTGCATTTCCACCTGATACCAGGGGCAATGTCGATGAAACGTGAACCTATACAGTATAAAAAAGTGAGTCTATGGATGTTCCGATTACCAAAAACACACCCATATAAACCATACTTTCTATGCTGCTAATATGTATGTATTTATGTATTTATTGCCCTCCCTCATTCTTATTACTTGAGTTTACATCAGTGCTGATGTAGAGAGTGAACAAAACGAAAATAGCGAGCTGGCTATTTACAAAAGTACGCCGTAATTTTAAATACATAGTTATAAAATAGTGATAGAGGCTCACCAAAAATTTGGACGTAAGTTTAGATTCTATGAATAACACTGGCCCACAAAAAAAGAAAAGTGGTCTATACTTTTGACCAGACCCATCTATTCTTATGTATTTCAATACGTTGAATCCGAATCTAGGGTCAGTTTTGTCCATACACTCTTAAAATTTCGTATTGACCAAAATTGATCCCAGTATAATAATGGAATATATGGCTCACCTGGTCACAAAAAATATATGATGTCCTTGTTGATTTCTATGAACCAGAATCATCCGTTGTGATAAGTATTTTCCTTATGAAACTACACTTAGATACATATACATGAGAATATACAATATGTGTTAGAATAGAATAGAATATACTTTATTGCATAACATTAAGATACAATTCAAGAAGTTTAAGTACAGAAGACAATAGGCGGTCTTATCACTAAAAGCAATTTCTTCCAGTCAACCTTAGGATGGATTAGAGAAAAATTGTGTAACATGTGGGTTTTGCAATATAACTAACTAGAATAAAAAAGTATATATATAAAATTTTGAAGTGGCAAGTATAAGACAAAAGATATACATATATTGATATATATATATATATATATATATATATATATATATATATATATATATATATATATATATATATAAATTAGCATAGTAATAATGTATAGAATTAGGTACGTATATATGGGAGAGATGAAGATGTTATGATTGACTTTAGAGCCCGAGGTAATAATCCTTCACGAGTCCGTTGAACGCCTCTTCAGGCGTTCTCTGTTAGTAGTTTTCTTCAGACTGGGGACGCCTGATTTTGTTTGTTAGTTTGCCGATTTAAAAAGAAAAATCAAATTATGAATCAATTTTTATTTTCTTTTGTCATAAATAGAAAAGCTAGTCTGAAATAAATAAAAATCATTCTCTCACAGTGTCCTAACTCCAAAACTCCTAAAGATTCATGAAATTTAATCGATTTTTTTACAAATTGTTTGCTATTTAATTTTTACATGTATTCTAAAAATTAGGCCTTGAAAAACTTACTGTTTTCTCATATTTATGTAACAGTGGTATTGGAGCGTAATCAAAGATTTTTTTGAACACAGCCTTATAATTTTTTAGAAGTTGGTGACATTGATATTGAAAAGACCCTAAAGTGAGCTATATATATATGACGAGCTGCTTTGTTGAGATTATTTTAATTTTTTGATACGTTTACATTTTTAACCGCCATTACCTAACATTGTGTTATAAATAGGTAATTGCGTATTTATGAGATATTCTTTTCTTCCGATGGCTCACATACTGATAACTAAGGAAGGTATGTCTATTATAGATTTCTCTATATAATATGAATCCAAAAAAATATTCGCAGAAGGCTGCGTAATACCTGGTTTTGATTGACAATTCCATACGATTTACTAGATAGAGCGTCTTACGTTGGTATGATCGAATTTTAGGAAGCCTCATAATATAGTCTATTACAATTTGTTGAAATCAAATTAAAACTGGGTTGTTAACTAATTATACTGTGTACAAAATAAAAATATTTTGTTTTATATATTTTTGTAACAATACATATTAATTTGGAAACCTTAAGTGGTCTTCCTGAAAATGAAATTCTTCATAGTAACGGTTTATATCTAAGCGTGCAATGTGTATGCCATATTTCGTACTTGTAGCTTTAGTAGTTTCTGTGCCCACACATATACCAAAGTAACCGTAAAGATTCCTCGTTACTTTTGGGCTTCGGATCTCTAAATATTGAAAAAAGTTATATATCTATACTGTATCTGTAAATGGTTCGAGTTTCTATATTGCGTTTAAAAATGTGAAAAATCAGGGGGGCTAATTCGGACCAGCAGACTACAAAAATGTAACTTTTAGAATTTTTGTGTCTGTCTGTTAGAGCATCTAGTAAAAATTACAGAACGGAATTAAATTAAACTCGAACCGGGTCTAACTTATATCACGGGCGTAACTTAGGATACTTTTTTATCCCTATAAATGACGTCGTTTCCGTGGGATAGAAGAAAATAGCGAAAAGGTGGCGCTGCGATCGCGTCCTTTTTGGAAACTACTGAACTTATACGAATGAAACTCGATACCGACCTGACTTATAACCCGAGTCAATTCTTAGGATAATTTTTATCCCAATAAATAACGTCGTTTCCGTCGAATAGACGGATTAGTAAAAAAGATGACGGTGCAATCGCGATGTAAACACCCATCGCTGTAATTCAATAACAAATACGTTGTCATGTTGCCCACATGTCTGTTATTCATTACGTATTAGATACTACAAATCAGAGAACTTTTCTTTATGGTTTGCTGTGCAGTTGTCTACACTATATTGACTTTATATTGAATTGAACTAGAAATTGTAAAATTTTAGGCCTAAACAATTACAGGATATATCCTCCTTTAGTCAAATAAGTTACTTATCTTTGTTGGCGCACGATTGACGAACGGAAACACACACACACACACACACACGCACACACACACACACACACACACACACACACACACACACGACGCACACACACACACACACACACACACACACACACACACACACACACACACACACACACACACACACACACACACACACACACACACACACACACACACACACACACACACACACATTGGTCTAGCCGGGCATGAAAAGAGTACACTCACGTCGGTGTGTACACGCAATATCAAAAATTTACGGTGGGAAACGCTCATAGTCTATGGTTTGGCTCATTATTTTTTTGCACCACAATTTTATAAATGTTCTCAAGTTCCTGTTTCTAATCAGATCTTTTTGGCTTCTTAATTCAATCAGGTTATTCGCTTCTTTATCTTCTTTACGTAGTATAAAACAAAGTCACTTTTCGCGTCTGTTTGTCTGTATATCTGCTAACTCCACCATACCAGGCAACGTATTTTTTAACGATTTTCACCGTCAATTAGATAAATTTTCACTGGCGGTTAATATATATAAAAAACCAAATAAAGTTGTAATGTAAGTAAATCAAAACTACTCCCTGGGGATTAACCCACGGCTGCGCTGTGGGGTAATATGTATATATATTAGACGACTAGTAACAAATAATATTTTCTTAAGTTTTCGCGACTTGTATACATAATAAAACTACGTTTTAACGGTTTTAAGCGCGGTAATTTATTTGATTTTTGTTATTCCGACGTTTCGGCCACTTTTCAGTGGCCGTGATCAAGGTAGACAAAGATGTCAAGTGTCAACGAGTATTGTTAAGTGTCAACGGGATCACAGCCACTGAAAAGTGGCCGAAACGTCGGAATAACAAAAATCAAATAAATTACCGCGCTTAAAACCGTTAAAACGTAGTTTTATTATGGACTAGTAACAAGACAACGAATGTGACAATAAAGGAGATCATCGAATTTCTACGAACTAATAATACACGACCAAACAAAAGCTTTTGGGTTGCTTTACCATGTATCCTAATGTTAAATGTCGGCCCACAGGCTTCACTTGGACTACGACTTCCCTCATTGTTAGACCATTAGCTCCTCGCATATCATCCTTCACGACGCAATACATTGTAGCGTATAGTTAAAATATTCATGTTACAGTATATGAACAGGTTCTATTATGTTGAGAAAATACATTTGGTTATGTATAAAAAACGAAAGAGTCCGTCTTGAAAAATGTTTTTTGGTTAATCAACGCGCTGTCGAGTTAAATATAAAAATATCGTTAGAACAAAATATGTGTAATGTCTGCATTTGCGCTTTATGAGTATGTTTTTACCGCAAAATATAAATTCTTGTACAAAGTAAGGTTGACGATCTACCTGATGGAAAGTAGTTATTGTCGCCTATGGATATTTGCAACACCAAAGGTGTTATCGACGAACAAAACAAAATTTGTTCGTCTAGATGGAACCCACAACCAGCTGGTGATAGGGTTTTGGGTTGTTTTGTCGTCTCCTGCGACAGTTCGCCCGGCGACAGGAATTAGTATATTCTTTCTTCGTCTCTGCATTGATATTTTTTTCCATTTTGTACACAGTTAAGTGAATATTTTTTAAAACCACTATTGAACTTTATTCCGAGTCATCCAAATATATATATTTTATTAAAATATTAATACATTCAGAAGTACAACAACACTTGGATTTATGTTCATATGAAATGTTTTAATAAAAAAACCCAATTTATCATTCCTTATCCATTTCACGGATCTAAGGCAACACTTAATTTGGTTAACGTTTTCAATCGGTCATTACAAAATGATTCTGACAAAATACGACACTCTAGTTACGTAATATTGTTGCAGTGTTGAACGACAGCAATTGCTTTTTATTAGATCATTTTTTAGAAAAATCTCTGGGTACTATAGATTTTTCTTTCCCAATATTATTATATAACGTTGCTTGTTTTGCAAGCTCTATGTCAATAAGTTTACTGAGATAACAGTTAAGTTTAGTCCTCCTGTTTCATGCACATTACGTGGTAAACTATAATTAGTATTTAATTAAGTTGCTAAAATGACGACATCGAACTCTTGACTTGTAGGCTACAAAAGAAAGATTTTTCAGTTCTCATTCTGTTTTTCGTATAAAATTACGTCAGGAATAAGTAATTAATGTTTTAGGGAATCTCTTAAAAATATTATTTGTAAAATTATGTTACTTACGGTATATAGTTGAGCGTGCAATTGGATTTCTAATGCCGTAGAAATAAAATTATTCATCAATGTATCTGTGTTACGTTTGGATTTGCATAACGGGTACAAGTACGTCGACTTACATCGCGTCGAACATGACGCATTGCATTTGTCGCATGTATGTGCGTCCTGTACACGCTCTGGTGGTAGATAGGTGGCGTTACCGTTAACCGTGTGCCGACGCGTGCCCCGCTAACGAGCAACTATCTCCGGCCCTGTTCCCACGAAGCAGCCCCACAAGGAAGCAATAAACCTACACCTTAACTGCACACACCATTACCGATTGTAACGGGGCACACGTGAGATAGAATCTATGAAGATCCCGCCGTGTTGTCGACATCGATCGACACTCCCGCCGTCTGTGACAATAACGTCTTATCATATCGGTGCGATGGGACCGCTTAGAAGGCTGCAGCCTTTCCCATATCTATTACAGGTTCCATAGTTTATGTACTGTATTTTTACTACACGATGTTGCATCTATTAAAAGGAAGTTGCGTAAACACTAATTGATCTTATTTATTGCGAAATGATGGAGAAATGACCAGATCGGAAGCAGTGTTCGACTTAATTGAATGCATAGCACCGGAACGCTATATTGGCTAAGCGAGAGTTGAATCAGATCTTCATGTAGGTAATCTTGTAGAAAGTGTTAGTTTTTATTTAACTTGACAATTGCTTGTCAGTGATAATTATCACAGTTTATTACTGTAACAAGATGGTGAGGTCATTGAACTCAAATAATATCAAGTCCATAATTACATACCCAACTTGTATTGTTTCAAGCTTGCAAATCCGTGTGAAAATAGCAATCTGGGTTACACCGCCACTTTATTATAGCCAAGTAGCGTTATTCACCTCTCGCACACGTGAATACCTCTAGCTAACTCTGTTTAAAAAGTTTGCTATCTGAACTTTTGGTGACTGCTACTAACTTGAATATTTTATTGAGCTTACCTTTGATAGTTCGGAGTTTGTTGGATATTGCGCTCTGCAGGATGTTGATGGTATCTTTTAAATTTGAGTGTTAGACATGCATAATTAACAAACGTTCACTCGCCTATTCATTACTGGCAATTAATTCCCGCGGGTTGAGCTCCACGGCGCAGAGATCGACCTCGTGGGAAATTAAACTGCGCGGGCCGTCTTCTGCCGCCCGTCGCCGCCTCACGCCCGACCTCACCTCCCCTCTTACATATATGAACACTTTCTCTTGCTGATTTCCCGATTTTTCTCGATGCGCTTGTTACTCGAGAGCATGCAATTCCAAATAGCCAGTTGGTAGAAAATTTTACTCAACACACGTTTTTTACTTTTACAATATTAAAGGTTTTGTAGTCGTGAACTCGTTTCATCGTTTACATATTTATTTTAAAAATACTATGAATTTTCTGCGGAGCTGATTTTGAGTTTGCCTTGAATGTTTATACCATATTAATCGTTTACATTTGCCGAATTAAAACTACTCCATTGTTCGTATTTGGGATCAGGGTATGGAAAGACCAGTACTAAACTTCATGATAGTTAGGTCATTACGCTCAAATAAATATATTTCGGGTTCCATAGCCATTTTGGCAGAAACGGAACCCTCATACAGTAGTCAGGGGCTTTTCCGCCCGTCTCTATTTATTTACTCGAATGTATTCTTTCAGTAACTATTGGGTCTATGTGGATAAAATTTAGCAGAAAATTGTATTCTGTATTAAGTAGTAAAATCGCGAAAAAGTTAGCGGTGGCCATATATTTTCATAGCCTCTATCTTTTGAATTATGAGGAGGAAAATTCTTAGATAAATTTGAGATATTTTATAGATTATTTGAGATACCGGAAATTTGTTTGCACAAGTTTCATTGCTTAGTTTTTGAGATAATAGGTTATTTTCATTTAAATAATTTTTCAGGTTTCCGTGGCCAAAAGTCAAAAGCGAAATCGTTTGAATATATCTATCTAGAAATCCTTTATTATGCGTGCACCAGCCACGCGCTTTGCCGATTTTATTAAATAAGAAATGTTTATTTTGGGGTTGTATATAGAACTAGAATTTACCCCGCGACTGCGCCGCATGAAAATCTCTTGTTAGTAGCTCTCTTACTTATATAAAAACTTAATTTACCCTTAATAATAACAAAGAAACTAAATCCATAGAGTTAACACAATTGCCTTAGCAAAACATACAGGCGAGTCGCAGCCAACCTGATTTGAAGTACATGATATAATGAATGACATATTGTTTAAGACAACCCAGGTATTTGTTAGTGAAATGAAAAAACGTGATTGCAGCGCCATCTATTTTGCCAATTTAGTTTATTTTAAGGAAAGGACGTCCTGTATCGGGATAAAATGTATCCTAAGTGTTAACTCGGGTTATAAGCCAGCACTACGTCGAATTTCATTCATATACGTTCAGTAGTTTCCAAAAAAGATGCGATCGAAGCGCCATCTTTTTCGCTATCTTCGTCTATCCCACGGAACGACGTCATTATCTGGATAAAACTATCCTAAGTTACAAACAGGGACATAGCTAGCTCAGTTTCGAGTTTCATTTAAATCCGTTCAGAAGTTTTCACGTATTGCTCTATGTAACACGGACAGGCAAAAATTCTAAAATTTATATTTTCGGAATCTTTTGGCCCGTATTACCCCCGTGATTTTTTTTTGATATTTTAAACGCAATGTACAAACTCGAACCATTTACAGATTTTAGCTAGTTTATACTAATCTAAGTATCTACTACTAAGCTAATCTTAGACTCAATAAAATTTTAAGTATGTGGTTACTATGCTTAATGCCTTAAAACTTTAATAAAATAAAACTAAAATTTGTGTCCTCTATTACATGTTGCTGTTCTCAGCTATATTAAAACTGTATCTATAGAACACTTAATTGCTTTTAATAGGGGTATCGAATGGCAACAACGTTATTCTCTATTCGTGATGACGCTTTCTTTCGCTTTGCGTTGTCGGAAGGGGCACGCAGTGGTAGTTGTGTTGTAACAAACCGTGTTGGCTGCCGCGAATCGGATCAGAATCGTTCAGCCGCGCCCGATTGCGCCGCCACGCACCAGCGACCGCGGAGAAATTGAAGTATAAGAACCGCTAGATACTCGTCCCAACCGGTAACCACTTGCGAAACTTCTCGCCGCTTAATTGTCCCGCACCCGATTAGCCAAAATGGCGAGGATTTTATGGTAACATTAATTTAGATTCGCACGAATCGGTACTTTCATAGAGTGCGGAATCATTACGATATCATAGTAAAGTTTTATGATTTTGTACGTTACTAAACCATTGTATATCACACAGAAGATGAAGATTACATTATCAGACTCGTGGAAGTTATTCATATTCACAAAGTTTGGTGTAATGTAAAATGCGCATAATTAAAAAGGCGCTCGGCTCACGTAGGATATCCACTAAACTATGGTTAATGTTCACTCAAACAAAGACTAAGCTCGAGGGCGTTCTACTTGCGCCCTTCTTGTTGACCACGATGCAGTTATGAGATTATTCTCGCTTTGACAGCTCGCCTTGTCCCTCTCCACATTCACAACATTGCACATTTAGGTACCGCTGTGTATGGCCTCATCTAAATCCTAATTAGTCACTTATTGATAGATAGATATAGATCTTATTTAAATGGTGTACTATATAATACTGTTGGAGTATTTCTTGTGGTTTTGATACGCGTAAATTTCTACTCCGTATTTAGTTGAAAAATTATCCTATTTTCCGAGATAAAAATTATCCTACGAAATCTGTAACAATCTAGTTTTGCTCGAGTATTTAATACTATGTTATATGTTGTTGAAAAATTATTCTGTTTTCCGAGATAATAATTTTTTTAACAAAAACAAAATCGATATCAAACTAATAAACATTTAACCCACTGCTTTCTACAGCATCTTGAAGTCAGTGACAAGTAAAATATAAAAAATCAACAACAAATTTGTATATTTTTTGCTTTTGAAGTCCGTTTGGTTTTTGTTAATAAAAATCTTTTTTACTTTTTAGTTGCGCAAATACTTCAAGCTTTAGCTTAATAGAATAATATATTAAGCGCCTATAGAATTTGTACTACTGTCTTTATATACGTACAAGTTTGCCATCTGACACTTTGGTGTAGATGTTCTTCAACAAGAGTTGCTCTCTTATTTCCCTGTGATCTACATCAGATTCTAAATTGGTGACGATGGGACCACCTCGGAGAGTATACTTTTTCGAATTAATTAAATAATAAAATCGCTCCACATTTAACGAACATATCGTGTAACAAAAACGTCGGTTAACAGTTTTCGAGGGTTTCTCTTAAATTCCCTGGGAACCGCTCATCAGATCTTGACTTGGTGACTATGGGATCACCTTGGGAGTATACTCTTTCGAATAAAAAAGCTATTTGAAAATCAGTCCACAATTGACGGAGAAATCGCGTAATAAACTCAATTTTCGAAGGTTTCTCTCGATTTCCCTGGGATCCACTCATCAGATGCTGACATGGTGACTATGGGACCACCTCAAGAATATACCCTTTCGAATAAAAAACAATCGGTCCACAATTGACAAAGAAATCGCGTAACAGACAATTTTCGAGGATTTCCCCCGATTTCCCTGGGATCCACTCATCAGATCCTAACACGGTGACTATGGGACCAATGCGGGAGTATACGCCCTTTCGATTAAAAACATTTTTTTTAAATCAGTCGACAATTGACGGAGAAATCGAGTAACAAACATAAAAAGTAACATACAGACGAATTGAGTACCTCTTCCTTTTGGAAGTCTGTTAAAAAAAAGAATCTAGCGCCGCACGATCATCTCCGCGTTTATCGACGAAAAGTGCGACGATATCAAATTAAATGATAATCTGGCCCGGATCAGCCCGCCCGCGGCTAGGACGGCAAGCTAACAAATCGGCAGTCGACGCCGCAATCAGTATTTAATAGTATGTTAGGTCTTACCAACAAGGATTATCGATAATAAAAAATACGATCATCTTCTCCTTTATCGAAAGTACATTCAAAAACTGTTGTAATACGAGTATTTAATAGTATGTTTTTAAATTACATTCTAAAACTGTTGTAAGACCTTGGTAAATAGCTGCCTTTGATGCATGGTGGCGTCTGAGTACAAGCGTAATTTGTTGGGCACCGACATGTTGTGTGCACCGGAGATAAGTCGCGTTATTGCCGGCGCCGGGCCTCTTCAGCCCGCTAACAAGCACTTATTAAACTTGAACAGCGCTCCCGCTGATCACTCCACCTTCTTGTTTGCCAACCCTAAACTTAGATTAATCGTTCCTGTACGATGCTATTTGTCTTATTACCTAAAAGTAGCAGACTTATTTTTCCCACTTATAGACACATTGTCTTATTATATTTTACACCAGAACTTTAAATCCGTATTTCGTGGAAATTATTTTCTTCAGAGATAAAAATTATCATATGGTCATCGCCGTTAGCGCAAATACATAATAGTTTAACATTTTCAAAATCGTATATCAAAGTTTTAGTCCCCTAGAATGTATCTTCTAAACTATGAGGCGAAAATTGTGAAAAAGAATCATGATTAGTTTAAAAATACTTTTAAGGAAAATCAGCTTAACCTCCCATTTGTAACGTACCTACCTGTCTGAGAGACCGAGTGGTACAAAAAAGTCAAATAAATTTTCAACCCTTTATCAATTTGCGTTGTGATTTCGAGTAGCTTTACCCACTGCACCAGTGCTCTATTCCGCAGCAGTAATACAGGCACCATTTCTGATTTTTTTTTGTAACCCGATACGTGAGACCGGCTTCACCAATCACGTAAGTGACATTAGTAGACATTACTGTACTATGCTTTCATTTTTTGCGAATATGTATAAGGTTGGGGAAAAATTCTTCGGATTATATATAAAAATTCAAAAGGTTTTTTTATAAAGTTTATTTACATTTGACTAAAGTATGTAGGTGCCATTTTGTTGGATAACTTTTTACCATCTTGTAGGTAGGGACGTGATCCCATTGCTATAACAATTTTGGGGCTTCTGATCAAAAAACTGCGACAAGTGGTTTTGGCGGTCCTCTCGTGATGATAACCTGACACTGCCTAAGGAATTCTGCAGAGACCGAAACAGGTGAAAATGTGAAGGTGCAAGGTCAGGACTATACGCCGGATGCATTAACACCTCCCAGCCAAACTTTCGTAATTTTTGCTGAGTAGCTAAATACGTGTGAGGTCAAGCGTTATCATGGTGAAAAACCACACCCCTTCTGTTGATTAATTCCGGCCGCTTTCTTTCAACTTTTTGCTTTAATCTCATCATTTGTTCGCAGTACAGTTCAGAATCGATGGTCCTGCCTGGCGGTAACAGCTCATAATGAATAATGCTCTTCCAATCCCACCATACACACAGCATCACCTTGTTGCGAGTTAATCCGGGTTTCGCCACAGTCTGTGAAGCCTGACCGGCCTTTGGCCACGATCTTTTTCGCACGTTCTTGTCGTACGTGATCCACTTTTCATCACCAGTTATCAGCTTCTTCAAAAATGGTTCGGTTTCATTACGTCGTAATAAAGAATCACAAATGAGTACATGGTTCATTAGGTTTCTTTCAGTGAGCTCATGAGGCACCCAAATATCGAGCTTTTTTGTGTACCCAGCTTTTTTCAAATGCGCCAAAACCGTTTTGTGGTCAATTCCCAGTTCTCCAGCTACATCGTAACTACTAATATGCCGATCTTGCTCCACTTTTTCAAAAATGGCATCAATTTTGTCCGTAACAGGACGACCAGAGCGACGTGCATCTTTGATATCAAATTTCCGGATTGAAAACGCTTAAACCAAATTTGCGCTACTCTCACAGATACTGCATTAGGTCCATAAACATCACATTTTTTTTTCGTGACTTTGTTGCATTTTTGCCTTCTTTGTAGTAAAATTTTAAAACCTATCGAATTTCTTCATTAGATTCACTCATTTTAACAATAAGAAAAACAAATGAAAATCACACATTTTCCTAATTTAAATTTGGAATTGTCTTCTTTAAAATTAAAACTTTTGAATGATACCAAAACCAGCCAGATACAAATGGTATAGCCAAAGAAATCTTATTACAAGTTCATATATACTATATGCGAAAAGAGTTTTTCCCCAACCTATTATATTATTATTTATGTATTCATTATTTCTCAAAAATTTTAAATTTTTTTAAAATATATAAAGATTTTTTTATAAAAAAATAGATAGAATTATTCTTTTATAAAAATACATCAAAAATAAACACATATTCAATAAAAAAATATAAAATCTTGCAGCGCACCGCCAACGGGGCCTGGGGTTCAAACTACCGGTGGTTAGGGCTCCAGAGACAGGAACCTTCTCACAATTCGTGCCATGTCCAAGAGTGCTGCCTTCTGTATCTGGCCCTTCACCCAGCTTCCTAGCGAAAGTCTCTTTAGATGACGGTCGAGGCTTTTCGCTCTAAGACCATTGACGGTGACAACTATCGGCACAATGCTCGTTGACTCCAGACGCCACATAGCGGTAACCTCGTGAACAAGATCTAAGTATTTACTTAGTTTTTCTTTTTCTTTCTTCACGAGGTTATCGTCATGCGGGATACTGATGTCAACGAGTATTGCTCGTCGTGCAGATCGATCTATTATCACGATATCAGGCTTATTGGCTACAATAGTCCTGTCCGTGATAACTGATCGATCCCAGTACAGCGTGGCACGACTGTTTTCAAGAACTGGCTCCGGCGAGTACTGGTAATAAGGCACCTCCGTTTCCACAAGACCGTATCGAAGGGCAAGTTGCTGGTGGATAATCCTGGCTACGAGGTTATGTATGTGCAAGTACTCGCCGTTAGAAAGATGTGAACAGCCGGAAACAATATGCCTGAGAGATTCACCTGGGCGATGACATGCGCGACAGATGTCTAAGGTGCCATCCTTCAGGATATATTTCCGGTAGTTATTCGTCTTAATAACTTCGTCCATAATTGCAAAGACAAAACCTTCGGTTTCTCCAAAGAGGTTACCGAACCGTAGCCAGTTTACCGACGTTGACAGGTCTATATCGGACCTTGTTAAGGCCCGATAAAACCTGCCATGCAGCTCCTTCTCTTTAGCCAACTAGAGCGTGGTAAGACCTTTGTCTACTGCCACAACATCTTTATGCAAGCCCACGTTCATCTTAAGGAAATATACCCTGAGATTGTTCACCTCGCGATTGTGCAGATCTTTGGCATTTAGAAAGCCTCGACCCCCACATCTTCGCGAGATGTGCAATCTCATTACTGATGAACGTGGGTGATGCATACGATGTTTTGTCAGTAGGCAACGGACTCTTCGATCTAGGGCGTCCAGCTCCGTTGGAGTCCATCTAAGTATGCCAAAGGAGTATGCTAATACGGGCATAACCCAGCTGTTGAAGGCTCTGACTTTATTTCCACCTGAGAGAAGGCTGGTTAAAACCTTCCTCAGGCGGCAAAAGAATATTATTATTATTATTATCTGCTGCAATATTGTATTACTATGAGCTTAGAATAGATTTGAAATTGTTATGCCGATATTTGATAAAAATATCTATGCATTTGTTTTAAATTCTGTAGCAATTGTTTCAGTGTGTCTTACGAAAGTAAACACCATCGTTTCGAACCTTTTTACAAGAAAATGTTGTTTCTGAAGTGTACAGATTGTAGAAACCCTCAGACAGTGATTGCTAGAATCGGTTAGTGAAAAAGATTTGACTGACCGGGAATATTTAGGTCCGATACCTTCATGTTACAAAGGAGTATATTATTATATATCTTAATTATAACTATCAAATACATTGAATAACCTCATCGCCAGTCTCTTCGCACAAGAAGTTTCAATATGACAATTCAGTTATTACGATGCAAGTGAAAAAAAAAACTGTAGACATTTGCACACAACTTTTAGCATAGTTGACGTGCTTGGTATGGTTGGTTCTTCAAAAAATGGGCAATATTATATTTATTGAGACTAAAAAATTTCAATACTTTCCACAACTCTAAAAAAATGCGTCTGCATCGTTTGTACTTACTTACAGAACCTGCTTGACCATTGAAGAAGAGTTTTAGCATTGAGAATTCAAGAGCGGTTTTTTTTGGTAATTTTTTGTTAGAAGTAATATTTTTGTTTATAGTTCTTACTTTCATAAGTTTAACAAATACGGGTAAAAAAATGAATATTGTTTGGAATTTTGGATTTTCGAAAAACAGATCACAAAACATAGTAGTTCTTCAGTGGTATAAGTTTATTTGTAGAAGAACTAATAAACGATGTTTGATTTTATTGATACTTATATTTTACTGGCAATTAAATACGTGTTTTTAAAAATAAATCGCAGAATATACTGTTAATCATGCGGAAAATTTGGTTGAAAACCCGGTGCGTGAGACCGGCGTCACCATCAGTGCAAGTAAATTTGTTGTCATAAATGGCGGGTTAATCAATATCCGCTAGTAGTTTTGGAGATATAGGGTAGTGTCCAGTAGAGTTCAGTAACCAAAGAACAAAAATCAAACAGCCAACAGTAAATTATCGTTTACAACAGCTATAGAACTATACTCCCTTTTTTTCTTCATGATACTAATTCGTGCTATTTTATCATTTTACTTTTAAAGTTCTTAAACTCTATAAAACCTTGACCGACGAACCTGCCTTCTGTTGTAGTGTTACGAGCTATTTATTATATAAAGTATGTTGCTCTATGTAGTTTGACATCACGTGTAAGAAGTAATCGGTAAAATATATTATCATATAAACGAGCTACGACCCGATGTGATCGGAACGTGTTTTAGAAGATTTCGCATTTGTTTATTTCTATACAATGAAGGATTTAAAAGTCAACTGTGAGTTTTAAATATGTGACGCTTCATGTTTACTATAATAATAATTTTCTGATTATGACAAAATTTGTAAAAATTTCAAGTAATAATGAAAAGTAATATAATAATTATAAATGTCTGTATGATAATTATTTTTGCATATCCAATGTTTGTTTGTAGCTTTTAATACCTTCCTTTCTCATATGTGTAATTATTCAAGCTATGCGAAGAAGAAAGGAAGTCATTTAACCAGCCACTAGACAGTCACGCGAATACTCGCGCGATGCGGTATTTACTATATATTATTACATTCAAGTTTTGCAATGTGCCAGGGTGTGTACTGAATTGCCATTCTAGAACTACGTACTTAATTTTTTTGAGTACAATGACCTAGCAGTTATCGTCAAGTGGCTTTATTGTAGACGTTTACGAGGTGAAGCATAATTATTATTAATAACATTGTTGTCTCGCAGCACGGTTTGTTGACTCAGGAGGCAGGGGCTACTTGCAGACCCCTGTGAAACATTGGACCCGCCACCGAGGCACCGACACGCACAATGGCAACTATGTTTGCACATCTCGAATGTGTAACGCTCTTGTGTTACTTGTTGCAAACAAGCGCACTATGAGTGATTGCTATATGATGTTGTGGCCAGAAACGTGATTAAATTTCTAACAACATAGCTAACTTACGCGTGCCGATTGTGCCTTTACCGAGAGATGGATTCTACTGTATCGGTACTTCCTGATTCCGTGTTACTTGGATTTCTTCAGTCCTACGCTAATTTTGTTGACGAACTTGACATTGACATCCTAACTATATAAATAAACTGCCCGCGACTTCGTCTACGCTTGACTCGAAATTCCTACGGGATTCCCGAACACAAAATACCGCATCATTTAAAAAAAATGTAAGCTATCGTTTTAATGAAAACTGTCGGAATAAGCTAATTTTTACGCATTTTTTACGAACAACTACAAACAGCTCCAGGGAAAATTCCCGCGGAAATCTCGGGATTTAAAATATCATACATATTAAATACATAAAATTTGCTGTCGAACAGTGAAAAAACACATTGGAATTCGATTTTCTTAAATCTAGTAATTTTAAATAATTCCCAGAAAAATTCCCGGGACAAAAAGTATCGCAGATTTTAAGTGCTGTCTATCAGCGAAAACCGCATCAAAATCGGCCCAGTAGTTTTACGTAAATCCCAAATAAATAGAAAAGAAATCTAAAAAATGCATCGTGTTCTCCGCCGTTTATAAAGTCATGTCATCATCAATGTACAGACAGGGCATATTTAGAATTTTATAATATTATAGATTTATATACAGCTTTAGTTATATAATTTCGTACGCCAATGTAGCCCTTATATAGTATAATTCAGCTTTAAATGACATTTTAAAAATCCTAGTAATGTTATAGTTGTCAATAGTAAGTAAATTTTTACTTGCTGCTGAGCCAGTCACGGCGGCGGCGTGGTGACCAGCCGCTTTATATTTGTCTCAAATCTCACTAAAGGATTTACCCGGGCGCGACGCGGCTGCTGCAAGGATTTCCGTTGTCACCATTGGCACACCCCGGCTTTATGTTGAACCCACAGATTAATGAGATGTTGTTTGCGGACGAGATCACGGTTGCGGTTTAACTTGTTCACTTTATGAATGACTTTACTTCTCAAACGTCTCTGGCATTTTTATTCATAAAAATTACAATCGGGTTTATTTTTTTCTTATGAAATAATTTTTGAGTAATATTTTAGTTATATTGTCTTAATTTAAAACAATGTCTACATTAATATCGAACTTTAGATGTTCGTAAAGTTGACAAAGACAGTTAAACATCGTTAAATAGTGTAATTGATTGCTAAAATCGTGTGTGTACGATACCGAAATGATGTTCTAAGTAAAAACAATTTATACATTTGTTTATTCATTTTAGCATGCTTATTTTCCAATTTCCATACTGAGAGACAGACTATCCACCGTCTATTATGACACTGATAACTTTAGCTCTTTTCGCATTATATACAATTTGAATTTCTTTGACCTTGAGTTTTGCTATGATACGTGTAACATAAAACGTTCTACACCACATTCATACGCACGCATCCCTTGTCAAAGTTTTTGTAAACATTTATTTGTATTTTTACGCCCCATACAAACCTGTTTAACCCTATTGTTCCATTTTTTAGAACATATTATTAATTAATTAATTAATTAATCTTATATTTATTTTTTATAATTATTGTCAACTCTACACAGAAAAGATAAAATAGGTTTGAAAGGTACTGTGAAGGGTTGATAAAATAGAACAGATTTATAATTTAGGAGATACCCCTTCTCCTACCTTAAAGCATTCATAATAATTCACCCGATTGATAGTTTATGTAAACGTATTAGTTTTATTGTCTGTATTCGTACGAAGCCAAGTAATGCGTAATTAAATTACGCTTGTAAATAGGTGAAATTTACCCTTTTCCAATGCGTGACCATTGTATATCGGTAAACTGTTGATTGTTTGCTAGATGGGGACGAAAGTTTACAATAGGCACGTAGAGAAAGTGCACGTTTCAATTCACGTGTCCTATTAACTTGTTTAAGGGTCGCTTTATTTGGGGTAGTGGATTTTACGTACTTATTATTGGTTCCTTTTCCTCCAAGAGTGTATAAATTTCTTGCTTGTTTAAAACACATTGTTAGTTTTTACGATTATTATAATATACTAATAGCGTGTTACGGTGATTATAAATTGGTTTGTTCCTTTTTCTCGGCCTTGAATATATAACAAATTACTATTTTAGTTCTTCCATTCAGTCTTACAATGGATGTTACGAATCACCGACTGTGACATTTAAAGTTCACGCTGATATTTGCATAGGGTATTACAGAGTTCTGCTTCGATCCATGACGGGACCATACCCTACATTTGTAAGCTCATTTTGGTGTTTTTACAATTTTTCTACCGTGTATATTTAATTTAATAAAGCACCAGTCAGTTAAGCCGATATCACGATCGTGCTAATGCATGCAGTCGTGGCTTCAGATTTGCGTTGGCTAATTAGCTGAGCGTTTGCGCGACTACAGTATAGCCGGTCAAAGGATTCGCTGCTCATTACGCGCGTACCACCCGCTTTACCTCGGTCAACACGAAACTGACAGGCCGCTTTGACAAACTACTCTCTTTACATAGTAGTTCACGAATGAGTTTTGTGAATTTCATTTCATTAGAATTATTTTCAAAAACGAACAAGTACTGAAGACAAGTTGGAGCAGTCACGAAATAGACACGGCGGGCAGTCCAATGTGATGTTCGCGGAAGGCGCGATAAGATCGCGTGAGAGGCGGGCACACGGGGGTAGCCTATGCCACGCGCCTTCATCGTAGGGATGCCAGATTTAAGTATACAATTGGGTTATTTACAGGTATTACTTCTGTTTCAGCTGTTTAGTGGACGAACTCCCGATATAGCTATGTATAAATATACGCATTGTATGTAAGATACGTGATATAAAGAAAAAATATACGATAAACTATATTAAAATTTAATATTTATTAATTTATTTTAAATCATATTAGTTTTAATACATTTTTCTGTGATAAAGAAACTAATAAAATATTTTGACCACATAATTTTGCCCTAAAGCTTCTTTTATATTGTTTGGTTATTGGATACCTGGTAACCCTATGGAACTCGGACAATTCGTCACGGTGCGTTAATGGTTGCGCAGCACGCCACACTTGACTATCTGCCTGCACGACTATGTTCGCTCTAACTATCGATTCGCAGTTTGTTTGGTGCGATTTCAGAGTTATTTTTATACAACAGCATGTGAATTGTTAAAGACGAGAACAGATTTAATGTCATTAGGAGTTTTTCCGGTCGGTAAAAGTGCAGTTTCCCTACGTGGTTATCCAGTTTTCAAAGTTTAGTCTATTAATATGTAATTTAAAAAAACCGGTCTACAGAAAACATGCATATGAAGTTTCATGACAATCGGCTAATATTTACCGATGTGAAGATTAAATAAATGCAAAATTAAAAAAATATGTTTATGTATAATTGGTAAAGATTATTTATTAGTATCTAAACAATATTACTACAACATTACATAACCAGAGGGGGAGTTTGAATTGAAACTATTAAGTCCCATTACCGTTATTTGACTTGTCGTAAAATCGGAAACAAGTATTAGACAATAAAATGTTATCAGATTTACAGCAACCATTGTAACCATATATTAGCTAGTATATTCTATCCACTTAATTGTCCTTTGTTTACTCCAGATAATAATAATTGTGAAAGAAGTTGATAATTTGGTAATGTAATATGAATATCTGGTACAAATATAAAATTTTCCTGTTGATAAATTGCTTTCGGCTATATGGTTTCATCGATAAAGTGTACTGTTGAGTTTGTTTGTAACCATATATGTGGGCGTGAATTAAGCGGCAGATGGTCCCAGTCTGTACAACACAGTCATAATGGCACTGATTAAACTTAATTAACTGAAGCCATTTACACGCGGTAGGATGGCGCGCGACAGGGGCGACACGACGCGTCGTATTCGTGCCCTCAAAGTCGTGCATATTAGTTCAATTTTAAGTACACAAGTTTTTTATTTCACTATTATTGCAACTAGCACAGAAAATAAATAATAATTTACCCGAATTGAAAGCCCTAATTTAATTAAAATTTTAAACCGAGCTATTACTTTCTAGAAGTAAATTTTTATTTTAGATTAAATGATGTCCGCTAAGACTGGCTTTCGTCTAGTTGACGTTGCAGATACTGCCTTGAGAATTCTACGGCGACTACTAAGATTTATTCTTTGTTGGCACGTAGCTAGCGAAGAACCCAACGCCCTAGCGCCCTTTTATCACCGAGTAAAACATGCCCGTCGTATTAATTTGTTTGTTCTGACGCGGTAGAGCTAATGAATCGCCCCAAGCCGGACCCGTGTCCGCGACCGACCCACATAGAATTAAACGTTTACACCCTAAATTGCCACGGGTCTACAAATAAATCGTAAATCACGATATTTGTGCAGTACCGATAAACGAATCTCAATCAGGGCCGACAAATTTCGTTTCTCAGGTTCCCCTCTACCGTAATGTGGTTTGGTGCTGTTTTACAAGATCGTAGTATGACTCGTGAGCATTCAAAATGTATCATCAAAAGTAGGTGATGTCTAATAAATATGTTGAGCTCACTGATTTAGCGCGAGTGAATCAGACTCGCGCAGGTGAGGTCGCATTCCTCGCTCGCCGCCCTACCTGCGCGCCAGAAATACGCACGTACCGCCCGCCCGCACCACCATCACCGCAACTCATTTTATTTTTGGACAACTCTCACTATTTGCATAACGCTTCTGGATTTGATAGCTTTGTTATTGGCCGATTTTTATGTACACTTGTAAGTCCAGTAATTTGTGTGATCAGCGACTGAAAATGTTAATGAAAGAAATTCTTCTTGAACTTCGTTTCTGATCTTACAAACTGAAAGAATCCGTTTATTTAGTCCTGTTATAGGTAGTTATCAATATCTCGACGCCTTTTCCGAGTAGCTACTTATATTTTAATGCAAACGCTTTCTTCGTTCTGTTTGGTTCACCACTTAATTAGGTGGTGCTCGTAAAACTGTCTTCCTCATCTTATATTTACCGCGTTTGCCCTTTTTATTATCCGATTACATGGGCTGCGCAGTTTGTAAAGCGTTTCCCAGCGCGAAGGGGAGCCGTTTCATTTGTTTCTTTAGAAATTACTTCAGACCGTCTTGAAACATGCCCGCCCGTTCACACTGAGATGAAATGTGTGACGTGGTCTAATCTGCCATATTAAATATTGACGTTTATTAGTTAAGATTATTATTCCATGAATTCGGAACAAATGTCAAATAAAGTAATTAATGTTTGCGTCGATACGATTGCGACCGGGCTGGGCTTATCTAGCCCCCAAGGGGAAGTGTTCAGGACGTAGATAATGTAGCTACGTTTATTTATTTCACTGCATACCTGCGCAGCTTTAGCGTATTTATGGCCAAACGCTTACTCCATTAGCTAAAACATCGCGTATTGAGCGTAAG
Source organism: Dendrolimus houi (assembly GCA_039645545.1). Lineage (NCBI taxonomy): Eukaryota > Metazoa > Arthropoda > Insecta > Lepidoptera > Lasiocampidae > Dendrolimus > Dendrolimus houi. The sequence continues at coordinate 7,811,455 of CM077121.1, read as the reverse complement.
TAGCGAATATTCCGTCGAGTGCGATCGGCTGAAGCCAGTGAATGGCGTTGGTCGAGGATAGTGTGGTGCTGCAATTAGCAGGGCACTCGACGCGTAGTCACCGCCCGCAAACCATAGATGAACTCCACTTGTGTGTCGCCGCGCAAATTAAAACGTGACACTCGACCGGATCGCGCTCTCAAACTACATTTCGTTTATCGGGTTATTCGTTTAAATCAGTTTTGTAATCCAGTTGGTATTTTAGGAATGTTTATGTAGGCACCATATTATGCAGGTTTTGAAGATAAGCATGTGGATATACAGTTGTATGTGGTTTAAAAATAATCAACATGCCTACTGACCAGAATATATTTTTGGTAAAGGTGCAAACGCTCTGGATTGTTTTTTAATATGTCTATCGCGTATGGTTTAGAGGTCAAGCGCTAGGTAATTTCTCTTGGCGTATAGGCAATTGCTCCTTGCTTAATTAAAGGGGATCACAGGATAATTATTACAATTGAACTACAATGGAAAATTAATTATAAGGCTGATTTGCTTTGAGGCACGCTTTTCTTAAAATAACAACATACTAGTGAATACGTAAATAAATAGATAGTGTATATATTATGTTTCCAACTTGTTGGTTTGGGCGTAAGACAGCAGTAAGACTAAAAGATTTGTGGTTGGGCCCGGTCGGTTCGGAGGTGTTCCCACGGGCGCGCCTCTTCGTAATTGAGAGCGCCCGCGGGCCGATAATTGTACTTGCGCGCGAGGCCTCCCCAATGTTGTACAATCGATGCCAAAATGCTTTATTCTGAATTGCAAGGTAGATTGGTCAATTATACTAATTAAAGAAATGAAAATAATAAATAACTTTTAAAGTTAATTCTAATGAAAAACATGACAACTATAAATATTTTATTAATATTTAGTAGTTTAATTGTTCAATAGTGTGTTACAAAACGAGTACTACTCGTAATTGAAAACAACTATGAAATAGCATTATTTTAGTATTTTTTTGGTTTATTTAAACTCTAGTAGTAGACAAAATCAATTTTTTAATTAATTCTCATTTCAACTTAAACAACAATTTCAATTTCAAAGTGCAATCGAGAAAAAATTAAAGATTAGTGGTGGTGGCCATGAACTCAAATGAGTGTGTAACCATTTTTTATTATACACAAGCGTTAGTCAGATTTTGAAAAACCATAACATAATGGTATTCTTAGTTACAGACCGTCTTATTCATATTGAGTTAGAGTAAGTTTATATGTTTCTTTACGAACCTTAAAGAAGCCTACAAACTTACTCTAACTCAATATGAATAAGACTTAATATTATTTAAGCCTTAGCCTTATAGGTGGAGAGATTTGTTTCCAAGTCGTAAAAGTGTTCCCATCTCTATTTTGAACAATATAATATATAACAGCTCATAAATGTCACACTGCTGGGCTCGTTCCTCCCACTATAGGAGAACGGATAGCATACCCGCCACGCTTGTCCAAGGCGGCTTGGCAGGTTTGACACATCAGCTATCTCGATGTGCAGGTTGCATCACGATGTTTTCCTTCACCGTTATTAGCACGTAGTAATTGTAACAATATGCACATTAGGTCAGAAAACTGCCCAAGTGGTACATGCGTTCCGGCCAGGAACGAACTCGCGCCCTTTGAGTTTGGGACGCGTGCACTAACCATTACGTTACCACGAATTCCATTGAATCTTCATTTTGAACTATGAAGTAGAAAATTCTAAAAATATTGAGTTAGTGCTTAAAAAAATATTTCCACGGACATTAGTTTGAAAAAGATCGATCGAGGAAGTTATTTTGAGATATGGGTTATTTTCTATGCAGTGCTTTTATTGTTCCGTAGCCAAAAGATAAAAATAGTACACGTTTCTCACCCTTGTCTGTCAACCTAGATTGTCCGTGGACTGAAATGTACTTGCTGATTTTCTTTTACTTCTCTCAATGCCATTGAATTCAACTCGATTCGGCTGTACCGCTCTACGTAGCTACGTAAATCATGCCCGTTACTCTCCATTACCTCATGATATCAAATTGACTCGCGAGGATTTTACCCCCTATTACTGGGGCTCTTGTTTTCTTTTTTCTGTTGTATTTTAGAAATTTATGTTTATTATATAAATTACTGCAGTCGATTTTTGCACTAAATGGTATTGTTACATGCCGTCAAAGATAAGCGCACAGCTGCCTGTTGTAAGCGCAGTTCATTGTCTTCCCGGATTAGGAATTCTTTTGTGTTTTGAATTTGTAATTAAGAAAAACATGCTATTGTTTTTCTACTTGTTTTATAACCATCATTAGCGTCGAACTAATCCTTATTGTTATTGTTTTCGACTTTGTTAGCCGTTCGCAGGTGTGCAAATTACTATTTCTCGGAAACTCAGTGCGCGCGGTTCAATCTTTTTTTGTACTGTATAGTCAGTATAATGCGATGCCCGAATGGAGGGGCGGACAGTCAAGCGACGACTACGAGGCGAGTAAGACGTTTGGAGCACTCTTGATTAGCGATATAGACGACGGACTTTACGCGTGTCGAATTGTATTGAATCGTGCAGTGTGAACTAGTTGCATCCAGTTTTGTTTGTATTTGTTTTATACGTGTTTGTACAGTACTAATAAATTCTATAGTAGTTCCAAAGGCATTTTTAATTCGAGTCTTGTAGCTCGTAACAGTATTAATATATATGATGGTAATGATATAAAAAAGTCTGTATTTTATTAAAAGTAAAGTTTTTATTTGTAAGTTAAATCAAACTAAATCTATAGACGTTTTACTATACTTGTATTTAAGAAGTACACGTATTAGCTGAAAAGTTAGCTGATACCAAAATTATCTCGAATTGTGAATATTTTAAAAACCAGGCATATGTCACGATTTATCTTTTAATCTTAATAAAACTTTAATTGTCCACATTGATATCAGTGAAGTGTTTTATGAATTAAAATTCAATTTAACAACGTTTCTTTAAGTAATAATGAATCAAAATTGTAAAAAAAAACATCTAATAATATTGACAGAAGACAAATAACAAGAGACAACCTCCTACTATCAGACAAGATTCCTTTTATCGTTTATACATAGTGAATTCATATAAAGAATCTTACTTTTTTTTAGTTTATAGTTAAAAGCATTGGTTTTGTTAATATTAGGTTGTTGAGGGCCGTGCCACTTGTCACGACAAGAACGCCAATGTAGTAGACACATGCGAGCTTTTTAAACAAACTTTATCTGTCTATAAAACAGAAAGAAGGTGTGCGATAAAACGATCGCGTGACTTGGCCTCGCACCGTGGCGGCGGTGAATGCCTTGATTAAGCGGGACTCCAAAGCCAAAGAAAACCGAATAGTCGATGAGAGAATATATATTTCATCATCTATAGAACTGAGCGCGTATATCGGTCATACTTTAAGCATAAGCGAATTGCAAAATACGTGTTTAATGATATGTGAAAGCCTTAGACTGCATCGATGCCCATCAACATCAATTTTCAGTTACCTGGACCAAATGGTACCAAGAACCTAGCTGGCACTATAAGCTTATCGGCCTGACGTCAGTCCAGAAGCGATGCCGACGTAGAGGCATGTAGATCGCGAAATTGATTGCATGTTATCTGATGTGGCACGGGTTCTTCGCTAGCGTTTATTACGGGCGTCCGCTGCTCGGCACGCGATCCTTTTGACAGGAGATCGTCCGTGCCTCCAACCCCATCCAACGTGGTAATTACCGCACGGCCCGTGTGCAGCGGCGATGTCGCCAAACCGTCCTCTCACTCCCGTCCCATATACCTACAAGTCATAGCTTAAAAATAATTACAGGACAAAAACTCAAGCATTCAAAATAAAAATATATACGTGCATAAATTTGTATTACATTTGATTAAATCGCAACTGACTATTAACATATAGGTGTGATATTTACTAGAATATTTGCCTACGACCTGTTTCTGTCAAATTCCTAATGTGTATACCTATCGGTTGATAGTATAAGATTCGAAATATTTTAAGTGGGGTAGGGTGGGAATTGGTATTCCGTAAATTTGATTGGCGACACGGAGAAGTCTGGCGGGCAGCGAGACGAGTCGAAGTTGCGCTAATTGCCCCGCGCAATATAGAAACAATGACAAAAGTTGGGGCCGCACGCCACCCTGGCCACCATCTACCCTCGACTTTTCGCTCTTTTATTTAAAATTCACTTACCAGTTCCGTGGATTGTTATTCAGACGAGTTACGTTTGACGTTATGGAAACAGAAATAAAATTAATTGCGTTTCAGTTGAAGCACTAGAAAGCTAACGATGGTTGCTGCGACTTTTGTTAAAATGGAAACAATTTATTTACTCTCTGTGTAGCTAGTAAATAAATTACTAGACCAGTAAACGCCAGCGGTACCGATCAGCAGTTTAATTATCTTGTGAGCCGCGAATGCGGTGCAAGCATAGGCGCGGTAATTGATTGTGACATGTGATGGGCATACTCTGAGCATATGTTGCATGGCTGGGGACTTCACAGTATTACTAGTACCCGTGTATCTATTCTATACTATATATAATAAATCAGAAAATAGTGTTCATTTAGCACAGCGTCGATACTATAGAATTCAAAAATCTTTGGTCGACATTTTCTGATATACTTAATTATTTTAATTCTTAATATGGATTTGCACTTGTTTGATTTGTATTCTGCCGAATACGTGACAACACGATTGGGAATCTGTGGAGATATGCCAGTTATGCCTTATTTCAAATTAAGAGAATACAGAATTATAATAAATTTCAAAGTATAATCATAAACCCGGTGTCCATAGTGGGGAAAACTAATCTTCTAGTAAAATATTTATTGGTCTTTACGATTTGTGTATCTAGCCAGGCTCTAGTTAGAATTTGGTCGAGGTTTTACCAAAACGTAGATCTAGGATTTCACTAAATAGTTATTCAATATTATACAACTATTGTCCACTTATAACCAGTATTTATTATTTGAAAATAAAACAGCACAGCAAAAATCATTCTTCAGGTTGCCGCCAAAAATTTCGAAGCAAACTTAACCAAACGAACGTAATTTCAAATGTCAAGTTGATATTGGCCAACTAAAATTCCTATTTACGCAAGAAATAACTAACATTATAGCTAAATTTTGTGTATTTGTTTGAAAAATGGATCGCAGCGTGAAACGGAACACATCTGGCTGTTTTACCGACGACATAAATACACTTAGCTAAATAACTTGGGAAACCGCTTTAAGCAAGGCATCTATAATACGTTTTATGTAAAACGTATTTAGACAGTTTAATATGATTAACTAATTTTTATTTAAAGGCGATCGTTATGCAAGCGGCCCTTAGAGTAAAATCTGTTCGTATTAAATGGCAAGGAGAATGGATAAATAAATTAATGTAATATGTAAAAAGGAAGTTAATTTTTTTAAATTATATGCATAATAAGGATTTCAAGTGTACATACCTTTTGCATATTGAATCATAAAAACGTGAAGAACCGAATAATTTTAACAATTGTGCTTTTATTGCCCTTTACAATTAAATTCGCATGAGAGGGGGAGGTCCTTTACTTCGTCTTTTGCTGTTGACATTGCAAAATAAACTCACCTAGTCTAACCTCGGGCTTAACCTTTGTAAACTAAAATGCCCACCCTAAACTTTTAAGGTTCGCTTAATAACTCAAGCAATTTGTGGGTCTCCCTTTGTTTGCTTAGTTGCTTTGCTAAGGTGATTTGATGATTTCGACTAATTCAACCTGTTGGAGTTGTGTTAGCCGCACTCAGAACTGCCGACTCGTGTCCGCGCACTGAAATATTTATCCAAGAGAAACAGATTTTGATTCTCAAAATTTAAATGTTTCGTTGCACGGTCTGCGGATGTCATGGTCATATATTTTAAAAATCTCGAATGATGTTAAATTTTAGTTCGTTGATAGTTTCGAAGTAAATAGTTTTAACAGTACTTGTACTGTACTTTTATACACAAAGGTGTAGTTTTCTCTGACAACCAACAAGTGAAACCTGAGAACGGTTTCTCTAGCGAAAGCGACACAACCGGTCGAGTTTATATCGTCACTGATATAATGCATTTCCAAACGACATACATTTTTAACATTCGTTATTTTCAATACAAGAGAATTAAAAGTTGTATTTAAGATTGCATCTCTGTTTCCGGTGAAAAACAGACAAAATAGCACTTGATAAGTTTACACCACTTGTAGTTATATATATTTTGGTACTCGCATTTGGCATAATTTTGGTGCTAATGCTGTTGCTGTTGCTACCATAAATTGCTAACACGAAGTGATATTGATTGGTTGAGATAAGGTCGCATATTTGGTCGTGTAGCGGCCACGCGAGGTGAGTGAGGTGTTTTTATTGGAGCAACACGTCCACAGCCGCTCGTCTCGGCGATGTGTCGTCTTCCCACGGGACACTGGCCGTACTTCCGAACGGAGATATTTATAGCCGCCCCAGAAGCCGCTGTTACCTAATGTAACGTTTTATGGTAGCCCTTATTACGGTTCCCACACCGACATGTCCTCTGAATCGAACATGTAGGTTACTTAAGAAATTTTATTTATTCCATTCGCCAATACGTGTGCCTTACTGACAGTTGTATAAGAAATTTTCAGTAACATTGCCCGTTAGTATAGTGAATCGTACTATGGCCACCAGCGGCTCGCAAAAATGCCATATTCTTTGCGGCAATCGTAAATTGGTCTAGTCTCTGGAGATGTGCCACCGCCCGGCACGCGCCACCGCATACGCTAATCGCACTACCACCCGCCGCGCCACCTTCGCCGTTGCCTCGCTCGCACCTTTCCTCCGTGCATCCGTAGTAATAGCCGCGAAAAAGCCGCCTCTATTGTGTTGCTGGTGATTCGTTGTATTTCGACGGGCTTTTCCAAGATACGCTTTGACTCGCGTAATTGTTCTTTAGGTTCTGGCGGTTTTAACTATGCATAAAATGCTTTGTCACATTAATCTTTCTATTCTTAAGCTTTAAGCAACATCATAAATCGAGTCTCAAAGTCCATTATTATAAAACAGAAGTAATCACCGTGACTTACGTTTGTGTTGTTCTCACAAAACATTGTTGAAATATTATTTATCCACCCGAATGCTCAATTTACCTTCAGCGATCTTTTAAAATTATTTTGTACTTGCTATCTTAAAGATGTAGAGAAATCTTATGCTAGTTTTTGTAGGAAAATTCTTTATAATTTAGATATAAGCTCAAGTTAGTACACACATTTGAGGTGCGAAGCCGTACTCCACGCTCTGGTAGGCCGCCGGCCGTTCAACTCGATGTCGTGGTCGTGCTCGGTTTGTTGTTCGTTGCACGGGAATTAAGCACTTCCTACATTCTTCTACCTTAGATTTATGTACGTGAAGTTATACTTTTGTTCTAATTGTTATTTCACGTCGTTTAATAAATTATCAATCAACACGCAAATCCTAGTAAAAATACTTCTATTAAAATGAGAATGGTGTCCAAACTTATGTTGTAATGGTATTAAAAATAGAACATTTAATTCTATTGTTCTTTACATATTCATAACTGTAGTTGTAACAAACAGCCTTCAAAATAAACAGTGACATGTCGAAATAATGATAAAGCACTGACACACTTTGTTCTATGACAATTTTGCCCACAGGGGTCTGTTTACTCGACGATGACTCGGCGACCGCTCGTTACTGTCCCTGCTTTCTTGAACGACACGGCACCTACGAAACACCTGATGTTGTCACTAATGATCTCGCGCTGTCCCACATTATTATTTCACACCCTTATTTTTAAAGACGTACTGCAGCTTCAGTTATTTCATGGTGTAAACATTTAAGCTAATTAATAATTGAATTTTTTATTTACCCACAGCGTAACGTTTTTGTACAGAAAATATGAATATGTTATTATTCTTTTTTACTTCGATGGCACTATTCATCCGAGTTCATTGTTCTTCGAAATTGCTCTCCGTTGAGAATAGTGCTTTTGGGTCTAGCTGTTTGCGGCCTTTCTTTAGCTAACAGTGCCTACATATACATAAACAATTGAAAGGGATTTTGTTCTTCACATGTTTGTTTATTACACAGTGCAAAAGAGCATCAAAGGATATAGTTATTCGTTTGCTTCTATGTGAACATATAAACAAAATAAACTGGCTGTTATCCCCCTACTTTGTATACCGTTATATTTAATTACATAATGATACTAAATCGTGGTAACTTGGTGATTTAAGCCCCTTCATCTCATTCCATGGAGTTGGGTTCTGGATTCCTGAACCAGTACTGCTTAGGCACATTAGCACGTGCTAATATGGTGAAAGATAACTCTGAAATGGGGATATCCTAGTCCAGCAGCAGGATAATTATGGACTAATACTACGTCTACTAATATACGCAAGATGATCATTTTTAAAATAGTCACGGTTCCTGAATGAATATGTACATAAGGTGGTAACAAAGTCAAATGATCTCACTACATACTATATACATATTATTTTTATGAACGAGTCCTACATTTATTGTACAGTCGGAGGGCATTATGAAATATAAAAAAAACATACATATTATGATCTAAATAAATTAATATGAGAAAACTTTATCTGATCTGAACTTGAATGAAAATGAAATTTTAAGACAAAAGTATATCATCAATTAAATAAGATTCTAATGGCTTCAAGTGGACATACCACCTACTTCTTATGTCTCTTTAACTGAACTCATTTGAAAATATTTATTTCCGTATACTTCACTATCGATAATAGAAGGTATTCAATTTTATATTTGAAATTTAGTCAGATGCCCAATATGCGATTCACGACTAAGCGTTTTTCTAGCATACCAGCCCTAATAAGGGGGATACTTAAATATTTTTAAGTTCGAAAAGCGAGCATAAAAGTACACTTCAAACGTGCTGCTCGTTTGCGTACGACCGATATGTTTGTTTATACTTTTACCCTATTAAAAATATAGCGTATAGTTCTATTTCAGCAGTTTTATCTGCATTTGCAAATAGATAGCCGATAGAATGATAAAGTGTGTTTAGCTGTAGTTGTTTACTCGACAGCGGTAAAAGGTTTGCGAGTCCCTCGTGGCGCTGGGCGCGTTTGTTTTCATTTCGTTATTTACTTTTAATTTGGCAGCAAGCGGATGATGCGGTGGGTGGGGCCGAGTCGTGTGAATAATTGAGCCGATGCACAGTGAGTATATCGGACTGTTTGTTGATCCACTTCTCGTCGCCAGCCTCATACGACAGCCTTATAAAATTCAACATGGGTTTGTTCACAATATAACTGTCATTATATAGGCTGTTTATGAGTTGTTCCTGGCCTATAATCAAAATAAATGTGACTTCCAAATGCTATTAGCAGATTCGAATTGAGAAACTGAATAGAACTTCAAAGTATTGAATAATTGCAAAGCTAATTTTGAATTCTTCGCTTGTCACTGCTGTGGAAACGAAAGTTAATTGTCTTTACAACAGTAATAGACAGGTCGTCGGGAGGGACTACTTCTGAAATCTTGGGCATTGTAACGTATAATACAGCGACTTTACAACACCATTACCTGAAGACATTTATTTATCATGATCATTAATCAAATTACGTTGTAATTATTACTATTAGCGACATTTTTCCTCAATTAATCATAATTAAGAATAAAAAAAATCTTTGTATTTACGAAACGAAATAGAACCTCTGTAGTTTATATAGTTTTATGGATTTTGCCTTTAAAGTCGTCATAAAACTTTTTGGAATGCTTCGAAATTACTTAGTACTTATAAATATGCATTTTATATCTTAGAACTTCTATATCTGTTTTAAAAGAAAATGGCAAAGGGAACCTTCCAACAGGATGTCTGTGTCAGATTCGATTTTCTCCATAACTTCTACTATTCGTTAACTAAATACTACTACACTCATTTCGTCATGTTCTCCCTGAGAATCGCAAACGCAAAAATCGAAAGTACCAAACTCATCTGATCATGGTATACCCTTCCTTTCCTTGCTCGGCACTTTATTTTTTGCTTTATAGAGATCCTGATATCACAAAAACCTACTTAATCAATTTTATGAAAACTTGTTTTTACATTCATGGCTGTGAAAACGGAACAAACAAACTAGGCGCTCATTACCGTTTAATGTAAGTACAATATTATTATGCGTGTTTTGAGGTGTATTTATGTAAATAGATGCATTTGTAAACCCGTAAAATTAAATTAAATAAAAAGTTTCATTCATAAGTCGGCAAAGTATTATCACGATATCTAATCCGTTTTCCTGCTTAAAAGAGCAAATTACACTACACCCATAGAAGGATGTCCATCCCGATGATCAGGAGTTGCAATAAAGATTAGTATAAACACGAAACCTGAAAATGTTATAAGTAGATAGATAGAAAATTCTTTATTGTTCATCACATATACATAAAGTAAATTATTTAGTCAATTCGTGTCAAGGCAGACAATACTTATTGCAGTTAAATCAAACCCAATTTTATGAATGAACGCCACCAGCACAATTAACCGCCCGGCTAATATTTTGAAGATTAAATGAAAATTCGGATTTAGGTTGTTGTTTTTGTGTATTGAATGTTACTAATGTTTTAAAAGATAAATTTATCATAAAAGTGTTAACAATTGGTTTGATTAAAGATAACCAAGAAACTGCATAGTTGCGAATTTTAAAACAATTCTCTGTTAAAAAAAAATCTATATTTTTATTAATTACTGAGTTTAAACCTTTATTAATGGTTGCTATTTCTTCCCCTGACCCTTATTACGTCATTAATATGATTTGGAAACACATTCGTTATGTCTTTGATGTCAGATTGGGAAATGTTTTCCCATTCCTCTTCAGCTGCAGTTTTCAACTCAGGGTAGTGGTGGAAATGAAGTTACGACTTTTAATTTACTTTTTAAGATTGTTTCAACCCTACTCTATGAGGTTCAAGTCAGAATTTTGAGCAGATAATGGAAATCGAGGAACACCGACGTTATCCAGGTACGCAATGACGATTTAAGCTACTTGTGGACGAGCATTATCATGAATCAAGAAAAAAATCAATAAATAACCTAAATGACATGTCTTTCTAGGACGTCTTACAGATACTGCTGAGTGATGAGTTTCATTCTGTCCACGACAATTAATTCCGTACGGGTCTCGAAAGTCTTACCTACCGCCCCTGTAGCATTATCGAGCCTCTTTGAAAACCTACTGTTTCAATACACTAAACTCAGTAAATCTTTCGCCACAGCATATATATACATAGTAACGTTATCAGGACCCCCCAGAACAATTACGGACTCGTTAAAAGGAGAACTATCTTCTAATATTGCAAAGTCCAAACAATGTTTTCGGAAAAATTGAAGTCTTCCTCTTCAAAGAGTTATGGTCATTTCTGGAACACAAGTAGACTGATACGCCCTTTAATTCCTCTCTTTTAACCTTCTTTTAATGATTCCAATCTTTATATTGACATTCTGTCAACCAAACAAGTAATTATGACCCTCGGAACCACTGTTTTTGATTGTTTTTTTCTGAAGTAAACCTTATTCCAGTCTTCTAGTGCAGGAACCAGTATCTCAGTGGTGCTAGATGGCATTGATGATCGTGGTTCGTAGCTAATTAGGCGTAGGACCGATTGGGCGCTGGTTAAAATCCGTATCAGCGACAACCACAGCCCTGGCTACTCCAGCTACATTAAATGGCAGTAAATGTCAAATTACGACTAAATCGGCAAAAATTTACTCAGAGCCAGATCTTCTTTTAAAACAAAGTATACATACATTATTTAATTTATTTTTAAAACACCCCTTAACCAATAGTAAAGGGTCCCGTAATAATTATATGTCGATAGAAAAAATATAGCACTTCAAAGGAGTGGCGGTTAATCGTGCTTGTAAGTGTAGTTTACAATATATTTTCTATACAAAAAACTATAATATGTTTATTACATAGAAGTCAAGAAGCATGATATTTGTTCTGCGGGACTGTGCCGTGTGTAAAACTCGCAAACTGTCGAACTACGCACATTGAAGATTTCCGTAGATAATAAAATTTCTATGATCTTTCCATTTTGCTACGAATCCGTAAAAATCATCGAATCGAAAATACCCCATGTCTTAAAAACCACAAAATGGGTTTTTTAGAACTAGTTTTCATGGAAAGCTTATTTTTAGAATTTTCTACTACAAAGTATTTAAAAGAGAGAATTCAAAAGTTAGATGGACCATCATTTTACGAGTCTGGGAGTTAATATTTTGCTGTCCTCGTATTGAGTAACTATATAAAAAAGGTATATTTAAACAACAGGTATTTTATGATTTTTCAAGATCAGACTATCCTTTAATCAACCCTATCATTTGTTTCATTTTTTATAATTGCACAACACATTCATTAAAAAATTTAGATTACACAATTCAATTCAATTTGAACCATATAAAATATGTAGACCCAGTAGTTTCCGAGAAATATAGCTGTGACTTCGAAAACAGACTGGACATGAGGATTTCATATTCATTATAGAAATATGTAAACTTGATGCTTATTTCTTTGTTTGTTCTTCATTGCTTTGGAGATGAACATGTTACTATTTATCTCGGAAAATTTAACTTTTGGTGGGATACGAAAACGAAATTTGCCCAGGAAAACCCAAAGGTAAAATCTTCCTATGTAAATGTGGATCTATATACACTATATTTGCGCAGTTTTCATCGTGTAAAAATAATAATAGAGCAAACACTGTTTCTGAAGTCGGGGTGAGACGTCAACGTTGTTCGCGTGCTGCATAACATTAGATTTGCTGACTAAAGAGTTCAGGGGGACGTTATACGCCCCGGTGTCTCGTATCTATTAATACCAATACTTGTGTATACAAATTGTTCGAATGATTAATTTCCATTATATACCCACTTGTGAAGAGTTATTCTTTGATGTGGCAGTAAACTAAAAACGTACAATAAAATTTTGTTCAATATTGCATTTGAATCTGTAACTGGATCAGTTTTTTATGTTTTGTTATTGTTTCGGTATTTCTCTCCAGGGGAGATTCTTATAAATTGGATTCAAGTTAGAATCACGCAGCTGAATGGCACATTTCATCTTTGCTACTTTTTTGTTTCGGTCCTCGGTAAGTTTTAAAACATTTCTTTTGTATTGTATAAAGTTTTTGGAATTGGTTTTTAGATTGTTACTATTATAAGTAGATGTATAGAATATTATTGATCCCTAATTTTACAATTGTTTACTTGGTTTATTTTGCTTGATCTTCAATATAATCTGGGACGTAAATCGTGTCCCTGTACAGTACTAATAGCAATATTCAATGTAGTAGAAGTTCTACTGTTAAATTTTTTATTGAACTTTAGAAGTTCATCTTACATTGCTATCCTTCTTGGTTTATTAGAAATGTAATTACCAAAACGCATAAAACTTTGAATATACACTATTTTACAGCACAGACATTAAGTAGGTTGATAGTTTTTATTACTCCACTATATGAACAGGCCTTATGATTGGGCTCCCATCCTAGACAAAAGTAGATTATTCGTGGCGTTAAAATTCAGGAATTAGAGGTTTCAGACATTGTCATTAATAATTTATAGGCTATACGAGGTTATTTTATAATTTTGTAAGTACATACATTCAACAATGTGTCCGCACGCGATCACTACGATTGTCTTCGATATGAAAATTGTTGATGTTGTGCAGAAGCGAATGTAAAACCCACCTGGATTTTAATTTATTTAATATCTGGAACAGTTCCGAGCCATGCATTTTAGTTGCATAATTATCGAATAATATAGACTGCATTAGACAGTGGATAAATTGCAATTAATAAAACTTAATATTTTCTTAAGTTTTCGCGACTATGACACATATTTCAACTACGTTTTGACGGTTTTAAGGGGGTATTTTATTTCATTTTAATTATTCCGACTTTTCTTCCACTTTTCTGTAATCGGGATCACAGAAGACAAAGATATCAAGTGTCAAACAGTATTGTTTTTTATTAAGTCTACCGCCACCTTATTTGTTTTAATTATTTAATTTTAATATTTGTTTATGGTTATATACATACCTATGGGAGCATAATCTAATTTAATTTATCACGGCTTCGCAACAGGTTGTGGCCTGAAGAGAAGAAGCGGTGCAAGAAATGATTCAGCAACATGCCTATCTCTAAAAATTTTATATAATACCAGAGTTCTCCCCGCGGCTACGCCGTGTGTAAAGTCTTAGGTAGTAGCTCTATGTTACGTACATAAAAATTTAACTATGTTTTATATACATAAACCTTCAATACTTTAGTCTATTGTTCAATTCATTACAATTACAAAGAAACCTGACTACAAAGAAACTAAGTGAATATAGTGTAGACAACTGCATAGCTAAAAATATAGAAAAGTCGCAGCCATTCTAATTGAAGTACTTAATACGTAATGAATGAATTGTGGGCAAGCTGATAACGTATTTGGTATTGAATTACAGCGATGGTTGTCTACATCATAATTGCAGCGCCATCTATTTTGCTGATCCGTCTATTTTAAAGAAACAACGTCATTTGTCGGGATAAAATATATCCTAAGTGGTATTTCGGGTTCTATGCCAGCACTATGCCGATTTTTAATCATATACGTTTAGTAGTTTCCAAAAAGAATGCGATCGCAGCTCAATCTTTTTCGCTATTTTGGTCTATCCCACAGAAACGACGTCATTTATCGGCATAATAAGTATCCTTAAGTTACGTCCCAGGATATAAGATAGCTTTATGTCGAGTTTCATTTAAATCCTTTCAGTAGATTTCACGTGATGGTCTAACAGACACAAAAATTATAAAAAATGAATTTTCGGAATCTGCTGGTGCGAATTAGCACCCCTGATTTTTTTTTTCATATTTTAAACCCATTGTACAAACTCGAACCATTTACAGATTTATTATAGTATAGATTAAAATCAAGTAAGTCCTTAAAATGTAGTTTTATAATAAATAAAACTTGTAAAGATCTATTAATCAATTAGTGGTTGGGTTTACCTTGCAAAAATGGCTTGAATCTTAAAAAGAAGAATTATGTTTTCTGTCCAACCAAGGCTTAAGTAGCTTTATAGGTTGGCACTTTCCTAAGCACAGGCAGGCAGTTTTACTGTGCAAGCCGGTCACCATTGACCGTCGAAAGTTCTGAAAGTGGGACGAAAGTGGTCTGCCCAGGTTTGTGCGATGCAGGGCGACCGCTGCAGCAACGGTGTTTGTTGACGAACTGTAGGCGGCGGCGCGTGCGGGGTGAGCGGGCGGCGCCGCCGGCGTCAGGTGCGCGCACCGCGGCAGTTCCGCGGCTCGTACTGTTCGAATGTCACGCGTTGTGCGACTCAGACATGTAGCGCCGACCTGAACTCGCCGGCAGTGAAGTGAGTGACTTGCGGGGTGTTGTGTTTATTAAACTTTGTGACAATAATATTGAAATATGGTGGTGTTAGAGGGCGGCGGGGCTTTGCTGGAGCCGGCGCTAGCGCTTGACGGTGCGGCTGCTGCCTGTTTGGAACGGGCTTATGCTCAAGCGGATGTTTCTTTAAAACTTTTACCAAAACGTTATATTAATTTACACCAATGGTTATCACCGGTGACCACATCAGTAACCGCTGCTGCTGCTGCGGGAAAGGATCTCAAATTACAAATTGTAAGGAAAATTTAATATTTTACATCTTTATTTAGTTCGTTGATATTGTTTTCACGATTTGAAGAGCTTAAAAACCAAAGTTACTTTTCAATTATAACTTTTAATACTCGCACTAAGACAACAAATTCTTTTTCTTTACCTATTGCAGGAAAAAACATTTATGGTTAAATATACACCAATAAATAAAATTGAGTTGTCTGTTTATGATTTCGAAATTAATACTAAGTCTGCTATTCCATACTATGTCTAATCAGAAATCACCGTTTTTAGAATTTTGACATTGTGATCCGAGACAGCTCAGCAGAATTGAATGAAAATTTTAGGTATTAAAATAACAATTTTATGTTCAATTTCCATATTTGATGTTTTTCAGGATTCAAAAATATGAATATAAAGTCACAGCTAGTAATAATAGAGTAAAGTAAAATACAAAAAGTAATCGATTTAAAAAATCTAAAATGCGTTCTATATTTTTAATTAGTAATTTAGTATTGACAGAAGGACACAATATAAGCAATATAAACGAATATATGCATGAACAAGTACTGGACCTACTAATTTTGGATCATCATATGTCAGGTTTTCATAATCGGCATAGTGTTTAGTTAAAAGTAAAGTAGTCTCGTCGACCCCTAGAGTTGACATAGATGAGTTTGTCTTTGGTTTATCTCGGCAACTTGCAAGTTTCCCTAGAAAATTTAGGCGAGCGTAGCCACGAGAAAATAATACATAATATAATACAATAATATTTTTGATAGTTCAACATAGTTACGAATAACATATTGTATTAGTAATTAAATTCGTAGTTAGTTATCATATATTCTTGCAATACATAGTTATATAAGTTCAATTAGGAGGCCTTGAGGCGCTTTGCACGTAACTTTTTCTCCGTTTTTTTTTTTGCGCAGAACAGTTTAGAGTTTTCCATGCGGCTGTGCTCGCAATTTTAGACCGATAGCACATCGTCAAAAAAATCTTAATATCTCCTATTTCTCTGTACCTATATACCAAATTCCAAAGCAATGTGTTCCTATCCTAAACTATGAAGAAGATATATAATTGCTCAATAACGTAAAAACCAACATTACATTACAATATTAATAGATTCTTGATAGCCCATGTATCATTACAAACCAACTTCATTCTGTTTGCAATGCCCTACATCATATTGTCAATGATCATAAATTAGTCCCGGTCAGTGATAAGTGGACGAAAATGCTTATAATATTTTAATAAAACTGGCTAATGATATAATTTAATTTATAATTACGGTATTTTTGTTTATTTGCCATTATAAATTTAAACGTGTATTCCACGAGAATTGTTATATTTCTACAATAGAAAGTAATGTGAAATAAAAAATCAAACAGCGACAATTGTACATTATGTTGGTGCGTATGTACAATTCTTACTTTGCTTCACCTTTGTGTAGTGACATACTCTACAACACACTGACAGAGCTTTATAAAGTAAACTTCCACGAAAGCTTATCTTTTAAGGTTTACAAATCGTAAATTAGTCTTAATGTTACTTTTAACGAGTTTAGCGAGATAGTTTTAAATTCAAATGTTTTTATTCAAAATAAGTTCCACTGGAGAACACTTTTTGAAGGTCATACATATAACTTAAAATTTAATTTTACTTCCTATTCTATATACACCGCTTCGCAACATCTTATTGCTGTTAAGGAGAAGAAGCGGCAAGAAACTCCCCAGCAACACGTCTAGCTAAAAATATTTTTCTTTATATTTCTTATTCTATTTATTTATATCTCAAGTTCTTGTTTTATAATTTTTATATAGAAGTATGTTACAGTATTACTTTTCGAAAAATTAATGGGAGTTTATAGCAAACAGTGCCATACTCAGTAAGACAAGGACACAGTAAGAAGAAAGAAGAATATTATTATAGTTATAACATATATGTTAATGACGAGATGTACTAAAAGTTTGTACTGTAACATATCTCCACAAATTCCTTACATGTTTGGCAAAATTAAAACGTTATACAGACGATTGTATAAGAGGCTGGAGCGAGCTGCTATGTAAATGAAGTTTTATCATTTAAATATTCTTCAATAGTGTAATATCCCTTTTTAAGCAAGATACTTTTAAAATAATAATATCTTTGGGTTCACCACTTATACCGGACTTTAGTTCCCTGTGGAACCACGATTCCAGAAAATGCAGCTTTCTAAGCGTGGGTTCCCAACTTGTGTATGTAAGGTTTGTGCTTTGGATTGTACGTCTGATGCGGCCACTGCGGCGTAGCCCGCCCGTATCCGACGCATATCACCCTGTCCGATCTCCGTATTCATTGGTCTCACCGAAAATATACTAATAAATGTACAGACCAAGTTCTTTCATCAGCCTTCTGCCTTAAAGCTTTTTGAGAGTTTACGAACGAAAAGTTACATTACACAAATTAAATTGCTGTATTCATGTTTTGAAATAAAATTCTAGAGAATCTTTGGGAATATGTTATTTTTTCATTTTTGCAAGAAGTGGACGACGAATGCGAATGAACAATCAGTCGTTAGATATTCTTCTTGCATTTGTCAATCGTAGAAGTAAATCTACTTTCTCAACAATTATCTAGAATTAATATATTATCAAAATCAAAAAGTCATTTATTCATTATTACACAAAGACTAAACTTTCCAACTGTAAAACTTAAATGTAAATATGGCGGTCTTGTTTTTTAGTTATACGTATAAATACAAATTAACAGATAATAGTTGTCTATCATTTGCTAGATAATTTACAATAATGTTTATATACTAATTAAATGAAAAATCTAGGTGAGTCTGTTAGCAAAAATACTTTGGGAAGTGGTTGAATAGTTTCTTTAAAAAAATACCATGTTTTCAGATTTGAATAGTCGTGTTAAACAATATTAAAGTATTTAATTGAAAAATGTTACTACCTTTTATTCCTGGGCGATTAGGTTTACGAGTCTATGTAGAAAGGGGTGTTAGCGTGGGTTTGCTCGCCGCAGCGCTCGTTTATTTGCGACTTCCTAGCTCTTTGTTATGCTCTGTCGCTTGTATCTGCTTTGAAAAATTGTTGTGGACCGCTATTGTAGACAGAAGTTGCAGCAATTGTGTGTACCATGTGCCGCATATATATACCTGGAATACACTAATTTACCATAAAATTTATAGTGACAGTTCAAGTCTAGAAGTAATAAATAGCAATGTAATATGTTTTATTTCCACACTGTATATAATGTTAGAAATAGAGCCACGCTGGAGATAACTTTAGTTTTAATTGGCTAACAATTACGATTATAATTTCGAGGGAGGAAAAAACTCGTTTGTATCTTGTCCCATTTGCAATCGCGTTCTAACGGTAGAACGACGTGGAAATTTTGATTTAATGTTGACTAATGTTGTTTTTGTCCTGTACTCATCTTTCTTCATTATAACGTCAAATAAATTCCATAGCCAAAATCGGTACGTTTCCTACTATGGAATCTCTCCGGCTGTGGTCCAAACTACAGTTGGTCGTTTTTTTGACAACTTGCATGTAAACATTATTATAGACTGACATCAGTATTAATTGTGACTAATCATCAGTTAGATTGTTCTGTCTTTGCTATTTTTCTCAACGCTATAAAAAGCGCAGTGGTTTGAAAATATTCTATTTAACATAAACATTTTCCAAGATCACAGTTTCTCTGAAGAGGAGTTTTTTCATCTTTTCTCAATCATTTGGGGACGACACGTTTATTTCCAGCCATTCTTTTCTATTCACGCATACTTGCTCTATCAAACAATCCGTCCACTTCTATCTCTCTTTTATAATATTTATATAAATCTGCATTGCCTATACTTGTAAGATAGTAGAACAAAATAAGGCATTTATTACCTTAACATAAATTAATGCCAATCGTTGCTTGCCAACTTGTCATTTCCACTAACATTACGATCTCCGAATTATTCTGTTATATTATTATAGGCAACCAGTAAATAACAGTTTGTTATGTACCTTAAAAAAGCAGTTGTTATTCATAATGGTGATTTGCATTTTACGTGTCACGTGTGTGTTTGTACATAGTGCACCCCTGGCAGGGAGCAAGCCAATATAACATAAAGACAAAGGTAACGCCGAGGCGGGTGGCGCTCAAGCTATGGAATACATTATCCGCCACCAGTGGTGTCGGTATGCTATAATATATTTCACTAGTGGTCATTTTCGACAATTAACCACATAAAATAAGTGAAATTATGCATGCGGCCGACGACGGTGTATATCACGTCCAGTTACGGGGCACGATACCTACCTACATTCATTATTCAAAGAAATGTTTCGCTCGACCAAGCTGCGTCCGGAAGCGCCCGACTCTGTTCCCGTGATTGATGGAAAGCTCTTTATTTTTACTGTTCTTGTTCCGCTAACGCGACGTTTATGCATTCCATAATATGTGATACAATAGGGACCAAAAGGCTACATAGTTCACGTGTTGTCAACAAAAACAGTACACATGCACGTGGCCTCTGCATCACGGTCTTTATTTTCTCTGCAATTCATTGAATTTTTGTTGGGACATGTAAGTTTATCTATAGGTAAGCTCTCTTTACTTCGTACAATTTTAAAGTTCTATTTCCTTGTTGATCAGAAGGTCGTTGTCAGATCATAGCACAAAAACTTCTAAATGAGTTAACATTATTCGACTCATCACACAAGGGCATACAAACTGCTAATTTTATTTAGTATTTTTAAAGAAAGAGAGAGAAACGTAACACTATTGTACACCATTACAGAAAACACAAAAAAAACCTATGGCCTAAAAATATTCTAAATGTGCACAATGGGCGGGTGTTATCGCTAAGAAGCGATCTCTTCCAGACAACCAGTGGCAGGAGTAAAACAGATTTAATTTGTCAATGGTGGTGGTATACATAAATATTAGACGATATGCAGTTACTTACATTGTATTTTATTCAATAATAAACATATAAGTATAAATAAGAACTATACTTATAGACACAAATACGCTTATTAACATTACATGCATAATACACACACATATATATATATATATATATATATATATATATATATATATATATATATATATATATATATATTATGTATGGAGTAAACATACATACATAAAAATATCAAATAACGCCATGCAGGTAGTGCTTTTTCGTCATGTTTTTCAATATTGTTAGTGATATAGCTTGTCTAAAGCAGTAACAGGTACCGCATTCGAATTCAATTCGAGTCGAATAGCCTGTACGGTATAAGAATTATTGAAAAAAGATATTATAATATAAAAATTGGTAATATCATGATTTCTTCATTACTAGATGTAATGCAATATTTTCATAGCCAAGTAAGTACTAGGCATATACTTCAACTGGACCTTTAGAACGGGCGGATTCATTTTCTCTGGCAATTTCCTACAATTTCCGGCTAACGTTTGGTACACTGGTGTGCAGTAAAATTACATATTTTCACATGGGTAGGTAAATCTTAATAACATGCGCTCAAATTCAAAGTATTTTAGGAATAAAGCTGCTGCTAATAATATATATGTGTGCGTCGATCAGAACAACTTTTAAGTCTTAAATAAGTATAGATGAATGTCCAAATTTTAAGTTTAAGCGTAAGATCAATGTAAAAATTTCAAGTGCAAGCGTTAAGATCAATGTCCTGATTGTATAGTGCTGTTACGCAATCGGTCTGTGTTCGCAACGTATGGCTTGCCTTGTGCGTGTGCCTGCCACGCTTCTCGATACTTGTAGCTATTGAACAAACTTGTTTCCTAATTTACATTACTATCCATGTAGGGTCTCTTTGCAAACTTATATAATGACTACTAGTGTTGTATAAATGTTACTAATAGTTCAATCTAACCTATGAAAGTTATGTTGGTTCATTGGCTAAGGTACTCTAGGCTGTTTTATAATTATGAAATCTGCCAATCCACCTTGTACAAGAGTCGCGAATATGCCGTCCATTCCTTTACTAAAATGTGGAGATCCTAGTCTAAAAGCAGGACATTTACATGGGCTTGTTTCTCGCACCACTATTTCAAATGCTCAATAATCAAAAAGTATGCAAAAACGATTTTGTATACGTTGGCAAGAGATGAACGTCATGTACTTTCTTGTAGATTCAGATTCTGTAATACGTGCCTTTTGTGGTATGCCGTCTAAAATTTATAGGAAGTGGTTACTTAGCTCATCATTTGATTTATAAATTAAATTTGCAGACAAACAATGTCATTGTATACGTGTTTGCAGGTAGACCGTCTGCCAGTTGGCTTACCTGCAAATATGAAAATAAATTTAGTAACTTATGCTCGTTTATCGAAAAAAAGTGGCTCCCAGTAACATCCGGACCAAACTAAATCACGAAATAGAAACAGTACAAATATATTCAACTAGTTGAAAGTTATTTCACTCAAAAACTGTAGTTTCGGCATCGAAATTTTGACTTATATCTTTTAAATGATCGGGGTCGGAGGGATTTAAGCGACTAATATTTCAATCAATTTCAATGGAAATTTTGTTTTATGTGCCCTTTGAATAAGTATATTAAGCAAGAAAAAATCCAAGTGCCGTGGTAGTTTATGTACAGTGAAGGGTTCCGTTTAGGCAACAATCATCCAATGATTTTTCACTGGCTGCGGAGTCCTGAATAACCATACACCAACTAGTTTAATAAAAATTATTATGACAAAAGTAATAAGACAGGTACATGACAATTTTATAAGGGTTCCGTTTTGTCAATAAGTCTATGAAACGCTAAAATATTAGTGCATATTAATACTGCTGGATCACATATGAACCCATCATAATGAAGAGGTAGTAACTACTGTAAAACATAATTAAAACGATTACATAGTGCTGCACAAATGAATAATCAGATTGCAGTACTCTCTTTCCCGGTTGGCATTACCTTGAGGTGTGTATGAGTCAGCAGACGACATACTCACACCGGTGTTACGACTGCAGGTCGAGAATAGCGGGCTATTTAGGAGTCCTCTCTGTTTGTTTGCCAGCGAAATGTGTCATTGTTAACTAATTTAAGTAACGGCTACTGCCAGCTGTTACGACATGGTGGTTGATCTGTGGAATTGATTCTTAGTCAAACATATCGGGCTATTAATTGATTGATTTAAATACATCTCACCGTCTCATCTCAGATTGCACTGATATATAACAAAACTTTCATTAGATGAAGAATTCCATAACCTTTATTATATTCAATCAAAAACTTGCTGAAATCCATTCATGTTTTTTTATTTCAAAACATGCTAGAACTGCAATTTAGGCCATTGTTATTATTTTACACCATAGTTGTTACACGTGGTCCTCTCTGATTAACGCGTCCTTACTTTTCCTTATTCAAATAAGCAATTTATATGCATAGAACGTTTCTAACCATAACGAGCTCAATAATGAACCTCTTTAATTTTTAGTGAGGTGGGTCAAGCCAATAATTTATTAATTAATATGAGTGCCCGTGCTGCTGTCATTTCGATAGCGGGCGACATTATCACTGGAGAGTTAAGTAAACACTACAATGTAAAACATGATACCGTTTAGCCAGTTAATTAATTGCCGTGACCGGGACCGGGACCGAGGGCGGGCTACGGCCGTCGCGAGCTCGTTATGAAAATAATGAGTGCAACCGCTGTGTACCCAGCAACCCGCCGATGCCACGAGAGGTAGTTTCCTGCTCCCGTCGCCAATACCACCATTACTTTTATTGTTATTCAAATTCTGAATGTTTGCTAGTTTAATAAACTTCCACGAGAACTTTTTAAATGTTTCCACCACTCCATTTTAAATATGTTGCATTAAGTATGGCGATTTTTCTGTGTATTGTACAGTTGCTTAGTCGTTATAGCGGTTTACTTTTATGCTGATTCGAATTACGTGACCTATGTGCCTGAACATGATGTAGATAGTAATGTGAATTTACTTTAACAATACATACCTGCAGCTGGAAGTAGTATATTTACGTTTGAGACACGGCTTTATTGGGGTCGTGTGATTGAGGTAACCAACGACGAGACGTGTCACTTGATTTAATTAAGAGCCGTTTTACCGCCCGTTTCTTCGACCTAACACCTCGTACAGCCAGGTTAATTTTCAACGGAGTAATTTCACCGAAGATTTATTGCAATATTCTATGTCTTTTGCCACTTTCGTTGTGTTAACTTGGCTTATGTGAGCCAATTTTCCCAAAAACGAAATTCATTGAAAAATAGCATAGAGGTGGTAACCTCCAAATCCTCTAGTGATTGCATGGTTTAGTTGGAATAGTCCTAATATTTCAAAGCTCTGACTTGGAATCCAACAAATGACTCGCATTTGTTAGTGGAGGATCCCCTATGTCTTCACCTTTAGATCTCTACTATGTTAGCTTCGCACGTAACTTACATGGCGATCTAAGTAATTACTTGTTTTAATTTGCTATTTAATTTATAATTCAGAGTAAAAGCTTAATTATAATCTGTTTAATTTACCACAGATAAAGAAATAAATGGTGCTCTCACGTGTTATACTTTCTATCCTGGTAATTTTTATTATTTTTAAAATTATGAACTTTCATATTAATTATCCGTTTTACTCTAGATACTTGAAATGAATAATGTATAATGTTTTACTAAATACGTTTTCTCCTAGCGCTACATAATTTTAATACTTTCACTGTAGCGAAGTAATTTCCTTTGCAGAATATTGTTAATGATGTATTTGGAAATGTCTACAATTTTAATCTTTTTACGGATCTGTTACCATTTTTACAAAATCGTAATCCTTATACAAATGTCATGTCCGTACTTTCCTACATATAAGAAGAAGATTGTTTAAAGAAATAGCGACTTATATTACTTATTACATGAAAAATAAACTGAGAATTTCTAGGCCGCATTCAGCAAACAAGGTTTTTGCACTCAGCTTATAAGCCAAGATATAATCTAATAATATAAGGAAGATATATCTTACTAACCATTCATTGGCCCTTACTACTAGTTAGAATTTGACATACAAGTGATGTCAAAATTCCAAGGCAAGTCAATTAATACCTAGTGTTACAAGATGTCCACCACAGTAGGCATGAGAACCATAGTGTATATTAATATGACATAGACAATCGTCATAGATAATACTTTTAGTCGATTTATCAGATGATTCGATTTATAATTAAATTACCATTTTCTACCGGTTAGTTAATTTTAGAAGCCCACTAAATTATCGTCTAGATAATTTAGTGCATCAGTAATTAATTATTATAATAGTTTTTATGATCCTGGCAACACTATGATGTAATTGCTATTTTTAGCAATGATGCAATGTTATTGTTTTGTAGGGTAGCATTTTCGTATAAAAGGCGTAGTGGCGTGTAGACGGTGTTCATATGGAGGATAGAGGTAAACCCGGAGAAAAGCGCAGCAATGTTCTTTTCCCCGGGCACGCTTCGCTCTCCCAAACGCGCTTGCCTTCGCTTAAAAGCCATCTCGCTCTACGAACAAGAGATCCCCTGGGCAAAGTACACCAAATACCTGGGTGTCACCCTAGATCAGAACTTGCGCTTCAACGAGCATATCGCTATAGTCCGGGAATAGAGCGCGATTTGTGATGGGTCGTCTAGCACCCATGATAGATGAACGAAGCAAAATGTCCCTCAGACACAAGCTTACTCTATATAAAACAAGCATCCGCCCGATCATGACATACGGGAGTGTGGTATTCGGCCATGCCAAGCCTTCCCTTTTAAAGAAACTGCAAATCGTTCAGAATAAATTCATGCGCAGAGCCGTCGGTGCTCCCCTCTATATGCGTAACGTCGACATCCACCGCGATCTGGAGCTTCCCTTCATCAAAAACTACATTACGTCGCTCTCGCGTAAGTATTTCCATCTAGCGCCGCACCATCGAAATCCCCCGTCGTGTCCGCGTCCGCGTCCGATTATAAGCCTCGACCAAAGGCTCTCGTGCGCCGACCGCGTAACATCCTCACGGACAAGGTCGACGATATCACAAAACGGCTGGCTCGGATCAGCCCGCCCGCGGTTAGGACGGCAGGCTGGCAGGCACCGACAGACAGACAGACGGCGGCGTCGACGCCGCCAATCACGATCTCTCCACGTCCCCGCGAGGGACGCCAGGAGACACAGCCCCCCCATAGGATAGACTAGGCGTGTTGCTGGGAAGTTTCTTTCGCCGTTTCTTCTCTCCCAACCATAACACGTTGCGAAACGGCAGTAATATAGTATAGGCCACCGCGAACCGCCGATCCCGGTCCGCCGGGATCCTTCCTCTCGGGCTTTATATTACCCGTCGCCCGCTCTCAATTGGTGCATTGTGTCGCCCTATGGTGGGCATCATTAGATTCATCCCCCTCTCATGGCAAGTCCAGCCGAGGTGAAACTCCCTAGGGAGCCCCCTCGAGCAAGTTGCCCCCCGGGCTCGAGCGCCTTCGCTTCGCAAAGGCACTCGCCCCGAAAACCCCGGTAAAGTTGTGAGGTCTTCGGACCAACAACATAAAGTCAAGTCCAATAAAAAAAAAACGGTGTTCATTGCTTACTGTGCTGTGTGGATATTCACATCAAAGGCTGAACAATAAAGGGGAAACCCTGTCCAAATAGTTAATATTTGGTATATTTGGTACTTTCTTACCCGATTGCATTTTACACAAGATATAGGAACCGACCGTTAGTACGTCACAGTAATTTTTCTCAGACACTACTGGGGTTGTTTCAACAAAATTTTATATGCCGCTACACAATCGTGTAGTTAAACCGGTAGATAAATTCATAAGTAGGGCCCTAATCTATGTGAATGAGAGATGAATTAACTAATTTTCAGTGTACGTAGGTAGTAGGTACGAACAGTGGACCCAATATTTTAAATTTTGATTTACATAGACGATACATATGAATGAACATTGACATAAGTGTATGTGTAGTCACATTAAAAGGACATAATTTCTTAACGAAATTATGTGTTCACAAATATTATTCCTTTAAAAAATCAGAAATATGAATGCACAGGAATATCATCTTACGACGCCTACGTTGTCATAAATGAAAGATTCATGCTTTAAAAGTTGCCTAAGTATTAAGTAAAAGTACTTTTCTGTTACCAACAAACAGCAAGAAATTTTTTGGCGGTAATTAGCTTGAGATTTTTGTAAATTTTCAATGTTTGAGTCTAATGCGCTACTCGTGTTGGCCGTCATCACGCGTCGCGGGAGGAATTCGTTATTAATTCACCGCCTTTCAACTCCGACGCTTTTGCTCGCTTAAAACCTTTCCTTTTCAAGAACCAAATATATATTTTTTTATAGATTATAACTTTTTGTACCCACTTCTTATAGTGTTATGTTTAATTTCTTGGTTATTGATCTCTACTGCCATTAATAAATAGTTTTTGTAAATTATTTTGAGCTACAATCGGCAATCACACGTCGGCGAAAAAGCGGCCAAGCGGTGCTGATTGTGACATTGTCCACGAACGGCAGATGCACCCTGCCCCAGGGTGGTGTATCGCGACCACCACCCGCATTTGTGATGCAAATCACTGCGCCCCAGTGTGCTCTGCTTCGCGCCTTACCTGCACCAACCACTGTAATTATTGTGAAAAATATTCATTTGTCCCCTTTTAGATGGTCATTACCACAACGCGGCGGTTCACTTTGTCTATACCAAGTTCTTGTAGCAGTATTTGGTTTATTGTTTACGGTCCAATGTCGACACTCTTTTCACATGTAAACCGATATTGACGTCGACTACAAACCCGTTAGTCGTAATCGCGGGAATTCAATAGCTAACTGAACTGAGTGCAAGAAGTTCGTGTGAAGTTTCATGAGAACCTAGAACAGCGGCAATCGACTGAACGTTATCATATTTCAAACGATTTCGCAAAACGAATAAGTAAGAACGGAGGCAAGAAGCGTGCGGTGAAACCGAGTCAAAGCGTGGGTATTAGAAACGCTCCGATTACCACGCTGGGACTTGAGCCGCCGCCTCGGTCGTCCCTCACTCTGCATGGGTTTTTCGTGAAAATACTACATAGTCTTAAAACTTCTATTTTTAATTGATCATACAATAATGGTAGTAGCTATTTAATTTTTGTTTAAAACTTTTGAATAACGATAAATATTCATTACAAAAATAATTTTGCTTGCGTATGTACCAAATACTAGCTGTGAAGGCACTTAGTTATAGTTTTATACTTAGATGGAGGTTGCAGGTATCATGTACATAATCTCTTAATGTCATTTTCCTGTTACTCATTTATTTCTATCGATATTTTAATATAATCAGGAAATGTTAATTTACTGTTAATGGAAATATTGAAACCATAAGCAAGATAGAGCAAAAAAGATGTGAATGGATTGTGTGAAGGATGATATGATGATTTAGAGGACGAATTTCAAAATTGAGGAGCATGGAAGGAAAATACTTGTGCCGGCCCCAAATAATTGGGAGGTGAAAGAAAAGATTGAAGCGAATAAATATTATCTCTTATGGGCGTATATGTGATCCATACATCCATACATTAATTATTTACCAACAACATAAGCACAAGTGAAACTTTAAGAACCCTATAAGTCGGCTTGCAAAACGAATTGCGTTACAAAATAGTTCTCGTACTGCACAAAATGAAATATGTTGCTATTTGGTGGTCATTGTTAGCGGTCAAGTTCAGGCTAGACGCGTATCCGGCATTGTTGATGCATCATTCTCAAATGAAAAGGTGATGATGTGGCCAAATGGTGGGCACGAGCACCGGTACCGCTGCCGGCTTGACCGCGTTCCACTAACGGTATCCACTCCGAAGTATTTCTCCGGCGCGTGGCACACTTCGTGCGTACATTCACCTCGCCAATCTCACTGTCTCCAATTTACATAGCGGCACTGTCCCTCACTCTGCGTCACTATAACGCATAATATATTAACTAATTACCCATTTTCAAATTCAAAACTTGAATACAAAGAGAATACAAAGTGCATGTCATCATTTTGCCGAATTTAGACTGTTCATGTCTATCTCTCAAGGAGGAATTAACCGAAGTCGTCAACATTATAAACATAAAATTGAAACATTCAATGTCATTGATTACAGTCATAAAATATCCTTTCAGTTCTGCACCTTTCAAATTAATTCAATTTGATTTATCCATCTAATATCAGCATTAAACTTTTAAACGTTATTTTTACCTCCTTTATATATCGCCAGTGCTTGACAAGACTTTCTTTAATTAAGTTAGTTGTATTCCTATTTTATTTAAAAGTATGGAATTAGACAGACAACTTGTAGTAAGATATCCAATTAAATGTTTGTCATTAAAAATAGAGTTTCCAATTCTATGCGAAACCGTAACGGAACTAATGAATTCAGATCAAAATACCGTTAGAGGTTATCGAACTATTCACGGTTGTTAAGTAAACGGCTTAACAGTTTTGCACAAAATAAAAATCTAATTATTTCAAATAGTCTTTAAACCATAACAACCTATTTAGTACGAGATTTAAATAAATTCGTTTTAATTTATTTTCATGAATAATACTGAAAAACAGTTACGAGCACTTTTTTCTAACCAACTCTTTGAAACTAAAGCACATTTGCGTTTTCAACTAATGTTTTGTTTGGGAAACTTTGTCAGTTTTCTGATACCTTTAAAAATGTCGTTTTGTTAATCATAACCATTTTTAGAGTGACGGTGATTATAAGGTTTTCATTTAAATATTTTCTCTTTTAATCCAACTTTACAAAATGTGATAAAGAGGAGATAAAGAAGCTATTTCGCTATCCCTCTACCATGTCAAGCGGCATAATTAGATTGAATTTGCTTGTTCTCCTTTTGTTTATTTTCTGAAAATGAACTTGTATAACATTGGAGATTGCTTTTTAAAATCTCAGCTTAAGAAGTCATTGTTTAATGCTTTGTTTTGTAACACCTACTTTGTCCGACATGTTTATTGAGTTTTAAATAAATAAAAAATCAACGCAATACATGTCCCTCTATGTCAAATAATGAACTCTGAAACCGTGTATCTAATAAACGACTTTACATCTCTTGTTCAAACCTACTTTCGTTGAATATTTTTCGATTTCTGGCATTTTGTATATTTCTTCCCATAGTTTAAAATTTGGAGAGGGTGACACTTTTTACTTCTTTCAAACCTCATATTTTTACTTATCAACTTTAAAAGTCAATAGCTAAAGAACAATAAACATAATTGGGATTTTTTTTAATTACTCCGATTTTATATTTTTATTACGTAAAATAGGGTATTTTAAGCTCCTAATTTAAAAAATTGTGTTTTAAGTGATAGTTTTTAAATTCGATATTTAAAAAAAATCTGCTTTTTTAGTTAGTTAGACCTTTAAAAAACTGTATCAGTCGTTGGGACGGCACTTAGAGGAAAAAAAATAGTATCTGAGAGTGATGGTTACGGGAATTCAGTGCATTTTCCACATCCCAGAAGTTTTAACTGATAAAGCCTTTTTTAAGTCAATACCTTAGGAGTTACTTTCATACACACACGTATAGCTACAAAAATTCAAAATTTTAGTGATTTCACTATTAGCAACCTGGCAACATTGGGTATTTCGGCGTTAGATCAGAGGTTAATGTGACATTTCTAAATTCTAATATTACTAATTGCAATTCATTTCGTCCATAGAAAATTCTTCTGGAATCATGCGCCAAAGGTGAACTGTTTTATTATTCAAAATAATATTTTCTTTGTAAACATAGCCGGACCTTTGTATACGAATGTCAACTTTGTTAATGAATCGCAAAACCTACCTAAAGTTAATAATGTAATGTTATTAGACCAGTACATAATATTGGAGAAATAAGAGTAATTAAAATCCTGATGTAAGTAGTTTTGTGAACGTGTCTAAATTCATCCTGTTCGTCCATATCAAAATCCTATCAAATGCATACTTCCTTTTAGAACCTGTGTATTTTATGACTATTAGTGTCTGTAAATTTCATCCATGTAATAAAACCAGTAATATTAATTACTTATTTAATTGATGATAGATGTAAGTATATTTTGTATTGGAGTCGAAATTCGTCTAAATGTCCACCTGTTTTATTCAAAAATTTTATTAATTTATTAGAAAACGATTAATATAATAGTAATTACTTATTTGATAATGTGGTACAATGAAATAACCAACAACCTATATTACTTTCTTATTAATCTATAATACAAGTAAGGTATCTCGTATAAATACATATAAATAAAGTAACAGACATGGATTGCACCACTGTCTTGGCCATTTGATAGTTTGTTTGATTTCTAATGTATCTTATGGGTCTGACCATATACAACGACTTACCGGAAAATACCAAACTCTTCAGTAGTTTTAAATATATTCACTTGTCAGCTTAAAAAATGGCTAATCGAGCACATTTAGATGTGCTTGAAGCTTGAAGGATTTCATGGAATATGAAGATTTGTTACAAACACCTTAATTATTGTAAATTTCTTAATAATATCTAATCTATCTTAATAATCTTGATGTGTAACATAGTTACTAATATGTAGATTTATGAGTCAAATAAACTATGCAAGTCATTGAATGGACACTTTATATCAATTGTTTTTTCAGGTCATTCGGAAAGAACTAGCAACAACAACTTTTCTGTACAAGCAAGGGTTATGCTTGAACATAGAATTTTATATGAGTTATGCATGAAAACTTTAAAAACAGAGAAAAAACCAAATACTAGCCTGCAGAAAAAATAAATAGATAAAACTGAACATTTTTGAAAAGATTATGTCTTATATTATTAATTAAGTGTTTTAAGTAAAGAAACAAGTTTAACTGCTAAAAGTTATTTATTATTTCATCTTGCAAAATAACAAGCCAAAAGATATCAATCAATTCATATAAATATATGGCACACACATATTTTAAGTCACAATAGTTTGCTTTCAGCATAGCATATCACCTAATGCTTATAACTCTTAATGTGAACTCTTAAGCTAGTCATTAAACCTTCCATGTTCATAAGTCTTCAGACAAAGTAAAACTAAAATATTTTTGGAGGAATTTTAATATTCATTTATTGTTTACATGAATTATAACTACTGACATCTAGATTTATGTATATATAAAAATAAATTATTCAAAATAGCCATCCTTGTTTTCAATTAATTAATTAATAAGCTTGAAGGGTGTGGGCCATTCTACGGTAGTACAAATATTTTCAAAAGGAATCAGTTTCCATTTATTGATATGGGCTCGCTTGAGATAAGTTCAGGTTCTAGTGAATTTTCTGTATGCCATTAGCTCCAATCCAGTTCATAAACTATAATCCAAAGACTTCAAGTCAGGGCTCGACAATGGCCAATCTTCGC
This sequence comes from Dendrolimus houi, assembly GCA_039645545.1. Classification (NCBI taxonomy): domain Eukaryota; kingdom Metazoa; phylum Arthropoda; class Insecta; order Lepidoptera; family Lasiocampidae; genus Dendrolimus; species Dendrolimus houi. Next base: position 7,779,420 of record CM077121.1, on the reverse strand, counting down.
TCCGAACAAAACCCGGCAAATTGGCTTGCAACCAATGTTAGTAGATTTAGCTTCATAGGAGGGTGCAGTCTTGTTGGAAAATCCACTGCTATCCAGCGAATAGAGTATCACTTAATGGTTAAATCGTTGCTTCCAATATGTGTTTTTGGAAATGTTGCGCCTTGAAGTGACCTCTTCGTAGGAAACTGCTCATCAAATCATTACACTTCTCAGATGATGAATGCGCTGGACATTGTGTACAGACGGCTGGACGTCCTAACTTCTGGCGTAAACCGTATTACCGTACTAAACTTTTCTTCCACCATGATGATCTTCTCATTGGTAAACAGGTTATTTTTGAATCGTAACTCTTGAAAAGGGTTCGTTCCAAACGCAGTTTACGAAAACGCTCGTTTATATTAGGTTGGGGAAAAAGTTTCTTCGCATTTTATATAAAAATTCAAAAGGTTTTTTTATAAAGTTTATTTACATTAGACTAAAGTATGTAGGTGCCATTTGGTTGGATAACTTTATGCCATCTTGTAGGTAGGGACGTGATCCCATTGCTATAAAAATTTTGGGGCTTCTAATCAAAAAACTGGAACAAGTGGTTTTGGCAGTCCTCTCGTGATGTTAACCTGATACTGCCTAAGGAATTCTGCAGAGACCGAAACAGGTGAAAATCTGAAGGTGCAAGGTCAGGACTATACGCCGGATGCAATTAACACCTCCCAGCCAAACTCTCGTAATTTTTGCTGAGTGGCTAAAGATGTGTGAGGTCTAGCGTTATCATGGTGAAAAACCACACCCCTTCTGTTGATTAATTCCGGCCGCTTTCTTTCAACTTTTTGCTTGAATCTCATCATTTGTTCGCAGTACAGTTCAGAATCGATGGTCCTGCCTGGCGGTAACAGGTCATAATGAATAATGCTCTTCCAATCCCACCATACACACAGCATCACCTTGTTGCGAGTTAATCCGGGTTTCGCCACAGTCTGTGAAGCCTGACCGGCCTTTGGCCACGATCTTTTTCGCACGTTCTTGTCGTACGTGATCCACTTTTCATCACCAGTTATCAGCTTCTTCAAAAATGGTTCGGTTTCATTACGTCGTAATAAAGAATCACAAATGAGTACACGGTTCATTAAGTTTCTTTCAGTGAGCTCATGAGGCACCCAAATATCGAGCTTTTTTGTGTACCCAGCTTTTTTCAAATGCGCCAAAACCGTTTTGTGGTCAATTCCCAGTTCTCCAGCTACATCGTAACTACTAATATACCGATCTTGCTCCACTTTTTCAAAAATGGCACCAATTTTGTCCGTATCAGGGCGAACAGAGCGACGTGCATCTTTGATATCAAAATTTCCGGATTGAAAACGCTTAAACCAAATTTGCGCTACTCTCACAGATACTGCATTAGGTCCATAAACATCACAAATTTTTTCGCGGCTTGTGTTGCATTTTTACCTTTTTTGTAGTAAAATTTTAAAATGTATCGAATTTCTTCATTAGATTCACTCATTTTAACAATAAGAAAAACAAATGAAAATTACACATTTTCCTAATTTGAATTTGTCTTCTTTAAAATGCAAACTTTTTAATGATACCAAAACCAGCCAGATACAAATGGTATAGCCAAAGAGATCTTATTAAAAGTTCATACATACTGTATGCGAAAAGACTTTTTCCCCAACCTATTATAATGCACTTTTCTTTGACTTTTTGTTTAATATTTGCTAAATATTGGTCTGAACAGCTAATTTACATAATTTTATTCTGGAATACGTTGAATAAAATGTTTGTTTATGTTGATGTTGTATGACATAACAATCACATAAAAAGGAAAATGTTTGTCTTTTTGTGTTTTGTAACTGAATGGCTACAGTATTGATATGCATTTCAGCAGACGTTAATGACGTCACAGGATTTAGTAAGGTCAAATTAATATCAAATGTGTATTTCTTACAAAATACAAGAGGATCGTACGTTTTTTGGAATTTTAACTAGACAGACATTATTAGGAACAAGGAACACTAAATGGTTTTTCAAATAGCTAAATTGAAAAAAGTGAACAATCCCAATTATGGTGTTTGTATTAACAATATTTTTCTACATCCTCTGTTACACGTATAGCATAGCAGCTACCCCTAATTTTTGTGATCTCACTACTCCATTGTATAGCGGCGTATCAAACACATCTGATCTCCTTTCGTAATTTTCTTCCATACAGTGCCAATAGTCATAGACGAACGGACAATACGAACTTCATAGGAACTCTGGCTTTGGCACGTTGCCTATGGAACCCTAAAAGTAGATGTGTTTATTGAATGCAACTAATATACCAGTGTTTTTAAATTCTTTAAATTTTTACATATTTAATAAACTAAAATGTTATCAAGTGACATAATTGAGAAAACAGTTATATAATTAGAATACCGAGCCTAGGTTATCGTCTTTTTTGGATAAGGTGCCCAGAAGGCTGGCTACATTACCTCGCTAGAATGCCATACTGATCCGTTGCCGAATTTTATTCACTACTTGTGATTTTTTTTATTAGAGTTAGACTCCTAATAACCTAATAAGTGTGCGAACCAATGTCTTGTGAGATACTTGCAATTTAACTTCCTATCTCTGCACGTAGGATATGTCTTTCTTGCCTACTAGATAACAAACAGCAAAGCTCACAGGGGTCGTTGCATTAAGGGCCCAGTTAGCGAGAAATTGGAGCGGAGGCGTTGTGACCCAGGTCCTAACGTGCTACTTCATTACGCGACCTCGTTATCCACCCGCTCTGCGTCTACGTCCATATCCATACCATCACTCAGGTACAAAATGCGGTGTGCTCCGTCTCGCTAGTGAACCTTTTACGGCGTTTTAATGTCTCGTAAGATCGCGCCCGAGTTGCGAAACAATTTCCACCGCGTACCTTCCATAGCGCAATATTTTTATGTTTTTGAAATTGCCCGAAATTAAAGTGTACGAATGTGAATTATTGGTTTTAGAGAATTATTTCAGTCTACATGTAGCTGGGGCCCGTTTCTTGCGTGCGTTTGATTACATCGCTATGTAATATATTCACATTTTCACCACCTTCGCATCCTTTACGTTTCCCTCCATGTTTATACTAATAAATAAAACACTAAGTTATTCAAATTTCTTTGTTTGAAAATGTGACGTAAAAGTATTATGACAAACTCTAAGTATTTTTGTATAATAAATATTGTTATAACAATTTTTTTCCGGTATTTAGTGTAACTAAATAATTAACTTATATTTTCCATAATTTTCTTTGACATTTGTATATTACAATATAATATCGATAAAAACGGAATAAACATTAGATATTATATTGCTGTATGATTATGTGTAAATTATTTGTTTAGTGTTGTATTATTTACTTATTAATTTACACTTGGTCGTATGCCAAAGCAGTGCTCTCTCATAAATTACTTCAACAGAGTTAATTACACTGTATTAGTAATAAATTAATATACTGTTTTTAAATATAAATTTTAAAACACAAACGTAGCCTTTTCAGTCTATGATAGAAAATTAAAATTACAATTAAATATTAATACGTTCATTCAAATAAAGACTTTTAGGGCTCCAATACCTAAAAGTAAAAAGAAACCTTTGTTATTTGTCTACAATATATTTTTTATCACATTTGATTATTTCGGGACCTATCAAGGCTAGATAGAGATATGAAATTTGGCACATATATTAGAAACTTAGTGTGTCTACAAAATGTAGTGCCAAATTTTCGAAAATATTTTTTGTATATTAGAAAGGAAATTTAAACTTTAAAGTTGAGTAATCAAGTGATTATTTACCACGCAAAATATTTGAAAAAATCGGAAATTTTCTAACTTCGTCTATATTTTGAACGAAAGTTAAAATTATTTAAATGTATTATACTTATATATACTTGATAACCTCGCATATAACCGTTAAAACTCAAGCCGTTTCAATTGTTAAAATTTCACGTATATTTTTTAAATGGTACTAGTAATAATTAAATTTCGCATATTTATAAGTTTTTGAATGAATATCAGGGTTTATTTTATTTAGCTTTGAACTTTACTAAAGCGTCTGGACGGCTATGAAATGTTAGAAATTGGCGAAGGCAAGAAAAGGCCAGTTCGTGAAAAAAATATAATTATCAATATTTAAATTTATATTTTTTCGCAAATGACAGTACCCTTCTTAGTATAGAGAATTGCCCCCAAGTTGAAAAAATGCCAATAAAGTTATTCATTGTTTTAAATAGGTAGTCAAATATACTTTTTGGAAAAATAAGTTTAGTTTCAAAATAACTTGCGAATCCTAAAATATAAAACCTTTTGATATAATAAGCAAATATTTATTTCTTGTAAGTATTGAATTAATACTTATTACAATGAAAGAAAAATAAAAGTAAATTATAAATTAAACTACAAAAGAAACTTGGAAATTAAATATTAAACCTTTTGTGATGGTAATAAAAATAAACGGTGCCATCTAGTTTTGAATTTTATAACTGATGTTTGGAGTCTACTAGTAAACAAGATGGAGGAGATTGTAAGAAGTAAAGATACTTTTTATTGTACGAAAAATGTTTTCGCTTCTTTAAATAATGCATGAAATGTTGTTTAAACATCGTCATTAGTTTGATCTCCTTGGGGTGATTTTTGGCATAATCTTTTGTGTTGTAGAAGAACTGATACCGATTTGATTTGTTTCTATGGACGAACCAAGTCATGCAAGAAGTCCGACTCGCAGACGGCCTCGTGTTTTTCTTTAGTAACCAGATGCATGATTCTATCTGTATAGGGTTCTCGTCTATAACTCTTAACCGATGCAAAGCCACCTGGTGCATATAGATGACGTTATCATCGCATGTACTGTGTCAAGCATTGCCTCGGCCGCCTGACCAACTTATTGAGTCACACGCGCATTTCGGACATTGATTTAGAGCCATTACGATTCCAAACATCTATTAACAGTTGCTCACTAGAAATGGGGATTAGCTATTATTGCAACACTACACGATTACCAGTTCTTATTCGTGGTGTCTCGTTGCTTCGCTAAGACGTTCTAAAATCTAAAGAAGTTCTAGTATTGATGGTGAAAGTTTTCTGTCGGTCACGCTTTTTTAGGCAACAAAATACAATTTTGTACAAAACAATAATCATTTGATGTTTCAGTTAAGTGGTTCACTTTTGAGTCAATGCGAATTGCTATTTACTGTGGTTTCGAATCAGATATTCTATTTACATGTTTTTGGGAATTTCGATTGCTAAATAAATAAGAAACCGTCAAGAGCACCCTGTAGTGTCTTGTCTGTCCGTATGTCGTAGGTGACTATGTCAGAAACGATTTAAACTAGAGATATTAAAATTTGGCACGAATGACTGTAGTCTCGTGTGTCTACAAAATTTAGTATTAAAAATTCAGGTTTTCTTTTTATACTGAACGAGATCGGAAGAGATAAATTTTAATTTTTGAGTAATATAATCGATTATGGTAATTAAATGAATGATTCTCATTTGATTAGCTCATTGCAACGGATTTTTTTAAATGAATTCTAATATCTTTAGTTGTCTAGTTATAATAAAAATGAGTAAAAAATTACACCTCTCCGAAATTAATAAGGCGAAACTTTAAAAAAATCAAAGTATCACCACTTGATCTATCTATTGAACGAAACATGTAGTGATTTTCGGAATATATATTATTTTAGAGAAAATTGGATTAAATTTATAAACATTTACAACGTTCTATGCCGACCAATTTCAAATATATTTTTTGTACAGTTGCGGAATGATAAAGTTCGCCAGTTTTTAAATTGATTCATTTAACGTTCCACGAGCACATGATACCTTTTAAAACTAAGTCACAGAACAGACTGTTACACAGAAAATTATGTTTGTTTGCCAATAAAGTTTAAAATTACTTAGATCAAAGTTGTTTGATTTTCTATCTTGTCTAAAAAAATTGTTTAAACCTTTTTATTGGTTTTAAATATTTATGATAAGCGTAGTGATTATAACATCTTTATTTCTTATCGTTAATCTCAGCGTCTGTCGTTTCGTGTTTTAAAGCTTAAATTTATTATAACGATACAATATATGAAATGTATCGTCACGAAATTTAGAATCCCTAACCCCTTGTCACACACTTCTGTGTGAACTGCACACCCACACAATCTTTTTGTCTGTCTGGATGATCCAGCTAATCTGATACGGCTGAAACGATTGTGACGGGACTTTCACTGGTAAATAGCTAATGGTATAAGTAGTAACTTAGGCTACCTTTTACACTACCAATTTTTTTAAAATTAAAATGTTGACAGTACTGTTTCTTGTACTCGTGCAAGCAAAAGTCAACTTTAAGGTGACGAACATTTTAATTCCGTGAGTTTACAGGCTTGATTTATACTTTTATATTTTATAGACTTGAATGCATGTAACTATTGGCGAAAAATAAATAAAATGTAGCATTAAGCGCTGCTTAGGTAAGTACTTTCATATGCAAGTAGAACTCGCACACGGCCACTTTTTGTTTACGTCACCGACCTTTACAAATAATTTATGTGCATTTTTGCCTGAAACAAGTCCGTAGGGTACTTTGATTCCGGTTTATGGGGTTCTCAAAGCTTACTGAATCCTTTGTATGGATCCTTAGGATTTAAAAGGGCCACATGTGATATAGATTTCAATTGAAAAGTTTATAGTTAAGTTACTCAACACGTATATAATAGATAATAATTGTGAGGGGTTGGCGTAGCGGCAAGGGCGCGACACCAAGGTGTGGCACCGTAGCAGTCGCCGATGCGGCAGCGATGATGGTGTTTTTACGAGTGGGGTGCGCCGCAGGGCGGCAGCGGCAGCGCGGGCGCGCCCGCTAATTTTGATAAAAGCTTCGTCCGACCGCACCCCCGCCACCCTTCGCCCCCGTCGCAACACAACCAATAAATACCAGTCCACACCACTTACAGGCGGCTTACATCGTCATCGGTGTTATAACACACTTTATTGTCCATACGGCCTCGTCTGACAGTTTATATCATCTTTATTTCAACTTCGATGTGCTTGTAATAATAAATACTTCACATAGGTATGCCTTTCTTTCAAATCTCCAAGTCCTTAAGCGGGTTTTTTGTATGTACTAAAATAAGCCTAATTCTTTCAATGTGCTTAGATTGCAGACATACGTGTAGAATATATGTACGATTTCATATACCATTATTGGCACACCCTATGATTGGATTCCTCTAATTTTTTTCAAAATAATAAGTAGTGACGATATCTTAGTAAATTTATTTTGTAGCCATATAATAATAATAATTATTATTGTATAACTAACAACGCCCGATTTTTCAATCCTTAGATAAAAATAGTCCATCGAATAAATTATAACCTGACTGGATGTCAAAATGTAACAATTCAACGGTTTTATTCATGCAGCTGTAATTTTTTAATTGTTCATGTTTTCATTTTATTCTATGAATAACTTTTATTTGGTGATTGAAAAATTGGCCATAAAAGTAATACCAATCATCGAGGTTACCAACATTAGAAAATAATATGGCACTTTTTAATGATATATAAATGTCTTATAGCCGGTTCCTACATCTTATTTACAGTTCATTTGCTTTACCATATGTTAAAATTTGGCATAAGCTCCATACAAGTAATATCAAATTTCTACCAATGTTTAGGCAAGTGAATGAACAGTAAGATATAAGAACCGACCATTATACATGAATATTAAAATAGAAAATGAATTTCAAAATTTTATCTCGTAAGAAAAACAAAATATAGCTGAAGTTTTCATCCGATTTGTAATAAACATTTATTTTGTGTAATGAAAAGGTAATGATTGGTCTAAAAGTGCCATTGAATTTATTGAACCTGTACGAATGAGCTATCTCCGAGTATATCTATGAATACTGAGATATTCTAACAAATGTTTAACTGGTTTATTTATAAAACCCGTTTTTGATCAATATGTTTTTTTCTGATTTGGAATTCCACACAGCACCTTTGTTTGTGGTATTATGTAGCACATCAGTACATACAAAAAGAAACATTGTGAAAAGCTATGAATGTGTAAGAAATAGATAATATGAATTCAGTTAATAATGAGTAAAGATATTTTTACTGCAGATATTAAACCAAAGTAACGAATACTTGTTATAAGAAGTTACATAATAAATGTCCTAGTATGTATTTAAATTAAGCGTATTAATATTAAGAACCTGCAAATGCGAAAATAAATAAATAGAATGCAATATTTGTCGTCTTAATTGACCTGAAGTCTTAGCTGACGTTTTCGTCTGTTTGTAAGTCTTAGAGATATATTATTGACCTTTAACATTGTTCAGACCTTGAATTGACTTGCCTCACGTTTGCCGCGGAATTGTCATAAATTATTATTATCCAGCCACATCTAGGAAATGCACACTATCGTTAGATTATACCTTGAAAAGGCGACCACAATATTTGAAGGTTTGGATGTCCATTAGCACTATAAAGAATATAATAGAGTAGTTGACATTCAAAACAAGTGAAACAATTTTTAGGGTTCTGTAACCATTTTAGCAAAAACGAATCCCTTATGAATTGAATCATCAATGAAATCATCATGTCCTTATCTTTGTATATCATAATTATTTTTCTCGACAACTAATAGGTCTACATTGACAAAATCAATGCCAAGAGCGTTGGAACCATTAACCTAAAGTACCTACACCTCCTAGGTCTACCTGGATGAAATTTGACAGGAAGGTGTGTGTAGCTAAGGGAATAAAACATAGTAGGTAACTAAGGTTTGAAATTTTGTTGCAGTGTACATATATATGTAGTCGTGTTGTACCGTTAATCAGATGTTGAAAAATTTAAAAACAATTTCTATTAAAACAATAATTAAACAATGCTTTTATTGTAATATGAAATTAATAAGTTAGCAATGTATTTTCACGCTCGTTCCTTACACACAGGCAGTTATTAAAGTATTAATTTTTTGGTCATAATAATTATGTAGTATGTTAACGTCTTCTTCAATTCAATATCAAACAAAAATTTTCTTTTTCTGGTATCTAGAACACAGCACACGTTGAATGGTTTTTTTTTAAATCTGGCGTGCACAACATTTTGCAACTATTAAAAATTTGATATACTTAAAGGGCTTTTTACTTGGTGTTTTAACGAGAACATCAATAGAAAATCTTGTTGAATTTCGGGCAGGGCGTGGACGAGATGGGCGTGGCCATGCTCCGCCCAACCAGGGCCCGCCCTCGCCCTTCGCTAAGTTGATGCTGAAAAACTGTGAGCATACTTGCAGACGTGGGTGTTCCGTCACTAAGTAATTAGGATTAAAACTTAATTATCTTGTTTAACTTCTAGGAGGTACAGTACAATCAAATTAATGTATAATTCCACTGTATGTCAGCGTTACTATCGCACGATTGGTATTTATTATACGTGATTGAGATAGTGTATATATTTTTTCTAACGTATCTAATTTATGTACTTTAAATATCGATTTCTTATTTTTAACGTATGGAATTTGTCAAACGCTCCTTTTTATTTTTTTATACGACTATTATGTCGTATAAAATAATTTAAAAAAAATCGAGAGACAAACACGCACATTTTACATTCTCAAACTAACCAAATGGCGCTTGTGTTATGTTAATCTACAAAGGATAACTCTGCAGACGAGTTTCATATTATATCACGAAAAATACGTTTCTAACTTTATTTAAAATCGAATCAGAACGGGTTATCGCTTATAATACATAGACAATCAAACGAATATAATATACAAAGAACTAATGCTAGACAAACTTAAGATATTAATTGTAATTTTTAATATAATAGGTTGGGGAAAAAGTCTTTTCGCATATAGTATATATGAACTTGTAATAAGATCTCTTTGGCTATACAATTTGTATCTGGCTGGTTTTGGTATCATTAAAAAGTTTTAATTTTAAAGAAGACAATTCCCAAATTAAAATTAGGAAAATGGGTTATATTCATTTGTTTTTCTTATTGTTAAAATGAGTGAATCTAATGAAGAAATTCGATACATTTTAAAATTTTACTACAAAAAAGGTAAAAATGCAACACAAGCCGCGAAAAAAAATTGTGATGTTTATGGACCTAATGCAGTAACTGTGAGAGTAGCGCAAATTTGGTTTAAGCGTTTTCAATCCGGAAATTTTGATATCAAAGATGCACGTCGCTCTGGTCGCCCTATTACGGACAAAACTGATGCCATTTTTGAAGAAGTGAAGCAAGATCGGTATTTTAGTAGTTACGATGTAGCTGGAGAACTGGGAATTGACCACAAAACGGTTTTGGCGCATTTGAAAAAAGCTGGGTACACAAAAAAGCTCGATATATGGGTGCCTCGTGAGCTCACTGAAAGAAACCTAATGAACCGTGTACTCATTTGTGATTCTTTATTACGACGTAATGAAACCAAACCATTTTTGAAGAAGCTAATAACTGGTGATGAAAAGTGGATTATGTACGACAAGAACGTGCGAAAAAGATCGTGGTCAAAGGCCGGTCAGGCTTCATAGACTGTGGCGAAACCTGAGTTAACTTGCAACAAGGTGATGCTGTGTGTATGGTGGGATTGGAAGGGCATTATTCATTATGAGCTGTTACCGCCAGGCAGGACCATCGATTCTGAACTATACTGTGAACAACTGATGAGATTAAAGCAAAAAGTTGAAAGAAAGCGGTCGGAATTAATCAACAGAAGGGGTGTGGTTTTTCACCATGATAACGCTATACCTCACACATCTTTAGCCACTCAGCAAAAATTACGACAGTTTGGCTGGGAGGTGTTAATGCATCCGCCGTATAGTCCTGACCTTGTACCTTCAGATTTTCACCTGTTTCGGTCTCTGCAGAATTCCTTACGCAGTGTCAGGTTAACATCACGAGAGAACTGCCAAAACCACTTGTCGCAGTTTTTTGATCAGAAGCCCCAAAATTTTTATAGCAATGGGATCACATCCCTACCTACAAGATGGCAAAAAGTTATCCAACAAAATGGCATCTACATACTTTAGTCAAATGTAAATAAACTTTATAAAAAAACCTTTTGAATTTTTATATAAAATGCGAAGAAACTTTTTCCCCAACCTAATATTTTCGTTTACATGATAAAACTACAACTAATTTTAGTTAGTCACATTTTTCTCACATGTGTTTGTTTTGTACTGATACCGTGTATAGTATAACTCGAGGGTTGATTACATTTAGCGGTTGATATGGAATGAGATGAGCATCAGGGGTTGGCAGCCTTCGGGGCAGATAAACTCGTTAAGGCAAGATACGCTGGCGACCGGCTACACAAGCGTCGTCGGAGACGGAGCACGCTACGCCGTTGTCTCTCAGTCTCTCAGTAATCTAGTTGGGACTCCATGACTCCCGCAGTTTCCGATTCTCCACAAATTACTTTTCTATTTGATCGACAATCTAATTCGTTTGGCTTCTAAAATGTTTTTCTCGCAATTTATTGCTCGCTCTCACGGTTTGACTAACAATCGTTCTAAAGAAGACATTAAAGCGGCGGTCTCGGGTTTGTAAGGAGCACGTAGCACCTTGCCGTCTACGTTAAAAGCTTATTGTTGACATAGCGATTCAAGAGGCATGCTTGCGCTCTTGTCCTTGTAATTGATTGCTTTGTCGCTTAATTTGTTTGTCGACGACAGTTGGAGAGTGCGATACTCGCGGGAGCACTGTGCCGCCTGTCCTCTCGTCACCGTCCTTGTAAATAATAAATAACCAGCCTGACGGTGCGAAACACCGTCGTACCGTAGCTACCCTTGACATTATTATAATTCCTAACGTACTTGTTCCATAAGTAGGCATTTAAAGTAAATTTTAAATTGAAGTAAAAAAAATATGTTGTCTTGTATTGTGGAATGTATTCTATTTAGCCGTTTTGCCCAGAACGTTATAATATTGAAGTCCTGCACTAAAGGGCGTTAACAAAATAAAAGTTCTATCGAGGTAGACATTGCAGCGGTTTCCTGCTGTTGCAGATTTCCGTGGACGGCGGTAACCCCTTGCACCAGAACGGTTTGCTAGTTTGTTTACCCACAAACATATATTGCACACCCTTACAGGCACGTCTAGATATGAAATAAATTTATTGGCAGGTGGTAGTAGGGTATTTGCCCGTCTGGGTGGCAATAACCACCCTTGATCTAGAGTATGCCGCAATAACAACCTTGCGTTGTGTTTCGGCATTAGTGGCCAGGTTCCAGTATCTCTTAAGAGATCAGCAGCGCATTTGTACCACCTGTGCTGTTGCAAATATCCATAGGCGATGTTAACTACTTTCCATCAGGTGGGCCATCTGCCTGTCTGCTGAACTCATGCAATAAAAAATAAAAAAATATCACAAACCTCTTATCTCGCCTACTTCTATATATAGGCCCAATCATGAGATGTTATTTTCTTTTTTAAAAAAATTCAGCTACATTTCTACTCAGTGGCACGGTGTCGTTCATTTTGCTATGGTATTTGAGTAGAACACGAAACCGAGTTCCTACCTAATAACCCTGTAATTGGTATCGAAGCTCGCTTCAGCCGGATTACTGAACGTCGTAATTGAATGCGAGACGCTTGCTCGCCTTCCAGCGAGCGCATACAGTAGTTTCTGTGACTTAATTTTCTTGCGGTCAAGTTGTTCTGTTTTGCGCACGTGCACGACGCGAACCCGGTTGCCATTCCCGTACACTGTTCAATTACACCGGCTCAATGAATTAAATTGCCGTAGGATCGGCAACCCGCCGCGTCAGGAGATCAAACGACCGGGGCTTTAGACTTGCCCACGACGACGCTGCAAAGTTTACGACGCGAGATAATCATTTCGTGTCAATTAGCTAATGAAAAATTAAATAGGCTCGCAAAATGTAATGGAAATTACGACGACGACTTTCAGGCGTCTGCTTTTTCATTATTGACTACATAAATTAGATAGATTTATTGTTAAACCATTTATTATAATTGAAACGTGAAACATTATTTTTCATTTTGTTTATTTTATGCTGAATATCAGTTTGCCGGCGTGCCGGTTGGTTTCTTTTATCACGAGAACCATTTTATCTTTTAGGATAAAAGTATGCTATGTGCATTATATTACTTCTACACATATGCCAAATTTCATTATAACTGTTTCAATTTGATCATACATTATAAACGTTGCTCGTATAAACGTCGTATTCGTATCCCGTGGAAATTATCGCATTTTGCAGGATAAAAAATACCTTATGTGTATCATCGTTATCGAAAGTAAATGCACTAAATTTCATGGTAATGAATTCATTTCTAAAACCTTGTAAAAAAAAAACAAAAATTCTGACAAACAAAGTAACTTTTGTATTTTTTATACATTACATTATTAATAAGTGAGATATCCAATTCTTATTTTTCATTTTGAGAATATATGTATTCTCGGTTGAAGTAGAAAAGGTAATTCGAATTTTGTGAAAACTTCAGACTCTAGTTAAATAGAATAAACAATTTGAAGCTATCTGAAGGTAATTTATGATGAATCAATGTTAGTGCAACAACGGTTGCGGCAGGTGGTGACGATAGACGCGATGGCACGGTGCGGTGGTCGTTGCGGGGGCATGTTTCACGATGTTTACAGATAACACTCGCTCCCAGCTCAGCTCTGGCTCCACGCCAACTAATCTCCTCTCAACAGGTAGATGGAGTCCGCGCGTTCCTAATGACATCAGACTACATACCTACACTCTCGACACTGAATCACCTCATTCAAAATGTTCAGAAATATACGAAACTGAAAATATTGATGTTACGCAACCGAAGATTTCTGTTGTTTCGGCGAAATATTACGCACGGTACGCTATATCTTGTGTGAGGTCGGTTGATTAATATTAGAAAACTATAAATTTTTAATCCACTTCGCAGTGCAAATGTATATCTTAAGAATTATGCTATTTGTATATGTTGTAGGATAAAGTGTATAGAGAAGAACGCTTAGAGCATAACATGTGGTTCGGACAGCGCGTAGCTTGGTTATTAACTTTTTAAACGATTGTGTTAATTAGCGCATTTCACGAGGAGTCGCCCTCGAGCGGCGCGCGGATGCAGGCTGCGTCGGCCGCATCGGACCCGGCAAAAAACAACCATTCGTTCCGCTATTAATTAAACTGCAATACGATGCACATGTGTGCGCCTGGAAATTAACGAACATGCATACAGCATGAACTAGTACCGTGCTATATAAAGTAAATTAATATACATAGATAATAATAGAAATTATGCTAGAGATTAGAGTTTTATATATTAAATTATCAGGAAATCATATCCGATTTATAATTTGAAGTTATACTCTTAATTATTTCTTATTCAATAGTTTTGCGTACGAAAATTATTTTTTAAATTTTGCATTTATTATACCTGCATATTGCTAAAAATGCCACAAATAGAAAGGTCCATCAATTAAATACGCAAAAACTGAACGTTTATAGTAATGATGTCAGTCCGTCCGTCGATCCATTTTATTGTGTGAAAAATTATAACGGTGTTACATAGTCTTATCGTTTAAATCCCATAGGCGGTGTGATAAAGTAATTATGTCCTTTTATAAAGTCTTAAATACCCAACCTTTAGAACTTTGGGATTTAAAACTCTAAAAAATATCCGAGGCGACTTCTTTAAAATACTTGGAAGGAAAATTTAATTAAATAAAATACGTTCAATAGTTTTTGAGACGGTATTTTCATAATATTTTCTTAAGTTTTCGCGACTTGTATACATAATAAAACTACGTTTTAACGGTTCTAAGCGCTATGTTTTAAATTACCGCGCTTAGAACCGTTAAAACGTAGTTTTGTCAGGTATTTTCACTCATAATTTTCCGTAACTAAGTAGTAAAAACTTGAAGTTTTTGGCCACAATGGAATACTTGCTTGGATCCCTGCTGAACTGTTTCTGAATCGTAAAGCACTTAAGCCGATTTTTACAGACTTCAGTCAATTTATGATAATTATAATTCACATATTTTTGAGACCGACTATCAGTAAATTATTTCAAAACTTAGTGGGTTTTTTTCATTGTTGCAGCAATTGTTCCGTTCACAACAAGCGGCGGCGGCGGGTGGGCAAGCGGCGGCGGCTCAGTTGCAGCTCCTACAACAGCAGCAACAACAGCAGTTTCAACTTCAACAACAGTTGGCAGCGCAACAGGCATTCACACAAGCGCCGTACGTAATAAACGCTGGCCAAGAGGGCGCGCCCTACGTCAGTGCACTGATAGCAGGCGTGCCCCCGTACTATGGCGTGGCCGCCCCGTGGGGCGTGTACCCCGGCCTGGTGGCGCAGCCCACGCAACAGCAGGCCCAGCAGCCCAGGCGGCCGCTTACGCCGCAACAGGGCGAACAGCAGGTGAACGGGCAGGGTCAATACGTGATTCCGTACTATGACCCCGGATCGCTGGTGATGGGTGGCAGAAATGGCACGCCGTTGAGGCTGGTATCGCCGGGCGGCGTCCTCGCGCCGCGCCAATACCAGCCGGCGCCGGCGCACCCAGCTGCGTCGGCCGCGCCGGCCTCCGCCGCGCAGGCGCAGACGCAGGCGCAGCTACAGCACCAGCAATCCCAACCAGGTAAGCCTATTCTAAGCGCACTCACGCGCCCATACACGCTACGCAAATGTATGCTTACTGTTTCGGAATAATTTCAAAATTTCATTATTTGTCAGGTTACTAAGTCAAACACATCTAGTACTAACTACTATCTATATGATGTTAATTTTATAAATGTGAGTGTTAAGCAAAAATATGCCAACAGTAAATGAAAATTTTTCTTCATTGAATTACAAAATTACAAATATTATGTTTCTGCCGGAGTACAGCAGACGGGCGGCCAGCTCACGTAAAGGAAAGTGGTTACCGTCGCCTGTGGACATTTGCATAGCAACACCAAAGGTGCTCGATGTCATAACACAAGTCAAGTTAGTCATGGCGAGTCGTACTCTAGACCAGGGGTGATAGTCATCCAGATAAGCAATTGCACTACCACCTGCTAGGAGGTTGTTTCGTCGCCTCTTTCGATAAACCTAATTTTGAATAATCTACTTAACTAATCATTTTAAAACAATATTTTGAGCCTAAACCGTTATAATATTATATCAAAGTTACTAGTCCGCAGTGTTTCTGAACTTCAAATTTCCTCTCATTTACATATTAATTGAAGACTCCAGGGAAAAAGACGAACTTGTCACTTTATTTTTCGAAACTAATCTGTGAATGCGATTTTGTAGGTAATTTCCGGTATTATCCCTATTAATATTATAAATGCGAAAGTAACTTTGTCTGTCTGTTCCGTTTTTACGGAAAAGCTTCTAAACCGATTTGGCAGAAATTCGATATAAATATGTCATTTTAATACCGAGGGTGGTGGACAAGGGATACTTTTCATCCCGGATAATGGGATAAGTTTGGGGATAGATTTATCTAAAGATTACAGAAAGTAGGATAGGGTTTTATTTTGTGGTTTGCCATTTTGGTTAATTTGATCATTTGGTCGTTTTGGTCGATGTGGTCGGTGTGATCGATTTGGTCAATGTGGTAGATTTGGTCATTTTGGTGTACATATGTAGTTTTAATACCAAAAAATCGCATAGATAGTTTTCATCCAGGAGATGGGATATTCTGCGATATAAAATGCAGTGAATCTTCCAGGGCAAATAGCAGTAACATAAAAATTTAATACAATGTAACCTGTATTGTAGCCTCTTTAAATAAGAGCCACGCATTCACCCGTGGCGCAGCCGCGGGGTAAACTCTAGTACGATAATAAACCTAACAGGGTAAAACACAAATTAATCTTAGACTTCTTGACGTTTATAAATCGCATGCAGGGTAAAAGTAGCATAGCATACCTAAAAAGTTCAGGGAAAAAACACGTTTGTCAGTGACATAATATTTACATACATACATATTATCACGCCATGTTTACCATGGGGGTAGGCAGAGACCATAGATCTCCACTTGTGACGATCCTGACAAACAACTTTCGCTTCATCTACTTTCATTAACCTCTTCATAGATGCACGTTTATTTGATATCCTTTTTACCTGACCTCGTTTTAACAGTTTTGTTATTTGACCATGATGTGTACGTCGTGGTCTACCGGTAACATCTCTACCATTCACAATACGGTCATACACTTATTTTGTGATTCTATTTTCATCCATCCTCTCTACATGCCCAAACCACCTTAACTTTATTTTTTCAACTCTTGTTATTACATCTTATTTCAATCCACAACGTTCCCTTATTACTCTATTCCGTATTATATGATTCATGCTTATCTCACATATACTTCTTAAAGCTATCATTTCAACTGTAATTATTCTATTTTCATGCTTCTTCTGCCACACCCAACTTTCACTGCCGTACATTAGTGTTGGCACCAACACCCCTTGATGGACAACCAAGCGTGCCTTTACAGACACTTTTTGGCTTTTCATAAAAGAGTTTAAGTTTACACATATAATATTTTCCCTGTTAAATCTGACTTAGATAGTTTTTATTTTTTTTATACTTGAAACATTTTTGTTTCTTAAGTGATTCAACTTATATTTTTGTTCATGTGAAACTTATGGTTTTCCGAAGCACAAGGTTCCAAACTTATAAATGCGCCAGCACAAAATCAATGTTGCTTGACAAGTTCGTCTTTATCCGTGGAGTCTTCAATCGTTGTTGTTCGATTTAAAATACTTAAGGTTTCTCTATGACCTTCGAGAAAGATTCAAAGCTTCGTTAGGTGTTTAATGTTTATTTGGCTTTGCCATTTTCGATAGATTTCGAGTTTGTTTTTCTAGAATTATGAATTTCCATGCAACGTGATTATCGTAAACTTTTCCTATGAAACTTATCTATCTTAATTAGTCTCCATTCTCTTAACCGTATAACGTATACACCAAATTTTATTCATATTCGAGGCCATGAAGAAAATCAAAACTTCTCTGGTTTTTATATCTTTTTGTGAAAAATATAAAAATCAATGACATTCAAATACAAATTGACATGCGGACGGACTGACGATTTGATAGGAGTTCCGTTTTTGCTAAACTGCTATGGAATCGTAAATAGACCTGTTTCAATAAATAAATGAGAGTGGTCATGTCCTTTATCGTCTTTGAATTTTATTTAGTAGCTTTTGTAGAATTTATGAGTTATAATAAACAACGAAGATTATATTTGAAAATCAAGTAGGTATATGATGATCGATAGTTTTTACTTTTTGTACGTTTACATAGTCGTATTCATGGTACACAAACAACATCGCGTAGGTATAATTTAGTATGTAACCTTAGTGACCTTGATTTATGAATGATTATTATCTGAAACAGTATGTTATACATCACAAATCATTAACTTGTGATATAAATTTGTAAATAATCATTAATACCATTCCAAGCAACAAGTATTTAGACTGAATCGCATGGCGTGATACATCTAATGTTTTTAAGATTTTGTGCTGTTTACTTTTTTGGTCTAGTTATTTAGTGTTATATTCCCAGTAAAAGGACGCTGATCGAGTGCGATGCAGAGGCTGTTCACTGATATACTAAACATAAACCGCGTCTAGGTTTGCCGGTAACCACCCCTCCCGCTTCCAACAACCGTGACCCATACTCGCATGCTTATCTAATGGGCCATTCTATATATTAGTAATTTATTCACTCTCTTTACCATTAGTAGAAATTTGACATTTCTTGTATATCATGGAGCGTGTATCAAATTTTAACTAGTAGTAAGGCAAATGAACGATTAGTAACATATAGAAAAAGGTCATAATTAGTAATATGAATTAGGCGAGCAAAGGTCGCCGTAGTTGAAGTGAAAAGGGTGGTCATCTGCAAATCTTCTGCACGCACCAATATATATATAATACTTAAGAAATAACAATATGATTGTTTCAGCTATATGTAATATTTATAATACACAACATTGCAACAGTTTGTAACGCGCCAGATTTACACCCTTTTCTATGGAATTCAACCTAAATGATTAATTATATTGTAGCACTTGATATACTTACAGAAGTAAAATACTTCGGGTAGTTTTATTAAATTATAAGAGAAGATGAATGTCGCTAAGTATTTTCTGTATCATCTCTTTTAGATTTATAGTTTTGTTACGTGCGACATGTAGCTTGTATGATATTTTAATATAAATACTGATTGTTTTATCCGTTTTAATTATTATAAATCATTTATCGATACAATATATAAGTATGTTGTATATATATTACCATACTAAAACTATTATATATAGTTTGTTTATAAGTATGTAGTGTATTTTTAATGATCAGTAGTCTATTTCTGGATAAAGGTGCGTACATTCTATAAATAATGTTGTTTTAATTTATACTCATAATTAGAAATCCATCCTGTCCTAACATGCTTAAGTTTCTTTAATTAGTGTGACATTAGATAATACCACACACGTATCAGTTTATCGTGAAGTGATAATCTTGGGGGTTCGTTCTATTTATAGTTAATATGGACAGGAATATAAATACTGTCCATCTCTAAGTCGCAGAACGTTAGTTGTGTAAATTTCAAGTTAACGTCACAGAAGTTACACACGAAGCGGTAATATGACAGTTACTGAGGTGTTTAGTAATCTTTGATAGATTCTACGGTGGAAAAGAGTATAGCTTAGTATGCTCTACACTATAGATAATGTTAAAAAAATTGGAGAATATAACCAACCCTAAAATAAACCTTAAAATTATACAAATACACGTCATTGTCTATTTTTCATATTGGTTCTTCATTAATAGTAAAGTATCGCTGTGTAAAATGAACTTTTCAAAACATACCAATCTCATATATAGAAATCAATTGCTGTTCGTTAGTCTCGCTAAAACCCGAGAACGGCTGGACTGATTTGGCTAATTTTGGTTTTGAATTATTTGTGGAAGTCCAGGGAAGGTTTAAAAGATGAGTACATATGAAAAAAAAATGATTTTAAGGCGGTACGAAGTTTGCCAGGTCAGCTAGTATTTAATATATTACATTGAACACCATTGTATTTCATAAATATTTTTTTAGAAATAATCAATTTTGTTGGGAAGGAAGTACTAACTAAAAATGGTATTTAATGACATCGTTAACCTAAGTGTAGTGTAAGTTGTGTAAGGTAAATATGCGATTGTAATTAATATTAGATGAAATCGGTAAAACCAGTATTATTTAAATAATTAACACGGAACGAGAAAATCACTATCATGGTCAGATAACAGGTTTTAAACATGTTTAATGATGAAATAGAATATTTTGCATTAGTTATTCAAGTAATAATATTTGCATCCATAATATTATCTTGTCTGTCACATGCACTATCGCAATCATATACATTTTTGACTGTTGTTACAATTAAATTTGCACACCACCGTCATACACTTGCGAATCTCCTATTCATAATATCCGTAGCCCGGGTTGTCTGGAAGAGATCGCTCTAAATCTCATCTCATCTCATCTGGTGAACAATAGTGTTTTCTATCTATCTATCTATCTTAACTGTTTTTCAAAGTAATAAATCTTAATACCATCGTAAGAAATCCAACCAATATACAACTTATATCAATACGACAAATGGTTGGCTATCGAGTTTAGTTTGATGTTTATAATATCTGGCCTAAATAATAAAGCTAAATTCTCTAAGAAACAATATTAAGCTGGTTATTTTTACTAGTATATTGAATTTTTCAGTAGAAAAGTTCCAAGTGCATTGCTGTTGATCTAAATCAGAATTGACAATGATGATTCTTAGGTTTGTTTTTTGTTTTATTAGTGAAATTTGTAATATAATCAGCATGGTAGATTGACCCAACTGATAAAATTTAAAAAAAAACATGCCATATTTGTTATTTTATAACAAAATTGTATAGTAGATATAGATAAATAATTTAAGATACATATATGCAACTATAATCATAGTATCTAGACAAAAGCAACAAAGATAAAATTGACAAGTCTGATGCCTTTTAGATCTGTCTGTTTTAGTAACCTATAATATTCATAGCAGGAGTTTAAACATAAAGAAATTATGGTCGCTTAGTAAAGTAACGTAGGGTGATTACTCTGTACACGAAAATAACAAAAAAGAGAATAAGACAATATATAATGGGCGCTCTTGTCGCTAAAGAGTGATTTCTTCCAGACAACCGTTATTGGAGTTATGGTGTTTTGAATAGTAACGTAAGTAATTGATCTTAATTCAGTAATCATTTGGTCCATCCTGATAAATTATTTCTCAATTTTATTTAAGTTTCATAATTCAAAGCTAATTTATTAATAATTGGTTTAATCAATAAATAAACACCAAACTTAGGGGTTAAGGGTTCAATGTCTTGGGGTTATTTAGTTTGGGTGATGTTTCGAGATTTTTTATCTTAATTGATTCTGTAATATATTTTCTAAATCTATTTTTGCAATAGTTAGAAACTCTTTATTTCACACTAGATTTGATTAGTTATACACAATTCTGATATTAAGTATCCCTCAACATGCAAAGTTACAAAACTGACAAAATTGAAATAATGGCGAAGAAAAAGTCGATCGCGCAATTTTTCGTTCAATAATAGGCGCACGCGATTGATGCTGAAAAGACTTATAACACTTAAATTGTAAAGGTGTAAATAATTATATATGTGTTTTATGTTAATTCTGTTCATAATTTTATAAAGTATATCGCGTACGCACCTTATTCATAGTGAATCTATTTACTTTGTATATTAGAGTAACGTGTGTATCGAAGGGCCCAGTATGATTGGGTAGAGTTGTAAATAGCATCAATCTGTCGTGTGTGTGTCGTCGCGCATACATTGTCGCACGACGGGGTGAGGCGGGAGGCAGTTGCTGGAGCGCGGAGGTTTTGCGTGTTGCAGGCGTGGGCGTGGGCGTGGGCGGCGGCAGCGGAGGCCGGCGCGACTCGCTGGAGTTCGGCGGCGGCGGGCCGGCGGCCGCGCTGCAGGAATACACGCGCAAGTGGGGGCCCTCGCCGCTGTCACCGCCGCTCGGCGCCGCGCTCGGCCCCGTCGGGCTGCGGCCCGTGTCCGCCGCGCCGGGCGCCGAAACCGCCAAGTACAGGTGCCGATATTGACCAATCGCCGATTGACCACCCTCGGCCGGCCCCCCCACCGCTCGTATCCTTAATACTTATTAGTTGCATTCGCAAATTATACATTTGGAGTGGGGTATAGTTATGGGACACCTTTTATTTATTATGAACAGATACAAACTTCTTTTTAATATAGGTTAGTAGCTTCGTTTCGTTCCCGCCTTAGCCTTCGTGGTTATTTTTTATAGCCATCCAAAATTCTCTTTATATCTCAAATGATATATAAAAGTGTCTCATGTTTATACCGCACCCTACATTTGTTCATTAAAATAAAAATCATATATCTAGGAATGCAAGTACTTTAGAATCCTAGTCATGTGATTTGCGGACATGAAGGATATATGCTGCTGTATGTGTGCGGTGCTGCGTGCTAAGGGTGGTCTTTGTACATTGTAAATAATTGTACTATTTACAAAGCTTGTTAAATATAATATGTCACCATCGTTGGTCTTGTACAGTTTAACCGCTGCAGAGATGCATGATCCACTTGTTTGTTATGTTTTAGTTTCTCTTACCATCAGTCTCCGTTGCATCTCCTTGAACTTTGAATGTTTATATTCCAGAGCCGTGAGCAGTTTGGCCCAAGGCCTCACGTCAAATGGCATGTTTGGTTCATCGTCCTCCCTGTTGAGCAAACTCGGTGGTGTGGGAACGATTTCAGGTACGTGGGTCGCATGCCGTTCATACATGTACTGTACATATTGTAAATAAAATTGCATTTAATTATTATAGAAAAAAAATATGCACATTGTAAAAAGATATTTATAAATCGTATATAACTAACTGTAATATAATAACGATAATTATTGACAATATATTCGTTTCAAATTGTATCAACTTGGTAAACCAAACTGTTCAATCAATTTTATGAAACCATTTCAAGACAAGCCTACAATTTTCCTATGGAAAAATTATGGCTTGGATTTACAAATCGGTGATGACCAAAGCATAGTGTCGTGAGAGTATTAAAAAATAAATGAGTATAGATTATGTTAGATGTCATTGGCTCAGGTCTCACGTGTTCGTCCGCCTTGGTTACAGAGCTGGTCGGTGGAGGGGTGGGCGTGGGGGTGGGAGTCGGCAGCGTGGGCGTGGGCGCGCTGGTGGGCGACAAGCCGGCGGCCGGCCGCTCGAGGCTACTGGAAGACTTCCGCAACAACCGATTCCCCAACCTACAGCTACGAGACCTCGCCAACCACATAGTCGAGTTCTCACAGGACCAACATGGATCGAGGTGAATAAAGCAACCATTATATATGTACCAATAATACGACGCTAAGTGTAGGGTGCGACTGCGCCAGCCATACTCCACTTGCACAGAACGAAACTAATATATACAATATATAAAACAATAAAAAAAGTTAAACCATATTGTCTTTTTCATTACAGATTTATTCAGCAAAAATTGGAAAGAGCAACAGTTCAAGAGAAGCAAATGGTGTTCAATGAAATTATCGGAGCAGCATATAGCCTAATGACAGATGTATTCGGAAACTATGTTATACAAAAGTTCTTTGAGTTTGGAACGACTGAACAGAAAACAACGTTGGCACAAAAGGTAATTAAAAACAAAAATGAGATAAATTATTAAGTCAGACTTTTGCCGCCTATCCACATGTATAAACTGGCCTCGGCAGCGAGATGTGTTGAATTATTTGCTCGTGGGTATTGAGTTGAAATATTTGTGAATTGTAAACATGTACTAGATTTCTTTATAAATACTGTTTGTTTAAACTGAATCGTGGAAACTATCATTATACATTTGCGCAATTCCGGAGTATGTTGTTTTTTAAATTATTTAACTGTCTACTCGTTATCTCGCAATCGAAATGCATTTAAGGTTTTGACTGTTAAAACAGTTTAAAAAGTAATTCCATAGTTAAACCACAGTCGAGTCCTGAATACGTATGTATGTATTGCAGGTGCGCGGGCATGTGTTGAACCTGGCGCTGCAGATGTACGGGTGTCGCGTGATCCAGAAGGCGTTGGAGTCGATCCCGGCGGAGCAGCAGCAGGAGGTGGTCCGCGAGCTGGACGGGCACGTGCTCAAGTGCGTCAAGGACCAGAACGGCAACCACGTGGTGCAGAAGTGCATCGAGTGCGTGGAGCCGGCCGCGCTTCAGTTCATCATCAACGCGTTTGCCGGGCAGGTGTACGCGCTCTCGACGCACCCGTACGGGTGCCGCGTCATTCAGCGCATCCTGGAGCACTGCACGCCGGAGCAGACGCAGCCGGTGCTCGCGGAGCTGCACGCGCACACGGACCAGCTCATCCAGGACCAGTATGGCAACTACGTAGTGCAGCACGTGCTCGAGCACGGCGCCGCCGAGGACCGCGCCCG
Organism: Dendrolimus houi; assembly: GCA_039645545.1. Classification (NCBI taxonomy): domain Eukaryota; kingdom Metazoa; phylum Arthropoda; class Insecta; order Lepidoptera; family Lasiocampidae; genus Dendrolimus; species Dendrolimus houi. Next base: position 7,754,919 of record CM077121.1, on the reverse strand, counting down.
CCTCGTGGCCGCCGTGCGCGGCAAGGTGCTGCAGCTCTCGCAGCACAAGTTCGCCTCCAACGTGGTTGAGAAGTGCGTCACGCACGCCACGCGCAACGAGCGCGCGCTGCTCATCGACGAGCTGTGCGGTTTCAACGACAAGTAAATATCACACTGAGCAGTTATTAACTAAATCTGTATATTGCGCCGCATTGCCGTATTCTCCTATAATAAGTATACAGTTATTTTTGTCCCGTTTTTGACATCTTTTTCCTTTCTCATCTTGTATCTATTTTAAATCCATCCCATATCTTGCGACTGCTGCGACAATGGCAGCTCGGGAATCATATCTGTAAACAAGTATTTAGATCATTCGATTGATGACAGTCGTGTGTTTCTCAGCGCCCTGCACGTGATGATGAAGGACCAGTACGCAAACTACGTGGTCCAGAAGATGATCGACGTGGCGGAGCCGACGCAACGGAAGGTGTTAATGCACAAGATTCGGCCGCACATCGGCTCGCTGCGCAAGTACACGTACGGCAAACACATAATCGCCAAGTTGGAGAAGTTCTTCATGAAGGCGCCTGAGCTGGGCCCCATCGGGCCGCCGCCGCCCGCGGGCGTGGGCGTCGGCGTCGGCGGCGGCGGCGTCGGCGTGCTCTAGGCGCCGCCGGCGCGGCCCGACGCGACAAACACACACTGCACATACATAGCATACCCCCCCCACACTGTGAATATTTGCGATTGTACATTTGTAACTTGTAAGTATTGAGGGCACCGGCCCACTGCCCGCGGCCCGCGGCCCCGCGCCGCGGCCTCCTGTACATACCGTGGCGTCCGTAGCGCAGACTGATGTACAGACCGATACGATACGATTAACTGTCTCCCCTAACGATAGTTGTACAGCGTCGACGCCAGCGCCGACCGAAGTTCGGTGGCCGTAGCGGCGTAGCGTAGCGTTGCGTTTTTCTAGTTGTTAAGTGTTCTAGTATTATTCGTTGTTCGTATGAATCTATGTATAAATATTTGAACGTCTCTCATTCTCGTGTAATTTATGAATCGAAGGAGGTGCGGTGGACGCGCGCGCCTCCCCCTAATTTTAGCTCGTTGTAGATTTACTATTAGCTGGGCTAGGGGACCTTGAATCTTCTGAGCGAGGAAGGAGTTGCCGCAGGCAGTTCTGGACAATCGGCACTATAGTCGTGATTATGTTATTTTATTTCGTACTATACAAGTTGAGCTCTCGTTTAAGTTATAATACCGGCTTTAAATCGTACATAGCCTATCGAATATTCTTTAGTGCCGGAGTGTATAGTTGGTCGATTATTAATTTTATGGAAATGATATTTTTGTATATTTTTATGTAATTAATTTAAGTTATTTAGTTGTTCCGCCGCCGCGTAATGTGTAGCGAAGCGGACGGCGGTGGGCGGCCGGCGGGCGATGGCTTCGCATCGGCATCGCATCGCACCGCCCCGCCTAGGTTATAGTGATGATTGTAAAGTCCTGTACTGATAGTTATAGTTCCGAGGTCTACCTTGCCGTCGCACGTCACAAGCGTAGCTGCTCCTCATTCCCCCTGTGTAATTAATTTTTATAGGAAGCGTAGTTTCCTACGACACCTCAAATTTTTTACGTCTAGATGTAATTGAAAATAAAATTATTGTATATGGCTGTACAAAAAATGTTAACAAAAAGATTTGTAAAACCCGTATGTGATGGAATAAGAGGCGGCGTCCGCAGCGGTGGCCGCTGAGCGCCGCGCCCCCGCCCCCGCCCCGGACGCCGCACCTGTAGGTTGTACTAGATAACATTTATATGATGATCCATCTATTTAGACATTAATTATAATAAAGCATTTCTGTAATAATATTACAAAGTATCCGTAGTTTTATTATACAACAAAACCTAAAAGGTAATCCCTTCCAGACATCCCAGAGCTAAGGACTTATAAATTATATTTTAAAAAAGAAAGTGAGTGGAATGCCAGTTTTTTCCATCCAAGCTCGATTGTGAACCAATTTCCGTGAAATTTGGTTTTTATAGTTTCTTTTTCTATTGCGTGCAGTTAATTCCCATCTGGTGAAAATGCCCATGATCTTGTAAATGTTTGCAAAATGAAATGTGTGATACAAGCCTCGAAGAAACTAGGCTTCCTTAAGTGGTGGATGTTTGACGAAATACCCCAGATTTCAAAGTAAATATATATTATTTCGTTCACTGCTTTTTTTATTGCACGAGTTCAGGGGACAAGCAAATGGCCCACCTGATGGGGAAAGTGGTTACCATCGCCTATGGACCTGAACACCAAAGGCGCTACCAATCTGCTGCCGGTCTCTAAAGGGACACTGGAACCTGGCCACTAAAGCTGGAACACAACTCTACAAGTTGTTATGGCGGCATAGTCTAGACCACGGGTGGTAGCCATCCAGCCGGACAAATGCCCTACCACCTGGCTATGGGTTGTTTTGTCGCCTCTTGCGAGAGGCCCCCGGCCGCAAGAAATTTTATTCTTTCTCCGTTCCTGCATGGTTCCTGTCTAGGCCAGAGGACTCAAAGATTCATACTATCAATTTTACTGACTTGTGGGAGCGTGCATTCACGGAATGTTCTTAGGCTTTATATATTATACTAGCTGTGCCCGCGACGTCGTCCGCGTGGAATGTGTTTTTAAAACCCCCGATTTTGAAACATTCTTCATCGGTGCTCCACTCCTATTGGTCTTTACGTGATGATATGTAGCCTATAGACATCCTTGATAAATGGGCTATCTAACACTGAAAGAATTTTTCAAATCTGACCCAATAGTTCCTGAGATTAGCGGGTTCAATCCAACAAACTCTTCAGCTTTATATATTAGTATAAGATTACAAAGTTTGGCTCGATTAGGCTCAGTCTATTTACACAAACATGTCGCGTGTCCAATTTAATAAAAAAAAATTAATTTAAATACTTTAATTGTTTAACTACTCGTATCTTTGGAAACCGACCTTCTCTAAACCATAAAATGGTTAGACGGCCCACATAATGGAAAGTACACTGGTCAGAAAACAAAACCGGGCCACTCGCTACCTTGGAACTCTGATTCAATTTTCTAAAAAGTATAAAACTTACAACTATCAAGTTATACCTACAGAAAGTGCGTTTCATGATTATTAAAATTAATGGAAATTTATTGGGATTAATCAATTATTAAGGGTTTTCAAAAAATAGTTGTTTTCCAGTCGTGTTAATCGTTAGTAATCATAAAATGGAAAAAATAAAATAAAGCCAAAACAAAGAAAAATGTAAAGTTCGGTCAATATTGAGTATTTCTTGCTCGAATAACTGCCAGCATCCTCGTATTCTCTTCACTATTATTATCTATCTATACTATCCTTTTCAATTGCGATTCGCAGTTCTGGAAGCCTTGTTGGAGCCGGCACCCGGGCTCGAACCCGACGTTTCAGCTTACCCCATAAGTGTTCTATCGGATTCAAGTCCGGGCTTCGAGCTGACCAGCCCATCGTACGAAAGCTGACGTCTCATAGATACTGGGTCACCACATGAGCAACACGAGGCCGTGCATTATCATGCATCAAATGCATATCCTACCCGACATATCCTTCTTAAGGTACCTCATGGTCTGCGAGGATTTCAGTAGTGTAGCGATGAGAAGTCAATCCAGGTGTACGACCCGTCGATTCAATGAAAACTAATTTTGTATGTGCGGTTAACGAGATGTCGCCCCAAACCATTACAGATTCTTCTCCATAAGCAACAGTTTCGTCGATGCAACACTTGAAATAATGTTCTCCAGGGCGTCGATATACTCTCTGACGTTGATAATTTCCATATAGACTCACCCTGGTCTCATCAGTGAAGAGTACAGTCAGCGTCTTATAGAAAGGAGCGGCCAAGATGGTCAAATAGATAAGAACATCGAAAGTGATCATCAATATCGATACAACCAAGGTAGTCTAATAGTTCGCATCAGCCTTCTTATCCAAAAACATCGGCACACCAAGAACGCCAAATACATGAGTGCATTCAAGTCATCCATATTATGTTAACGACCACCTCGCCATATGTAACTAAGCAAACAAGTAGCCAAAACATAGTGACAGTCTAGAAAAATTAACTGTATTCTAAATGTGATTACGAGTCAAATCGAGATGGTTTCATACTAAATCAAAATTGAAATAGTATTATTACGGTTATGAAAATCTTTTTCATTTTTATGACGTAACTAGTATTTGCCCTCGACTTCATTTTCATTAGTTAGATAGTAAAGATTAAAGTTATTTTATCAATATTTATTAATGGATTTTTAATATGACAATACATGAATCCTGGATATATCCATAAAACCCCGACATTAGTAATGTTACTAAAGACTTATTCCACAACATATGTCTCACTAAGAATTTCTTATAAATACAGACAGTGTCTTGTGATTTGCGAACATTGCGTCAAAGTTGATCTAGTGGTTTGGAAGTGAAAGGAAATCCCGGGAAATTTCACGAGTCCCAATATAGTCATGTATAAAAATGTCATAAAGGTTCAAACTATGCTATAATAAGACTAACACGGCCAGTTTTCATACTATTTCTAGGCGTATAATTTCCTAGGAAATTTTGAAACTTTCCGGCACTAAAGTATGGGAGAAAAAAACACGATAAAGTGAAACCAGTTTGCGGAAAAACTACACTAGAATTCCCATGATATTAGCTTTTTCAGCATTTAATTAAAAAATGTCTGTATAATAGTGAAAACCTCATAGAAATTTATATATATACAAAAACCTATTTTTTTAAATTTTCCATCAATAAAACATTTTTATCCCAAATGGTTTTTTTGAATAGCTGCAATGTACAGACAAGGCTATTTTACAATATTAACTTAATTTTTACATTTCATTTCATTATGTATATGTGAGTATATTTTCTATGTATATGTGAGTTTGTAGAAATATCTTCTACTAAAGAGTTTCAAAACACAAGAAAATTAAAATTCGAGATAAAACTTATTTTATTACCACTGAATAATTGATGTTTTTTGGATATCGTTTTAATGTCAAATACGTATATGAATTCTCGTGATCTATACTCAGCAAAAAAATCCGAGATGTCTAGGATATAATATAATATACCCCAGTACTAATTGAAAAAAGCGTAAGGTAACGTTATGGGGAAATCGTATCGGAATCAGCCAATTTTTATGCATTCTAACCACTTTAAACCACTCGCGTGAAATTTTTCGCGGGATTTCTGGGACATAAAGTACCGAAGCGTTCGGAAATTCAAATTCAAAAGTTTATATATATTAGGTTGGGGAAAAAGTTTCTTCGCATTTTATATAAAAATTCAAAAGGTTTTTTTATAAAGTTTATTTACATTTGTCTAAAGTATGTAGGTGCCATTTTGTTGGATAACTTTTTGCCATCTTATAGGTAGGGACGTGATTCCATTGCTATAAAAATTTTGGGGCTTCTGATCAAAAAACTGCGACAAGTGGTTTTGGCAGTCCTCTCGTGATGTTAACCTGACACTGCCTAAGGAATTCTGCAGAGACCGAAACAGGTGAAAATGTGAAGGTGGAAGGTCAGGACTATACGGCGGAAGCATTAACACCTCCCAGCCAAACTCTCGTAATTTTTGCTGAGTGGCTAAAGATGTGTGAGGTCTAACGTTATCATGGTGAAAAACCACACCCCTTCTGTTGATTAATTCCGGCCGCTTTCTCTCAACTTTTTGCTTTAATCTCATCAGTTGTTCGCAGTACAGTTCGGAATCGATGGTCTTGCCTGGCGGTAACAGCTCATAATGAATAATGCCCTTCCAATTCCACTATACACACAGCATCACCTTGTTGCGAGTTAACCCGGGTTTCGCCACAGTCTGTGAAGCCTGACCGGCCTTTGACCATGACCTTTTTCGCACGTTCTTGTCGTACGTGATCCACTTTTCATCACCAGTTACCAGCTTCTTCAAAAATGGTTCGGTTTCATTACGTCGTAACAAAGAATCACAAATGAGTACACAGTTCATTAGGTTTCTTTCAGTGAGCTCATGAGGCACCCAAATATCGAGCATTTTTGTGTACCCAGCTTTTTTCAAATGCTCCAAAACCGTTTTGTGGTCAATTCCCAGTTCTCCAGCTACGTCGTAACTACTAATATGCCGCTCTTGCTCCACTTTTTCAAAAATGGCATCAATTTTGTCCGTAACAGGGCGACCAGAGCGACGTGCAAGTTTGATATCAAAATTTCCGGATTGAAAACGCTTAAACCAAATTTGCGCTACTCTCACAGATACTGCATTAGGTCCATAAACTACACAAATTTTTTTTGCAGCTTGTGTTGCATTTTTACCTTTTTTGTAGTAAAATTTTAAAATGTATCGAATTTCTTCATTAGAGTTACTCATTTTAACAATAAGAAAAACAAATGAAAATCACACATTTTCCTAATTTGAAGTTGGAATTGTCTTCTTTAAAATTAAAACTTTTTAATGATACCAAAACCAGCCACATAGAAATGGTATAGCCAAAGAGATCTTATTACAAGTTCATACATACTATATGCGAAGAGACTTTTTCCCCAAACTATTATAAGCTTAGCAACCTGTTATTGCTGTTATGGAGAAGAAGCGGCAAAAACTTCAATAACACGACTAGCTCAAAATTGTTTTCATTTATATTTCTTATTCTATTTATATCTCAAGGTTTTTTTTATAACTTTTATACAGAAGTGTAGTGGATTTGAAGAAAACCAGTACAAATTCTTAGCAAAATTTATTAGAGTTCCACAAATAATTTTAGCGTAACACAACTTATCACAACAACTAAACAACAAAGCGCTGACACAATCAACGAAGCGGGAGTTCGAATTGCTCGATGCACCCGTTCGAGTCCTATCTCAGCGCTGAGTAGAGCGCCTAACTGTGCGAGACCACTTCCCGTTGCGGGTGAGAGGCCTGCGTACAGCCGACTGGCGCTGTTTTTTTTTTAATGGACTTGACTTTATGTTGTTGGTCCGAAGACCTCACAACTTTACCGGGGTTTTCGGGGCGAGTGCCTTTGCGAAGCGAAGGCGCTCGAGCCCGGGCGGCAACTTGCTCGAGGGGGCTCCCTAGGGAGTTTCACCTCGGCTGGACTGTTGCCATGAGAGGGGTATGAATCTAATGATGCCCACTATAAGGCGACACAATGCACTAATTGAGAGCGGGCGACGGGTAATATAAAGCCCGAGAGGAAGGATCCCGGCGGACCGGGATCGGCGGTTCGCGGTGGCCTATGCTATCTTACTGCCGTTTCGCAACGTGTTATGGCTGGGAGAGAAGAAACGGCGAAAGAAACTTCCCAGCAACACGCCTAGTCTATCCTATGGGGGGGCTGTGTCTCCTGGCGTCCCTCGCGGGGACGTGGAGAGATCGTGATTGGCGGCGTCGACGCCGCCGTCTGTGTCTGTCTGTCGGTGCCTGCCAGCCTGCAGTCGCACGAGAGCCTTTCGTCGAGGCTTATAATCGGACGCGGACACGATGAGAGGATTTCGATGGTGCGACGCTAGATCGAAATACTTACGCGACAGCGACGTAATGTAGTTTTAGATGGAGGGAAGCTCCAGATCGCGGTGGATGTCGACGTTACGCATATAGAGGGGAGCACCGACGGCTCTGCGCATGAATTTATTCTGAACGATTTGCAGTTTCTTTAAGAGGGCAGGCTTGGCATGGCCGAATACCACACTCGCGTATGTCATGATCGGGCGAATGCATGTTTTATATAGAGTAAGCTTGTGTCTGAGGGACATTTTGCTTCGTTTGTCTATCATGGGTGCTAGACGACCCATCACAAATCGCGCTCTATCCCGGACTATAGTGATATGCTCGTTGAAGCGCAAGTTCTGATCTAGGGTGACACCCAGGTATTTGGTGTACTTTGCCCAGGGGATCTCTTGGTCGTAGAGCGAGATGGCTTTTAAGCGAAGGCAAGCGCGTTTGGGAGAGCGAAGCGTGCCCGGGGAAAAGAACATTGCTGCGCTTTTCTCCGGGTTTACCTCTATCCTCCATTTGCGAAACCATTCACCTAGCTCTGTTACAGCTGCCTGTAGCCGGAGGCAAGCCATTTGTCGGTTGTGATCTGATGTGTAGAGTGCGGTGTCATCCGCGAAGAGGGCCAACTCTACATCTGGAGTTTTTGGGATGTCGCTGGTGTACAGCGTGAAGAGTAGTGGAGACAGGGCCGAGCCCTGTGGTACACCGGCTGTGAGTGGGTGAGGGGACGAGCGTGTTCCCTCCACTCGAAAACGGAAGCTACGGCCTAGGAGGAAGTCTCGCAAGATGAGCACGAGTCTGTCTGCAACACCGAACTGGTACAGCTTGTAAATCAAACCGTTATGCCAGACCTTGTCGAAGGCCTTAGCTACGTCTAGGAACAGTGCGGCTGTTCCTATAGGGCGGGGGCGATGGGCAAAGTGGGATAGTATGTGCTCCGTGATGCGGTGCACCTGTTGGACGCATGAGTGTCTGGCACGGAATCCAAACTGCTCATCGGGTAGTAGATGTTTGCTGATGGCAAAATCTCTAAGTCTAGAGAGGATGACCCTCTCGTAAAGCTTGCTGAGTGTGCTCAGTAGGCTGATTGGACGGTAGCTGGACGGTTTATTAGCCGGTTTTCCAGGCTTGTGAATACCGATGACATCTGCTTCCTTCCAGATCGCGGGGAAAGAGCAGTTTGTTATGGAGGCATTGAAGGTGCTCACTAAGATTATAATCAAGTGGCCGGGGAGGAGTTTTAAGACGCGATTGTTAATGCCATCGATCCCTGGGACCTTTCGCGGTTTGAGAGACTTGATCAGATCTTGCACTTCTTCGACCGTGACTGGGTCGAGCGTGGTTTCCGCTGGTAAGGAGGATCTACGTTCGACCTCGGAGTCCACTTCCGTCAGGTGTGACTGGTCGACGTTTTGTGTAGTGGGGGAGCATTGAAGCTCTAGACTCTGAGCAAGGCATTCGGCTTTCTCCCCGTCATCGAACGCCTCGGTGTTGTCGGCTCTTTCTAGCGCGGGTATGATAGTGAGGGTATCTGATTTGAGAGCTCTAGCAAACTTCCAGTACGCCTGGTGAGTTGGTTCTATATCTCTCAACGTTCTGTCCCAACGTTGTTCCCTGACTTCCCGGATACGTAGTTTAACCTCGCGCTCTAGTTGGCGGAGTCGGACTCTGTTGTCTTCGGTGGGATATCTGTCGTAAGCTCTGGAGGCGGCTCTCTTTTCCCTCAGCAGTACCCTCACCTCACCGGCAGGCATAAGTGGCGGTCATCCTCCACTGGCACCTGTCTGGACGAGTTCTGCACTGCGGATTGAAGGTGGCTGGTGAGGGCCTCGATCGCCGTCTTCGTGTCTTGGCGGGATTCGATGTGGTCCGGGATGCGGTCCAGGTCTTGTGATTCGGTTGCCTTGAGGAGGTCCCCAAGTCTCAACCAGTCCACAGAGGTCCTAGTTTCAGATGTCTGGTCCGTCTGTGGTCCTAATTTGAGGATAACCGGGCGATGGTCCGAGTCTATATCGTCCATCGTTTCGATCGAATGGAACTGAAGAGTTACGCCCCTCAGTAAAGCTAGGTCGAGAGTGTTTGGTATGCTGAGACTATGACTAGAGGTTGGTGGCCAGTCATTGCTAGTCTGCAGGCGGATACCTCCATACCTACTAGTGGTGGGGTGACTAGACGCATGCAGTGTAGAGATCTTCTGAAATAGATCAGGGTGCCGCCACCGCGGCCTATCCTGTCATGTCTAGTGACCCGATAGTTAGAGATCTTTGGATCTCTTTCACTCGGTTTCAGGAAGGTCTCCTGCACTAGTAGTATATCTACTTGATTGGTAACCAGGAAGTCATGGACCAAGTCACGCTGGTTTCGAAGGCCGTTGGCGTTATAAGTCGCCAGAGTCAATGAGCGTGGTTTATTTCTACCTACATGCGCCATTTGTTACCGGTAACAATAATTTAACTAGGTTGTTTAGTTATAACGACCTAAGTACCTGGAGGAGGTACGCGTGATCCATTTCGATCACGAGTTGATCCCGGAGGGAGGGTTGATCAGACTCTGCAACTTGTCTCAGTTTTCGAGCCAAGAGTTGGACCTCTGCTAGGTCGAAAGGCAAGTTCTTGGCGAATTTAGTCGCCAAGGCTAAGTCCTCCGCTAAAGAGTGGTGGGGTGACGGCTCAGAAGGTGCTTTTGAAATGGGGGCGGGGGCAGGGATTGCTGGGGGTAGGCCGGCCATAATTGGGGCGCGCGTCCTTAGTGGAGGGAGACTGACGCTGGTTTTTTTTTTTTTTGAGCTGGATCCAGCTGAATAACCGCAGATGGCTGTTTCAGCGATACCGGACTTTGGGGGCTTCCCGACTCCGTGGGAGCGGAGGCGTTCAGCCCGGGGCAGCGCGCTCGAGGAGGCACCTCCTGTGAGGTTCGACCTCGGCTCGACCGCTGCGGGGGATTGACTCTACATAGGAGTTAGCCGTGAGAGGCTGAATGAGCTAAGCCAATAGGCTGAAATGATTGTTATTGGGGACTCGTTATCGACTCCGCCGGCGGAGCCGATCCTAGTCTATCGTTACTACCGCTTCGCAACGTGTTATGGCTGGAGGAGAAGAAGCGGCGGAAGAAACTCTCCAGCAACACGCCTAAGCTAATCTTGTATGGCTACATGTGTCTGTAATGAGTGAGGAGTGATTGGTGGGTCTTACTTAACCCTGAGAGAGACGATTCGAGCCGGGGGCTCTCCGGCGTCTGTTCTGTCTGCGTCTGTATAGGCGGGATCGTCTCAATGGGTGTACAGGCGCACGTGAGGTGGGGTGCGGAACGCGTATGTGTGCGTAGACGCTATTGACGGCGCGCTGAATGTAGGCTTGGTGCTACAGAAGTATATTACAGAATTACCACAGGAAAAGAACGTAAACCATTGTTTTAGTGTCAATTGAATCTGAATCAACAAATTGTTATGCAAATATATAATCTATACTATTCCCAGGAAAAATCCCGCGGGAAATCCGGGTCAAAAGTACTGCAGTGTTTGAAAAAGCAAGTGCATTATGTTTTAGTATAAATCATATCCAAATCAGTTAATAATGCATATAATGCATACTAACCACTTTTAACCACACCTGGGAAAATTTGCGTGGGATTTCCAGGGCATAAAGTATTGTGGTATTTAAAAAATAATGTATTGTGTCGAAAATCATGTAGGAATAAGCTAATTTTTTTAGCGTCCTAACAACTTTAATCCACTCCTGGGAAAATTCGCTGGATCCCTGGGATAAAAAAAACAGATTTCATTTCAGAAAGTTTGCTATCGATGAGTAAAATCATCGCATCAAAATCAGAAAGCTTTTCTTATTCTGGCCATTTTAAACTGTTCCCGGGATTCCAGTATAAAAGGTAGCACAGAATTTAAGTCTGAGAATTTGCTCGCGATCAGCGAAAATCGAATCGAAATCGGCCTAGTAGTTTTTACGTAAATCCCGAACAAACAGAGAAATCAACTAACAGACAAGAAATCTAAAAAAAAAACATCGTGTTCTCCATCGTTTATATAGTCTATTCCAATTGTTTCATTTTTCTAATAACTTCAATGTAGAGACATGACATATTTAGCATATTAAAATATTATAGACTATCGTCTTCCCACGAAACTTCCTTCGCGTTTCCATGATAGTGATGCATTTGATAGTGAATTGCATGGATGAAAAATTAACTTACGGTTTTATTCATAGAGTTAAAATAAGTTTAAATACTTCTTTATGGTTGTTAAAGCAGCATTCAAACTTACTCTAACTATCTATGAATAAGACTGTTAGTATTTAGTAAAAATGATAACTCAAAGATGCATAGAGTGTTATCAAGTATTAAATAATGTAAAAAAAAGTATGAAAAACCTAAATAAATTAAGAGGACTGAAATATCTGATTAGAAACAGGAACTTAAGACCATTTATAAAATTTATAGGTTTTATATACTGGTTACTAATAGTAGTCAATAAATGATGCTTAATGGGAAAAAACTGGTGTTTCTTTCCGATTCCAGTGCTTACCCTCGATCAAACGTAATAAATAGTATTATGCTCATATCATCCTCCTTGTCAATCACACTGCTGTGATCAGGAGATTTTTTTAAAGTTTTGATTCCAACGCCATCAGCATTGATTTCGTTAATTTCAGATTGCAAAAGTAAGGTGCTTTTCATTTAATGCAAATTTAGCAATAAGTAATTCAATTTGAAATACATAATTCGAAATACAATTTTGATTTCGTATGAAACCATCTCGATTTGACTCGTAATCACATTTAGAATACAGTTAATTTTTCTAGACTGTCACTATGTTTTGGCTACTTGTTTGCTTAGTTACATATGGCAAGGTGGTTGTCAACATAATATGGATGACTTGAATGCACTCATGTATTTGGCGTTCTTGGTGTGCCGATGTTTTTGGATAAGCAGGCTGATGCGAACTATTAGACTACCTTGGTTGTATCGATATTGATGATCACTTTCGATGTTATTTGACCATCTTGGCCGCTCCTTTCTATAAGACGCCGACTGTACATTGCCCCATTGCTCTAATGTCCAATCCCTACGCTTTCAAGCAAATTCAAGTCGTGTTCGACGGTGGGCTACCGATAATGTTGGGCCTGTTGCAGCTCTTTGTTGTCAAGTTCCGTTCAGCAAGTCTCCTTCTGACAGTATCGGAGTGGTAACACTTGGCGTTCGTCACGCAGACTTTGTTGTACTTGAACTGCGTTGAGGCGGCGATTTCGCAGAACAGTAAATTGGATATAACGATCATCTGCTGCTGACGTAGCCCTAGGACTACCCGTACCTGGATGTTGCGCAAAGCCTATTTTTTTAGTAGCTGCTTCCGGAGGTGTCGTATGCATTATTGACCGAAAAAAGTAGCAAAAGTACACGCGTCTGAGCAAACGATGGACAAAAACTAAAGAAATTATAAGAAAAATCAGACTTTCTTCTACAATGAGGGTTCATTGTAGAAGAAAAGAACGCTAATCGCGAACTCTAGTGAAATCAATGCAAACCGTTAGCATTGTTCTTTGATTACAATGTGAGTTGAGGTTGCTTTAGAATAAATTGATAATCATTTTAATCAGCACGAAACACTTTCTGTGTATAACTTTGATAGTTGTAAGTTTCATACTTTTTGAGAAAATTGAATCAGAGCTTCGAGTAAGCGGGTGGCCCGGTTTTTTGCTGACCAGTGTAGTTACCGTCGGCTGTTTGACGTTTGCAACACGAGGGTCGAAGCCAACGCGTTACCAGCCTTTGGGGTGTGATAGAGCAGTGGTCGGCAAACTGCGGCACTGACTCCTTGATTGCGGCTCTTTTGCGAAATGTTTAGTGTAGGCGCGGAAATTATTTATTTAATTACCTTTTAAGAGACAAGTAAACATTTTTGAAACCTTTTAGAAAGCAATAATGACACGGAGTCGCTCGTAAACATAAATTATCTTCGTCAAATTGCTGCCCGCCAAATGTGTTTAAAGCAAAGCTAAGTTCCAAAATGAAGCTTATAAACTATAATACAATTTTGTATTGTTTATTGGCTTTTGGATGACGAGCTTGCCGACCACTGGGATAGACAGAAGAAACGGGATAAGTTCGCCATCGCAATGAAAGAGTACATGGTAAGGCGATCGCTAATTTGGTACTTGGGAATTAGTACAAAGAGTGATAGAATAAATAATTCCATTAGCTTAACTATATTTATTTCAAACTTATATAATAAATTTTACAGCATACCTAAACCTGGATTGTGGTCCAATTTCACCTGATGACAACTAAACTGCTTTAAAATGCGTGAGATATGAACACTGTCCGCACACATTTTTTTAGTCCTTACAAAACGGGGAACTTTTAGTAGCTATAATCCGCACCAAGAATAATGCTCGATAGCCGGCTTTCTTATACAAAAGTAAGTTATCAAACAGACTTCTGTATAGACACAGAAGTCTGTTTAATAACTTACTTTTGTTAGAATCAAGAGTGTCCCTTGACAGCTGTACACACAGGTGAAGTTGCCAAGTGGGCCTTCAGGGCCAAATCCTAAACTATGTATATGAAATAACGAAAAACGTTCAAAGGAGTCTGAGGTCTGATTTTGACTAAAACTAAAGTAACTATTCCTTCACAGAAATTAATCTTTACAACTTACACTACGATTTGGTATAAATAAAGTATGCTTTTTTTTCAAAATCAGCCAATTTTACTCCAACCAAGGGTAATTGATTTTTCATATAATCCAAGGATACCACTTCCGTCTTCGTCATAATCAACCCCGAGACTCCTTTGAGCGTTTTTCGCTATTTCGCATAGGTTTTGTATCTGAAGGCCCACTTGAAAATTCATAATATCAATGGTAAGGTAAAAGAATGGAGAGTATGGAAAGCCGGCTTAGGTTTGGCTTGGACAATGTAGAGATGTGGATTTATTTCTCTTCATCCTTCTCTTTGTCTTTCTGCTTGGGCTTGACGCTGCGCTCCCTGTCCCTGGATCGCTCCCTTTCCTTGGAGCGGTCCCTGTCACGCTCCCTCGACCGCTCCCGCGTGCGAGGCGACCGCGACCGCGACTTGTGTCGCCGCGACCTCGACCGTGACCTTTCACGTCTGTATGACCTGTCAAGGAGTAATAATCTACAATATTAGAAAATTCTCAACATATCGTGTCTGTACATTAAATCTATTAAAAAAAAAACAACTGGAATAGAACTATACAATGGTGCCCATGCGTAAGTAACCGTCAGGGTTATTCTGAATAATTATGAAAAATTATCAAAAAAGAAAAATTAAAAAGGAGGCGTCTATCTATCTCTAATAGTTTTCATGTTAGCAATTTTTTAAAGGTTTAAGTAGAGTTGGTGACCTTACTTTACATTTTTTGTCATATCTCCGACGTTATTGGCTCAATTTTGATTCTGTTTGTTATTTATAAAAGCTTATAAGTTATTTTATACGATTAATTAACAATTTTAAACATAATATGTCGACTAACAAAAATCGAAGGATCTATCGTAATTTAAAAAAAATCACGTGTATGTCCAGAAAAATGACCCCGACCCCCCCCCCCCTATTACACCGTTTTTATTAATTATTAATAATCTACTGCATAACAGCTACAAATTCGCAGAACATTGTTGATATCTAACTTTGACTAAATCCGAGCCATAATTGTAAAACTCTAAGCGTAAAATTCTCTCAATAAAGTAGAGTTAGTCAATTAAAAAACTCATTATTAGCAATGAGCACTAGAAGGTTTAGATTAATGATGAGGATGATAATGGCATTAAAAGCAAACAATTAATACAGATATGGTCTTTTTAATACTAGAAAAATAAGCTTTAATTAATTTAAAAAAGGATTTTAATTGATTATGTTTTCGAAATGACCTTCACCCTCCTGCAAGCAAACACAGGCCCTCAAGGCAACACTTTTGGTAATTCGATTAATTCTGAAGGATTTTCTCTAATTTCTGCTGCAGCAGCAAAAATTCTAGCCGTTAATTGCTTGCGGTTTTCGATGGGCACAGTGTACACCTTTTGCTTCATTTAACCTCAAAAATAGAAATCTAAGGGC
Organism: Dendrolimus houi; assembly: GCA_039645545.1. Classification (NCBI taxonomy): domain Eukaryota; kingdom Metazoa; phylum Arthropoda; class Insecta; order Lepidoptera; family Lasiocampidae; genus Dendrolimus; species Dendrolimus houi. The sequence goes on along the minus strand of CM077121.1, from coordinate 7,739,318 downwards.
ATAAAGTCAGGAGATGGAGGAGCAGGAGGGTGGAAGTCATTTCAAAAACATATTCATTTAATATTCTTGCTTTATTCATTTAAAGCTTATTTTTAGTATTAAAAAGACCATGTCTGTATCGATTGTTTGTTTTTAATGCCATTATCATCCTAATCATTAATCTAAACTTTTTAGTACTTATTGCTAATAACAAGGTTTTTTAATTGACTATCTCTACTTTTAGAGAGAGTTTTACACTTACCGTCTTACTTAAAAAAAAAATGCTAACGCGAATATTAATCATTTGTGAGATAAAATGCATTTTAAGCTTAAAACTCGTTTATTATTCGTAATCGTGTTTCATGAACCTCAAATATTAAATGTTGCCATTTAATTAAAAAAAGTTTTGTCTATGAATATAAGCAAATAAAAAAAGTTAATTAATATTTTATTTGTCACAATGGCAGACAAAAGTACCTGAATCAGTAACCTTGACCTGCGCTCAAGAAAAAATTTCGGCTCTGTTTCGAAGTATGAGATATAATCCCTTTCGAGTAAAGGAACAAAAACATAATAATATTATCGATATATCTATAAATCGCATCATATTAGCTACGCTCAGTGCGCAAAGCGGTTTCTACTATTCCAACGATCTTCAAGATCTGTGCCGGAAACAATATCATATAGCACATGGCAATTGTAATAATATAAATACTCTTTGCAGAAAAACACTTCCAAAGCAACGTGTGCTCTCTGGGTTCAAAGCTACATCATTGCATTTCGACACAGATTAATATCTGAGCGCATAAAGATTATAAAAAGTGTATATTAAAATATATGTTATTATTAGTATTAACTTACTTTTCTCTAACTCTTTCCGGTTTCATTGATCGTGATCTATCGCGTTCTCTGTCACGCTCTCTCTCTTCCTGAAATGAAAATAGGTTTTTTTAATTGAAAACTTCTTTAGGCACTTTATTTTGTGTTATTGGATGAGACCGAGCCGTTACCCTCGTCTATGTAACGCTTAGTCTATTCGAGCCGACTTTGCTTGAAGTAAAGTCGGTTCGAATAGACCAAGGGAGCAAGAGAGATATCGCTTTCTCCGTTTCTGCACGGATAAAAGCTCGCTTCTGTCGTGTAGTCTTAATCAAACACGAAGTTTTTTTAAGCCTCTAATTCTACAAACCACTAGAGATGATCCTCTTTATCTCTACTCTCCATAATAGAGTACAAAACTACGATGCAAAAATACTCACGTCGTCCCTCCGATGGCGATCGCGCTCGTCCCGCTCCCTGATCCGGTCCCGGTCCCGATCCCTGTCTCGCTCCCGCTCCCGCTCCCGGTCGCGCTCGCGGTCCCGCTCGTGCATGTGCACGGGGTGCGGGCGGTACGGGGAGGTGAAGGGGGGCGCCGTCATCATGTGCGCGGGGGGCATTAGCGGCGGCGGCGCCCCCACGGGCATGCCCGCGGGGCCCATCGGGGGCACCATCGGCGGGGGCCCCATCGGCCCGGGCGTCAACTCCTTGATCTCGCTCGGCGCCCAACCCCCCTGCTCCGGGTGACCTACAATTAACAAAACACAATTTATAAATAAGCACATTGTAGTGGCCGTCCTGTAATCATTTTAGCAAAACGTAACCCTTATAAAATGTTCCGTCAAAAAAAAATCGACAAACTAGAAATGTAAATATTAGATAAAACCGAAATTTATTTACTTGTGTGGCTTGTGGTCGAAACGAATACAACGATCGTTTGAAAGAAATAGTTACTTTTAAAAACAGATACTGTGTCATATATAGACATGTCCATCCGTCCATCTATGTCGGTCACAGTACTTTTCTAGACAACTGACTGCTTTTATATAATTAAAATTTGTATCTGCGATGTACTGCAATACATTAGAACCGAAATTAAGGATACCGCTAAATATGAATAAAACTAAAGAAAGAATAAATAATAACTAAAGAATAGTGGTCTTATTCATATTGGGTTAGAGTAAGGTTGTTAAAAACTTTAAAGAAACATAAAAACTTATTTTAACTGAATATGAATAAGACCGTAAAACTACAAGTTCAGTGGTCATGGACTCGTGAACATGTTGTTTTACAGTTCTTAGAAATGATAATGATATTTTTTACAATTTTTTGAAGTGATAACTTCTTATGGGACGGTAAACCGCTTCGCTACGTAACGCGTTACGGCGCCAGTCTGTCTGGCTTCCCTTGCTCTCTCACGCATACGGCAGCGGTAGGCAGGCTCCTCCTCTCTCACTCTAACACACAGTCCACAGTGCTAGCCGTATTTCGGTAAATAGATTAAATAATGATACTAAAAATGTACACACTCAAAATTCTAATATACATATTCAAGAATTGTAACTACGAATAGAACATATTTTATAATCATAAAAGATTTTATTAATAAATAACCTTTCCTTACATTATCATAATAATATACATAAATTATAAGTAATAACCTAAGCTTTTTTCAAGTTAAACAATTTAAATATTAAACAGTTCAACTTAGATTAGTTTAAATTATCACTTCTGTCGGGCGTCCCGAGACGCACACCGTCTGTTTTTTTAATTCTAGTATGAAGTTATGTACTTAAAGTATTAAAAAGTGTGTTCCACATTCGCTAACTATTAGAAATCTTCAAATAACACTTTCCATTGAAAGTTGGTTCCAACAAGATATTATTGAACATGTTGAGCAGTTTTTGAGGCATATATTCTTTTAAACACATTAGAGTTCTGAAGCGATATATTAAAACAAAAATAGTGAATATTCATAAGTGGTTATGGAATGCTTCGTTATACTGGGTCTGAGTTTGTATCAACCTAACCATTTCATTTGTTAAACACCTGGTAGTTTTATGCGACTTATAATTTCGATTGGCAGTTTTCGTTTGCGTAATTTCCTACGCAGACTGGTTTCCAGCATGTAAATAATTTATATTGAATTTTATTCGCAAGCGGAAAAGGCAGTGTTGCTTTCTCTACATTCTTAGCTCTGTTCCTACTAAAATTGCTCTACTACGGCGGTACATCGGGAGGAATTATTACGCCTCTATGTTTCAACAATGTGTTATCTTGAAAATTGAAATTTTAGAAGACTTTTTTAACCTTAAAAAAAGAATTGCATGAAACGAATTACTTTTTTCTGTCAATCTACAATCTATTTTAAAAAATGCCACGTTTTTTTATTTCAATACAATTAAATAGAGTTTATAAATGTTTTTTAATTTTCAGTTTTCAACTATCAATAACACCTTATTGATATACTCTAGTTTAATGTAATTTTCTGTGCTAAAGTCAATAGTATTTCAATTATATCTTATATAACTTGTATAAGACAGTAATATTATTTGTACGCCATATGGGTAAGGACATGTGAACTTATATATGTGTCGGAGAAGCATAGTTCTCGTTGACATCGTCATTAGTGGGTGCAAGTTTAATGGGCGTCATCAGGGTAAAATGCGAGCACAAAACACAATGGTCGCGGTTTATACACTTTTAATTTAGATTTAAACAGTATTTTGGGAGACCGATCTTACTTTAACCCGTTCCTTTTAAATACTCAACGATCAACTCGATCCATTGCTATCGCGCTTCAATGTCTCACAAAAACTCGTCCGCATCCCTTAAGTACAGATGGCGCCTCGACCCCGTTCGAGGCACGTGCTCTGCTCTGATTGGTCGGCCGTTAGATTACAATATTCATAACTTTTATTACGTTATGAAGATTTTTAAGTCATAGAAAGATTTAACAAATCAAATAAAATTAAATTAAGAATTTAAAAGCAATTAAAATGTAAACAAATAACATTGTGCGTTGTAAACGCAAATAACGATCAACCCGACTTATAGCTTGTATAAATTTTATGAACATGTCATATGTAAATAAATTTTCAAAAAAGAAGCGTAGAGGCGATTGGATATAATAATAGTGTTACAACCTAGTGCCGACAGAAGTGAATGCACACCTGCCTGTCATAAAGCACACTTTATTACCTTTCCGCATTTGGACTTCTTTGGTTTACTTTGTGTTTAAAATTTGTAATTAGAAAAACAGCCTATTGTGTATTGTAATCCTTTATGGTAGGCAGTGGCTAGGTGTGATTCTTGGAAATTATTGTTACACGGTCGAGTATTGTGTCGAGACATATTGTATAGCTGAGTATAAAGGAATGCCCCCAACGGAGAGATCGGCAGTCTAGCGCGATGGTCACAAGCGAGACAAGACGTGTGTACATTCGATAAGCTATATAGTGACGGACTTTGCGCGTGTTATTGAATTATGTATTACGTTTGTACTGGTTGTGTCCAGTTATATTTGTACCTGTGTTATACGTGTTTGTATAGTTCTAATAAATTCTGTAGTAATTCCAAACGGCATTTTAATTCGAGTCCTGCAACTCGTAACAATAATAATAATATCATCGGCAGACAAACACACATATTTTATATCCTCAAATTAAGCAAGTTACGCTTGTGTTATCGAGTGATATGCAACGGACTACTCTGAGGCTGATCTCAAACATCCAAACCATAGTAAGTAACGCAGAAAAATCATTTCTTAAATCTATTATACCATGAATCTACCCCGGAGCGTCTGTGTGGCAGTAAGGTAGACCAGCAAAGGCCACTCAAATACAGAGCATGTTTGATACAGTAGAACACTATGTGCGGGAAGTGAAAGTGTGGCATGATGTTATTAACAGGGCATTCCATTAGTAGCTCACAACGCCGAAAATGCTCCGTTAGCCGTTCCACAAGGTGACCGTGGTCGTGGCGAAAACGTCACTAATGAGGTCATCATTTTCGATCACACAACGCTCACAACGACCCATGTCAATAGGTGGGTCGAATAACCGTTCCACTTGGATTCACGATTGTAACGCCGACAAGCAAGTGGAATGGGCAAAATCGCGGTCTTGTGAGAGTCTAATGGAACGTAGCCTGTGTCGGAGTGTCGCTCACCCCAGTGCTCTTCGTAGGGCGGGTGCTGGTGCGGCGGGTAGTAGTGGTCGGCGGGTGGCGGCGCGAAGTACTCGGGCGGCGCGCCCATCTCGCGCACGTGGCCCCCGCGCCCGTACTCGCGGCGCTCGGCCGTCATCACCTTGCCAACATCACACATATTACGCACTAGTTATGTTAGAGTACTAATTTCCAACAGCCACCAGTAAAGGGGGTAAGGTCAAGAAATGCTTGTTTCACGTCGTGAACGAGGATATGTCCTAACAGGCTAACAATAGCATATTGTTACATCTGAAGTTCCGAAAAGACAAAATAATGCTTTGCAACAAGTATTTTATTATCGCTTGAAATTTAAATGATTTGTAATCCTTTTAAGGTTGCCTTAATTATTGAAAAGAGCCATCTATTTTGTTAATCGCTAATCCCTATCTTTGTTTTATGGCCGATCCGCGAGTAAAGACATCATAAACTAAGCCACAAATTTTTAAAGCCAAATTGTTTCGGATTAAGCATAAAGCCCGAGAGTTCCAGTGAGTGGTGTGAATGTTGTCGGAAGGGTTCATGTCTATTATACGAATACAAAAAGGTTGGTCCGGTTAAGACACAGTTAGTTGAGTTTAAACTGTGATCAAGGCGTTACTAAGTGTCATGCCGAACGGGACTCTCATATTGACGGATTGCGCGTTTTATATATTACGATTTTCTGTCTTACGGTTTGAACTTTCTGCTGTTTGTAAGAACTGTGAATTACGTGTGTGTATTTCTTTAATAAACTTTGTGATGATTCCAAAGGCATTTTAAATTCAAATCCCATAAATTCGTAACAATATATAAAATGTCTAAAATCTTAGCATTTAATTCATATCTTTAATCCATCCATCATGTTTCGTATGAAGAGAATTCGATGGCCCACTTCTCTCTCCCCCTATTTCATTCCTCCAGTCTGATACCGCCTACCCCATTATCTCTATTCAATTTTAAAGGCTGGCAAACTTCCTGGCAACACCAGGGATGGAGCCAAAGCGTTGGCTCTATCCCTGGTGTTGCGAACATCTATAGGCGACCATAACCACTTACAATTATTCGGGGCGTCTGCCTAGAAGGCTGAGATCTGCTTTCTTACTTTTTCTTCTCCACTTCGCGCGGTGTTCGACTTTTTTTTTGCAGGAGTTCAGCAGTCAGGCAGACGGCCCACTTGATGGAAATCGGTTACCATCGCCTATGGACATTTGCAACAACAAAGGTGCTACAAATGCGCTGCTGCTCTGGAAACTGGAACCTGGTTACTAATGCCGGAACACAACTCAAGGTTGTTATGACGACATACTTTAGATCAGGGGTGTTAGTCATCCAATCGGGCAAATGCCCTACCTCGTGGCTGTGGGTTGTTTTGTCGCCTTTTACGACAGGCCGCCCCAGCGCAGGAAATTGTATTCTTTCTCTGTTCCTGCACGGATAAAAATCCCTATTTCTGAAACTATTGGTATAAATTTCATACTTTAGGACGTCAAGCCAGCATTGCTTGGGCCTACCCCTTCAACAGGTATGTGGCGGAGGCGCCATGGCTAGACATTTGTTCCCCACGTAAGTAGCCGTTCTCTGTAAAACGTGGCCGTACCAACATAGACGACACTCTTGCAATAAAAAAAAAACATGTCTCATATTTATTTCTATATCTCTCTTCCCTTCATTAGAGTTGTTATTATAACTCACTTCAGCCTTTATGTTTGTTTTTGAATATAACTTACCTGAATTGTATTTTCTCTAATTTGATAATTGTTTGACATTGGTGGTTGCATTCCCTCGTCGTTCCTCATTGGAGGACCTGTAACAAACATTAAACAACATGACTAACTTTATATTGACAAATTTTGATGAAGAAATCCTAGAAATATTTAATGAGAGTATTTTATAAATAAATATGACTAAGTCGAATTCGCCAAATTATTTAAATTATATTTAGACCCAAATTGTAAGATGACCAGGATGTATTTTGCTCGACTTTTATCATTTTTACTTTAATAGGAATGTTTTAAGAAATTCTTCAAGTTTTAATATAAACTTTATCTATCTTCATAGGCGTATATAGATGTATGGTCTAGCACCCACCCCAGAATGTTGGGTTATCGATTCGAAATTCTAGGCTGGACACCTAAGCAACTTCACACAAAAATCATTGAAATCAAATAATTAACTACAGTCGAGAAGTTTATGTACAGTATACACACTATTATACAGTACATTCCATTAAGTCACTTTTGAAATACACAACATACTAAGCTAGAGTACAATTGAATTACGCGCCACAACGCGAAGCGACTTGCAAGCGCATGCCAGAGTTTGACGGCAAGGTGACGGATCGTACCATTAATTGACATAACCTCCATAGAGTAAATGTCAAAATACTTTGATTTAAAAAATACATATACTTGGTTTTGTTTTTTTTTTGTTTAATAATATTGATGCACAAAACAAATTGATTGCCCAATATGACCAGAAACGGAGAGATCATACATAAATGCAAGACATATCAACAGTCAGAATGTGTAACAAATAAATATTCACCAATTTTTTGAATTGATTCATTTAACGTTCTGCGAGCACATGTTACCTTTCCAAACTAAGTCCCAGTTGTTCTGTTCCAATATGTTTAACTGTTTGACAATTAAGTTTAGTATTACTTATAATTAATTAATATTACTTATAGATCAAAGTTGTTTGATTTTCTATATTGTCTAAGAAGATTGTTTCGACATGTAAAACCTTTTCATTGGTTTTAATATTTATGTTAAGCATAGTGATTATATCCTCTTTGTTTCTTAGTGTTAATCGGAGCATCTGTCTACACTGCAAATTTCCTTTTTTCATGTTTCTGTATTTTATAAATGTAACATTTATTAAAATGTTGGCAGTATTGTTTCTTGTACTCGTGCAAACAAAGGCCGATTTTAAGGTTACGAACATTTTGATTCCGCGACTGTACAATAACATAAATTTGATGAAAATTGTTTCATATTTTAGACAATGTAGAGTGAATAAAGAGCCATCAAACAAGCTCATTGCGAAGGTCAAATGAGAAATTATACAATAGTTTTTCAATATATATGAATAATTGGAAATACTGAAAAAATTTTGAATTTACTACCCAGGAATTTTAGAATGTAAAAAAATTACATTCCAATAATGCTCAAATTATTGAAGTAAAAAAGATTAAACCTAATGCTCAGGCTCCATCTGGGATAATGTTGTAGTTATTGACTGTGGCCTAATGAGTCTTGTTTATAGCATTAAAAATGATGCCGTTAACGAGCTACATTAGTATTATATACATAATATGTTATTTGAGAATATTTAATGTTATTGACAATTAATAACAATATCACATCACATAGTGAATTCTAGCCATCTCTATGTCTGTGTGAAACTGTCATTTACTACAACATTATCCCAGATGGAGCAACAACATGATAAAGATCCAATTCTTGGGAATTGATGATAAGTTTGATGAAAAATGAATAGATTTAATGGGTTAAAGTTTATATCCTATATTTGGGGTAATTATAATTGAATACACATGTCCTTTTTAATTAGTTTGTGTATTTTGGCTTTAAGTATGTAAATAATGTAGTAAAAATGTTTTATGTTTAGCATTTGGATTTTTATGGAGGTTAAAGTGCAAGTATGAACATGAGTGGAGCCAGGCATACCGGGCGGTCGCCTGAGGTCAGGTCCCGGGGGGCGCGGCGGCGGCCCGCTGTGGATGCCCACGCCTGTCTCGTTCACGCGCATGCGGCGCTGCCGGTCGCAGTACGCACTCCACGTCACCTCATTGAAACCATAGTTGAAGTAATCTATTGAAACAGAACAGAAACAGAAACAGCGATCATTGTACACTGTGCAAATTTTGACATTATCTTTATGCTTTATTGTACACAAAAAGTTACATACAAAATTATAGAATAGTGGTGATGTGCAAAGGGGAGCTTAACCCTAAAAGAGTTTTCTTCCAGGAAACCTATGAGTCTAGCAAGAAGGGGAGAAATAAAATGCAGGGTTGTGTACACTAAAATATTTTATGATTTAACTATGTAATATATAATATAACCATTAAACAAAAAAAATCTAATAATTCTCAACTATTATATCTAATTAATTCAAGTCAACTATATATTGTCCACTATAATGCTACTAAAGTATAATACAATTGTAACCCAAACATATTCAACCTTTTTTATAAAGTCCACATAGACAGACATATTAGATGAGGTGCCTATGCTATTTTTTTTTTTTGCATTTTATTGCTGAAGCACAGCAGACAGGCTTATGGTGAAAGTGGTTACCGTCGCCTATGGACATTAGCAATACAAGAGGTGCTGCCAATGTGCTGCCGGCCTTGAAGGAGAAACTGGAACACAACTCAAGTTGTTATGGCGGCGTACTCTAGACCAGGGGTGGTAACCATCCAGTCGGGCAAACACCCTACCAACTGGCTGGAGGTTGTTTTGTCACCTCTGACGACGGGCGGCCTGGCGATAGGAAATTGTATTATTTCTCCATTTTTGCACAGAGGGATTAGACATTAGATGAGAAGAGGCCATAGCTTTATTTTTTTACCCCTTATCAGTCGCGACCCGACTTTAAATGGATCGTTGCTTTATTTGTGTTTTTTTACTAAGCTATTATACACAGTAGACAGGCTGATGAACCACCTGATGAAAAGCGGTCTTGTTATCTATGGAGATTTGCAACACCAGTAGTGTTACCGATATAAATCCATTATACTATACAAATTAGAACTATGTAGTTTGCCAGGCAGGCAAAAGCAGAGTGGGACACAAGTTGAGTATAGCGAAAATAACCTATATAAACTTAGAAAAAATTAAAACCTGTCAGTCATAAGACTGCACGTCAGAAGAGAAAACTCTGTGTGTGACTGTCGTGCAAGTTCAGTGCTTTTGCTTAAGCCAAATGTGCCTAAAGAAGTTTTCAGTTTAAAAACTGTATTTATCTATACTAATATTATAAAGAGGAAAGATTTGATTTGTTTGTTTGCATTGAATAGGCTCCGAAACTACTGAACAGATTTGAAAAATTCTTTCACTGTTGGCAAGCTACTACTACTACTACTACTACTACTATCCCCGGGTGACATAGGCTATATTATGTTTTCAAAAAATTAGGGATCCTTACTAAAACTCCAATAATGTAACGCGTGCGCCGCGATAACTATTGATGATGGAATAAAATAATGTACTACAAGACTTTACAGAACACATCATTATTTACAAAATGTGTCGCGACAGCATATGTCTAACTATTATAGTTATGCCACAATAAGTGTCCTTTTATTTTAAAAATTTATTTGAAATGCCGCCGCTAGGAAATGCTCGTTATTTGTATCTTGGTATTCATTGTTATCAAAAGAAATTACTTCATATTCAAGACTGCTTCAATACCTTTATATAATTTTTTGAATTATTCAATGTGGACATTCCATTGGAAAGATATCACGAGTTTAAAAATGTAAGTATTAGAAAAAAGTTGCGTGGTCGCCGCGTACCCTGCTCGGTTAGCTAGGCTTATGCGATGTCACTGGGGTACGGGCCGCCATATGGGAGGGGAATATTTTGAATTCGCTTAGTAGGTAATTAAACTCAACAAAAAAGTTATTTTTAGATACCCGTGCGAAGCCGGAGCGGACCGCTAGTAACAAATAAGCCCAAAGTCCTAGTATCCTTAACACATGTTCACAGTGAAGGTAAACATTATAATGCAATCATCATATTGAGGTAAGGAACCAATCAATTTGCCTTGGCCAAGCATGGCAAATATGCTCTCCTTTCCCGTATAAGAAATTAGAAAATAAGAGTCCATCAGTGGGACTCTGGTGTTCTTAGTTGCTATTATTACACCCTGTATAATATTTCTAATTGTTAATAAATAGTTTGAATGTATAGGTCATGGACTTTACCGGAAATATCAGCTCCCGGCTTGTTCCACGGCTTGTCTTCAATAGTGTCAATGTTAAATTCCATTGCAGGCACACCATTTATGCTTCCCGGACCCTCCAAGTCGTCAATAGTTACTTTGTTCCCTATTGTAGGCCCACTACGAGGTTTATCTGGTGCACCAGTTGCAACGAGTCCTACACCTCTCTGGAATTATAGTATATTCTCATGTATTTGTCTATGTAACATAAAATCTATCTAATATAACAAACACTTACTTATTTATCTATTGTAATATAATTATGATAGTATAAAATATTTGTCATATATAATGTTAATAATTGTATTTATTTAGATAATTTTCTATATGTTGATATACTATTGTTACACGCCGACAAAAGTGGATGCACACCTGCCTACCATAAAACACACACTTTATTACCTGCCGGCGTTTGAGCTAATAACATTGAAACTATTTTTTGACTAACTTCTTTTGTTTACTTATTTATTGGTTGTTGTGGAGAGCAGCCTACTGTACTCGTTTATGGCCGTTCGCAGGCATAATTACGCAGGTGTGCGAATTACGATTTCTGGAAAATTGCGTCGACGCTTGCCAGGTACAGTAGGCGCGCGAGTTCATGTCCATCCTGAGGAATGCCGTAGTGCTGTGACCTAATTAATTATGGTAATGTCGATGATAACTACTGATTTAGTCAACAGCTGTCAATTTGGTTTATTGTAACTTAAGGTAATTTTGCAAATTATGAAATAAAATAAATGTGATAAGTAATTACTTATTTATTTCTAATAGAGAACAATATTTTTAAATTCAATCACTATCAGATGAAAAGACAACCGACAGATCAGAGTCGAAATCAGTATCTTCGCCGTCGCTGACTTCAAGCGGAGTAGTCATGGTTTATTCACAATGAAATAACACAATAGCGTTAGCGTAAATTTTCGGTATTGATAAGCGCGCGTCACAACAGTCAAGGACAACACTCGACGTCAGACAAATGCGGCGAGGTGAACGATGGCGGGGCGAGCTACCCCCCGCGCGCCTCTGGCCCCGATGGACATGAACTCGCGCGCCTATAATAGACATATTGCAACATGCTGGATAAAGCAATGCCCGAATGGAGAGATCGCCAGTCAAACGATAACCACAAGCGTGGCAAGACGTGTGTACATTCGATAATCTATATAGTGACGGACTTTGCGCGTGTTATTGAATCGTGCTTTACGTTTGTACTGGTTGTGTTAAGTTATATTTGTACCTGTGTTATACATGTTTGTATAGTTCTAAATAAACTCTATAGTAATTCTAACGGCATTTTAGTTCGAGTCCTGTAACTCGTAACACTATAAATGTGTCTGGATTTATGTATGTATTAAATTTATAAGCTAGTGTAAGTATGTATATTTAAATTGTACGTTATTATTTTTTTCTGCTCCACCTGCAACGCCAGATTAGTTGAGAATTTCTTTTAAGCTAGGTTGCCTGGAAGAGATTGCTTTTAGCGATAAGGCCGCCTATTGTTTTTCCAAGATGTATTGTAACTATGCATTTTGGTTTTGTAATTGTTTATTTTGGTGAGCAATAAAGTGTTATCTAATCTAATCTAATCTATTTCAAGAACTGAAAGGTTCTGTATTGTAATATACTGTTTTGTAAAAAAAAAATTCATTCTACCATGATATGAGTTACTACTACATAAGGGGGGTAATTTCGAAACCAACTAAAGCAGTCTAAAAGAATAATGCACAAAGTGATATTTTTAAATGTTATGCGATTAATATATGCCATAAGAAAGATTTGATAATAATTTGATTCTTGTATCATGTCAATCCTAAAATGTATAGAAAACCTTAAATTTTACAAACATTTTGAATAAAAGTTAGTAATTGTTTGGTGGACGGTATTATGCAATAAATCCTAAAGAAGAGTATTTAAGTATAAAGAACTAAGTATATAAATGAAAAATTAATAATGATAAAAATCTATCAAAGAAGCAACTAACTTCAAGAGTAACTAAAAAGCAAAAATAAAACATAAAAAATACTGTATTTCACAAATCAAATAATGAATAAATGCACCCCATATCGCACCCATATTTTATAATAATTAAGGCAAATTCCTCCATTCTTGACCAAAATGCTTTTGAATCAAATCAGTTACTCCTTTAACTGGCTATATTTGGTGACTGTCACCCTCAAAATATGTAACTCCAAGCAGGCACCCACCACAGGCAAGTAGGAACCCATTAGGTACTTACTTAATGTTGCATAAAACTTATACACAAACTTTATAAGTAAGTTTTAGGCAAGGTTTTACTTCCCATCTTTGGGAAGTAAAACCTTTGCTCTTGTTTGGATGTCCAAGATTGTGTGGATGTTTCTGAGCATATTTGGGATCACATTTTTTAATAAACTGTGCTAGTTCTTCCATGATTTTGAATGAATTTTAATTAAAACTCACAAGCAAATCTCATCAAAACAACCAACATTGCCATACTGTTTTAAAAGTCATATGTTTTGAATTCAACTATCATTGGTCGATTTCATTTTAGAGAATTTTTATTATAATTATTTTAACGGTAATTTCAGCTCACATTACTTTTAGACTGAATTTACAGTGTATTTTAATGACTTATGCAAATTAACATGCTTAATATTGCAAAGAAAATTTACAATATTTTCTTTTAGTGTAATGAACATTTAAGTCATTTTAGCGAGTTTTGAAATTACACCCCTCATATGTAATTAATAAGAATAATTAGTGTATGTGTAAAACACCAATTATATACAGACAATTTTACACATTAGATTGAAAAATAAAGGTAAATGACTGGTTGTTTTTATAGTTTACAAAATGGTAATGTTGTTGTGTGACATCACCCATGTGCACACAAATATAGTATTTTTTAAATCATCCAAATCTGATTTAAGCTTCGAAATACTGATTATGATGCTAATTTTCAATATTTTTATAAAGATATATTCATTGTTACAACTGTTTAATAATAAGAATAATTGGTTATAAATATACAAAAATGCACAAATATTCCCTATGATAAGTCATGTAAATATAACAAATACCTTTATATTTAAACTGCCATAAGCTTGTGGTCCTGACTTTATCTCTCCAATAGTAACTTTGACATCATCACTGTCATCTGAATCAGAATCCCCATTTTCTTGGCTATCAGCATCCCCATTAGCCTGATCTCCGTCATCCTTACCCACATCAGCAAAGTGCTCATCATTGAAATGGGAATCATCATTGCCTTCATTTTCTTCTTGATCTTTTTCATCACCTTCCTGTGGATAGACAAGTACAAAGAATTAAAGGTATATAAGTATTGTGATACATCAATTTTTTATTGGACTAGTATAATGTATTATCTTTTACAGCTACAAACTATACTATATAAAAACTAAAATTAAATAAAAAAGGGGAAATATCTAAAGATAAGTTATTGGTCCCAAACCACTGTCACTTACCGGGAACATTCCCAGGAGGCTGGCGGCGTTGCCATGTTGTATAGCGATCCTTAATCTTTGAGCAAAATAGACGCCAGCCTTCTGGTCCCGTGTGACGTCTACTAGACATTTGGTGACTTCATAGTATTGTAATTGAGATCAATTTTTTTTTTCTATTCAAAAAAGTTCCATTAGAGGACACTTTTTGAAGGCCATACATATAACTTAACAATGAAGTTGGGTGGTGGGATATAGTCACAGGGTGCATTTATTTATTATGAACTATAATAAACAAATCTGAACTTTTTTAATATAGGTCAGAAGGCTAAGGCGAGAGCACCGCTTTGCTTAGCTTCCACCTTAGCTTTCTGGTTATTTTCTTTAACAACCACTCAAAATTCACTTTATATCTCAAATAATACATAAATGCACCCTACAACAATACCGCACCCATTAAGTCTACTGCCTACTCTATGTAGACCGCTTCACAACATGTTATTGCTTTTTAAGGTGAGTTCTTTGGTTTGACAGTCAGATTTTTAAGCATTTTTTTTAACATTGGAGTTTTTATCATTTATTTATAAGTGTTTCAAGAATATACATATAAATTTTTAGCTAAAAATATTCATTAGAACCAAAGTTATAGAGAGGGCTATCGACACCTCCCTCAAAAAAATGGGATGCTCACTTCCACCACGAAATCAGGTGATTGGCTTATCTGAAAGTAAAAAAATCAAATTTCATGTATTTTTTGTCAACTTTTTAATAAAAATAATATATAAATATTTTAAATTTTGGTGTGGTAATAGATTATTCTGTGCATCTATATATGCTGAGTCGATTCTATAAATTCGAAGTGAATTGGCCAAGCCATTCTAGAGATTTGACATTGAAAAACATAATATTGAGATAAATACCTTTGAAGGTTTAAGTAAAGTTACAACTGTAAAAATTCTAACTTACCATTAATCTGCGATACCTGGTCCATAGAGTACACCTTCCTCCTCCTCTTGAAAGTCTTCCACAGCGGATTTAGTATAGTTTTCTGGGACTTAAGTCCCACACAGAGTTGCAGTTTATAAAGCTGTACTAATTTAGGAGAATAATAATGCATTAAGCTGAGCCTGATGCAATGTATGTATTTGCTAACACAATGATAGAAGGAATAAAAAACAGTTAAAGTCAATGGAATATTTAAATACTTTTCTAAAAGTCACCAGTGCTTTGATAATAAGTAAATGTAGGTTTTAACAAGTTTTCTAAGCTTGTTTAAACTTATCTGCACTTGTATAAGATATTTTTATACATGGGTCTCAGGTATCAAGCAGACAGACAACAATAGAGTCAGCCTCTCAGCTCTCAGCTTAGTGCTCCGAATACCTGCCACTTCTAACTGCTGTATCTTTATAATGGCTTCGAATTTTAAAAATTCACTTTACCACCATATCTAGATATATCAATAATGCAAAAAAAAACAATTTTTTGAACACAACAAACCAGAGAACCCCCTTAATGAGAAGAAGCAGCATGAACCTCGTCACCAACTCGTCTAGTAAATGACATCACATATATCATTACATTATATGGGTTATAAATGTATGCTATGCTTTCTATGACGAAATGCAGAGTTCCTGAACCAAGAACTGCTGGCTTTACATCGTAAAGTATGTCATGCACAGCAATGGTCTTACTATAAGTGGCGCAAAAGACCGTGCGAAGTAAAGGAGAAACTAGGCCAAGCCTTTGGCTTCGAAAAGGAGTTCTGTTTCGACTTTAATTCGATTTAAGTCAAAATTCTTGTTAAAATAGGTTATGATTAAACTTACGGCGGCTCCATCCGTAGCGTCTGTCGGTTGTTGCTGTTTGTCGCCATCATCTTCTTTATCGCCAATTTGCTCTCCAACTGAATCTCCATATAACCAGCTATCATCATTTTCATCTCCAGGAGCCGCTTCCACTGCTGTATCACCCATTTATATACTTTTATTGTACAAGTAGAATGCAAAACCGCTCCAAGTCCAAGTCCGATGGCCGATGCAAACACGAACCAATACAACAAGTACAACTCTGTCTTAAGACATTGACATTACCATTAACTGATAAACATTTTTAAATTGGTCACATTGACATCGGACATCAAGTTGTTTTCATTCAATTCGTGAGACTGATAAGCAAAGGAAATTTATTTATACAACCGAATTACATGTAAAATCAGCAGTGCAGGGTTGTCTTTTATATATTTAGAACACCGCCGGAGTGTAAAAATCAATTTAAGTCACCATACCGATAATAAAAAAAGAATATTTATATATTTTGTTCCATTTTTAGAATTCTGCGGAGAGCTTAGTAAAAGCTGGTTGCCGTATATCAATCCGTCTGTTTGTCTCATTGTCTGTGCAGATATAGACCGACCGGCTTGAGTCCATAAGTTACAGCGCCCAGGTGCCACGCACCCCCGAGTGAAGACGGCCCTTATCACCAGTATGCTATCGTGTGAAAGAAATCATAGCCTAGCTTTATAGCCTTAGATCTTAAAAACGCCTTAAAAGCTTAGTGTCTGGGGTTGTCACATATTAAATAACATGTGTTCGAGTGCTACTGCATTTCACCGCCACAATAGGACTTTGTTGTGCCGCGCACAACGGGTCCTGGCGTTGAGGACTATCCGAGGATACCGTACAGTGTCGTGGACAGCGTCGACACTCTTGGCGGGCGATCCGCCCTGGCCTCGCCAGACGGACGTGATTGCCAAAGTGCGGCGCTCCCGACAGGATGCCCTCGCCCATGGCCAGGTCAAACTTCAGGTGATCAGGACGCGGGAAACCGCGGCCATGATCCAATCTTGGTCAGTAGAGTTGGAAAATCCTGTTGCTGGCATTGACACGGCGGAAGCGGTTCGACCGCAGCTGTTGCGATAGCTCTCGCGGAAACGCGGGACCCTGACCTTCAGAATGACACAGATACTTACCGGGCACGGTTGCTTCGATAAGTATCTGTTTCAGATTGCGGGCTGCTTGCCTTCACCCCAATGCCGCCAGTGTGGCGCACTGGACACGGCGTTACACACGCTAGTCGAGTGCACAGCATAGGCACACCAGAGGTTTGAACTCGAGACACTAGTACGACCGATTGATTCGCTGAGCGATCTGGTGCAAGCCATGCTGCACAGCGACGACTGGTGAGTGGGCGCGGCCAATTTATGCGAGACTGTTTAGTCTCAAAAGGAGGCCGCGGAACGAGAGATGGAAGTGCGCATGCATCTCGCAGGCGCCGACGTCAGTTGGGAGCCCGGAGGCGCAGGTATGCGCATGATCTCCCCCCCTGAAATACCGCAGCAGGGGCCCTCTAGCATCTAGGGAGCAGAGGAGTCTTCACCCCTGTTGACGAAGTGAGTTTGTCTCTCCCGGGGCGCTCTCAAGCACTTGTGTGCTAGGATCGGTGTGGGCGTAACTACGTTCTGTATCTCATGCCTTTCCTACTCATAAGCGCGGGGCACATGGGAGGGAGGTGGTTTTAGTGGGGTATTAGCCCATGTACGTCCATGGGTTCGAGTCTCCACACAAGCCGGTTGATTATTGTTTGGATTGCCTCAGTGGAAAGCCTCCATGATCAACAACGGTCTAATCCCTAGCAAAGGACCCGGTATGTGCGAGACGCATTTCCCCCGTCTGAAAAAAAAAAACAACATGTGTTCGAGTGCTAGCTTGGAAACCAGTAGGATTTTGGTAGTTTTTTGACCCAATTATTATGTAATATAATTAAATGTGCAAAGCCAGCCAATTTTGGGGATGCCTATTTTTTGGATGGCAATGAATAAAAAATCACGATTATGTAACTTTTAATTTCAAATTGAGTAAATAAATCAATAAAACTTTATAAATAAAAACAAATACATGAAAGCACCAGAAAATGCTTGTGAGAAACAACTGCTGAATCAGTCCAGACCATTTCTCCTCTTGGGAAACATTTTTTGTTCCACTTGTTCAACTTTCTGGGCTACATCAGCCAGTCGCTGTGAAGACTCGGCGGCTGCAGAACCACATGTTTCTGCCAGTTCCTGAATGCCATGTGATACCTGGGAAAAGTAAAAAAATAATCGATTGTAGCAATCTAATAAGCAATAATAGCCTATACTATAATATGACCGCGACTTCATCCATACTTGACTAAAATTCCCGCGGGATTCCCAGGACATAAATACCTCAGCATATATAAAAGAATGTAAGCTATTGTTTTAGTGAAACTGCCAGAATAAGCTAAATTATACACACCCAAACAACTACAAACCACTCCCAGAAAAATCACGAGGGATTCCCGAGATAATAAATAGTACATATTATATTACATAAAATTTTCTATCTATCAGTGAAAAAATCAGATTAACACAGAATGAAAATATTAAGAATCAAGACAGAAAAAATGTAATTATCATTTCTCGTATTCTGAGTCTGCTTGGAGTTAGTTGCCTGACCAGTTTCATGGGATCAATGGGGATGAAAAAAAGTAGTTTTGGTCCCTGGGAAACAATTTTCCCTGCTATTGAAAAATTTAAACACTGTGAACCATAAATAATATATGCAAATCATGTCTCAACTTTTTTTACAACCACTGTTAAATAACAGTAAACTTGTAATAAAAAATAATATAAACCATTTTTTAACATGATTTTTATACTTATAAATTACTTTTCACTCAATTATTTTTTAATTTACATAAATTTAAGCTAAATATTTACTATCATCAGTAATAAAAAAAAATACTGGCTGGTAAAATGCCACAGAAAAAGCAATTTATTTGACTTTCATATGTGATATATTAAATGAGTTCATCAGAGTTAGATATGGATTTAATACCCGATTTCATTAGAAGTAGTTGTTTGTTTAACTAATTAGTTTTTATTTACTTGCCTCATATTCGAAATGAAAAATAGAGTGTTAACCTCGGGTGAAAGGCCTATTTAGGCACTCAAACTATTAGCACACTCATTACGCTCGTGCGCCATACCACCTTGTGTCTAAATAGGTCATTTCTACCTCTCGTGTAGCAATCTAATATTACATTTAGTTTACAACGCAGCAATAAAAGCAAACAAATAAATGTTATATTTTAACTGAGAAATGAATGAATAGTAAAATATGGAATCCTAAGAATAACTGGCAATGCCTATTACTGCTGTTTGTAGTTATGAACAAATTTCTATTATACTTACTGCATCTGCTTCAGCCTTTGCCTCCGCTGCTGTAGCATGCATTTTATCCACAGTGGCTTGCATTTGTGCAGCTTGTTGAATAGGCTCCGATTCTAACACTGGTGCTGCCTATTGAAAAGTTAATAAATACATACTATCATCAAATTAAATTTAATTTCTGGCTGGGTCCACTGCTTATAATATAGAGACCAGAGGCCACTAATTGGAACAAGGCTTCTTATACCAACCCTACAAAAAAACTCTAATGTGTGTTTTATAATAGAGATGGCAATAGTGGTTTCGCTGAATACTGAATATTCAGCCACAGTCCCGGCCGAAGCACTAAATATTCAGCTATGGAATGTTCAGCATAAGATTTGTGCAATTTGTGCGTAGCGGGTTAGAATTGAAGCAATAATTGGTAAGATTGATAGGTACAAATAATTAAAATCATATTATAACAGTTTTATGCGCCATTTTAAATGATTATTTATTTGATTCTGACATTTCACATGACATGAAATACTGTCCGAAACATAATAAAAAATATTAAAATCATATTTGACACTGTTAAAATGTAGTTCATGAGCAATATGTGCAATTGTGCCGAAAAGTGCAGATTATTTGGCCATATACAATATAATTAAAAAGTGTCCAAATAGGCCAAATGTTCCTGGCATCTCTATTCTATAACGTAATTTTTTTTATTCATAAATTGTAAGAATAAGTAAAATTTTGACAACTTATAGGCATTATATTTATACTCAGATTGCTTCTCTGAAATCTTATGTATGTTTCATACATCTGGGGATAGATTAACTGATAGATAATAATAGATTAAAGATAAAATATTTAATTAACTTAATACTAGATAGATATGAGTATGACATGAATACACAAAGTCGAGCAGCAGAGGTGTCGTTGCATGAACTGATTTAATATATAATAAAACGATGTTTTAACAATTTTAAGTGCGGTAATTTATTTGATTTTTATTATTCCGACTATGACCGAATTAAATAATTTAAATGAACAAGTTGACAGTAGGCTAAATAAAACTTTAGCAATATTCACTGACACTTGACATCTTTGTCTTCTGTGATCAAGGCCACTGAAAAGTGGCCGAAACATCGGAATAATAAAAATCAAATAAAATACCGTGCTTAAAACTGTTAAAACAGTTTTATTATGTATACAAGTTCCGAAAACTTAAGAAAATATTATGTGATTTAATATGATTACCAAAATCGTGTGCTCGCATAAGTGCTGACTGTGCGCTCTGTATGGTTATAACCATACATCTTATATTCACTTTATAAAAAATGTTATTTCCATTTATCTGCTTTAAAAAAACAAGTTAAAGCAAAACTTTTATAAATCTTAGTGATAGTTTTACATTACTATTATCTTACCTATTCAATGTTTAAACAAAACCTCATATTTATCATACTTCATAATTAGAGAAGATTTAACAAACATGTACCTTCAACTCTGGCATCATTACCTTTTTGAAGCAACTTTACAATATACTATGTTTCTTTTATTTTTGGAGAATATTTTTTAATCAGTGGCGTTTGATGTATTCTTAAGCATATTGTTACGTTTTATAATAAATGGTGATATCCCTAAAAGATTTCAAAGTTCGCAACTTTACAGAATGTCAAAATATTGCATCATTTCTTTCCTTTGGTCAATTTCACTTGCAGTTGGCACCAAAGAAAACTGGTATTTAAAAAAAAGTCGGACTGCAGGTAAGTGTCTTATATTTAATGGCGTGTACTGAATCCTTAACAGAATGTATCTCAATAATTAAGTACATAAATCACTTATTTCTTGCATTACAGTGATAGGTAATATTGTTTAAGGTTAGGTAAAGTTACCACACTCTATATGAGGGCAACTTTACCTTCGGATGGAACACCATCTCCTCGTGCGAGCATGTCATGTTTGCGAAGTAGGAGGCTGAGCGGGAGCGTGAGCGGACCCCTTGGAGAGTGGGGCCCCTTGGGGTATAGGGGTTCTCACTCACTTGCACATGCCGTCGAGATGAGAGCGCGAGTGTTCCGCGTGCACTCATCTCTCTGGATTCTTCCCGTGGGGCGATTTGTAATGCGCCCCATGGGAAGAAACCAGTCAGAAAAGTATACTACATATTCCTACTACTAAAAGTTTACATAGACTAAATTTAAATATAAAATGGTCATTGCAAATTTATGATCATTATATTGAAGATTTTATTCCTTTTTTGATATAATAATATATCCCATCTCTATTCCTGACATTTTTAGCAATTAATTAAATAAAGGATGCAAATAAAATTATGTACAGATACATCTAAATATCTATATCGAATTTCATTACATTTGGGCCATAAGAAGTCTCAAGCATTAGGACAGAAAAACTGTCTAAGTGTTGCAACCCATGAACCCATGTTTGAAACAAAATCATTGGTGAGAGATAGATGGTTTTTTGTTACCAAAACCGCTAAGATTTAAATAACATAATAATCTGTTAAATACCTGTTTACAATGCTGCATGCAATGGCAATGATGCTTCAAAATAGGTTCTGCAGCAGCTAACTCATGCATGTGCATATCATTTTGCTGCATCTAGAAAACAAATTTTAATATTGTTTATGATATGACGACTCATTTATTGTAACAGCATAGACCCAAACTTCTTTACCTTATAGACCATTCATTCGCTATATTACTGGTTAAAACTTGGCAAACTCCATACAAATACAGAAAGAAACCAGGGATTGGTCTTTTACAGGTAAACATAGGCATTTCTAAGCTTAACTGAACCAAATTTTATGGCCCTTATAGACCTTATCATACAAAATCACGTATAGAATGAAACTTTGGCGTCATTGTATTACAATAAAAATGAACACTTAAATAAAAAAAAGTATAGGTATTGGAATTACATTTTCAACGAAGTTTGGATCAGTGTAATTGTTCAGTTCTGTGGCCATTTGCATAGCTTCGTTGAGCTTCTCTTGACCAGCTGTGGCATTATTTATAGCTTGTGCTGTGTTCAGCAGGTTCGTCGTCGCAGAATCCCCTTGTTGTCCTTCCATAGTATTGGCAAAGCCTAATTTAGCTTCCAATTGTTCAATCCTACTTTGTAAAACAGCGATAGGATCCATTATTAGGATAATTTATAAAACAACTTTCTAATAATTTTAATAAGTCTTAAAAAAAAACAAAATACTATCAGAGCATCGAATCGAATATTTTATTTTTTTATATGTCTAGATCTATCTTTCACACAAACAGAAATGCCAGAAACAAAATTTCTAAAGATTATGTCACATCTGCATTCCCGTTTTGCTAAATTCTGGCGTAATTGTCTTTAAAGAAAGGGAACTTTTTTTTTCTACTAGCAACATTTCCAACTAGTGTATGATTCTACTTTGACATATGATGTAAATAAAGCTACAGGTGCTCGTAATATTTCTTTTGTTCCATATTAACAATGATTGAAATATGTCAAAGGTGTTAAAAAACAATTAAAACTGTTCTAAGTTCGGGAAGAATATTAATTTATAAACTTTACAGACTATATCTTGCGGAATATAAAGCAAGAAGTATTCTTTAAAACCTCGACGATGTTTGCCAAAGAACCTAGAAGATCTGACAGATATATTTAAGTTTATATTGTTGTTTTTAGGTTAATCGTATATTACTTGATAAAGAAATCGCTATTTTGGATCGCTTGTATTATATAATATGTAAAAATGATTTACAATTATCTTTGACCAGATAGGTTATGTTTATATTTGGTTTTTAGTATTTATTTGTACCGGGGCCACACCTGCGAGAATGATATCATATGGGATCGATTTACATAAATTAATGATATGGTTTGAATAATTATACGTAAAAATATCTTTTACTTTAAATTTTGGTCGAATTACATAATAATTGATACATGATGGTGATTTTCCGTCATTATAGGAAGCAGCTGATCGTGTATTTCGAGATGTCACTAAAACCGATTGGAAAAATTCGTGCTAACTTATTCTGTGTAGGGGCGCCGACTCCATGGGTACTCGGGGGTTCAAGCACCTATGAGAGTTAAACAGTGGGTGCGGATCATCCATGACCATTATGACTATCATAATAACTAAAATAAAAGTCATCAGCGTGTGCGGCGCATCCTAATGTCACTATTACTTCCCCACCCTACTTACCCGCTCCTTTCAAACTCTAAACTCTGCTGTAATTCGTCAAAATACGTTCGTTCTGATTTAAAAAGATTGTCAATAATTAGTTTTTTAAATATTCCTTTAGTAAAAACGTTTATTATTTTTATACCCAAAGTCAAGTTTTATAGTAAAGGTATAACTATATTTCCTGTTCCTGCTAATAAAAGTTATGTTACACACCGATATCATAATGGCTTAATTTTTACATTTTTCTTAAACTGAATTAATAAGGTATTCACACATACGTATTCAAATAAAATACCTACCGAAGTGTGCCTAAATACACCGAAAGAAAATAAATACTACTTTAAAATATATGTGTAGGTATGTAGGCATAGGCATCTAAAGATTAGGAGCACCAAGGAGGTTTTCTAAAAGCCGGCGCCCCTGACTCTGTGTGAGTGATTAGTTGTAAATTTCGAGGATGACAATAACAGTACTTCTGAATGACGAAGATAATGATGCGGCCAGTTCTAACCAAGACATGGATGTAGAAGCAGTTAGCGAGATAGAATACTTAGAAAGATTTATTGAAATACAGTATAATTAAATAATACATATCATTATTTCTTTCCAAGAATTTTGAATGAATAATAAAATGAACATACGTCAAGTAATATTAAAATGAAGGTCTTTGGTTAGTATTTTTGTAAACTTTGTGTATAGCCATGCTTTAAAAGTCGAGAACATGAACTGATTGTTGGCCTCCTAGGAATATTCTATTCTATCTGTAGTCAAGGTTAGTGAATTATAGCGAAGCGAATTTATCCATGTTATTTTCATTTTAACGCTGATCCAAGTCTAAAATCCATTAAAAGTAATACGGATATAACAATGCTACGTCACGAGAAGTAATTTTTAAAGTTTAACAAGGATGTCTAGCGGAATTTAAAGCAACGATCTTTTCTTTATATTTTGACAATATTTACCAAAGAACAGCCGACATGGCGGGTTTGTAAGGGTTCGTTTAGCTTCTTTTAATAAAATAATTGTTCTGTTAGTTATCGAAAGGTATTAAAGCTTTTGCTCACAAAATTATAGTCATTATTATTAATATAATATTTGTGTAGGTTGTATTGAAAAAATGCAAGCATGGAACCCGATCCTTGCACGATGTGGACGTATTACCTCCTTTGGGATAACGTTACAGATATAGGCCGTTTTACTCACATGTAGCGATGGGTGTAATGCGTTATTTGAGATCTGATTGAGCCACAATAAATATATTTGACATTATCGCAGGTGTGGCCCCCAGAATAAAAATTAAAATTGCTAGAGTTGAGACAAATTTATGAAAGTGGCGCTCCTATTATTTTCTACTTTATTTTGCCACACTGTAGGGGCCATTGGATGTTTTCAGTGCTACCAACTTTTGTTACGCACTGTTGTTGCCAACTTAGCGCTTTCGCCCCTCAGTCTGTTGCTTTTTTATTCACTTCGCTTTGGTAAACTCTATTACTCTTCACTGAAATATCAACATGTATTAGAATGTAAATAAATAAATATATTAGGAGTTTACTTTTCTGTAATGAGAGGTGGCAACTCCTACCGCTGAAACCGCGTCCCAGACGATTACGCAGTTACGACAATCAACAGTGCCAGTTGGTGGTCAGTGCACCCATAGATAATTCACTATATATTATCCATCAGCCGGGGCTTAGTCATATCCAATCCGATAATAATATCGGGCTAGTGCAAATATTCGCGCATCGCGGCAAATCGCGGAGCGGTGCGCTTATCATACGTATTATGGAGGGTAGAGGTAAGGAGAACCATCTCTGTATTTGAAGAAGTATCCATCGAAATGCATTAAATTAGCGCCACTTTGGCATCAGGGTGATTTTTAAACTCTGCATGCATACTTCGATTCGTCTACCCTCCTGACGCTCAGGCTTATCAACGCTGTCAAGAACTAAACGCCCAAAGTACTTAAAAAGGGTTTCAATGGCGAAAACGCAAGACTTTGAACTTTAAAAATTGTATCTTACAGTCATCTCACAAGTATGCTATTTTTTTTCTTGTATCAGGTGAACGAGGAAAAGGAAAAAAAGGACAAAAATAGATTACCTTTTGGGTCATAAGCACTAAACTTAAAAGAACAAACATTTACAACATCATTTTTTTCCACCTGCCTTCAAAAAAAAATTAAATTAAAGTTAAAAACCAATTTAATAACCTTAACAAACAAAAAAATCCTTTAAAATTAATAGAAAATTTATTTTATTATTATTTATTTAAAACATTCGAAACAATCATGATAGTCTATATTAACCCAAACGTCTATTAAAAGATCGAGAGAGCGAGAGAAATTTATTACATATTAGATATTTCATTTTTGTCTTTCAATTTGGATGAATCAACCAAAGTGATCAATGTAATCATAAACTCGAAATATTCAATGTTATTGAATATCGTCGAGTCCTGTGCTGTGATTTTCAATCAAATTTATTCAATGTGGCTGATCCGTCAGCATTAAAAACTGTAATTAAATGAAGTGTAATTGTTTATGTTGTAATGGTTTGTCACATTGATTATTTCGATAAGCAAGTTTTATTACGATGCTTTCCTTCACCTATTGTCACAATTACCACATTTTAAAATGTTGTAATTTTGACAATATGCTTATTTAGATCAGAAAACGTTTCAAATGGTGCATGCTTTCGGGTCCGACAGATAGAACCAGCGTCATTTGAGACATTAGTGCGCTAAGTAACATAAAGGCTACGTTCCACCAGGCAGTCATAACGACCACGTTCCCGACCGCGATTTTTCCCGTTCCACTTGCTTGTCGGCGTTACAATCGTAAACCGAAGTGATACGGCTATTCGATCCACCTTTTGACATGGGTCGTTGTGAGAGTTGTGTACTAAAATCTGGTATATGGTAATGTTTATAGTTATTTACCGGTATGGAAGTTTTAATATTTCGATATTTTGATAAGCAGAAACTAGTATTTGACGCCAAAAATATTCTCAGCATATCCACATCAATTTTTTCCTGCGTACTATTATGAAATAAAATCGAATGATAAGAAAATTTATTTTAGAGCACAAAATCAAAAAAGCCCGTAAACAATAGAACGTCGAGCTCTTTTATATGTGTTTTATATTACTATTCAAAGGTCTTAATTATTTATTTCTTTAAAACATTTAAGAAATCTTATTTAAACAAATTAAGTTTAATTTCTATATTTTTACATAAAATTATAGAAAAATAAAATCTGTTTTACTTTCTCTTAATATCCTCTATCTATCTCTGCTGTCCATTTTAAGATGTTTATAAATTTAATTTGCACAACACAGCATCACTTTTGAGTTCCCGCCAAAAACTTCCGCTTTTTAAGAGTTGACATATGTATCGCGTTTCTTTAACGAGAATTGACAACACTGAAAATAAGCGGCTTGCTCTGGTTCAAAAAGCCTTGTAGCCAGAAACGTAACACATTCTTCAGATTGCTTTATGACGTCCGAACGCTCAAGGTCACGTCCGCGACTTACGACTTATAATGTACACACTTCAAGAGACTTTCCTTAACCAGATACATTGTGAGCCACGCCCCTCCAGATGAACTATCTGGGGCTCATTCTCGATGGGATGGCTGCTTAAATCGAATTTTGAGCAGCTAGTTCCCAAACTCATGAGGTCCACAAGTGCCCTCTCTCGGCTTCTTCTCAACGTCGGGGGACCGGGTGGGGCGACTAGGAAACTCTACTTGGGCATCCTTTGGAGTATGGCCCTGTACGGCGGACCCGTATGGTCCGTTGCACTTCACCCCCACAATATGACTTTGTTGTGCCGCGCACAACGGGTCCTGGCGTTGAGGACCATCCGAGGATAGCTTACAGGGTCGTGGACGGCGTCAACACTCTTGGCAGGTGATTCGCCTTAATCTGTCCAGGCGGACGTACTTGCCAAAATTCGGCGCCCCCGACAGGATGCCCTCACCCGAGGCCTGGTTTATTGCCAGGCCGAGCTTCAGGCGATCAGGATGCGGGAAACCGCCACCATGATCTAAACTTGGTCAAGAGAGTTGGAAACTCCTGTGGCAGGCATTGAGACTGTGGAGGCGGTGCGCCCACACCTGTTGCGATGGCTCACGCGGAAACGCGGAACCCTGACCTTCAGGATGACGCAGATACTTACCGGGCATGGGTGCTTCGATAAGTATCTGAATCATATCGCGGGCTGCCTGCCCTCCCCTCATTGTCGCCAGTGTGGCGCACTTGACACTGCTTTCCATACGCTGGTCGAGTGCGCAGCATGCGCACTGCAGAGATTTGAACTTGAGATCGTCGTATGTACGACTGATTCGTTGGGCAGTTTGGTGCAAGCCATGCTGCATAGCGACGATCATTGGGTGGGTGCGGCCAATTTCTGCGAGGAAGTAATGTCTCATATGGAGGCCGCGGAACGAGAAAGGGAGAGAGGTGCGCATGCGTCTCGCGGGTACTGACGTCAGTCGGGGTCCCGGAGACGCAAATATGCGCAAGATCTCCTCCCGTAATACCGCTGCCGGGGCCCTCCAGCATTTAGGGAGCGGGGGAGTCATCCCCCTGTTGACGAAGTGAGTCTGTCCTGTTTCCCGGGCACTCTCAAGCACTGATGCGCTTGGATCAGCGTGGGCGTAAGCGTTTACTACGTTCTGAGTCTCACGCTCTTTCTGCCATAAGCGTGGGGCACATGGGAGGAGGGTGGTTTTAGTGGAGTATTGCCTATGGGTTACCTCTCTACATAGAGGGAGGTACCTTACCGAGTCTCCACACATGCCGGCGATTGACTGGTGGCTGCGCTATCTTCAGTGGTTTTACCTCTCATCGCTTTGGTCCAATCCCTAGGAAACGACCCGGTAGTGTACGAAATGTATTTGCCCCGCCTTAAAAATAAAAAAAGCCACGCCCCTCAACTCCGTCCATCAGCCGTGACTTATAATATGCACACAGCTTAAGTTTCTTGTAGAACCATAGAGTACATTAATATAATAGGAGAGTGGAACGTAGGATCGTAGCCAGTGGTCTCTTATATGACATGTTTAATGCTCGACTGGCCGCGTTCAAGGACCGACTGCCTCCCGCGTCTATTCTTCGCTCGCCCTTAGTGGCGGACAGGAAAAAGTCCACTATGCAGTGGCAACCTGTGGAGGCCGGCAACGCCCCATCCTGACGTAAGCGTCGGCTCCCCTCGCAGGGCGGAAGTCGCGCTTAATCTACGGCCGGCCCAAAAGCCGCCTGTGGTTCTATAGGCGCCGAAGATGGCGGCAGTTATTATAAAACTGCTGCTGAATTCGGCAAAAAAAGCATAACTTACCTTGAGGTCTTTGTTAAGACCAACTCGGTAGTTAGCCTTACTGCCATGGGCCTCAAAGAGGGGCTGAAAGTCACGCGGACCATTCGTGATGCCTAGCTTCAAGAATTACCTCCAGGAGCTGAAGGCGAAGCAAAGGCGGACCGCCTGGCTGAAACCCTCCAAGGGGCTCTTGAAGGGATGGCAGAGGTCATCCGCCCCGTAAAGCGCGGGAAGCTTTACTTGTCGGGTATGGATGACTCGGCCACACCAGAGGCGTTGCGTGACGCCTTGGCTCGCGCTGGCAACAGCTCGCACGGCAATTTCAAAATGACGAGTATAGGAACCGGACCAGGGGTGATGGGCGCATCTTACGTGCTGTGCCCCATCACAACAGCCAAGGCGATATCCGGGAAGGGCCACCTTCTGGTGGTTTAATTCGGTGCTATGGATTGCTCGAACCCCCAGCCTTCCTGGGTCGGTTATTGAGTTGGTCGTGGTTGTTAGAGCCGGCTCTGGCACACTGCTCATCAGTCTCGAAAGAGGGAAGGGCTACGCAGTGGCGGAAAAATGCAGCCTTGCACTTTCACGGTCACAGAATCGCTCGAACCCAAGGTCTTCCGGTCGGTTATTGATGGGTTTTTTCCCGATCCGGGAGTCTTCACATCCCCTGTTATGGGTCTATCTGTCCCCGACATTCCGGAGGTGGAGTCTCACTCCATCTACAAGAATGAATTCAACGTTGCCCTGGACCGGCTCCGGTGCAGGAAGACGTCACCGGGTCCCGATGGGATCCCGGGTCGGCTCCTCTTCCTGGCCGCAAAATATATACACACTACACAGTGTTGTGAGAACTGTTCGACACCTGCATTAGCTCAGGTTAGTTCCTGTCGCAGTGGAAGGAGGGCCGCTTATGCCTTATTTTGAAGGAGGGACAGCCTCAACAAAGTAGCCAAGGTCTTCGAGAAGATCTTGGCAGAACGCCTTGTTAAGCATCTAAGCACTGTAGCACCGGGGCTGACACACAGTTCGGTTTCCGCCGAGGGCGCTCCCCTTTGGACTCCTTCGATACTCTCCATTCAGTTACAGACGAAGCCATTCAAATAAATCATAATATTCTGGCGGTATTGATCGACGTAGCGAACGCCTTTAACAGCCTCCCACATGAGACGATCAGGGAGGGCCTCCGGTCACACGGAATTCCCTGTACTTCACGAGGTTGTTGGGCGCGTACCTCCAGGTCTGGTACGTCCTTTGGAGAGGGTGGTCAGGCTGTTTGTGCGATAGGTAGGAGACGGGTCGCGTGCGGCCTTCCGCAAGGGTTGGTCCTCGGGATGATTCTGTGGAATATTGGTTACGACTGGACCTTTCTGGAGCCAGTTATGCCCGGGATAGGGTTAATCTGCTTTGCGGACGACACCCTACTCACGGCATGCGCTGCGTCACTCGTGGAATCCGTGGACTTCGCCAATGCCGGGTTGGCGACCGTGGTCCTATATGGTCGCGTATAGATAGGCTGGGCTTGAGGGTCTCACCCGCGAAGACGGAGGCTCTCGTGTTCCATAGGTGCTTTAGGAATCCCTCCGCGGACTTGTCCGTTACAGTCCAAGAGGTCTCCATTCGGTTTAAGCCTCAGATGAAATATCTGGAGCTCGTTCTTGATGGGAAATGGCTGTTCAAAGCGCACTTTGAGCAGCTAGTTCCCAGACTGGTTAGGTCTACAGGCGCCCTCACCCGACTTCTCCCCAACGTGGGGTCCAGGTGCAACGACTCGGAGGTTTTATTCCGACATCCTTCAGAGTATGGCCCTGTACGGTGTACCAGTGTGGAACCATGCCTTACACCGCTACAATAGGACTTTGTTGAGACGGGTCAACAGCTCTTGGCAGTGAGGTCCACATGGGGATATCGTACCGTGTCATGGACGGCGGCGACTCTCATGGCAGGCGATCCGACTTGACCTCTCTAGGTGGACGTACTTGACAAAGTTCGTCGCTCCTGACAGGATGCCTTTGCTAGGGGCCTGGTTTATTGCCGGGCAGAGTTAGAGGCAGTCAGGACACGAGAAACCGCGACCTTGTTCCAAACCTGGTCAAGAGATTTAGAATCTCCTGAGGCTGGCACTGATATAGTGGAGCCCGTGCAGCCACACCTGCTGCGATAAGTCACGCGGAAACGCGGGACCCTGACCTTCAGGATGACGCAGATACTTACCGGGCACGCGTGCTTCAATAACTATCTGCATCACATTGTTGGATGTTTACCTTCCCTTCAGTGCCGTGAGTGCGGCGCTCTAAGCACTGCGTTCCATACGCTGGTCGAATGCGATGCATGGACACTTCAGAGGTTCAAGCTCGAGGCTGTAGTAGGGTGGATCGACTCGCTGGGTAGCTTGTTCGAGGCCATGCTGCACAGCGAAGATCACTGCGAGGCAGTTATGTCTTGCAAGGAACCCGCCGAACGATTGAAGGAGAGAGGTGCGTATGCGACTCACGGGTACCGATGTCAGTCCGGTATCCGGAGGCCGTAGATATGCGTAAAATCTCCCTCCCGTGATTCCATCACAGGGGTTCGTCAGCATCTAGGGATGCGGTGGACCTAACCTCTGTTGGTGAAGTGAGTCACTTTGCTTTCCGGGGTGATTCAGGCCTTGATGCGATATGAGAGGGAGGTTCAGGTTTAGTGGTGTAGTTGAGAACGTCTGTACCAGAGTCCCACACAACCCGTGCGGCGCTTAATCTCGCCGCGTAAAATTTAACCCTCACAATGGGCGCGGTATTCAGTGATGTTAGATGTACCAATTTCTTGGTATGCGTACCATTTTTTAGAGTTTGTATCATGTACCAACTAAAAGTTGAGTTGGCACGCTAAAATACCAACTTTCAGTATAAATAGTGTATATGGGACTCCTAGAGAAATTGATGGTGATATCATCTGTTACAACACAAAAAGACTTATTTTAACTCTTGAAAAAAAAACATTTAAAACTGACTTTAGTAGTGAAATTTGATTTTATCTTACATTGAAATCGTTGATTTAAAGGTAAGATTGTTCTTCTATTATTTTATTCTGAACGCATTTTGTATATTTGATTTTTTTAATCATTTACTTTTTAAGGACCGTTCCCATCTATTTCATTCTTCGTACTCATTGAAATAAATGATATTATCCTTGTTGCGCTTATACAGTAAATGAAAACTCAAATAAGAATTTTTTATTTGTTTATTAGAAATTTACAAATCTGCAATAGCACGGAATGCCTCTTAAAGTGTAGTAATTATTAATAATATAAAAATTTAAGTTGGTAACACTGTTCAAATATTTTGTATCATTTTTGAATAGTTCAAGATCAAACATAACTTTTAGTGCCAATTAAAGGAAAATAGCACCAATCTATTCATATACGAACTACGCTTTATTGAGAAATGTGATAGGAATAATTAAATGTCTATTTGTAAGTGTCATTTAACTATGTAGGTAGTATAAGATTTTATTATAGATATATACTATATATAATACAGAGAAATGATTTTCCGTAAATGTACCAACTTCTTTTTCACGTACCAGCTTTTAGCGACATCTGTACCAGGTTTGTTGGGCTACTATCTAACATCCCTGCCGGTATTGTACAAAACCTACCCCCTGCTTCAACAGAAAAAAAGTAATCTCTTATAGATAGTTTTTTATCTATCTATGCAGTAGTCTGTGGCGCTTACATATCCGCGTCGTGCGTGTAATTTCGATTTGGTTCTTAGATAAGAGAAAAATCAAATCGTAAATTATTAATCATAATCTTAACATGGATGAAGAATTAGGTGAAATTGCTCCTGATGATTTCATTATTCCCCCTGTAAAATATGAATGTGAGTGTTCTAGTATTATATTAGATTTTCTGAATCATAATTTATCAGCTGTAAACATGGTGCAAGATCTTTAATATAAAAATTTAAATAAAACTATGTCCTACAATTTCAGATTTGGATCACACGGCAGATGTGCAGTAAGTAAATTTATTATAATTACTTTTTGTGTTTTATTGATGTGGCAAAAAGATATGCGTATGAATTTTTGAATAGTTATTCATAGATCGGGCTTTTATACAGAAATAATATAATTTAAATATCTAGCAATAATCCTAACACTACACTATTCACACTTCGATTACAGCGCAGTTTGTAGCATACCGATTTTAGCCCGATTTGTTTAGCTAGATTCGGGGTACCTATAATCTCTCATAAAGTAATGTAAAATGTAGTTCTTTTTACCCTTTTAAAATTCCAGCCCAGTTGTAAAAGAGTAACGGCTGCCTAGCAACCTGTTAATAGCAGCCCTCTCATCTAGCTAAACTCTCGTCAATTCTCATAGTTGAGACTCCATTGATTATTTGCTATCATAAATGGGTTCAAAATCTTAATGTTGCACATTTGGGGTAATTTATGTTTAATGGCCTCTGAATTATTTATATTTGGGGGGGGGGGTGGTTAGGCAGTTAATACTGAAAGGAAAATATGTGAAAACACATTTGGAAGAAAATAGAAAATTAATTTTCTGGCATAAACTAATCTTAAATGAAATTACATAATTAAATTAAATAAGGCAGTATTAAGGAGGTGGAAAGAACCCTGCCTTTTCTTTCGTTATTCCGTTGCAAAGATTCTCTCTTTTCTTTCGCCTTTCCCATTTGAGGTTGGCACAATGTGTCTAAAAAGTTCAAAGATTATATGGTCCAAATTTTATTTTATTTGCTTTTATGAATAATTTATTGATATGAATTTCTTCATTCTTTTTTCTTTAGATTTTCCTAATTAACATTTTTATTTTTTGTCCATTATTATGAAACCTGAATAAAAGACATCTTCAATAATTCTGATGGCCTCTGTGGTTGAGCGGGCTAAGCCTTTGCCGGCTTACCTCACTGCAGCGCAGAGGCCCCGGGTTCGATTCCAGGCATAGTAAATTTCGGAAAACATATTTTCTCCTTCATTTACTATGGTCTGGGTGTCTGGGATCGGCCCCAGAATGGTCTGTTGTATATTACCCATAACACAAGTGTAACTTGCTTAATTAGGGGATATACAGTATGTGTGTTTGTCTGCTGATTTATTATAATAATAATAATAATAAATACATATTATCACACCTGTTTCCCATGGGGGTTGGCAGAGACTATAGATCTCCACTTGTGACGATCCTGACAAACAAGTTTCGTTCATCTACTTTCATTAACCTCTTCATACATGCACATTTATTTGAGATACTTTATATCCAATCTCAATTTTAACACTTGTGTTATTTGATCATGATGTGTACATTGTGGTCTACTGGTACCAACTCTGCCATTCACAATACTGTCATACACTTGTTTTGTGATTCTGTTTTCATCCATCCCCTCTAAATGCCCAAACCACCTTAACATCTTCTATTATATTTAGTATATATTTCATTGCATGTTTTCATAGGTACTCTTATTAACTAATACATATTAAAAACTCATATATATTTTTAGTATTAACTAAAAATTAAAAACTAATTTTAGTCAACAACAACACATAGAATAAACAGCACATCTTCGCAGTGTGAGCTTCGTACATTGCAGCAACATCAATGTCATAATGGCACAAAAACACTACACACATTATCACTTTTCATCACATAGGGTGAATTTTTAAGTGTGCCTTCAGGGCCAAATCCTAAACTATATGGAATAGTACAAAACACTCAAAGGAGGCTAGGGGCTGATTTTGATTAAAACTAAAGTGGTAACATTAGATTTTTGAAAATCTTATACCCTTGTCAGGAATCAAATCACTGATTTTGAAAAGACAAACACTGTTTTATTATACTAATATGTATGATACCAAATGTACTTTGTAATGATCAATTTCTGTCAAGGAATGTCAAAGGGCAAACTAAGGGAAAGGGTCGATTTTCAACAAAGTATTATATTACATTAATTAAACATTACATTGAGCCCATCATTTGACACTTACTTTTATCTAATATGGAAGTGTTAAATTTTTTCTTTTGTTATAGGCATTTATAAATAAAGATTAATTCAAACACATTTTATTTTAATGAAATCAATCAAAACAATCAATGGGTATACATTGATTGACATAAAGACTCATTTTTTTCCTCATCCCAAGGACTGGAACCTAGTAATCATACTGCAACCTAGTCACCAGAAAATGATAATCCATTGTTTTAAAATTTAAAATGCCAGTTCATTTGTGCGTTTCAAATTTTCTGTAAATATGTTCTTAAAAAAACGATCTTAACAAAATGAACATTGTTTAAAATAATTTGATAAGTTAAAGCCCAGACTATGTAAAATATAAACTGATTCAAATCGATTTGATTCTTGACAAGTGTAATAGATTTTTCAAAAATCTAATAATACTACTTTAGTTTTCATCAAAATCATCCCCAAAACTCCTTTGAGTGATATTCACTATTATATATAGTTTAAGATCTGTCCCTGAAGGCCTACTTGAAAAATTCTTCTGTATATATCTGGGCTAAGTACATTGTGCTTGTGTTACAGATGACATGCAATGGACAGTTCTGGGATTGACCCAATCCCAGACACTTAGACTATAGTAAATAATAACACTATAAGTCAAAGCTCATTAGAGTCAAACCACACTCTACCAGCACTGTCTTCTACAGGTAGATGCTGTATTGTCAACTAGTGAATCTTGCATGACCAATGAATGAATGTTGTGTAATTTATAAATTACCTATTAGATTTGTCAGTGGTTGGTACTAGGTCTGTGTGTGAACCACTCTTAAAAGTGGATTGTTTTAGCAATTTCTCATCCTCTGTAGTATACAGAAACATTAACAGTAAATGTAATTTTAAAGGTCTCAATCTTATTGATGCAAAAAAAGATTGTACTGTGGCTTCTTACATTAAACTAGGAGGTAACTGAGTCTCAATTGGTCATTCAAATATAAAACCTAATACACAAACACGCAGGCACATATAGACGTACACACACACACACACACACACGCACACAGACTCACACACACGCACACACAGACACGCACACAGACTCACACACACGCACACACACATGCACACACACACACACACATACACACACACACACACACACACACACACACACACACACACACACACACACACACACACACACACACACACACACACACACACACACACACATACACACCAAAGTTTTGTATTGTAATGTTACATATTGAGATAATAGCATGTAGGTTCACTGTGATACACATTAGTTATATACAGACGGCCTCAAAGTTTTGTATTGTAACGCAGAATGATTTGGTATATATTGAGATAATAGCATGTATGGTTCACTGTGATACACATTAGTTCTAGTATAGAAACCAAAGTAACTTGCTTAATTTGGGGATATACAATATGTGTGTTTGTCTGCCGATTATTATTATTATTATTATTATATATAGTTCTAGTATAGAAACCAAAGTAACTGCCATCTTTAGAAAATAAATTATTTTATATTTGTTATCAAGTTGTTAGTTAACAACAAGTTCACTATCCATGTATGGACAGCTTGCGAGAAAGGTGATCTGGTGCCGGTCAATTGCCAGGTGGCTCCAATGACCTTAGATCTTATAACACACTTCTGTTAGAATATTATAATAATGAATGTTAATTTTTAAATTCCAGGTTACATGCTTGGGGAGACAGTTTGAAGGAAGCCTTTGAACAATGTGGAATGGCTATGTTTGGCTACATGACAGAGCTGGACTATGTTGAGATCAAAGAGGTACACTCAATAGAGGCAAATGCTGATGATATGATTGGACTGTTGTACCACTTTCTTGATGAATTATTGTTTTTATTTTCTGTTGAACCATTTTTAATCTGTAAAAGTTAGTGATCACCGAGTTTAACACTGAAGAATTTAGGATAGTTTGTAAATGCTATGGTGAAGAGTTCCAGCTTGGGAAGCATCCTCAAGGGACGGAAGTTAAGGCAATTACATATTCCGCCATGCAAATAGTTGATGAGCCAAAAGATAACAAGTTTGAAGTGTTTGTTATTATTGATATTTAAATTAATTTATTGAATATATTTTTTTATTTATTGAAATCGGAATTTATTTTTTAATTTTGGTTACATATGTATCTATATATATATATTCTACGTCTTTCCTCAGTATTTCTTACGGCCAATTGATGTTGGTTTTTATAAATTATCATCTCGCATTGCACTCAAAAAGCTTAAGAAAGAATTAAAGAGCTATTGAAATTTATTATGAAATACATACCTATTAAGGTATTTTTAATCTTTACAAATAAAGGCACAAGATATCAAATCAAGTCCATAAGAGTATATTAAAAATGTAATTGTCTCTGTTCATGAACCCATGTGCAACTCCGACTTAAAGAGTTCTAAGGACAATTCATGGAAAAAATAGAGCAAATATTTATAAAGAATTTAATTAGCAAACATTAATTTATATGTTGACTATTTATTTATTACTTTGATACTATCTTGGGAGAAGTACAATTTTAAGTTAAATAGAACAAAAATTTATAATATTTGTTTTATTATGTATGATAATATAATATTGTTAAATGATTATTATGATAAAAATTATTTATACTTAAAGTTATAGTATCAAATGTACTGAAGGCAAATTAGATGATTAAAAACAGATAATAAAATGTCATTATTTGTTTTATAATTGTACTGTCTTTTGGTGGAATTGGTCATAAAGAATTCAGTATACAAAATTTCGTGATAATCGGTTCACTCGGTGTTTCTCGTATATATTTTGAATCCCGTACAAACTATCCTATCCTATGTGCATCCCTCTTGTGTACTTATTTATGTAATAGGATTAGGTATAGTGTTATTGTTTAACATCACGAAAAATAAATATTTAATATAACACTAACATTGTACGCTATTAGTTGGGGTTCTGTTACACTTATTTGTTTTCGCATTTTTTCCATCAATTACAATAATTTATATAGAGTAATTCAGTAAACTAAAATATTATACATATACAGATTAACATAAAAAATTATTATAATGAATATCACTTGTTTAATATACTAGTCCCAAATCACCGCCAATAGGGAACGTTCCCAAAACGCTAGTAGCTACATTTCGTCGTTGAATCTTATTACAGCCCTTTCAGGTCATGTGAGACTTTTATCAATCTTTTGACGTAATAAAGTCGATAAGCTTTGGGACTCCATGGCCCTAGAGTCACTACTTTAGGGTCGTAAACTTATTATCTATGCTCTAGAGTTTGGACACTGTAAGCCACAAATATATGTATTGCCTATAGATGCAGATTTGCGGGGTTTCAGGCCGTCCTGAAGTTCGGCTGCCGCGTCAGCTGCCATAGCCGTGTCTGGAAGATGAGAAACAGCCGAAGTGTGGAGGTACGTGCCGTCCTACCCCAAGGGTCAACCCATCTTCCAGGATACCAAACACATCTTGATCCATCTCGGAAAGTTCCCATCGTCGCGACACTGTCCATTTGGCTAAGAGTGGCCAGTACCCCGCCGGAGACAAGAGCACGGCGCATTAAGTATGTCATTTATAGCAGCATAAGGCGGTATCGTCCCGGCACTTTAGATACATGGCAAGCCATGATGAGCCGAACTACCGACTTTATCCCTACACCGGGAGCGTTGAGGGACTACAGCCGTTGCCCCCACTCGAACAGAGACTGTGATTCTGAACATAATGTCGTCCAGTAGTGTGCCTTTTGATGAAGGCAAAGTATGAACCTACAAATTTGACCATAGATAACACACTATAAATTTGACTTTCACGTCAAGACTGCTAAGAGACGGGCAGGTTGAGTCTGATTGGTAATAAATTAAACGCTTTCATGTACCAGTTTGCTGAGTGGGCCGTCTCAAAGCTTTTGCGACTTGGGCTCTATAGGGAAATTTGGTTTTTGGCATACCACAGACCAAGCCATTCTGGCTCCAGTAGGGTATAATTTTATAGAATACAATCTGTCCAAAATATAGGCAATACATTTGTAGAAGGGTCGAATTTGAACAATGAATTTAAAAATGAGAAATAATTCAGGGGGCTA
Organism: Dendrolimus houi; assembly: GCA_039645545.1. Classification (NCBI taxonomy): domain Eukaryota; kingdom Metazoa; phylum Arthropoda; class Insecta; order Lepidoptera; family Lasiocampidae; genus Dendrolimus; species Dendrolimus houi. Next base: position 7,700,159 of record CM077121.1, on the reverse strand, counting down.
ATTTAGACCAACGAATTTCGAAACTTGATCACGTAAAAACTTCTGAACGGGTTTAAATGAAATTCAAAACACAGATATAAGTTATATCCTTTTTCTTACGAGAGGATATCCGATTGATAACTAATCGCCGCAAGGGAAACGCGACGGGGGCGTGTGGGCTTCATCATGTTGAGGTGGCACTAGTACCCCCAAAAAGTATTCCCAACCGAGTTAATGACAGGTACCCAATAAAACCTCTCGATATTTCTTCCTCATGTCGGGGCTACGGGAAAGCGGAAACTCGACCAACTCTGCGCGCCCTGGTAGGCGGGGGCCCCTAAGGCCACATTCATTACTGGGGGGAAGCATGACCCCTGGGCCCCAAGTCTCTAACTTTAACAAAAAGAACCATACCATTGCGAGCCAAGATCCATTCGACAGAAAGATGGTCAAATATCCGTACTCTCTAAAATTCACATTAATGGCCGGTTCTTATATCTTACTATTCACTCGCCTTACCATCGGTTGAATTTTGATATTATTTGTATAGAGTTTATGTCAAATTTTAACCGATAGTAAAAACAAATGAACTGTCGGTACGGTAAGATATAAGAATTGGTCATTTATCAGTCTCGGTCAATTCAAGATTGATGCAGTATTGAGCCGAGATGACTTGCACACTACCAAAACTCAACAGTTAAGATTCCAATTCGATTCGATTGCCAATTTGAGTTACAGTTTCGGGGCCCTGATAGCTTTTGTCCTGGGTCAACACTTAGGATACTTTTTATCGCGATAAATAACCTTTCCGTGGAATTGACGAGTATAGACAAAAAGATGGTGCTCCGGTGCGGTTTTCAGTGTCATCGTTGCTATTCACTAACACAAACATGTCATGGCAACGCGGGCGAGTTTTCACTCACACCGATAGTAAATAATTCATCTATATCAATAGAATAGTCACATTACTAATCTAATACTGCGGATTCCTGTTTGGCGGGACAAGTAGATAGATCATTAGAGAGATATAAAACTTATTATTGTTCACCAGGAAAAAAGAACTTACAAAATAACACACATTACCAGTGGGTGGTCTTATCGTTTAAAACCTCTTCCATATATCTCGTTATTATGGAAAAATAAAAATAGAAATCTATAACTGAATATGTATGTTATATTATATCAGGTTTTTTTTTATAGATAACCAAAAAAAAATAAGTTTTTATATATAATTAAAAAAATAACAAAAAACAAAACCGACTTTAAAAGTATCTAAAAAGCAAGAAGTAAATATTTGTTACGCCGTGAACTTTGTAACAAGTAAAACATAAAAATTATTATGTTTTGCAAATTTGTTGTTTTTTATGTTCTACTTGGCATCAATTTCAGGATGTTGTAGAAAATATTTCTTTTTTGCTTCTTAGTTAGTTTTGAAGTATGTTTCCTTTTTATTATTTTTTTATTTTCTACTTTATAATTACGAAAATATTTGAATAGCTTTAGAAAATAAAATGAGATACGTTGTACGGGCGTATAATTCTTGAGGGCTGCTCTCGATTTCTGTGAGATCCACTTATTAGATCCTGACTTGGTGACAGTCTGACTACCACAGGAGTTATAAATTCGAATAAAAAAAATTGAAAATCAATCCACATTTGACGGAGAAATCGCGTAACACAACAAAAAAACACAGTTGAAATAGAACCTCCTCCTTTTTAAATTCGGTTAAAAATTAAATAATACACATTAAACGTAAGTTAAATTATGATAAATATATACGAAGCTAACGATTATATCGTTAGCTTAAATAAAGGTAAAGTTTTAGCTTCCAATGTTTTGCCATTAATAAACGATAATTTCGAGGCGATGGCTAAGTCTACACAGACTCAGTGTTGAAAAACACCAGCAAACTTCTGAAATAATATTAGTCTCGCTTAGTTCACAGACTACTATAGCATACTGCGTATGTCTAGATTTTGACAAAATAATTATTTAGGATAAAAAATCAGTCATAGGTGTAACATTTCACGCGTTTTTGCAATTTGACTATGATACCTCACAAAATTAACAAAATAATGTGTATCTAAACTGTTCTATGGATTTTACTAAAACCATGAAGTTTTTCGAATTTTCTGTAATTTAAAGAGTTATAGAAGAGACACACTTAGCTTTTTACGTCTTTGAAACTGAACTGAATATCTGACCAACGGGAATACTTCGATATGACATTTGTAGATTAGTATAACGATACCTCCACACGTCTATGTACATATAATTTTTTTTAGATTTTCACTACACCGTTCGTATCCATATAATAGCTGCTAAACCACTACGCTAATGCATGCACGTCTCAATTCCAATAACTTGGATTCAAAACAAAGTCCGGTATCGCTGAAACAGCCATCTGCGGCTATTCAGCTGGATCCAGCTCAAAAAAAAAAAAAAATGGATTCAAATCTTAGTCGTGAAGCATGCGATGTTAAGGCAATTTTTATTACAGTTGCGATGTGCTGTTGACAAAGAAAAAACATCGTAATGAAACCTGCATATCGGGTGTGTAACCCGCCAATCCGCCTTCGAAGTACTGAGACGTTTGTTAATTGAAAGCCTAAAGCGGCGAGTTTCACAGATTGTATTACAAATACGGCAATATTACCGTATTAGTTTTATGTCATGTCTTACGCATAGTAGAATAACTAGACACGTGTCAATTTTACTATTCTCAAAAAGCAGCCACTTTAGGCTCGGGTGTTTTTTAATTGTTTAGCAGCATATCTACATCATAGCGTAATACATCTCTCTTGTAAATTGTGTCCTTGTCCCTCAAAATCATTAAATTTTCGTGTGTTTCATTTCAATCTTGCAGGATCCAGAAAATATGAAATTAACATAACGTCTAAGTCCCGCACGAACAAAGTGGCTGGCATAGTTAGTTTATAATACACCATTTCCAGCTAGAGCTACCGACTGGCTACCAAAGGTGCAAATATGAAGAGGCGGCATTCGTAGACCCACAGATGTTAGATGTTATTTCTCTAGCGATTACAATATACCTACGTCTTGAGTGATGGCCTAACCACTAAGGACTTTGATCCAGATCCATAATTAAATGGAGGCGAGATGGGGTAATTGCCCCTAGCTACGAAGACTGGGGACGACCGCTGCTTTCCAACTAAAATGTCCATGTTCTGGAGATAGTGTTTATTTTATATAGATAGTCAATATATTCAATCTCAAGAGCGAACGAGGCGCATCAATCTGCGAGAGAAATGAAAAAATCTGTTACCTAAAGTTAGACAAGAATCGTTATGGGGACAATCGGTCGGTGTACATCTATCTGTGTGCATCTCAAGAGCCTTAGCGAGATATCTGAAATTTGGCATGCATATAAAATTCTTGTCTAAAGTCTAGTGAAAACAAAATGAAATTTAAAAATGCTGATCAAAGCACTCTATTCGCACATAAAAAAGTGGATAAAATTACCGCCATTATTTACCCCAGAATTATTCTCTTTTGATCTATATTTCGATTCAAATTATACAACAGATAGTCCGAAAAATTATATTTTTGCATAATTATATTTTACGTTTATGCTTAGATATTTGAATAAGCCAGTTTTATGTACGTTTTATAAAGTAAGCCTATTTTTAATTTAGCTTAAGTTTTTAAATAATTCAATTATGGAATTTCGATAAAATTTTACGAAATAAAACTATATATGTAAGTCAGCCGCCAACTTATTAAGTAGGTACCTAATTATCAGTTAAGTACTTATAACTAGAAAGAAATTACATTAAATGTGGGACTGAATACTTTAAGGACGATCCCGCCATGTACAAGTCTGACTGGCACATAGGCTACTTGTTGTTAAGGGAGAAGCATAGAACTGTTTTAAACTATTATCGATAAATATGTTTTTTGTTTAACTTAATATTAAAATCAGATTTAATGTTTCCAGAAAGTGCTGGCGATATTTGTTCCAAAAGGCCTTACTTCCATAAATGTTTATCTATAAACGAAAGAAAAGAAAGAAAGATAGAAAAATATTTATTGTCGCAAATAAATGCACACACATAAAATACAAGGATTTTTAAATAAATAGATATTTAAGAAATGTATGTACATAAAATTAAACAAGGGATTAAGTAATTTCTTGGTTGATAAACCAACTTTGCAAGCTAGAAATAGATTAACATAAGTACTAGGTGTTGATATTTTATTACGGCTGGGAATAGCTAAACGACTAGTTAAGTACTTCAAGGAAAGTAATAAGCAGTCAGTACCCGATTTCTGCAGCATAAACACTTCTGTCTGTTCTGGGTCAACTAATACCAGAGTTTGCACCTGTTGCTCATTAGTCTCTTTTTGTTCGACGTCCTTATAATCAAACATTTGGCTCTTATATCCTACATGCATGACATTAAACGATTATTTTCTTTAGCGCTCAGGAGACATAGTCGCAGAAAATCTCGCCCACTATAGTCTGGTTGTAATATGACGAGGAATTCTGAGAAAAATAACAAAAAAATCTAAGATAGTCAGTCATACACCAGTTGTCTTGAAGTGCATGTTTTGTCGCGATCTTTTCCTTTAAGCTCGTTGTAATCCATAATATTATAAAATTCTAAACATGCCGTGTCTGTACATTGAAGAAGCTATTTAAAAAAACAATTGAAATAGACATAAACGATGGAGAACACGATGCAATTTTTTTTTTCATTTCTTGTCTGTTTGTTCGGGATTCACGTAAAAACTATTGGGCTGATTTTGATGCGATTTTCGCTGATCGACAGCAAATTCTTAGAATTAAAATCTGCGCTACTTTTTATGCTGGGAATGCAATGGAATTTTTCCGGGAATGATTTAAAATGTACAGATTTAAAAAAATCAAATTCCAATGTGATTTTTTCTGATCGATAGCAAATTTTTGTAATAAAATGTGTGATATTTTTATCCCGAGAATTCCGCGGAAATTTTCCTGGCAGCGGTTTGTAGTTGTTCGGGTGCTTAAAAATTACCTTATTCCAATACATTTTTACTAAAATGATGACTTACATTCTCTTAAATGCTGTGGTAATTTGTGTCCTGGGAATCCCGCGGGAATTTTGTACAGATTGAAAAAATTCCAATGCTATTTTTTCACTGATCAATAGCAAATTTTATATAATAAAATATGTGATATTTTTAATCCCGGGAATCCCGTGGGGATTTTCCCGAGAGCGGTTTCTAGTTGTTCAGGTGCATAAAATAGCTTATTCCGACAGTTTTCACTGAAATGATAGCTTACATTCTCTTAAATGCTGTGGTAATTTGTGTTCTGGGAATCCCGCGGGAATTTTAAGTCAAGCGTGGACGAAGTCGCGAGCATATCTTAGTTGAGTTTCACAATATGCATGCAGTTTCGGTAAGAAAAACTCGCAAGATGATTCCTAAACAATACAAAATTTAAAACAGAATTGATTCACGTTATAGATTTTGCCTACATAATATCAGTTTAATTAAAGTGATTATTTGTTACAACTAAAATAACTTTTATTTATAAATAAGTAATTATAAATTATATAACAAATCGCTGCCAGAGGGAAGCGTGCCCAGAAGGCTGGCTGCATTAGCACGCTATATGGCAATGTTGATACTTTGAGCGAAATAAGAACCAGCCTTCTGATCCCCGTGATCATCACGTGTGGCATCAAAGAGTTTCTTACAATTTTTTTTGAAGAATCTCTTTGCCGATAGAACCCACAGAGCTAAAGTTTCAACTCCAAACAGCACAAATATGTAACCCCTTCCTAGGGTTCCATATTTGCGCCGTTTGAGATCTTCAGCTGTTGAAGCAGCGTGGCCAGTATTGATTTTATTTAATTTTAAATTACACATTTCGTTCTTCATTTTTTGAAATATAATATGTTATACAAATTTCTTAATAATCGTGTATTTTATGCATTAGAATAAAAACTGTTGTAGCGTGGAAGAAGAATATTATCTTTTTCCGTGGTTGTAGCTCTTCGTAAAATTAATTTAGGATTATTTCTCGGACGACCAATCTACAGAAAATAGTACCTCACTTGGTCTCGGATGTAGTACAATTAATTAAATTGAAGCATTTGAAATTTCAATCTTTTTACTTCCCGAAAAAAAAGCAATATTTAACCGTGTCCATATAAGTATCGCTTTCTGTTGTGATTTTTTTTAATTAAGAAAACTATAAACGATTATTGTGCATTTACGATATTTAAGTAATGAATGAAAAACGTCGCTTCTATAATTCGACATAATAATCGCCCACTTGTCGAGTAAATATTTTTTATTTCACATCAAATTCCAAATGAAGCTTTTTTGACGATATTCCGTTTCAATCCTGATATCACAGCTTCACAAGCAGTTTAAAAATATAGGAGTAATTTTCATCTAATGTTAATAGTAAAAAGAAAAATTGTTTTGTTGCGGTAGTACGCAGAAATATTTTTAAGAAATATACCTATGTAATTTTTCTTTTCATATATCGTCATCAGCCTACAGAAACCTCCGTCTGAATATGCCCTTAGTAATGCAATGAAATACGATTTTATTTTGAGTATGCTCAAGATTAAGGTAATATTACAGGCGTTTACAGGATTTTGAACACTCAAACTGCATTTACTATTCATGCGGAGGTGAAACAGGGTCGTGGGCAAATATCCATCTCTTCTCGGGATTTGAAGATGGTGTATTGAACGCGTCAATTTTTTAAATTGTTTTACTCTTTTAATTTTAAAAAATACGTTTATCTATATACTAATATTATAAACAGGAAAGACTTGAATTTTGTATGTTTGTAACGAATAAACTCCGAAACTACTGGACCGAATTCAAAAATTCTTTCTTCATTAGAATGCTATATTATCCATCAGTGACATGGCTATATTTATACGTTTATCCAATGTTTAAAAAATAAACGTCCACGTGACGCTAGTATTAAATAAAGACAATTAAATACAAATTTTAATTTTTGAAGCAGCTAGTTTTCAGATCGTAATTATTATAATGCTGCGGACTTATCTACGATAATATCAAAGAGACTGGCCGAAAGCGTCTTTTAAAAAATTACGCCGTTATCGCATAACCAAATTAGTGTTATATACATGCGTTATCTGCTAATACTTATTATTATTAACAATGTCGTATCTTAAATAACGCGTTACACTCGTCACCATATCTGTGTGAAACGGTCTATATCTGTAACATTATCCCAGATGAAGCCCCACCTTCATAAAAACGTTTTTAAATAAAAGGTGAAAGATTTAATATAAACTTTTAAAAGTTAATGTAAAGAAATTGACATCTGAAACCACCACAACTTTCAGTTATATAATTTTATTATGTACTTACTTGAGAACACGAGGTTAAGTTTATTTTAAATTGTAATATGCATGAGAAATATACAAAGAACTTCAACGAAGCATGCCACGCATCGTAGAGCTTGAAGGTATCTTCTGCCATATCGCGGCTTCGCCTATCGCTTAGCTCATGGTCGTGGCCGGGTCGTTAAGGTGAAGAATCGGCAAGAAATTGCTCAGCAATACGTCTATCTAAAAATCCTTGTATTCCTTGTTCATCTGTTTCAGCTTTGTTTCTTATTAAATATATACAATTTATTTTCCAAGTACCAATTGAGTTGTAGCTAACTGTACACAATAAGAAAAAAGAAATTTAGCGTCGTAATATAGACAAAACCCACTAAAAATTCAGTGTAACCATATTGTGTCAAATTGGATCGCGCTGCTAGACACATGGAGCTTTATGATGAGATATTCTTCAGTAGTTTACTGAGTATCCCTTTTTAAGGAAACATACTTAGTTTAATTTTTAAATTGGTGAAGGGCACAACTAACATTTAGTTTGGAATCCTATTGAAGAAGCGTATACCAACCCCCAAAAAGGAGGACAATACTTTTTGTAATCCAGAGTTGCATTGACGATCTATATAAAGACGGCATGCAGACAGACAAAATTGACAAAGAAGACCCTAGGATACTTTTATCCCGAAAAATAATAGCACAATTAAGAACTGTAAACTTATAAAACTCTATTAATAGAACATTTATGACTTATAAATGTACGCGACTCTTTATAATAAATTATAAATAGTTATGTTAAAATTATATTTAAAAAAACCGGAAGTTTTTAAAACTATGCAGATGAAAGATAGTCCGTTGAGTTAGGTAGTAATTTTAACAAGAACAAGAAGCTATAAAAGCTTTTTTTGCCCTTCGTTAAAAAATAACAAGTTTTCAAATGTTTTAATTAATATTTTTCATATTTCTGAACGAATTTTGTCTATGACAGATTTTTTTTTTATAATTATGTAGTCACATCCGTTGAATTCGCGGTTTACTATAATTTCCGTTTCCTAGCAGCTGACTTCATTCATTACTTTTTACTAATAAACAATATTTAAAATGTCTATTCTATTATTTATTTATTTTATATTTTTCTTTGTAAAAAAACAAATTATAAATAATAATTATCTTTACCAGTTTAGTTAAATAATAAAAGAAAACACATTCGTATCTGTTTGGTCTAATTGACATTATAAAATTCAAATATTTACCTATTTAAATGCTAGTAGATAGATATTTATTTCCTTTTTACTTGGGTACTATAAAACGTTAGAATCTTTGTATTTTATTTTAAACTGTTATGTTACGTTAAAGACATGTTGAATGCAAACATGGTTATTATTTAATTTAATTTCGTGAAGTTTTGACAACGTGTACCACAATTACTTCTATTACTTATCTACCAAATATAAAATTAACACATACATGCCTAATAACTTTTTAAAGAATTCTTTGTAAAAGTCACAATTAACTAAACAATGTTTATTCTATAATATTATCAACATGTCTTTGATTTCATGAACAGTTTAATTCAATAAAACTTATCCCACTTATACTTTACAGGACTTCTACGTAAACTTTAAAAAAAATGTAAATTAATTACGACACTGATGTTTCATTATAATATTAAATTAAACCGTACCATCTCAATGATGTAAACAAATATCTGTGATATAAAAGCAATTAATGTAATAAATTCTATTTTTGCTTGATAATAAACATCGTAGGTTGAATACCTAATTCGAAAAAACTTTTACAAAACCCATAAAAGAGTAAAAATATCACAGAATATTAAAATGTATTATATCTCTTCTATTCTGAAATCGCTTCTTCTCTACAAAAGTCTACAAACCGGTCGAAGAATAGAAATTCAAAAATTCGTTATAATTTTTTTGTGGCTTCCATCGCGAGGGGAGGTATTTGGCTTGCGTCCGCTAGGGGATGGTTGTACGGTCGCATCGCGCTTGCGCACGTAGTTCGCGCCACTGCTACGTCGCTTGCAAGCCAGATGTTCTGAAAAGCTTCCTGTCGCCGTTTCAATACTCTGCATTTTGGCCGATAAAACTTAAAGTAAAATGTGGACTAGGACAATTTTGTTGTTATCATACGAAAGTGATAGTACCAGTGTATAAGTTAAAATGTGTGTTGGATGAATTCTGTGTAATAATTAAAAATTATTGAACGCCTCGATGTCCACGAGTTCACTCGGGACCAACAAAGCGGCGGACATTTTATTTTGAGCATTCGATAATGTAGCGTTTGCGTTGAAAATATTAATGTCGTTTTATGGTTATAAATTCAGATATTGTTCGCTTACACCTTTTGTAAGTATTGTGAATTTATCATGCGTATTTTATATGTAATCAACGAATGTGTACACATAGGCTTAGGAAGCGGTATGTCTGGGATGACCGCTAGGTTGTCGATATTTTGAGGGAAAATGTCGTTGATAAAATGACGTAAGCTGATCTGGACAACTTGGGAACATAGGAATAGTCTGACGAGGTTGAACAGTCTTTATTACTCGTTATCGACCCACTCTGCTTTCGAGGTTTTTTGTTCGTGATTTCCGCGCGCGCGGCGCCCCTAACCTCTTCACTAATTTAATTGTGATGATTACGACAAGACAACAAAATATCAGATTGCTAAACATTTTGTAATATGATAACCGTGGTAATTAACAGCGATGCCGAGGGGGGTGAAGCGAGGGCCGGCGGAGGGCGAGGCCGAGGTGGTGGTACGTGCCGGGGCGTCTCCTTCGCAGACCACGCTTTTGGACGACAGCCCCAGCCAGCCCATATGCTACCATCTCCTCGACCACGGCTATGGTGCCACACCGCAGCACCAGATCAGGCGTGAGGCGCCTACCGCACCGCCGAAGACGTCTGAAGTAAGTTTATGACACTTTCCTTCCTTTTTTTGAGGTGTAGAATGGTAATTTTTAAAAGATCTGCTTCTCAATAAATGTGATTTCAGTACACTTGAATCTATTTATAACCCTGTTTACATCAGCTGATGATGTGAAATTGAGCTTAAAGACTCCTTCATATTGTATTGATTTTATTGGATTATAGGGGACCCTATACTATATGTTCTGTGAAATCTAATATTAGTATTAAATAAACATGTAGCTCTTAACATTGTTTTTAAGCGCAGCTAGGCCACAGCTGGGTAAGTAAAGATGTCAGTGAAAAGTTTTGAGAAATTTGGAGTTTTACTGTAGTCATTTAGGTGCCACATCATTTTTCACTAAATGCTGGCATATTACAAGTAGTGTATGACACACTGACTTTTCATATATAAAACAACATGTATATTGACCTTGTTTTGTTAATTGCTAAAGAATCCTACTTTTGTTAATGAATAACATTGTTACATTTTAAATTTAACATGTACTGCACACTAAGTCCTATGCAATTAAAAATGTATTTTTATGCAGCAGAGTATTATGAAATCATAGTTATGGGAGGTTGACGATATGCCACCGAAATTAATTTTTAGTCAATTCAATTTGTATACTTATAATTTCACGCACATCATTTTTACCTTTTGATGTGTTTGTTACCTTAAAAGCTTATAAGCACTTTCCAAATCAATGTTTTAAAAAAAAATATAATTAAGTCCATGATGTTATTTTATGAAAGAATTATATTAACATGTTTTAATATAGTTTTGGTTATGTGGCATTATGTAGATGAATATGGTTTATCAAATACTTATCATGGAGCATTGGTATTAATAGCATTCCACACGTAGGGAAGTAGAATTTCAGCTTCTAAGTGTACAAGTAATGTACATTGGTACACTGGATATTTTTTATTTCCAAGAGGATGAAAAACATCTTTTATTATATAACATAGATAAAGATTAGGCTGTTATAGCATATTTGCATAGTATCTCACTGTCTTTATTGACCAGCCACACTAACTTCAAAATGTTTCTGTAATTTATAAACCTATTATAGCATTCACAGTCACTCTTATTTCTAGCATTGATGTCTTCATATCTGCTTTATATTTCCTAGGATATAATTAGATTTTAGTGTCTCATTTTATGACATACTTTTACCAAAAATGTCATTAGCAAACTTAATATTTGCTTGAACAGTGAAGCATTTGACAATACATTGCATTGATATTTGAAATATATGACTCAATAATCACAAAAAGATTGACCAATAGTGGGTCGTTTAGTTTTTTTCTTGATTTGGAAATGATTATCTCGATTGTATTTTGTTATTTATCATCTTGATTGTGTTGACAAAATGTATCTGGCTTGGATAATCTTTAATCATATTGATTTAAATGGCATTATTACTGGGATGATTTACTTTTTAATTAATCATTATAAGTTTTCTGCTAAGACACAATGTCCTAGATAATACTAATGACTGACTGATGTTTGTAGGTTAGGTAATAGGTTTCATGAATTCTCATTGATTACATTTGTTTTTTGAAAAACTATGTATTAATAGTAGTAAATATTTTAATTCAATTTTGGGTATCATACATACAATGTGGAGGTTGTTCCTTGTTATCACTGATAAGTTTCTTGATTTGTAGGTGAAATTTTCAACTTTTCACATGAGGTAATTGTTGAATATTTTGAATTTGACCTTGCCTGGGAGCCCCCAAATTTTAAATGAGGTCAGTGACCCTTTGAGGTCAATGTACTAACGGACTTTTTATGCTCAAATAGTACTTGATTAAATTTTGTGAAAATTGGGACTGATTTAGGTATTATTATGGGATATAATTTACCTACATATTCATTTTTCACTCTGTATGGGGGGTCTTAACAATGTCTTAACGTTTTTATAGGTCTATATTTTTTGAAGCATTCTCCTGACTTAATAGCCGGGCGTTTCGTCACGTGTTCGATATTACCAGAAACGAAATTAATTAAGACAATTACATTAAAAAATGTCGCAATCGAATTGTCATGGATTCCTAGTTTGGAAATCAACATGGCGGATGTAGGCGCCACGATATTGCTCGCTTCTAACCTAACGCCCTGTGGGTATGTAACGGTAAACGTGGTCCTGTCGGGACGCGGGAATGGGATTAATAGGATCCTTTGTAATATACATTTACAAAGGATTACGCTTTGGTTTTATCGACAACGCAAATTCTTAACATTTATCAAGTAAAACATAATGCTATTTAAACCTGAAATTGGTTTTTATTATTGATTTTCTATATTTTTCTGGAATGATAATAAAATAATTTTACTACTTTGGAAAAATATACATTATGAATCTTGGTCATACCCGATCGATGTTCAATGATAACTGCAAAAAATATTTCTGAAAAGACCTCAATAGTAACTAACAATTATGATTTCTTAGTGCACTGCCCTCGTGGCTTAAACGTTTCCAAATATTACAACCATGTTAGGCGACGGTCAGCAATGTCAACATATAAATTTAACCTTTTAGTGGCATTTAAAACTTAGCACTTTGCTTCGGCGGGAATACTTCTTTACAGGTGCGAAGAACCCTGAGCATCGACGTTCACCAGTTTTAATCTATGATTATTTTACGTAAGATTTTCTTTGAAATCAGGTCCTTTGAAATATGCAGAGCATCCTACGCATATATTTCCGGAGATTATATTAATTGTAGCCTTTTTTTTATTGTGAAGCCGACAAACGGCGCATCTAATGGAAGATGGTTACCGTCGCCTATACGTTTGCAACACCAGGGGCGAAGCCAACGCATTGCCAGCCTTTATGATGGGATGGGAGGGGGAGGATGGGAAAAAGAAGACTGAATAGGAGATAGGATCAAGACAGGAGGAATGGAATAGGGGAAGGAGGAAATGGGCCAGCGGAACTCGTTTATCGCACAAAACACGATTAGCTTAAGGTTAAGCGTTTCACGCCGATATTCTGTGAGAGCGGGATATCACAGCGATATCGAGTCGGCCCTAAAAGTTGTAATCAAGTCGTGATTGCAGCAAGCCATATAAAAGCTAATCGATCTTCAAATATAATCTATGCTCAAACCTTTTCTGATCTCGACGCATTAGTTTACAAAAGAAGTTGACATAATTACGCTCTTTGTCTCTCCTTTCAGTTTTTTCTAAATCGTTTGGGGTCGGAATAGTATTCTTTCCATTAACATTGCATAGGAAAATGATATTGAATAGTTTGAGAAGCCTGACTCAAAATTGGCTTCACGGGCTTTAAAAGAACTACTAAGAAACTGTTGCTTGTAAAGGTTCGGAGGTGTTGGAGTCCGCGTTAATCCTTATGACCTCTCATCATGAGATGGCTGCGAAATAGAGAGGCCGTAATGTTTACAATGTATTATACGTTAGGTAGGTATCATTTTCCTGCAGAATTAATACAGCAGCAGCACGCGCGGGGTTTTATCCTGCAATAATAATTTTAAGGACAAATATTTACTTTTGGCGTGTTATCGTTTTCATGTCCACGACTTTAATGAATTTTTTTTTTTTATGGCCATACCCATAGCTTTGTTTTTAATAAAGACATTCACTTAATAATCCTAATAGTCTAAAATTCTAAATGAAAGATAGAATTCCCACACAGCGTTCAGATGCTTAGTGTGTTTAAATTTTTAATCTTACGTAATATCGATTGATTTTCGTTGGCTTTACTTGGCTTCCCCTGTACGTTGGGTACATTTAACTTCAATGGACATACAGCTGCTAATCTGGTAGTATTTTATTTGGGTGGCTAACAGCTCTAGTCTTCAAAATTAAGGTACAAAAATAATTAAAGATGAGCTATTGATAAGCCTCCAAAAAATACGAATTATAGGTGTCTCAAACCGGCGACTGTTTATTACCGATTGGGTACTATGAAGTATTGAGTCCAATACTAACTTTTATTGAGTAAAAATTCTTGGTAATGTCGGTCAGCGTATATTTGCAAATTACTTTAATACGCAGTATTATTGGGCTGCCTTTTATATAAATATATGGAAATTTCAGAGAATTTGGAGGATGATAGGAGTGGTTTCGACAACCCTATCAAACCTCACCTGCGTACGTTCTCTATACAATGCGAAGCAAACTCGAGACTAAGTAAGCACGATTAATTCTGTTAAGATCTCTTTTTTACTTAATTACAAAAGACAACAGTTACAGCATTGACTATTGTCGTGCTTCATCTTATCATTAAAATGAGGATCTTTGGTCGAAGTTGTATGTTTTGTCCAAGTAACTGATTGCTTTTAGGCGCAAAAAAGATTACTTTTCTTTATCTTTGCTTTTCGGTATCAAAATTTGTCCATCGCTTTATTATAATAAAACTCGCGTTTCCCTTTATGTCCCGCTTCACAGATAACATGAACACGATAAAATTATCGTTGATTTTTAACGGTTTGCTTGACAGAATTAGGGCAAGTTTAAATTTATCATACGTTAACGGTAGATGGTCTCTGTGGTTGAGCGGACTAAGCCGTTGCCGGCCTACCTCACTGCAACGCAGAGGGTCCGGGTTCGATTCCTGGTATAGTAAATTTCGGAAACGTATTTTCTCCGTTATTTACTATAAGTCTGGGTGACTGGGATCGGCCCCAGAGTGTTACGTTGTATATTACCCATAACACAAGCATAACTTGCTTAATTTGGGGATATACAATATGTCTTTGTCTGCCGATTATTATTATAAAAAAGACACTATTTTAACTTCTAAGTTATTTTTTCCTAATTTATTATTAAAATACCCGGATTCGTGATTAAGATTCTATCTGATAAGAGGAATAAAATGTTTCACGAATATCTTGGTCTGTTTCAATTTAACTATATTAAATTGGATGTAATATTACTGTAGAAAAATAGATAGATAGGTAGTATGCTATATTATTCAAAACCTACAATAAAACATATTTACAATCGTTTTATTTACAGGCAGGAATAACGGGTGGTATCTTCTGGGCAACTTCAGGGTTGAATAGGGTACTCACTTAAGATTTGTCGTTTTGCTGTCTTATATCTTAGCCTTACTACTCATCTGTCGTTTTAGATTTTCTAACCCTAACAGCTTATGAGTAAACATTGTTTTGGTAGATGAGTGTTTTGATATAAAACACAGTAGTAGAAAATGATTTGAAGTAACCATCTAAACCCGAAAATTATTTAAATATACCATTGAACAAATATTGTTGTAAACTATTTTCTAATTAAGTATTTTTGTAGCTCTCGTAATTTAAAATTTTCTCCTGAATTTTCCACCTCATAGTTTAAAAGTTAGATCGGGGGGACACACATTTTCACCACATTGAGTGATAATATCTTGTTATTTATTGACTTAAATCTATAATATTATAAAATTTTAAGCATACACAGTCTGTACATTGGAGCTATTTGAAAAAAACAACTGGAATAGACTATATAAACGATGGAGAACACGATGCAATTTTTTTAGATTTCTTGTGTTTGTCTGTTTGTTCGGGATTCACGTAAAAACTACTGGGTCGATTTCAATGCGGTCATTAAAACGATAACTGCGATACTTTGTGTCCCGGAAATCTCGTGGGAAATTCAAATCAAGCATGGACGAAGTCGCGGTCATATTCTAGTATTAAAAATAATTGAAGAACATCGTTTTGTTACTTCAAGATTCGGCAAACGATACTCCACACGACTATGTACACTGAAAATAATTTCAATCCTTACTTTATCCTCAGTTACATCTATGGCAGCCAACTGTAATCTTTATTTTTTATTTTGCCGCTAATTCACTACAAATATTATAGCGCTATATAATAGGTTGGGGAAAAAGTCTTTTCGCATTATAGTATGTATGAACTTGTAATAAGATCTCTTTGGCTATACCATTTGTATCTGGCTAGTTTTGGTATCATTAAAAAGTTTTAATTTTAAAGAAGACAATTTCAAATTCAAATTAGGAAAATGTGTGATTTTCATTCTTATTTCTTATTGTTAAATAGTAAAACGAGTGAATCTAATGAAGAAATTCGATACATTTTAAAATTTTACTACAAAAAAGGTAAAAATGCAACACAAGCCGGAAATAAAATCGTGATGTTTATGGGCCTAATCTACATTAGGCCCATAAACATCACAAATTTTCATTTTCATCAGATACTGCTATCTGTGAGAGTAGCGCAAAATTGCTTTAAGCGTTTTCAATCCGGAAATGTTGATATCAAAGATGCACGTCGCTCTGGTCGCCCTTTTACGAACAAAATTGATGCCATTTTTGAAAAAGTGGAGCAAGATCGGTATATTAGTAGTTACGATGTAGCTGGAGAACTGGGAATTGACCACAAAACGGTTCTGGCGCATTTGAAAAAAGCTGGGTACACAAAAAGGTCGATATTTGGGTGCCTCATGAGCTCACTGAAAGAAACCTAATGAACCGTGTACTCATTTGTGATTCTTTATTACGACGTAATGAAACCGAACCATTTTTGAAGAAGCTGATAACCGGTGATGAAAAGTGGATCACCTACGATAAGAACGTGCGAAAAAGATCGTGGTCAAAGGCCGGTCAGGCTTCACAGACTGGCGAAATCCGGGTTAACTCTCAACAAGGTGATGCTGTGTGTATGGTGGGATTGGAAGGGCATTATTCATTATGAGCTGTTACCGCCAGGCAGGACCATCGATTCTGAACTGTACTGCGAACAACTGATGAGATTAACGCAAAAAGTTGAGAGAAAGCGGCCGGAATTAATCAACAGAAGAGGTGTGGTTTTTCATCATGATAACGCTAGACTTCACACATCTTTAGCCACTCAGCAAAAATTACGAGAGTTTGACTGGGAGGTGTTAATGCATCCGCCGTATAGTCCTGACCTTCCACCTTCAGATTTTCACTTGTTTCGGTCTCTGCAGAATTCCTTAGGCAGTGTCAGGTTAACATCACGAGAGGACTGCCAAAACCACTTGTCGCAGTTTTTTGATCAGAAGCCCCAAAATTTTTATAGCAATGGGATCACGTCCCTACCTACAAGATGACAAAAAGTTTTCCAACAAAATGGCACCTACATACTTTAGTCAAATATAAATAAACTTTATAAAAATCCTTTTGAATTTTTATATAAAATGCGAAGAAACTTTTTCCCCAACCTAATATATTGACTACATCTTCCTGTAAAATTTCATCTATGTAATTCCCGTAGTTTATAAGAAAAATAGGACGGACGGACAGACATGACGATTAAATAACAGTTCTGTTTTTGCCAAAATGTCTACTAAATTCATCCGCGCAGGGACGGAGAAAGAATACAATTTCCTGCGGCTGGGCGGCCTGTCGTAAGAGGCGACCCGTCTGGATGGCTACCACCCTGGTCTAAACTATGCCGCCATAACAACCTTGAGTTGTGTTTCGGCATTAATGTCCAGGTTCCAGTCTCCCTAAAGAGAGCAGCAGCGTATTTGTAGCACCTTTGGTTTACAATACCAATGTCCATAGGCGATAGTAACCGCTTTCCATTAGGTGGACCGTCTGCCAGTCTGCCAGTCTGCCGAACTCACGCAATAAAAAAAAACGGAACCCTGATTAAAATAGAGTGGCAAGCATTGTATGGACAAAGTTCTGTTGCGGGTATGACGCATATAGTTATGGGAGGAACCACCCACGCGCAAGTTAGGCGTACACAGCCACTGGTTTTTTCAATCGGTATAGAAGTACGAGATATTTAATTTACTAGGTTTTACTAGTGTATTCCTTTCTTAATTTTTCAAATTAATATTTTTCCAAAAATGAAAGTGAACCTATACAAAATCTTTTCTATAGTTTGTTTATAACTTGTCTCACCGTTCGAGCGTTCGCTGAATACGGTATAGGCCTTCGCCTTGTCATGTTCTGATACAGCCAAAACATAAAACTCCGAATCAGTGCGATGCGATCTCGTGCGGCAAGGCGTTTCCTTCCACAGTTCGGGTTGTAGATATCTATACTATAATAAATCTGTAAATGGTTCGAGTTTATACAAAGCGTTTAAAATGTGAAAAAATTAAGGGAGCCAATCAACAGATCCCGCATATACAATTTTTAGAATTTTTGTCTATCTGTCTGTTAGAGCATCACGTGAAAAACTACTAAAAGGATTTAAATGAAAATCGATAAAGAGGTATCTTATATCTCGGAGCGTAACTTGTAATACTTTTTATCCCGATAAATGACGTCGTTTCCGTGGGATAGACAAAAATAGCGAAAAATGTGGCGCTGCGATCGCATCCTTCTTGGAAAATACGGGACGTATATGATTGAAACTCGACATACTGCTAGCATATATTTTATCCCGAAACATGACGTCGTTTCTTTAGAATAGTTGGATCTGCAAAATACATAGCGCTGCAATTGGGATGTAGACAACCATCGCTGTAATTCAATAACAAATGTTTTCAAGTTGCCATACATGTCATTCATTACGTATTAGGTACTCCAAATCAGGTTGGCTGCGACTTTTCTTTATTTTGCAATGCAGTTGTCTATACTACATTGACTTAGTTTCTTTGTAATTGTAGTGAATCAAACAAGAAACTTAAGTTTCGAAGGTTTATATATATATATATATACCTTCAAAACTATATATATATATAACATCTAATTATTTTTATGTACGTAACATACAGCTATTTTACCCAGGGGTTTTCACTCGGCGCAGCCGCGGGGAAAACTGGTCGATTTATAAAATTTATAATTTTCAATACCCTCACTAAATAATGTTTTGGCTGGCTATTTTTTTCTTTAGATGTTTCTTCGACCTCGTTATCTAAGACCTTCTATAGGTTTTTAATAATGCTGGTTATTATATTGTATCAAAGAATTTCGCGTTAATTTAAATATCTTGTTTCATGTTAGCAGAAATATTTTTTATCCCAAATTATATTTTATCCATAGATTATGTTTCGGGCTTTCGTATACAATTGCGTTATAGTCAACTGATCCGTGTATGTAGTAGATACCCTTTATCGATTCATTAGATTATGAATAGAATTTTAAAAAGGCTTGATAGAATATGGTTAGAACTTTTTGTCATATTTTAAGAGATTGTCGTTTAACAAACAATTATATTTTTATACTAGAGTTTACCCCGCGGTTACGCCGCGAGTCAAACCCTGCACGGCACCTCTAATTCACTTACATAAAAACTTAAATAGGTTATATATATACCTTCACTGAAAATTTATTTCAAAAAGACAACGCCATTTCTTTCACTATTTTCGTTTATCCCACGGAAACAACATCGTTTATTGGAGTATCCAAGTTACGTCCCCGAATATTAGATTGCTCTGTTTCGAATTTCATTTCAATCCGTTCAGTAGTTTTCACGTGATGCTCTAACAGACGGAAATGCTTTTTGCATTTTCGGAATTTCCTGGTTCGAATTATATATACCCCCTGATTTTTTTCACATTTTTAAACGCAATGTACAAACTCGAACCATTTACAGATTTATTATTTTATAGATGGATATTGAGTTCGTGTAGATTTATTAACAGTAAATAATTTATTATATGGGCCATATAATATGGCGTACGACAGCTTCCGGTAAGTAAGTTTTACCATTTTATTCGAACATTTTCAATCTCCCGCAGAGCGACGAACGTCAATATTTGGCCCTCTAGCAACGAATTCCAGTCCAATGTGTGTTAGTTCTAAACCTTCAGACTTCTATTTACTTTTCGTAACTTTTCTCTTTGCGAGTGAAGCAGTGATAACGGAAGACAAATTTAACTGGACACGGACCGTCTGACCGTTATTGTTTTTTCCGGTACGCGTTAACAATATATCAAAAAATTTATGAGCGGGCAAGCCCTATTTAAGTATGCGCGAGGTGTATACCGGGGCTTAGATTAAAAATAGCTTTTTGTGCTAGTCAGCTGGAGGTACAACCTTTAATTTGTGCTTTTGTGTTTTTTTTTTTATATAAGAATAGCAATTACAAGCCGACTAGTGTATAGAACTAGAATTCGCATATGTTGGCAGTTTGTCTTTCGTCGACTGGCATTTAGCGTCTACCCGGCTAATCGGCCTGCTCTCACATGAGTCACATGTGGCATAAAACCAACGCTGCCCAGTCATGTGTTCAGGTATTTCTCGTCGTCGAACATTTCTTGTCACTATTCACCATTTCTCCAGTAACCTCTAAACAGAGCCAAAAAAAATAGCAACCCTTTCGCTATGCAAGAAATTGGCGATGCAGACACAGCAATATATCTGATTAAATTAAATTTATCAAAGGCTACCATCAAAGTTTTTAACGCGGACTTTGATAATGTATTTCATACAATGTGCACCGGTTGCATGTTTTATTATTCCTCGCCTTGTGTTACCAGGAAGGGCTAAATTGATTATGTTAATAGTGCGAACAATCTGCGTCGACACAGGGAATGTTTTATCTACTTTGATGTCAAACCCGAAGGCACATCTGCCCCGATTTGCTCGCTGGCGGGGTGCGCCCGGGGCACAAAGACGCGCGGGGCCCACAATCCAGCAAATTGACAATGGGTTCTAGGACACTATTAATAATAACACAAATATTTCGAGATAAGAAATTGCCATTCTTTCGCCCTTCCGAGAGCTCGGCGGCTTTTGTGTTGATTCTAATTTATGTCATGTATTGTTACCGGGTAGCCGGGTACTGGGTACTCTACCCTCCCTGCACACTTCCTTTCGGGGGCTTTGGCCGCGCGCTCTCATCTCCAAATTGAATTTGCTGCGCGAGCTTATTGAAAATGCATAGTACATCTTCATCGCGTTTATTTCAAGTTTCGAAACTAAATCTAATGTGCTTTCTGTGTTTCATGGTATACAAGCTATTTTTGTCCCGACGTGGTTTTATTTGGGAATTACATATAAACATTGAAATTATTAATTAATATGAGGTCAATGTACAGTTTAAAATTATGAACAGTTGTTACGAATTGGTGTGTTAAAGTGTTGTTGCTGTGAGTATTCGTGTTGTAACTCGGCGTGTGATCTTCAGCTGTTGGGATCGGCCATGACTTATTTAGTGTTGAGAGTGAGTTCATATTTCGTCGTTTCACACGGAGGCTAATGCCTAAATAACGTTTTAAACCATTCTAAGTACACCTTCCTCTACCAGCGTCGTCAGTGACAAATGTACGTGTTTGAAATAGGGTCAATAGCTTTAATGTTCCCTTTCCGGAAAGTGAAAGTTTAGGGGTGAGTAGTTACGAACTTGTTCTTATTCTTATATATCTACAAACGACATGTGTATTCTAGTTTCTTTGTTTGTACATTTATTATACGCAGGTATTATTAATTCGTAAGTACTTAGCTCCAGCCATTGTTCAAAGGTCCTCTTTGTGAGAAGTACTTGCATTATTTAAAAGATTAATTCTGAAATTATTCAAAGGATTACTACTAACTACGTGGAGGCACGTGTAAGGCTTCCCGGCAGCGTTTTACCCTTCGACTAAACATTAACGATTTGTATTTGACTTCATAATATATTCAAGTTATCATCTTAGCTTCATACGTCTTTTATTTCAATTAATATAAGTACCTACCTAATATTTGGAATAATATGATTTTAGTTCTAAGATGTTCTTGTGCGCCACACATACAATACTGGCCACGCCGTATAAATGTGAAAGTGGTTTTGTTTGTATGTTTGTTGTTCCTTCATCACGAAGTGGGAATTACTTCGATAAAAGGGACGGACATACAGCACTTTTTTTCCGAGTAGAGTATAGAATATTTGTGCAGCCTGTCCTATCAATACTGATTTACGTTCGTCCTGTAGAATCAGAAAGTCAAGAAAGTCGGAAGTCGGAAAGCCAAATCTTGCCATTTTCCGTATACCGACCAGGATAAACGATGTTGCTTGTGCTACGGAAACGTATATTGACGAGAAGCAAGAAATTGATGTTCCCAATGAAGTATATGTGCTGCTCGCGTGACTCGCAACGTGATTTCAGCCGTGTGTAAATGAAGAATTGTCTACCCAAAGACCTGTTAGGGACGAGAAGTTCAAATTGACCGTTTATCATATTAAAAAATTAGAGACAGTTGAAAGTTATCTATGATTTTTCTCTTTGTAATTACTAAAATAGCTTTACATACACTTGAAATTTGTAACCAACTGAAACCATCCAAGTTTGTGGGAGCAAAAGTATCGGGATGTACCCGTTTGTCAATAGTAGACATACACTAAATTTATCTGTCCATTCCCAAGACAATTAAAACACAACATACAAATATCACAATAAACCCACTTTCACATTTATACTTAATTTGTATTTAACGATTCTGAATTTCACACTTGACATTTCAGTGTACGGCATCCACTTTATTTATGGCCACCTACTTTTCACCATAGTACGACCTTTGACTGACTATTTTTATCTGTATTTATTATTATATATTTTTATCTATAATTGTCATCATAATACTCTACGTGAAAGTGCTTTTATGTTAGACTAGCTGATGCTCGCGACTTCGTCCGCGTGGTGCGGTTTTTTAACTATCCCACGGGAACTCTTTAGTTTTTCGGGATCAAAAGTATCCTATATGTTGACCAGGGATATAAGCTACCACCATAAAAAATTTCGTTTAAATCGGTCCAGTCGTTTCGGAGATTAGCCGGTACAAGTAGAGAGACAAACAGATAGAGAAACAAAAAATTTGAAAAATTCTAAATTAGTTCTATTTCACTTCTTACATCCGCCTGACTCGGTTTTTATCATTTTTTTTCCATTGTACAGAAATTTGACCTCTACAATTTTTTTATATGTATATATAGATAATTAAGAAATTAGTGCAGTGATATTTGCCTTAATATTATTTGTTTATTCACCGACTTGTTAATATAGTTCGCTCCATACTTTATGGCTTCTACAGGTTTTGTTGTAAGGCTGCGTGCTTTTATATCTAAAAGCTTTTATTGCGTAGTCAGCTGTCTGTTGTTAACTAACAGCGCCTACAAAGTTTAGCTCATATTATAATAAGGTAAACATAGATTTCACGCGACTGCGGTCACGTAAATATTGGATACGTAACTAAAAAATCTGATTTGTGTATCTCGTCCGGTATCAAGTTTGAAAATAACCTTTAGGCAATCATACACCAGCCGAAAGATGTGTAACAGAGCGGAATTGTGGTCTTTGACTGACGCCAAACGGTGGAGTAGTTAGTTTTTAGTAGAGATTGATGATTGATTTGATTTGATTTTAAACATTAACACACAGTTCTTGCTCAAAAACAATCAATTTTACAACTCTGTTCTTTATTAAGCAGTATACATTTTTTGGAATTGTTATCGAAAGTGAACACATGCTACACTTAATTTCATTATAATAGGCGTATTCAACTACATTGTTGTGTGTAAACTTCGGATAAGTGTTCCGCGGAAATTTTACGACCATTGATTGGTATTGGTTCATTCGTTCATTCTCAAGGCTATGAAGAAAGAACAAATAACCGCACAAACATCCAAATTCATAATAAAACATTCATAATAATTCATAATAAAATATTATTTATTCTATGGGAGCCTAATCTAATTTACCACCGCTTCGCAACATGTTATGGCTTGAAGAGAAGAAGCGGCGCAAGAAACTCTTCAGCAAACATGCCTAGCTCTAATAATTTTATATAATATTAAAATGGGTGGCAGAAAAAATAAAAGAAATTATCAGTCAAGTTGGTTTGTGTTTCGGTGCACGCAGAAAGAGCTCATAGTGTCCTGAGGTCTGGTTGTTGGTTTCTGCTGGGTTTGGGTCTTGATAGTTTTGATGATCGGATCCCAAACAGGTGGTACTTGCCAACCATCTTCTCCATTGAAAGTTGTGTGTTTTTTTATTTCAATAGCTTCATGCATTATTCTAGGTATGAAACGATTTTCTTTCGCGAGGGTTTGTGGGTTATCGAATCTGATGTAGTGGTTGGGTTTATCTAGCGTGTGTTCACTGATCGCAGACTTCGTAGACCTTGTGTGTTTCATGTCAGCAATGTGTTCTTTTAGCCGTATTTTTATGCTCCTCTTTGTTTGCCCAATGTATGATAATCCACACTCAAAATCGAGCTTGTAGACACCTGCATCCTGGAGTGGGATAATGCATTTCACAGGTCTCAAAAATTGGTTAATCTTTTTATCCGGATTGAAATATGTTGTGATTGAAGCTCGCCTGAGGATGTGACCAATTTTGTCTTTGACCCTCTTGATGTAGGGTAGGGTAGCAGGGCACCGCTCAACTGAAGGTGCTTTAAGGCCTTTGTGACCTCAGTGTGGAGTCTTCAGTTGATTGCGTTGTAGAACTCGCTTGACATGTTGAAGCTCTCCAGCTACGTGGTTCTTTTTATTATTCCGACGTTTCGGCCACTTTTCAGTAGCCGTGATCACGGAAGACAAAGATGTCAAGTGTCAATGAGTATTGTTAAAGTTTTATTTAGCGATACGCAAGCTTGTTCATTTTAATTAATTAACATATTTAAAAGTGGTCTAAACGTCGGAATAATAAAAATCAAATAAATTACCGCGCTTAAAACAGTTAAAACGTAGTTTTATTATGTATACAAGTCGCGACAACTTAAGAAAATATTAAGTCTAGAATTCATGAAACATATTTTTTCCTCCTCACGGCTTTTAGTAGTTAATTATCACATTATGAATTTATGTCCGAAGTTTGAAACCGGAGATGTGAATAAGATAGGTAAGTACTTATTGTAATAATTGCAACAACTCAGAAGGGTTTATGGTAGTAAAAGAACAGCAACTGGTCACAATACTTTATAATCAGAGAACCTTACGGTTTTAACGCATTACATACACTGACTATTCAAAATCTACTCAAACTCTACAAGCATTTTTAGAACACCTCGCCGTCCCTCCAACAATTTTACAGTACATGAAACTTAGCACATTGGCACAACCGATAGCAGATTTAAGTCATTGATAAACTACTTTAATTAAAGAGTTATGCATGACAAGAATTTAATACATACATTATTGTTTGGATATTTCAGATAATATTTTATATAAGATATTGTATAAAATATTATACTTAGTTTTATATGCAATAAAATAAGCCGACCACAGTATAAATCTATCGCGTCTGCCAACATGAAAATAAAATGTAGTGAATACCGTCTATATACAATTGAGAGGTTTGAACTATAATCTGTACACAATTATCACATTATACAAAGGATAAATATTGTAACAAAATTATTGTAAATTATAGACAACTAATCTATACAAAATAGCCGCCAATCACAGAATAAATAAAAATATAACATTACTATTCAATTACGAAAATGGCCGATCGTATCGTTTAGAAATAAGAGGGTACATAACAAATACAATTATTAACTTTAAAAAGTAACACGACAAGAACAACTATGCTACTCAATAACTGTAACATTATTGATCGTAAAATGCGATCATTTCTATTCCCATAAGCACAGTATTGAACAGAAAACGGCCTAGTGGCAATCCCTAGTGATTTCGATTAGTGGTGTCCACCAATTAATTGTCTTTTTGCGACTGACCCTTCGCTCGCCTCTTGGTTAGTTTGGTATTAACGATGCCCCAAACTTCTTCCGTGAGATTATCTTTGTATAGGTTTCTCTTTGAGTACTGTTATCTGTATTCTCTGAATTAAATTGTAGTGCGTATAAAGCCTCGTTTTGCCTGCAGGCGGTGAAAAGAAGACTGAACCTGAGCGAGAGCAGTTCGGGCAGTCAGGGGCATGTAGTGCCCATGAAAGCCGACTTCAAGACGCCAAAGCAGAAACGCGTCAAAGTGCTCACTCCGTACAGCCGCCCGTCCAGTTCTATGAAAAAGTACACCGAGCGTTCCAGGTACCTACATTTTTTTATATTACAGGTAAACAGTCCCTTCTTTACGTCCTGGGTTTGGTGTTATATCTCATATGAGTCCAGTTGCCGTGTTCCATGCTTGCATTCTCTATCATCTACCTAAATGTAGTTTTCTGTGGTGGAGTTCTGTACAGATTGCAAGATTTTTTACATGTGTATATTGTTAAGTGTCGTCTTATTTATTTAAATATGGCTTTGCAAGGTTTTTGTATCTGGCTAGTGTCAAGTATTCGCGAATGTTACAAACGTTAGTATTTTTGGTTTGTGAAGTTACAAATTAATCTTTAAGCAAATAGATAAATACATCCCCCCCACGCTAGCCACAGTCAAATTTTATAAGCCTTTGACGGTGCCAAATACCGCATTTCTTTAGTCAGCTCAAAATAATGTTCCACTGCAAAACATTTCCCTTTAAATTACCGCCAAAAATGTATAAAAAAATTGACCCGGCTTCAGGGTAGGGATGTTTATTAGTTATTAATGTTAAGATATAAAACATATGTCGATAAAAAAACATTGAGGGCTAGAGTTAATAAACAAAAGTTGCTACATGCATTTGAAAATTAAATTAACAATATCTTTATTTTTAACCTTAAAACAAAAACCAATGTCATTAATTTCGCTAGTTTCTTTAATATTGTACACGTTAACAATTTGTCATTCTAAACTCATAGAAAACTATAAGAACGGAAAGTGTTCTTTCCGTTTCTTACAGATATTCAAGAAATATATAACTTCATCATACCTATAATCACTTTGTTTAATTATAGATTTCTAATATAAGTGCAAAAATGTAGATTCGAAAGGCCATGCAAATGCGGAGTAATTATTAAAAGCTTGCCCAATATGTAGTACATATTTTTTGTAATAATCAGTTTTGTAAATTAAATAAATAAATGAAAACATAACTAGATGACATCAATATTTTTATGCTAAAAATGTATATATTCTATTTTTAAGCCATTGTCACTATCGATGTATAGTGCAACATCAATCATTGTTACTTCGGACGACACGTCTTGTAAATGTCCAAAGTTTATGCGCTAATCGATTGTTGCTAACTGCTATTCGGATGTTACTAGTGCTAAAAGATTCCTGGCTCATCTATCTGTTAATAATAATCTGCCGAAGGTACGAAATAAACGCGTCCATACAGTTCGGTGAACTTTTTATTGTCAAACCGACGAAACCATTGAGAAGGCAACTATGAATACGTACCTAACCTTTTTTTGTTCCTTCTTCATGGCCTTGGGAATGAACTGATTGCCATGAATTTTAGTATATTGTATGTACTCTCGATAACTGCGGTGCACCTATGGAATTTATTTATCTTGAAATAGGGATAGCAGAGCCGTGAGGAAGGCTTCTATAGTACTTCAATAAATGAGTACACCAAGAAAGTATTTACCACTTTTTAGGGTTCCTTAACCATTTTGTCAAAAATGGAGCCTTTATGAAATGTTCATGTCTGTTCACGTCAGTCATTTTTCTAGAAACTACTGGCTCTTCTACAGGGGTGGAATTTTACAGGAAGTGCAGTCTGTATAGCTTTACAAAGTAATGTAGTGAATTTACAACAACAATAAAGATTGGGCCGCCTGTAACGTAACTAGGGGTTCAAAATATTTTTAAATATAGGTACTATTTAGTCGTTTTATAATCATTAGCCAAATCTTGAAAAAAATCACCGATGTTCCTTAATGATTGACTTTTTTATTTAAGTTAATAAATGGCGAGATATTAGCTCCCAAAATCATGAGAATTATGTCCCATCTCATACTTTAATAAAACCAAACTTGTAGAGCGTCAAGAATACTTTCATAGTAAATTGTTTTGAATAATTAACATCCTTTCGGTGTGAGATCGGGGTATTTTCAATTGAATGTGTTTTTTATGATTCCGTAGACATATAACGAAAACAGATATTTTACAACTCTACGGAATCTTCGTTGTGCGCGGACTGCCTATTTTTAAAGTTTAGTAAATAATAATCGTCTCTGATGCAGTCTTAGTACTTCAAATACATAAAGGTATTTATTATTATTATTTCATCGATGAGTATAGGTTGAAAGTGGAAATAAAACCGAGAAGCAAAGTCAATAATTAATTTATTAATAGCTCATTTCGCCGGCCATTGTTCGTGAATACCCACCCCTGCGAAATCTAATAACACGGTCTGCCGTGATTCAATTTACGAAACTTTCTTATCCATACAGTTTAAAAACTAATGCATGTTTGGAATTTCGTATTTTCTTATCTCTACTTAATTGTGTATTCAAATATTAACGATTTTGCGTGCTTTAGGGCCCTTGTGTCTTTACCTATGCCACTTGAGAATTTGGCACGCATTAGCATTAGTTTATGCACAAATGACCATGTGCGAGTCGGGCCGAGCATGAAGGTTTCCACTTATATTCAATCCAACTATGAATATTTTTATATAAAAAGGTATCGGTGATCCATTGATCATACAATCGTTATCATATTGGTAAAGTCCATAAACGCTCGCCGCTGTTGGGCTGTGAAAGCGTTGCCAAAAATTTCGCTTTCATTTTTATGCAAGGTTTTTATGTGAAAACTATCTCTTTGTATAAAAAAGTAATACTTAGGGAATCTGGAATCATTTGGAAGTAGTTTAACTTTTACCGTTTTAACATGATATTTTTTTTATAAGATTTTTCATGAGACTATCATTTGATTTTGAAGTGGTCCAAGAACATATTGATATATTTAATTAATTTGCAGTTTTCTAAAGGATTAACTAGATATGACAAAAACTGGCACAGCACTAAAGTCTTGGTTTCCAGCGTATAGCGCTAATTTTGGTTTCTTTCATTCAAAATCAAAATTTGGATATTGCTTTCAGTCATTTTTAATACACAGTAGTACAGGAGACCGATTGACGATCCACCTAAATTCACGTAATGCAACTTGATTACCATCGCCTATGGACATTTGCAGAACCAAATGTGCTACCAATCTGTTGCTAGCCTCGAAGGGACAAATAAAAATTATTTTGACTACAAACATTTTACTTGTGTTTGTTTTCATTAAACTTAAATTGTCACACAAAATTGTCACGGAAGTAGCCCATAATACTTTTCTATAGTTAAATAAGCAGAAATCAAAAATATTTGAGTAATAGAATATTATTCTTTTCAGGTTTGACACATCATTAGGTTTACTTACAAAAAAGTTCGTCGCGTTGCTGAAGTCCTCGCCCAACGGTGTCCTAGACTTGAACCTCGCAGCGGAACATTTATCGGTCCAGAAGCGTCGTATATACGATATCACAAACGTGTTAGAGGGTATAGGAATATTAGAAAAAAGATCAAAAAATAATATACAATGGAAGTATGGTAAGTGCCTATTGATCTTCAGATAGGACTTATGTCAAAGGGATTCTTTAGTTACATATTCTCGACAGCGGATATATTTGCAAAAATGGGGTCGCAGTATATTGAAAATCATTCTCTAAGTATAAAAAATATTCTTCTGTATTCATCTGTCGACTCTTAGAAAACATTTCTACCGATCTTAATAAATATAAATTTTAAAGAGAATTAAATATATTACTTCCACACAAATATATTTATCATTAAGGATTCCGGTTTTCGGTTCTAGAATATAGTAATAGTTAATCAGAGGAGTGTATTTAAGTAGGTATAGTTCAGCAGAGTTCTTATGTCCACCTTAGTTGAGTGCAGTGCATATACTGTCTGTTACCCCCCATTGAGCTGAAAAGACGAGCTTGGAGGTGGAGAGGCAATTGCTGTATTTATGGGCTGATATCATTAGTTGTCTTTTGCTTATATTCCTATAAGCGACTAACATGAAATTATTGATGATGAGAGTAATCGGGAAGAGGGGTGATTTTGTTTAGAGTTTAATTAATATTAGTGCGGAGGTCGGGTGAAAAACGTTCTTTAGTTTTGAAAATTTTTGTGTTCCTAATAATCTGAATTTTTCAAGGTCTAATATTTTTTAATACTATTTTTAGTTTATTCATTATTTCTATACTCGAGTATTTCCGAAATTACTACATCTAATGTATGTTATTACATGTAGATTAGTTTGGTTGAAAGTGGGGAGGTGATGAATTGTAAATTAGGATTGGTGTACAGGAGTGGTGACGATGCGTGTGCGCAGGTGTGGGCGGCGGGTGGGGCGAGGGCGGCGGGGGCGCGGGCGGCGTGGAGGGCGACGAGTGGCGCGCGCGACGGCTGCGACGCGAGGTGCGGGCGCTGTGCGCGCAGGAGGCGGCGGTGGCGCGCGACGTGGCCGCCGCCGAGGCCGCGCTCAGCCGCCTCTCCGCCGAACAGGGTGCGCGCGCGTACATCACCTACGCGGACCTCAGGTCCATCGCGGACTTCAGGAACCAGACCGTGATCCCGATCAAGGCGCCGCCCGACACGCGGCTAAGTGTCAGTACAAACATTTACCACCATCCAATAGCTTGTTCATTAGGATCACACTCTGAGTATATAGTTTGTTATACATTTAGGTCTGTTAAAAGTTTGTACACTGCTGAAGTTGTTTGATCAGAGGCATGCTGGTAAGAAGAGAGTTGAGTGGACTCTTGTACATGTATTTAGTATTGTTACATGCTAGAGAGAGCTTTTTACAGAGATTGGCTTTAGTAAATTGCTGAAATTATTTCATTTTTTGATATTAAATGAACATCTCTTTATCAAAAACATACATAAACAATTAAAGAATCTAGTAAAAGGCCTGCTTTGAGAAACACTCACTCGATGCCATGATGGATGATATGCATGCCAGTGGTCAATATAATACAGGGTGCTGAAGACTGCATATAGTAGGGAAGAAATAGCAGTAAAATGAACTCTGGACTCCGAAGCGTACATTCTGAATTAAAATAGGATTTATTTTCACGTTGTCCATTCATTTGACTTCGCTCTAGTTAACATTGAAAGTCTGTCTTGTTAAAAATCTGCAATTTCCAGCAATAAACAGTGTTATAAATCTGTCACTCTTTTTACAAGCACATACAGATTAAATTTACATGATTATTTGTTAATTCCAATAAAAAATATAAAAAGTCCAAAGTTAGTAAAAAAGAAAAACAAATTTCAAAATATATATAAAAGTATGTAAAAATAAATCTGAATATTAACTACATTATATCAATATTTCAATGAATCAATCGTTCATTTCTGGAAATCGCCTGCAAAAAAATATATGTAGATCAGCTTTATACATAATCTTCTTTGTTTCACACGCTCCCCACCACTGAACTGAAATCATTTTTGAAATTAATGTATGCCTAGAATAAACAAATTTTTCACACTGCTAAAGTATAATTAACAAATATCAGTTTCATAGAGACCAATTATTGTGAATGTTTTATTTCAGGTACCTCATCCCGACGAAAACGGCTAT
Organism: Dendrolimus houi; assembly: GCA_039645545.1. Lineage (NCBI taxonomy): Eukaryota > Metazoa > Arthropoda > Insecta > Lepidoptera > Lasiocampidae > Dendrolimus > Dendrolimus houi. The sequence continues at coordinate 7,668,603 of CM077121.1, read as the reverse complement.
ATGATCCATCTAAAATCGATGTCAGGTGAGATCGAAGTATACCTTTGTCCAAAGGACCGGCCGCCGTCACCTTTGTGTGAGTATAATAAAACATAAGAAAATTATCATATTGTTACGAGCTACAGGACTGGAATTAAAAGTGCCGTTTTAACTACTATAGAATTTATTAGAACTGTACAAACACGTATATAACAAATACAAATAAAACTGGATGCAATCAGTTCACACTGCACGATTCAGTGTAATTCGATACGCGCAAAGTACGTCGTCTATATCGCTAATCGAGAGTACTAGAAAACGTATTACTCGTTTCGTAGTCGTCGATTGACTGCCCGCCCCTCCATTCGGGCATCGTCTTATACTAAATACATAGTACAAAGAAAATAGCCGCGTACACTGAGTTTCTGAGAAATATTAATTTGCACACCTGCGAACGGCCACAAAGTCGAAATCAATAACAATAGGGATTAGTTCGACGCTAATGATGGTTATAAAACAAGTAAAAAGACAATAGCATGTTTTTCGTAATTACAAATTCAAAAGACAAAAGAATTCCTAGTCCGGGAAAACAATGGACTGCGCTTACCACAGGCAGCTATGCGCTTATCTTTGAGGGCATGTAATGAATTATCACAGTTTATTAGAAGTACACACGTAATTCACAGTTTGTTGTTGTTTGGTTTGCATCAATATTATAAGAAAATTATCATAAAAGTATAATTGGCAGACCAACACACACATTATACATATTTAATATCACCAAGCTAAGTAAGTTACACTTGTGTTATGTTTAATATAAAATGGACCACTGGGGCGACACTCAGACACCCAGATCATAGTAAATTAAATAAGGAAAAATGAATTTAAGCCACTCAACCACGGAAATAGTCTAACATGGTGATCACATAGATGATATTTACTAGGAAACATTGGAATTAACACAGATATATATGATGTTTTTCCTGTTGATAAGAAGTAAATAAATTCTAGCTTCCTTTCATTGCTAGTGTAAATTGTCAGCAAAGTTTCAAATAAAAAAGAGACATCTTCTTCTTCTTGAAAGAGATTCTTGAAACTTAGAAATGTTAAGTTTAAAAATTAAATAGTTTAAAGAAAAAACAAAGTTTAGTGCGAGTGTAGAGTATTATTTTAACTAGACATTTACGAGTATAAACTACTGACATATAAATGTGCATATTTCGCCATGGAAACTAGCTTAGTTCATGTATGGTAGGTATCTGAGGTACAAACAAATCTAGGGTTACATTCAAGAAAGACAGAAGTGGCCAATATTATTATAATTTAGACAAATACCTACATGTCGTGGCTAAGTTGAGTTTTTGGCTTATTCCAGCATCAGGATCGTTACCTTCGGATCCGTTACTGGAGGACAATAAGGCCCTTTTGGCACCATTAATCGCGCAACTACAATCGGTACCTTCAAGTTCGATAACTGCGGACTTCACGTAAGTATGAATTTATTCTTCTGTATCAAGGTCTCATGTTGCAAAAGTTATATAAATTAATTCAAAACACTCTATCGCATCCGCTGTGTTTACTGAAGAGCGCTTCTTCTGATTACTGTTTGATCCGACAGATGCACCATGGTTTGACAGATCGCTGGCTTACTATTTTTATAGAAATTGAAAGTTGGTTCATAATTTGATTTGCCTAACAAGATTTTTGGAGACGGAAATCGAAAATTGTCTGAAAAGTAGGAACTTCTATTTTGATTAGCCTGTAAAGATTTTTTTAAATTAAGTAACTGCATCTTTATGTCTACAAGAAAATAAAATGAATTCAAAATTTTCGACAAAATAAGTCTGAGGGACTGGAGAAGTTAAAAAAAGTACTGATAAAATTTTAAAAACTATCCAATTACTACTGGACTGGTTGCTACATATAATTCGAAATGCCACGTGCGGCAGTCTCTGCAACTGATAAAGTACTAAATAGGGATGGGCCGAATGTGCTTTTTACCGAATAAAACAAAAAATTCCGCCGATATTTGGCCGAAATTCGGTTCAATTTCGCCACGCTTTCACGAAAGCGACACGTCGTTACTTGTTGATGTCGTGACGTGATGACGCCGAATCCTTGGCTTTTTTACACCATAACCTGCCTGTGGTAAAATAATAGACTTTTAGACCTTTCATTGAAAAAAAAAACATCATTTTATAATTCAAAATTCTCAATGTTTAGTTCGTAAAAAAGTGACTTCAATCAAAATTAAAGTTGTTATTGCTGATATCTCTTAGAAGTGTTTATTATTTTATTCAAGTTATGCATTATAATTAATCAGGTACACTACTTACTTTATGGTTGTTAGAGGAATAATAAGTTTATTTAATTTTTGTTTTAATTTGATGTCTATTTAATTTTAGGCAAAGACTCTTGAATTACGAAGAACTCATGTTACTTAATTTTTATCACATTGCAAGTTAAGGTTTACATGTTCCTAACTAAAATAAAGACCATGAGTATATAAAGGCTTAATTATATTTTATGGTTCTAATTAGATATAATTTCTATTAATTTCAGTCAAAAGAGTGCAAGTAGGTACTTTACTTTTTTGTTGTATCGAATGTTCGGTATTTAAACCGAATTTCGGCCGAATGCCGAAAGTTCGGCTCAAGCTGCCGAAATTCCGTCAAACCGAATGTAAAACGAATTTCGGCCCACCCCTGGTACTAAACTAACATAAGTAACTTTTTAGTCCATGGGTGAAAATGGTGTTAAAACGCCCAGTGGTGATGACATTAGAAGTCTGACACTGTCAGAATGAACAATCCACTGATGTGTGTGTTTCCATGTGGCCAGTACGCCAATAAAGCGCGAGCCGTGCGGGCTGGAGCGCGTGACGACGTCGCGGGCGCTGGTGGTGAGCACGCCGCGCGTCACCGACCCCACCCTGCCGCTCGCCGCACCCGCGCAGCAGGCGGCCGCCGACGCCGACGCCGCGCCACAGCCCACGACCACCCCCTGCCACACGCCCGACAGTCAGTATACATTATTTATAGCCCATTCTTATATCTAGAAAGAAAGAAAAATATTTATGTCTAATAGCGACACAACACAAAATAGCACTAACATAACAAAGTATAGATACAATTATATAGAAATTGTATCTTCCTATTTATTCACTGGCCTTCCATCGGTTGAATTTTAACATCACTTGTAAGGTAATGTGACGGTTGGTATGATATAGGAACCGGCCCTTAACCGATAAGCAAGGCTTGGAAACCGGTAAAAATGTCGAACCGGTTACAGCCCAAGTACATAGGAATTTTTCTTTTTCGCTTTTAAGCTCAATCATCCGGTTTTTAGTAACAAAACTTCGTTTCATAGGTTCTGTTGAATAAACCGGTTTTTGCCACACGCCTTTAAAGTGTAGCCATGTGATATAGCAAGTCTACAGTTGTGTGGTATTACAAGAGTGGTTAAAGTGACACATAAGTGGAACTTTGAAAGTTGTACTCGTCACTGAAAAATTGAGAGGAAGAAGGACTAAGGTGGTATGGGCATTTAATAAGGAGGGAATGAAAGTCACTTGACAAAAATAATGTTAAACTGGAAGAATAAGGGGCACAAATGTAAAGGCTGACCAAAAAAGAGATGGATGGATTCTGTGAAGGACAACATGATGCTTAAATTGTGATGTGACAGAAGTATGCCAAAAGCAAGGAATATGGAAGGGAAAAACATATTGCATCGACTCCAAATAATTAGGCCCTTGGGCACCTGCCTAACCTACAATGTCTGTATTGCTATATTTACCACATGCTGATGGAAGTGGTCGGAGCCCAGCAGTGGGACATTTATGGGCTGTTATTGTATGCTGAAATACTGAATATTACAATACCGTATATTGCATATTATATTTGTTTTTATGTAGATGGAAGCGCACGAGGTCGCTTAAGAAATGCCCTAATCGCAGACAGCGACGACTTCGCGCCCATCATGGGTGGAGGGCGATTCCAACTGCAAACGGAAGACCAGGAGTCAGGTAAAGAACTCTTTCTTCTTTCTTTGTAGCTGGAAAGGTGTTAGACATTTTTGAGTAAGTACTCGAGACAAAGTGAAAACTTGTACAAAATGATTTTATTTGTTATTTTACTCACATATTTTATCATATTGGAACACAAAAACCCAAATTTTTTTGGTCGGTGGAATACATTTACAGACTTCCCATCACATAGGTGGTAACAGTGGGGTGTGTGGTATTTGCTTGCTACATTTACCGGAATGCTCATTAAAACACTCCGGTGTCCCATGCCCTTATGCCAGGGCCACGAATAAATACAGCAGCCCTTGCAACTTAGCCAAACTTTGCAAAAATAATTTGCGAAGGGATAAATAATTGCATATTTAATTTATTAACTCAAATTTTAAATTTATAGGTATTTAAATTTTATAACGCCCTGAAAAAAACTACTTTAAAAATTTAATGGTGTATGTTGTCCTTGTACCCTTCAGCAAGGTCCGCGTTTTTGTATTCAGATGTCATAAAAATGTACAAGTTTTCACGATGTCGCAAGTACGTATTTAAAATGTCTAACAGCTCTCTGGCTACTGTGCCAGTCAGTGGTAATGCTTTTTTCTTGGGTAGAATGAGCCATCTATTTCGTCATAACATCATCCCCTTTATCAGGCATCTTTTGTTTTTATACTATTGAGTGACTAATCCTTAAACATGAACTCTTTAATATTTACAGTATATTGGAATAGGTCGAGAAGACAGATTGAACGCATGTTAAACTCACTTTCACTCTTCTGTTTTGTATTAAAAATCTGTTTCATAAAAATAAATTAATCAATTATTCATCAAACCAATATCAATTTTGTAGGATACAATAAAATTCGAAAAGCCTTTTATTTGAATTGATCCCTCTATCTATGTATATTTTGACAACCAAAGATTACGATTGTAAAAGTGTGCATACACCAGTTTATGTAATCATGGGTATATAACTAATAATTAGGTGGTACCTAATTATTGTCATGACTTCAATGAATCTTCCTATGGTATTCCATTAAACGTGTTTTTGTTTTTACGTGTTATAGCGTTCTTTCACCATGAAAGAATCTCAAACAAACAAAATTCATTGCCCTAGTCTTTAGATACACTAGGGAACAAAATGTTTATTGCTGTGCTATAATATTACCAAAGTCCTGCAACATTGCAGTCAACAACAACTATATTATTGTTGACGCCCCACCCTCTTTTTGGCACCCAATCATTTCATTTAAAATATTAAGAAATCTTAAAATATTCTATTTTGTAACCATACAAGATTATTATTAGTATTATTGTACGGGTACATTTTTTTTTATGGTTTGAATAAAATTAATATGGTGCCAATCTTTGCACTGGGGTGCCAACAATTGTATAGTTTCCTTTATTTTATACTGTGTGATGAATGCAAGTTCCCAATTCATAAGAACATGAGGCAAGTTGGCTATGAAATTGTCCATGAGACATTTACATAAATGTCATTTGTTTTGTCCCATATTGCATCCGAGAATTAATACTTATACCTTATTTAGTTACATTATATCCACTGCAGCAAGAAGGAAATAAGTGAGGTAAAGATCATACACTACTCAATTCCATCGTCAATTTCCTGCTTGCTGCCATGGGCATAATAAAATATAGGGTTAGATATACAATCTATGATAGAGTTACATATGTGGAAGAAGGTGACCGAATGAAGATTAAGAAGAAGAAATTCGCATCACTGTAGCTGGAACTTCGCCTGTGACTTGTGTCGTTTACCACATCACAGTCAGAGTTCTAGCTTCAAGTTGTGAATACTCTGCTGTAGTCTACGAGGAATAAAGCAGCCGGCTGGACGGTATTAGAATTAAATAATATTGCTAATGCCCCTGCTACACTTGGGATAATCTTATTGTTAGTGTCTGTGTTACACAGATATAGCCAAGAGTTTAATGCGTTATTTGAGATGTGACATTGTTAAGGATATTTAACATTGACAAATAACATATATGTACATTAATGAAGCTTAACATTATCGGCGTTATTTTTCAACGCTATAAGCAAGTCGCATTTGAACACGGTCACTAACACTAAAATTAACCCGGGTGTAGCAGAGGTATAAGATTTTATAACAAATAAAGTCCTAGATTCTGAAATACATAGATAATTATATCATCATTTTACTCAACCAAGGTGTCTTAATATTAAATAAAGGCTTTTAAAGTTGTATCATTTTTCTGTATAAATCAAGGTGTCTGGCTTTCGTCTTCGAAATCTATTGGTTTCATTTAAATCATGTGCTTGCTTATTCACAACGTTCACAAATTCTCATCTCCATCCAAATGGCTTTAACTAACGATTTTTTGTAACATTGCGTTTATCGGTGTTTTACACAACAAATAATTCCTCCCTATGAACATGCGCAGTAGACCAGTTTTGGTATAGCCGGAAACGTCCAACAGTGTACGAATCGTGTAAGCGGAACAGAGTTAAAAATGCATAGCAAGTAACACTACCATTTCCACTTGCGTATAAAATTCAACGTAGATTATTTACATATCGGAAACCTGCCGATCGGAATTATAAGTTCTGTAAAATTATAATTGGCGAGGAAGTTGAGCAATGTCATAAATTATGTAGTAATGTATTTTTGAATCCCTTTGACGCAGAAAGGCAACTAATGGGCATGAGAAGCGAGACGGTGAGGAATAGGGAGGGATGTGGATATATTACAATACATTCAGATATTTTTATATGTACAGTACAGGCATTAAAATAACATCTTATCATTTCAATTTTAAATTATTTGCTAATTGCTGCGACATTTTGTGAGATGAAGAAGCATCTTAGTTGACTGTCCGCTCCCATGTTCCGTAATTGTTTAGCAGTCTGGGGGGGAAATATCATTGATGGCACCCCAGTACAAGGATTGGCACTCTATTATTAAAATATTAGGACAGTATTTTTTTTTCATTTTGTAGGATAATAATAATAATCGAACCATAATATAATAATAACAAATATACCCCTGAGCCAGTTCTTGAAAATGGTCATAGCACGCTCTACTGGGATCGATCTGTTATGACAGACAGGACTATTGTTGCCAATAAGCCTGACATTGTGATAATAGATCGATCTGCGAGACGTATGATGCTCATTGATATAACTATTCCACATGACTGTAATCCCGTAAATGCTGAAACTAATAAATTAACGAAATACCTAGACCTCGCGCACGACGAGATTACTGACATGTGGCATATGGAGTCAACGATCATTGTACCGATAGTGGTGTCCGTTAACGGTTTAGTAGCGAAGAGCCTCGACCGACATCTAGAGAGGCTCTCGCTCGGTAAATGGTTGAAGGGCCAGATACAGAAGGCGGTTCTCTTGAACACGGGACGCATTGTGAGGAAGTTCCTGTCTCTGGAGCCTTAACTAACGGTGGCTTGGGCCCTAGGCCCCGCTGCCGACGGACGTCAACTTTTTATATTGTTTTAATGTGTTTATTTTCATATATATGTATTAAAAAAACAAAAAAGAATAAATAAATATATATGTGAAATAATAATACTAATGTACGGCTACAAAATAGAAAATATTAAGATTTTTAATATATGAAATAAATTGACTGGGTGCCAATCATTGGATGGCGTGTCAACAATGGTGTAGTATAATACCCTATATATCAGTGTTCAAACTTCTTGCCAACTGTTATAAGTATATAACATTGATTTAATAAGAAATAGCGGCATTTATGCGATGCGCAATTTTTATGCGAGTCTAGTTTTATGATCGAATTTAGGTGGGAGTGGAAATTATTTCCAAAATATCCATGTATAGAAAAATCAATTTTAACCCAAAACCTCGGCAAACAATAGCTGACAATGAACTCGCTCACCGCTCTATGGGTACTTTACGCACTTTGTAAGTACTTGAAAGTTAATTGGATATTTCCTTACAACTTTATCAATGATTGATTGTTGTTCTGAAACAAGTTTTAAATTTTAAGTGTCTTTTCCACAGATTTCGTCAATCTGAGTAGATCGGTGTTCAGACTAATGACTAAAATAATAATTTGTTGTGTAAATAATTTAAATCAATTGTATATGTTTGGTTTTAGTTGTAAATAATGTCTAATATTAAACAACAAATATACTTTAATAATTCTCTTACAATTTCTGTATTGTGGCTTGTTGTGAAATTTTTTATAGTCGGGTGGGAGTACAGTTTTCTTATCTTTATCAAAATGTAAGCATATTTTTTTTGGTTCTTTGTGGAGTTTTGGATTTTTTTGTTTCAAAACATTTGCAAAGAATTTTTTCTCGATGCTGCAACTAACGCTAATAATAATATTAAAAATAAAGGTAAGACTGCTGCAATATGCTTATGTATGTGATGTGTATATACAGTTTTCATGCTGGTATATGTGAACGGGAAATGGTCAGGGTGGGAAAAAGATTCGAGGAGTAAGAAGAAAATGTGAAGAAAAAAACGGTGGGGTTAAAATAGCCACTTTCTCAAATTTGTTTTGCGAATATGACACCTGGTAAAATTATTTGAAAACTTGTGCTATGTTTTGCACCTACCAGTACCGTATATCTAGACACACGTCAAATTCACTAAGCGTTTTAGAAAGTGGCTGTTTAAAGGGTCCTTAGGCAGGAGGGAGGAGCTTAACGGAGGAGAGAGGAGAAGCTGTAAGGAGAAATGAAGGTTTGTGATTGGGAAGAGGAGAAGGGAGGAGACGGGCGCTGAGCTGCATCCTGTGGGTCTCCAGTGCCTCGTGTAGCACCATGGGATTCAGCTCACAGCCCGCGCTCACGCCACCAAACTCATCTACTAACGCACACCCGTAACGCAACCATCGCAAACGTTACATAACCAATGCCTATCCATCTGACTTCTAACCTCTGAACGCCGTAACTCACTGTGTAATTTAAAAATAGAGTCGAAAATTAAGCAAGGTTTTGTTAAATCTCGCTTTCAAATCAAACCTTTGGGAGTTTCCTCTGTGACATTTCGTGAGAACTTGCTCAAAGAAAATTAATAGGTTGGGGAAAAAGTCTTTTCGCATATAGTATGTATGAAATTGTAATAAGATCTCTTTGGTTATACCATTTGTATCTGGTTGGTTTTGGTATCATTAAAAAGTTTTAATTTTAAACAAGACAATTCCAAATTCAAATTAGGAAAATGTGTGATTTTCATTTGTTTTTCTTGATGTCAAAATGAGTGAATCTAATGAAGAAATTCGATACATTTTAAAATTTTACTACAAAAAAGGTAAAAATGCAACACAAGCCGCGAAAAAAATTTGTGATGTTTATGGACCTAATACAGTATCTGTGACAGTAGTGCAAATTTGGTTTAAGCGTTTTGAATCCGGAAATTTTGATATCAAACATGCACGTCGCTCTGGTCGCCCTGTTACGGTCAAAATTGATGCCATTTTTGAAAAAGTGGAGCAAGATCGGCATTTTAGTAGTTCGATGTAGCTGGAGAATTGGGAATTGACCATAAAACGGTTTTGGCGCATTTGAAAAAAGCTGGGTACACAAAAAAGCTCGATATTTGGGTGCCTCATGAGCTCACTGAAAGAAACCTAATGAACCGTGTACTCATTTGTGATTCTTTATTACGACGTAATGAAACCGAACCATTTTTGAAGAAGCTGATAACTGGTGATGAAAAGTGGATCACGTACGACAAGAACGTGCGAAAAAGATCGTGGTCAAAGGCCGGTCAGGCTTCAGAGACTGTAGCGAAGCCCGGGTTAACTCGCAACAAGGTGAAACTGTGTGTATGGTGGAATTGGAAGGGCATTATTCATTATGAGCTTTTACCGCCAGGCAGGACCATCGATTCTGAACTGTACTGCGAACAACTGATGAGATTAAAGCAGAAAGTTGAGAGAAAGCGACCTGAATTAAAAAACAGAAGGGTGTGGTTTTTCACCATGATAACGCTATACCTCACACATCTTTAGCCACTCAGCAAAAATTACGAGAGTTTGGTTGGGAGGTGTTTATGCATCCGCCGTATAGTCCCTGACCTTGCACCTTCAGATTCTCACCTGTTTCGGTCTCTGCAGAATTCCTTAGGCAGTGTCAGGGTCACATCACGAGAGGACTGCCAAAACCATTTGTCGCAGTTTTTTGATCAGAAGCCCCAAAATTTTTATAACAATGGGGTCACGTCCTTACCTACAAGATGGCAAAAAGTTATCCAACAAAATGGCACCTACATACTTTAGTCAAATGTAAATAAACTTTATAAAAAAACCTTTCGAATTTTTATATAAAATGCGAAGAAACTTTTTCTCCAACCTAATAAAAATATATTTATGTATATTAGATTGGGGAAAAATTTTCTTCGCATTTTATATGAATATTCAAAAGGTTTTTTTATAAAGTTTATAAACATTTGACTAAAGTATGTAGGTGCCATTTTGTTGGATAACTTTTTGCCATCTTGTAGGTAAGGACGTGACCCCATTGTTATAAAAATTTTGGGGCTTCTGATCAAAAAACTGCGACAAATGGTTTTGGCAGTCCTCTCGTGATGTGACCCTGACACTGCCTAAGGAATTCTGCAGAGACCGAAACAGGTGAGAATCTGAAGGTGCAAGGTCAGGGACTATACGGCGGATGCATTAACACCTCCCAGCCAAACTCGCGTAATTTTTGCTGAGTGGCTAAAGATGTGTGAGGTCTAACGTTATCATGGTGAAAAACCACACCCCTTCTGTTGTATAATTCCGGCCGCTTTCTCTCAACTTTTTGCTTTAATCTCTTCAGTTGTTCGCAGTACAGTTCAGAATCATTGGTCCTGCCTGGCGGTAACAGCTCATAATGAATAATGCCCTTCCAATCCCACCATACATACAGCATCATCTTGTTGCGAGTTAACCCGGGTTTCGCCACAGTCTCTGAAGCCTGACCGGCCTTTGACCACGATCTTTTTCGCACGTTCTTGTCGTACGTGATCCACTTTTCATCACTAGTTATCAGCTTCTTCAAAAATGGTTCGGTTTCATTACGTCGTAATAAAGAATCACAAATGAGTACACGGTTCATTAGGTTTCTTTCAGTGAGCTTATGAGGCACCCAAATATCGAGCTTTTTTGTGTACCCAACTTTTTTCAAATGCGCCAAAACCATTTTGTGGTCAATTCCCAGTTCTCCAGCTACATCGTAACTACTAATATGCCGATCTTGCTCCACTTTTTCAAAAATGGCATCAATTTTGTCCGTAACAGGGCGACCAGAGCGACGTGCATCTTTGATATCAAAATTTCCGGATTGAAAACGCTTAAACCAAATTTGCGCTACTCTCACAGATACTGCATTAGGTCCATAAACATCTCAATTTTTTTTCCGGCTTGTGTTGCATTTTTACCTTTTTTGTAGTAAAATTTTAAAATGTATCGAATTTCTTCATTAGATTCACTCATTTTAACAATAAGAAAAACAAATGAAAATCACACATTTTCCTAATTTGATTTGGAATTGGCTTCTTTAAAATTAACACTTTAATGATATCAAAACCAGCCAGATACAAATGGTATAGCCAAAGAGATCTTATTACAAGTTCATACATACTTATATACGAAAAAGCTTTTTCCCCAACCTATTATATTTTATATTCTATACGTATCTATTCTTCTTCTTTTCTCTTTCTTTGATCGCTATGATAATATGTATATATTTTGGATTGCAACTTTGTCCGCCCTCTAATTGCACTCAATTTTGTGATCCACTTATGTTTAAGTTATAACATTAAAGAAAACATAAGTAATCGCCCACTAAAAGATATAACTTTGTTTTATAGATAATCTCAATTGAAATTTTCAATTAACGTCTTATTATACAAAACATACTTTTTAAACTTAGTCAAACTTAAATTTAAAGTCCTAATAAGCTTCTTTTCAATTTGATGAATTTCATGCAATTTAGGTTCTACTACTCTAGATAGTTACTATTAAAGAAATGATTTAACCTTGATAGAATTTATTTTGAAATTTCTACCAGTTGTAAAGAAGAGTAAGATGTCGAAACTGGTACCAAGCTGAACTCTCTATTATTTAAGAGCTGTTCTCTTGTCGGTGCAGCCTCGTCCAATCTTCCCTATTTTGGGCCGGCTGATTGACTTCTTCCAAATCGAAGAATGTAGCTTAAATAAAATATCATTGTCTGTTTTCTGGTACAAAACAACAAGAAGCCCGAACACCTTTTTGTTTTCGCAGCGTATTATGTAGCCATGTCGTTACAAACATTCTGACGATAAAATAATTTACATTTGGCCACGATCATCAAGGCGAGGGCATTGAGTTCGTTATATTTTTGTTTAATTTTCGACTGTTTAAGTTTCGCTACTATGCTGTTATTGTGTTATTGATTTTTATGAACATGTGTTGTGTTAATAATAAGGTTATTTCGCTGACCGTTTTGAAGATTGCTTTCAACCATTTGACATTGTCTAATTTGTTAAATTGCTTGCGGAATCAGGGAAATACTCAGAACATTAATTAAATCTAATAATTAATTATTGTTCTAAGGAGAAAAACAATCAAGGTTTCAAATATTTTTTATGTTTTGTATTTCTTGTATAAACAACATTTAATGTTTTAAAGCTTATTGACTAAACTTTGTATTCAGTATGTTATTAATAACTTATAATGTTGAAACTAATCTGTGTAGAGTCTTCATAGAAAAAATGCCTAAAACTAACAACAGTTCATTTTTCACCTAACCATCATTATGTTCACGAGCTAAAGTAAAGTTATTGTTGTTTGTTTGAGGTTGCCAGTCACAAAATGAAATATTTTTATTAAGTGGTAAAAGAATTATAAAATGTATGTAGGAGATAATATTATATAATTGTTGGCCCTCAATAATTGGCAACCTATTAGTTTATTCAAAATATAAAATCTTGATATTCTAACTTTTTTCATGCCATACATTGATGATAATAATGTTATTGAGTGGTTAAAAAATCAAAAATATTAAGATTTCTGAATATCTTGAATAAAATGAATGGGTGCCTACCAATCATTGAGTGGTCTGTCAACAATAGTTTACTATACTAAATGTTTATTTATTTATTTATGTTTATGGCTTGGCAGCTACGCCTTTAACCCAGATTTTAGATTATAATGTAGTTTCTTCATTTTCTTAAGCCTATGTGTAGCACAGCTGAACTGTAGGTTATCAGCTGATGCCATTTAACGGAGTTCTTGTGACAACTTAAAAGGCCACATTTCACTATACAGTTCACATTTCTCACAAAACACATAAGTACTACTCAAAAACTATCAATATCCTACAACTATTGTTCATTTTAGAGTAATTTTACACATTTTTAGAAAATATAACTGCACAGCACAACATCTCCTTTCAGTTGCCGCCAAAAAACTCCTATACTAAATGTGTTTGTTATATCTCACTTAATTTTTTTTGTTATAAAGCTTCCTGTGAAAGGTGTTTGGTATTGGTATCTTTGGCTCGAGTTCAATGGTTTTCATTATATTTGTTTTTTTTTATATCAATGGTGACATATAGTATAATCAAATTTAAGTTTGATTCTTTTGAGATTTCAAACTCCATACATAACTACATCTCAAGATTGTTTGGTCTGTAAAGTAAGGTATAGAAGTGATTTATTTAAAAAAAGAAAAATATAAATAAACCTTACAAACTTAAAAAAAGTAGATGGAAACAAAAAAAAGATAAATGGTAGAATATGAAAAACCCTGACAATTTGGATTATTATGACGATCATAAAAAGTTTATAAAAAAACCGTAAGATATATACTGGTGTTGTAAATGTCCATAGACAATGGTTAACATCAGGGCCTCAATTTTGCTATTACAATATCGTCAGATTAGTCGACCATTGCGTCATAGTTCTCGACCATTTGGATAATATTGATATAGCAGAATTGGGGCCAAGGTGTGCCACTAGCCTGTCTGCTGTAGTTCAGCAATAAAAAAAAACTATTATAAAAAGTGCATACATGTGATTTACAGAGCCATTGGAGCTGGAGCCCTTCCTGGCTCTGGAACCACCGATGTCGGCCACAGACTATGGCTTTTGCCTCGACCACGACGAGGGCTTAGCGGAACTGTTCGATTTCAAATTTTAGGGTCCCGTTCATGCGTCTTGTTTCGAGTGTCGTTTTGGTTTCGTAACCACTTGTTGTTTTCATGTACTGGTCCCGAAGTTGAAATGCGTTCGATATTTAGGTGCATTAGTGTTGTGCAGTGACACGCGTATCTATGACTCGTTCCGAGCTAGTGACGCGAATGACACTTAGTGATGCGAGTGCCGGTCGCGAGTGAGTACAGTCGATGTGTGAACAGGTTGAACGAGTTAAGTTTGTTAATACAATGCAATAAATTTTATATTTTGACTTATTAGAACGATTTTGTAGCAGCACTCCTGTATTTAATAAAATGCAACGAGATCTTGTGAGGTGGTTAAAATAGTGAACTATTCAAAACTGACAAATATAAAACACATTTATTATATTAAATTAGAAGTGTTGCTGCTTAGTTCTTTTTTATTGTCTGTCATATGCTTGAAGCAATTATAAAACAGTATTCATACTTCATGTATGATATATACAATATTTATTTACTTTTATTAAAAAACGAGCTTTGGTAACTGCTTTATAATAATGTCTTTGTTACAAAAATGTGAACATAACAAATACGTCATTCAGAATTGCAATTCATGCAGTTTCGGTGGTATATGTTAGTTACCATATATTTGTTCCTATTTCAGACTTTTATCTATTATTATTTGTGCCAATCTATTTTCGTAAATTCGTTAGTGGTTAAAATAAGTGCAATAACAATTTTCCTAGCTAGCATCCATGTTAAAACGTGCCAAGTCATTTGCATTTAATAATTATGTGATTATTGTTCTCGACAGCTTCGTTAATGCCATTGCATATTTTTATTAGTAAATTTAATTAAATATATGTGTAATCTTCGAACACGTGAGTTCAAATCTTTGCAGTGAGTATGCAGTACTTAGACAGTTTTTCTTTTCTAATGTGCATATTGCCACAATAACATGATAAGGAAACCTACACATAGAGGTTGTGAAACCTAATAATCTGCCACAACTATTGTAGACAAGAGGAAGACATTCTCTTCCTCTGAAACATGGATATTCTGAGTTCAGTGGTGACATTGTTTGTAGGCTGATGGATATTATTAATAGACCAATAATCTTAAAATTCCTATAATCCAATGGACTTATTCATGTTGAGTTACAGAAAGTTTGTAGGTTTCTTGAAGGTTCTTAGAGAAGCCTTTTGTAACTCAATATGAATAAGACTAAATCTAAACATACTTATTTTTATAATTATTTTTGAGACCACATTCATTCTTTCAATTTTACTTTAAAAACTTGTGATATGAGTATGATGTTTACACCCGTTTTGGGATGAACTCTTAATATGTTAGATTCAGTTAGTACCTATTAGAAACTGCATGAATTGCAATTTTATTCAAACATGAAATCTGATAATATTCATTTTAACTGGAGAACTATGTTCAAACAATTATATTAAGGTTAATTCAAGCCTTGCAGGTGTCCAAAAACGCTCCCAAAACTTCTATTTATTCAAAGGTTGTTTAAACTTTTGCATCAAGTTGTTTCTCGTCAATATTTTTTTAATTATTGGAAATAATTTAAAAAAATATCGGATCTCAAACCTAATTGAAATTACATTCCTTATCAAGCAAGAAATCAAATATTACGTAAGTAACATTTTTAAACTATTTTGGAAAATAGGGGGAGCAACCAATATTCAACCAAAAACGTTGCTTTGCCTGGAATGTACCAAGATGCTACCTAAATTTTATATATTAATTAAAATTGTTTTTATTTTTTACGTTTCTGGTGGATTATTATTTTATATATAAGAAAAATAGGATATGATGTGATAAAGGCTATTTTCTAGAACAACACTCATGTTTAAAGCATTATTTGAGATGATTAGCTAAATATAAACACATTGTTCAACAGTTATAGTCTATGATCAACCAATCTGATACATTTGGGTAGATGACAATATGTTACAATAAATTCTAACACTATTAAAATATAAATAGGCCTTAGAATACTTTCGTATCCTCTTACTTTTGGCATGGACGATTGAAGTAATTTTAATTATTGTTGAAACAATAATTAATGCCCTACATGCCTCCTTTTCCTCATACAAATTTATAACGCCATAATACGCACATTAAAATTCGTTTTGTGTCTTGAGTTGATTTGACTATTTCATTGCAAATAGTAAACTTGAACCCTGGGGTCATAAAGAAGCTATCTCTGGAGAATCACTTAGTGAAATCGACAAATTCTACATATAGTGGTAGGTGTAAGACATAGCATACATTTCCATTCTATTTTGATACTTGTCAGTTATTTGGGCTCGTGAAATGTTACACCATCACATTTGTTTCACATTTTGGAGAATTATTTTGCGGTTGGGGAATTTTGTGGACTGAAATTTCAGCGCTGGGGAAATTGGAAAGAATTTTATCCCCCTAACTAACTAAAAATGTCATAACATTAGATATAGCATAAACAGCGAATAAAAGTCAAATCTAAAAGGTCTCTATACAATAATTGGAATGGTTTTTGGTTTTGTATTCAAATTTTAAAAAATATATTTACATTACGAATTAAGAACCTTCCCCTTTTTTGAAGCCACTTAAAAAAATAATGAAAATACGAAATCCCTTCAATGTGCGTGGTACACGCACTAATTTATGTGGCAAATTTCTAAAATAGTATCGTTTTGGGGAGTTTTTGAAGGATATCGGGGATTTTCGTAAATTCAATCAGGAGACCGGAGTCGGGAGAGGAGGAGATAAATCAAAAGTTGTTAGGCATCAAATATATTCCCTAAATAATAGAACTATTTGTGGTCACTGAGTTGTTACATCATTTTTGTGTGTGAGGTCAATAACGAATTATAGTCAACCTTAAAATAATAAAGATTCACCGCTTGTGCTGCAATTTTAATCAATTCTCTTTAAACACAAAATTATTTTTTCTTTTACTAAAGTGTTTTATTACTCATGCTGGTTAAAAGGAATAAAAATAGTTAACGATTTATTTGTAACACTATATAATTTTGCCCTTCTTATTGTACGTTTTTACAATAATTATGTGATAAATAAAGGCTATAAAATAAAGTTTTTATTTGTACATACATGAGGTTGTTCTAGAACATCGGTCTAGGAGTGGGTCTCGAGTGTTGCGGGTATCGCGAGCGGCGCCCGCGCCTGCACTGTACATAGTATCCTCGCTCAAAGAGCGGGCGCGGCCGCCTTCGCCCCAGTGTACATATTACGATGTAATGAACGGTGATATCTTAGCGGCCTTCGATTTTACTTGTAAAGCTAGCTCTAGTGTTCCATACGACGTTATTACCGTGCCGTGGAGAGCTATCGTTTGCATTGCACTTTGTTCCCGTTTTGTGATTAAGGGGATTCGACCGACATGCACTTCGACTAGATTGTTTGTGGTCAGTAAAACTGAATTTATGTTAGAGAGAAATAATCGTATTTTGTGACAAAATCAATATGTTCTTTAATATTTTTTTGCAATATTAAAGATGGATTTAAAATATCGCTAAGTTACACCTAATATAGGGTAAACTACCATTTCTTAATATTTTGAATAAAATAATACAAGTGCCAATCATTGTACTGTGGTGCCAATAATTGTACAATTTAGCCCCCTAGCACCAAAATGAGATTATAGCTCTATGTTTATGATGATGGACGATGCAGGTGTATTAAAGTGTGTATAACACGAAATTTGGATTTTATCAATATAACAGTCTATGTCACCCAATGTCGCCAATGTCTTGGGTTACATCAATAACCATATATAGTAGATTTTCTACTACTTTAAAAAGTACTAAAATATCGATTATATAGTATGGATACGATATGATTTAAATAATCGATTCTTTTTCATCTTGCACCCCTGTTCTAACTAAATCCTATAAAAATTAAATGTAGTTTTTCTGACCACAAGCTTATCCAGTTTAAGTAGTTATCAGTCTGATCCCTCTTAATAAAAAAAATTGCCAAATATTTAGTTACTGAGTTTCAAGATTTTAAGTTTCCAATATTATGTTTTTGTGTTATTAACTTGTAAATAAAGATATGGCGATACGAACGGTCGCGCCGCGGACGCTCACAATATATTTTATTTGGATACTGTTTTTTAAGCGTTTGGTACAAAGCGTGTAAACAATGGAGCCGTCTCAATTTGTAATGTAAGTACATTACTGGTGTGCGCCCGCGCACGCCTCCGTTCGTTCGAGATTTGAATAGTGTACAGCACAAATGTCATTGTAAAAAAAAACTATTAATAAGTGCATATCAAAATAATTTTAATGTTAGTATTAATTTGGAGACGAGTGCGTGCGGTACGGCTGAGGGCAAGCGCGGCATGTCGGACGGCGTGCGGGCGGAACCTGGTTGCAACAACCTTATATGTTAATTTATTAACGCAACGTGGCATTTGTAATCTCTTTCCAGATTTAAGATTGTATTTTAGAACGATTCATGGCCGGTTCCCATTTCTTATTATACATTCACGTGCCTTATCATCGCTTAAATTTTGACATTACTTGTATAGAGCTGTAGTCAAATTTTAACTGATAGTAAGACAAATGAACTGTTGGTAAGATATAAGAACGGGCCATCAGTCACGACTTGACGCTTGATTTCTTAATAATCTGGACACAAGACTTTTTGAAAAAATCAAGCGCCTTCTGGTTGGCGTAGTATTACAATTTTGTTGATAGTAAACAGTTCTAGGAAAATTTGGGACGATTGACCTAAAATTGGCAAGATACAGCATGGTGGATAATAACCTCTCTTTTCCATCACCCAATTATTTGGAGTCGGCACAATGTCTTTTCCTCCCATACGTCTGTTATGAAATGCGTCCTATGTCACCACCAATCATTATAATCATCCCATACACGATCCATCCAGCCCTTTATTGTCTACCTTTACATTAGTACCCGTAAATGTTCCAGTTTAACATTATTTTTATTACATGACTCATTCCTCTTCATTACATACCTATACAACCTTAGTATTCTTCTCTCAATTTTTCAATGATGATTAAAATATAATTGGGTATTTGACACAGATTACAGTAAATTCTAAAATAGTATTCATATAAAAGAGCAGACGTCAAAATAGCTTGATATCGTCTTACTTTCAAATAGCTCATTATAGACATAATTTATTTATAGTTTAAATAATAATTAATACGCTATTTGACTCGTTAACATTGTGACGTCATAAGCCATTCTCATACAAAATCAAGAAGGCTATGACTATGTTAAATACCCAATTGACTTTTATTTCTGAATCCAGAATATAATAAATTCTATTTTCAGGCTTTTAACCACTGTTATTCATGTCTGAATTTTAAGAAATGTTAGTCGTACTTTCCGAACGTTGTTTATAAGCTAATTTTGACTTGGACAACCTTTCTAAAATACAAGACTTAAACGGTAATCTGTTTTTATTTGACCTATGTTTGACATAGGCAATTTTTTTGGCATTATTTACTTTGTAACAATGTCCCGCCACACAGACATCCCGTTAATAGAATAAACTTATTATATAATCTTCTAATTGGTTTATTTGTAAGATTTAAATCATTGCATTTATAAAAATGATCTATAAAATAGCAATGATTCGACCACTTATTTATTTTTAAATTAAATCAGTACCTAATGAATTGATTTTGAACATATTGTTTAATTGTAGTTAAAAGTTAAGTTTTATTGGTTTGATAGATATTTTTTGTTTATTTCTTAATTCTTTGAACAAGTCCTCATGAAGTAAATTCTGTTGTTCTTTTTTAACTATTTATTCTATAAATCGAAATACATTAAAAAATATGAGTAGACTTGTCTTTATTTTTAGAGTGATAATAAAATTAATAAACAGCCTATAAATCAACATTTGATGGTTAAATGTTTTTACTATCTATTTATATGAAACAATGCATCGAGCAACATGGAATTTTTGAGAATGGTCTATCGATATAGCTTAATCCAAATTTGATCCCAGTGCAGAAATAATTTCATACATTGCCCCACCTCAACTTACCTCGAAATAAGTGTATACAGTACGCATAAATTAGATTTGAGCGAAGTTAGTTCCGTGAGGTTGCACAGGACCAGTCAAATGTTAACGTTTATTATTTCTTACCGTTGTTATGGGAAAGGGATCGCATGCGAGTCCGGATAGCAGCCGAGCGAGAGCGCAACACTCCCTCTCAGCTCTGTCTTAGAACTTTATAATTGTTCTGCGCAATGACGTCTACGAACTTCAAGGAGGCATTTAAGTTTTGCTGGAACTATATCGTCGTCTTGCTCACTCGTTTCTATTGTGCGAGCGAGTAGGCAATATATTTGTGCCCGAGTAAACGAAACAGGCCCTGTAGATAAGTTGAATTAAAGCTAAACTAATAGAATGAAAATGTTTGGGAATGACATCGTTACACTAAGTATTATGTCATTCCCATGCAGATTCATTCTATTTGTTTGGCGTTAATGCCACTTGTTTACAGGTCCAGTTAATAACAAGTATCAGGTAATAATAAGTTTTCGCCATGTGTAACATAATAAAAGAATTGCCTGTTTACAGTTTAATATTAAAATAATAATTGAACTAAATAAAATAGATATGAGATAGTACTTTCCCACTACAATCGCTGTTTGAACACTGAAATCCATCATATGTAGATCTTACAAAGTGCATTTTAAAATCAAGGCATAAAACTGCAAAGTATTATTATTCAACAACAAAACTAACCAAATAAGTTACTGTGAATAAATTATTAAGTTTAGTTGCCAAGAAAAAGAATAACTTGGTTTTATACTGGTGAATATTTCAAGTAGACCTCTAAGGTCATAAATCCTAAACTATGATTATGATTCGATTTTTGGAAAATGAATTACCGTAGTCTGGAATTGAATCAGCTGATTTTGAAAAAAAGCATCGTATTTTTACACCAATCCATAGTGTAGCTTGTTAGGATCATTTTCTGCAAAAAAGGCAAATTAAGGATTCTTGACTATGTTAATTGATTTTTTTAATCTAACGAGTTTTCCTTAGTTTTTATCAAAATCAGCCCAAGACTCATTTGAGTATTTTTGGGTATTTTGTATAGTCTAGGATTTGGCTTTGGAGGCCCACTTGAAAAATTCATACCTGTATAGCTCGTATTGAAAAACGTTTGACACATTTATACGCAAGTCGCAATTTTTGTCTAATATAATGACTTCCATATTTAAAATTTTTATAGTTTGTCAACAATTGGTGATATAATCATTTTCTCAAACATGTTAACGAAAAAAATGGGGGCCAAGAAAAAGTAGTACAAAATTGAAAAGGTTTTTCATAATTTAGTTTAAGGTTCTAAGCTACTCCCATTAATGAAATTGGTCGGCTTTGGTATAATTCGTATAAATTTTGGTTCTTTATAAACTGTTAATGGTTATCCGTACCGTTTGTATACCCCGTTTTGTTTATGAAAGAAAAATGTAGAGGTGGATAGCTATTTTAAAAGCTAGCTAGTCTGGCCAGCGAGTTAGGAAAGTAGATGGCGATAAATTCAAAATATCTTCAACTGGCAACATTAAATATAACATGACAAACCCGATTTAGTACTTTGTGGTTTTATATTTAAATATTTTATCGGCCCCAGAGTGGTCCGTTGTATATTACCCATAACACAAGCGTAACTTGCTTAATTTGAGAATATACAGTGTGTGTGTTTATCTGCCGATTTATTTATTATATTAATATAACTACTTCGTTTTGGTTTCGCAATTGCTTATCGAAAATTTTCCACAAAAACCACGCGAAAAGATATTTGTGACTATTCGTTTGACAGATATGAGTGTTGCCATAGGAAGAATCCGAATAAATAGCCTGTGACATGACTCGCTGGCCAGATGCTAATTAGTGTTGTTCACTAAATAGCCACGGCTTAGGTATCAACCACTTCGCTAATTGCGTAATGATTGTCGAAAACACTAACAAATTACAAGTTCACCGCATAACCTTCAGCCGTCATCATCAATTCGCCAGCTGGCTAATAATGGTCGTCGATTAAAACAGAAAACTGACAAATTGAGTTTAGCCGTCAGCCATCAGCTACCGATTGGTGAGTCATTCAGATATTAGCCAAAAAGCCATCGCATGGTTTTTTGCCGGCTAATGACCAAACATTTCCGGATGGCAATTTTTTGGAATTTTGATTAGAGTTACCCACCGCTAAGAAGATGTATAACACGAGCCGAAAATATCATTGAAGACAATGAAGTTCATAGGAATTCGATATGTTGTTAAGTGTTTTTCTTATATAGAGGGCGCTGTAGGCTGTAGGGAATTTGAAATTAGAATTTCTGAAATTTGTAACATTATGAATTATTATTTTCATTTAAGTTATTTTATCGGGCACTGAGATAACTGCTTTTTCACTAGTACGATAACCTACGTCGAAGGAACGTTCTGATATTTCGAGTAAAGGCCTAGTCATCTGTAAAGTTGATATTAGACGAATGAACTTGATTCAATTTGGTTGAAATGCACGGAATCGAAAGGACAGCACAGATTTGTTTATATGGATTACTTTGGTTGATTCACCTATATTGAAAGAGATAAATGAACTTTCTAATATCGGCTTTACTAACAGCAGCCATAAATTTTGGCGCGTACTATATGTATAGCTTTGGATCGATTCGTGTTGTACATTTTCTCTGAATATAGCTATGTTTTTTAATTTAAAAGCATCCCTCAAAGTTTGCGGTTAAATTTGTGATATAATTTGTTGCATATAATGAAGTTTTGGTCTCGAAAATAAAATTATTTTTAACATATGCTTAGGGGCCATACATAAATACGTCACACATTTTGTAGAAGTACTAGTATTTTTATTTCTAGTATTCTTGTTCAATGTCAAATTTATGCTTGACACCAAAAAATGTGTTTTAGTTGTGCTCCAGTCATTACTCAATACGATTTTAACTGATCAAATATAAAGTTTAAAATAATTTTCGTAACTTTGATGATATACAGAGACTACTACTTCTTGTGAAACACAAATAACTGCGAAATAATTTCTTGCTATGCAAATGATTAATATTTGGATTATATGGTATACGGAGTCTTTTCAAGTAACGAAACTTATTATTTACGTCTAAACATTATTTTAGACAATTTTAATGAGAGTACTATTTCTAATATAGTCCGCTACAAATTTTATAGCAGCTCTTGTAATACAACAGACACTTGCGGTAAAAGATGTTTATACATAACGTATAAAACCAGTTACAGTGAATCCTTTGGCAAATCAATCTTTATAGGCTTTTAAATTTGGTGCGGATTATAGTTACCGTTTCTTTTTGTTTGATAACCTATAAATATTCCTTTTCGATTACAAAGTGACAAAATTTTATCGATATAGGCTAAACTATAGTTTGTTGGCACCACGCCCAATGATTGTATTGAAGATATTAAAAAATCTTAATATTTTTTATTTTATACCCATACAATAATATTATAAATATATTGTATGGCTGTTAAATAAAAAAAATATTAAGGTTTCTTAATGTTTCAAATAACATAATAGGTTGCTATTACAATATGAGGTGCCAACAATAGTATAGTTCCCCTAATTCTTGAAGTTCACGAAGGCGAAAGGGCGTTACTCTTGGTTAACACTTGTCTATGTGAGGACAAAAGCGGGGCGGGTTCCGTCAAATACGCACACTGTCAAATTGTATGTACACGCTCAACCACTAGTGATGGCCCATCGACTTCGTGGATTGCAAGACTATACTTGGGTATATAAAAAGTTACAACGATTTTAGTATCAGTATAAAGGTCGCTTTGACGGTCCACAGGGTCCTAATGTAGTTTACATTCAGACTATAACATAATTTGTTATACTAAACTTTTGGAAAGTTTTAAATTGGGACATAAATTGGAATTGTGTTTAATGTGATTTCATTAAAAGTTGCTTAACGTCTGACGCGGGACACTATACATCTGCGCCAGACTTAGCCTGTCAATATTGCTGCAAAAGACTGCGCAGTAACTTATTTAAAGAAAAATTACTTAATGTACCGTGTTGCAATGCGGTTATAGTTTGGCGTGGACTATACAGGCATGTTGATTCAATGTGGGACTAAAGTGTATTGTTTATATGTACTTATTATGTATTTGTGACATTACGGTGTTAAATGGAACATTGTCAATGAACGGGTTGAACCAAATGAACTTTAAGTTATGAACATAACAGGACACTAAGTGCGCTATATACATTACGTGCAAAACTTATATGCGTCTCAAAAGAAGTTAGCTTAATGGGTTTGCGTAGGTCCCGTTAGTGCGAAAGAGTCATTTTTACCGGTTTTTCGAAATTTAGTCGAAATTTTGAGGGTGCACAAGCCAAACGGATCTCAGATTCGGGTTCAGCGTGTCGAAATACATGTAGGTAGGTAGGTGGGTCTGGTCAAATGTATAGACCACTTTTCTTTTTTGTGTACCGGTTTTATTGTTTAAACAGGAATTAAAATTATTTTCATCCTGATATTTTAAAATAAATACGACAAAATGTTATTTTATCACCCACTCTTTATATGTAAACAACTTTACAATTTGTTATTACATGTTGTCATCTACACAACTAAGATCTGCGCAGTGGGTGATGTGTACGAACTTCAGGGACGCATTTACGTTTTGCTCTTACAATAATACCTTATAATTTATATGAAAATCGAGTTTTTTTTGAGAGTATGTTTTTTGTGTAATTCATTTGGTAATATAGGATTGAAGGTGCAATGTTATAAATATGTATTTATGTTTTGTGGGAGCCGGGGCGTCCCGGGTGCAGATACGCTTGTTCGCGCCACCATTGGTGCGACGCCTGTTCGATATGTATTCATTTGTGTTTGAAGACTGAGGTTGATTATTCCAGTTTCGGAGAACGTGCGAGTTATTTGTTGATTGAATTTAAATATAAAGTCATATATATGTATAGTTAGGTTATATTTTTTAATAAATATGATATTGAGATATGTAACATTGACTTTTATTTGCATGTTCTAAAAATGGTTAGTTTTATATGGGAATTAAAAAAAGTAAGTTATTGACTAGTGTAGTTTATTACATATTCACAATCTCTTATTTGTACTTAATCTTTTCATATGACCGCTATTTTACCAACATTTAAACGGAAACTTATAAGAGATATAATTGTAATATATATATATATATATATATATATATGTGTCTCCTTATTAAAATTTAATCTGCTATAATGGGTTTTTTTGCGGATTGGCAGGTTTGACACAACCATTTATCTCGATGTGCAGGTTTTATCACAACGTTTTCCTTCACCGATAGCACGTGGTAATCGTTAATATATATTGACATAAAAAATAGATGGCTCATGGACTAATAAAACATGCGTATCATTCGTACAACATTGTGTATACATTTTAGCGGGGGCATTGTAACTCTTCGGCAGTTTTCCGGGCCGATTGCATATTGTTATAATTACCTCCTGCTAACACTGAAAAGAAATATCGTGAGGAAATTGAGGTTAATGATAGTGAAACCAACCAACCCGCTTTAAATAAATATCTGTTTTGAAATTGGTAGGCTTGAGCGCAAGTGGGTCATTTACGAGCTGCTTTTAAAATTAGTTCAAAACTTGGAATTAAAAGCTAAAACTAATTTTTGATGAATTCTTGAATTGGAAAATTTCGGAACGATTTACTCCAGATATCTGTGAAGGCGGTGCTGACAAGGTCGTTTATGAGTGGCCTGATCACCGCGAAGCCTGGTTTCCACGTGGCGTTGATGAGACGATCCAGCATATATTCTGAAAAGATAGACTTATAGTTTATCCAGACCGATTTTCCTACTAATTATTATATTGTAGGCCGCCCTTCGGTGAATGCATTGCTAAAATACAAAAGGTCATTGATGGAGCTTGAATAGGGAGAGCAGAGATCTGTGACCACTGTGTGTTCGAAGTTCGGGGTTCGTTTTCCTGTGTCTGTTTCTTCACTTCGCATGGCTCTATTGTTAGACCATTGGCACGCATTTTTTCGCAATGATTCGGTGCCCATTCATGTTTGGCGTGTTGGATGAACAGCAGCCTATTCTAACGCTACTATTTTGAAAACGAATGGATACTTACTTATACATTACTAGTATTTACCCGCGACTTTATCTACGTTGGACAGGTAACAAAGATTACAGTTATTTTGCTATATATAATTTCAAAGGTTATTTTCAGCAGGGTCATGGATTTTTTAGCATGAAAATACATGAATCGTGGAAAATCACGTAAACACCCGGGATACAATGTTACTAAAAGCATACATACACAGCTACAATTGCTGTATTAAAGATTTTATCGATCAATTAAAATCTCGCATCAGAATCAATTTTTTTACGCATTGACTACTTTAAACCTCTCCCAATAAATTTCCCGTAGGATTCTCGAGATATATTACGTGAATCCTGAACAAACAGGCAAATACAGAATGTAAGAAACAAAAGACTACACTTTTACAATTTTATAATATTATCCTTTTAATGTTATACTGCGGGACCGATTTGGCGGAAACTATATATATATATATATATATATATAT
Organism: Dendrolimus houi; assembly: GCA_039645545.1. Taxonomy (NCBI): domain Eukaryota; kingdom Metazoa; phylum Arthropoda; class Insecta; order Lepidoptera; family Lasiocampidae; genus Dendrolimus; species Dendrolimus houi. The sequence continues at coordinate 7,641,859 of CM077121.1, read as the reverse complement.
ATTCGATGCCGAGCATGATCGTAGGATACTTTTTATCCCGAAAAATGGCATAGTTTCCGGAATAAAAATATATTTGTCTCTGTTATGCTTTAAGGGAAAATCTATTAGACAAATTTGGCTGAAATTCGGTATATATTTCATTTTAATACCGAGGGTGGACAAGGGCTAGTTTTCTTCCTGGATAATGGGATAGATTTATGTAAAGGTTATCCCAGAAAGTAGGATAGTATTTTTTGTGATTTTCCATTTTCGCCATTTCGGTCATATCGGTCCTTTCGGTCGTTTCGGTTATTTCGCCCATTACGGTAATTTCGGTCAATTGGGCCATTTCGGTCGTTTCAGTCATTGCGGTAATTGCGGTCATTTCGATCGTTTTGATCATTTTTGTAATTTATGTAGTTTTCAGATAGATAGACAGGGGATAGATAAATAAAACTAGAATGGATTGAAATAGAGGATGAAAGTTTGTATGAGAGATTAATCATTTCTCAAGTTTATAGATATAAAAATTCATCATCTATAAAAAAATGCTATAGTAACTCGATCTGTCCATCTGTTAAACTTTGCCGGAAAGACTACTGGAGTATTGGATCGGTTTTGCTGTAAATTAGTTTAAATATAGTTATAACGCCGAAAATGGACGTAAATACTTCTCATGCCAGGAGATGGGATAGTTTGCGATATAAAATTAAGTGAATCTCCCGGGGGCAAATAGCACTAACATAAAAATGTAGTACAATGAAACCTGTATTAACGCCTGCTTTTTAAACAAGAGGCACGCGCAAGCAGGTTGACTCGCGGCGCAGCCGCTAAGCAAACTAGTAGATTTATAAAAGTTACATGAGGTTTATACTTTTATAGGTTTGTTAAACAATAGTTAAAAAAACTCGAATTCGGAAATTCAAATCGAATTCGAAATGCAATTGAAAAACACTTTAATATTTTTAATGAGCTTGTATACCTTCTATAATTATTATGAATGGCTGGTTACACTTTAGTTGACATTATAAAAAAGAAATTTCATAAAATATTAACCCATTATGCCATTTCCTCTGAGCAAATTTCCGACATGTATCTCCATGTCTCCTATGCGGTCTACTTCCACATGCACGTCCACTCCGGTGCCATTTCGTTTGATGCGAGTGGTTTGGGAGTAGTCGCGCAATGTCATGTTCCATCTGCCTTGACGTTGCACTCCGAGCCCAAAAGCGTCCCCCTGTAAAAGTAAAAAGAAATGTCTAAGTGCGTGCCAGTGTACGTAGAGTTCAACGAACATCTATTGTCTTTGTTCTGTTTATAAAAATCTCATCTAGGTACATAGGCATCTCAAAAATTACTTAAGAGATTTTATTTAAACTAGATTTCATTGAAAGAGTTTTCGTTTTGTTTTAAATTGATTAAAATTTCACACTACTGTAAATATTTGGTAAATAAAAGTTTGTTTTAAAATTTTAATGAGACTGGGATAACCCTTCCATCTTAAAACAATATAATTATATAGTTTTCTAGGATATGCCCGCGGTTTCATCCACACTTGACTTGACATTCCCGCGGGATTCCCGAGATAAAAATAACAAATTTTGTTACATTAAATTTGCTATCGATAAGTCAAAAAATCGCATTGGAATTCGATTTTTTCAATCTGACAATTTAAAATTATTTCCAGATAATATCCCGCGGGATTCCCGGGATAAAAAGCACAGATTTTAAGTCTAAGAATTCGCCGTCGAGCAGCGAAAACCGCATCGAAGTCGGCTAATCGGCTTCGTAGTTTTTACGTGAATCCTGAACTAACAGACAAGAAATCTAAAAAATTGCATCATGTTCTCCATCGTTTATATTCCTATTCCAGTTGTTTTTTTTAAATAGCTTCAATGTACAGACACGGCATGCTTAGAATTTTATAATGTTAGATTACACTAGGGTTCCCCACATGTCTTTTACCTGAAATTCGTATTCTCCATTTAGCCATTTTTCTGGAAAGTATTGCGAATAAATGATCCGTTCGTTGTCCCAATCGGTTCTGAAATGTTTCAACATTTATTATTATCCATCAAACTAAATATTATGATTTTGCTTCAAAAAAAGAAAGCGAACTTCGCGAACAACCCGTGAGAGCGCGAGCGAGAAACAAGAATGCGGAATGAGTGTTCGTGTTCTTTTTTTGAGTTTTACCCATCAAACTTTCGGAGAGAAAACTGTGTACCTATAATGGGAACTTATGGATAATACAATTAAATTTCGAAATAGCAAGGGGCCATCCATAAATTACGTCCACATTAAGGGGGTTGTAGGTCGGTTTGTCGAAGTGTCACATTGTTGACAAAGGGTGGGAGGAGTCCTAAATTTCGTGACGTCACATTTTTAAATATAATATATTTAAGCTTTAAAACACGAAATTTGAATTATTAACGAAAAGCTTATAAGCTTCAAAATATTTCCAACTCTATCTGTATGAGCATAGTGTTTAAATCATTAAAAAATAGTTTAAATGGAATTAAAATTTATTACGGGACTGCTGTTTTAATTTAATAAGTTCTTGCTATATAATTGCAAATATGTGATGTCACACTAGGGAGTCTCACGAATGTGGCCAGCTGTGACAAGGACGGGGAGGGGTCAAAAATCATGATATTCGTGTGACGTAATTTGTGGATGGCCCCCGATTATGACTGGATGTAAATCTCATTTTTATGGTTTGGCTAATTACGATGGCGATTGAACATGAGAATATTTTACGGTTCTGGCTACAAGGCCTTTTAAACAAATCTTATATTTTTTTTGTTATTGTACTCGTTACATACACCAACAGCCAAGTTTAGTCCTTTTTAGGTATAAGAAAAACTTGTGGCAGCTATAAAAAAGTAAATAGATAGTATGAGACTTCATAAATAGATATCATTTTCTATGAATAATAATATTACTCGGTTAAAAGTAATCGATATCCTACAACTATTTATATTTTTCATTATCACCGACATTGTTTTTAAAAATATAACTGCACAGAAAAGCATTACCCTTCAAGTTTCCGCCAAAATCACATTTGGTTTTTACTTTATTTTTCGGTTTTACTTTTACATTATATCGAATTTTTAGTATCAAATATAATTATTTTGTCCATAGTTAACTCGCATTGGCCGCTTTATCAAAACACAAAAATGCAGACAGGGCAGACAGGCCTTAGTATATTAGGTTGGGGAAAAGTTTCTTCGCATTTTATAAAAAAATTCAAAGGGTTTTTTTATAAAGTTTATTTACATTTGACTAAAGTATGTAGGTGCCATTTTGTTGGATAACTTTTTGCCATCTTGTAGGTAGGGACGTGATCCCATTGCTATAAAAATTTTGGGGCTTCTGATCAAAAAACTGTGACAAGTGGTTTTGGCAGTCCTCTCGTGATGTTAACCTGACACTGCCTAAGGAATTCTGCAGAGACCGAAACAGGTGAAAATCTGAAGGTGCAAGGTCAGGACTATCCGGCGGATGCATTAACACCTCCCAGCCAAACTCTCGTAATTTTTGCTGAGTGGCTAAAGATGTGTGAGGTCTAGCGTTATCATGGTGAAAAACCACACCCCTTCTGTTGTATAATTCCGGCCGCTTTCTCTCAACTTTTTGCTTTAATCTCATCAGTTGTTCGCAGTACAGTTCAGAATCGATGGTCATGCCTGGCGGTAACAGCTCATAATGAATAATGCCCTTCCAATCCCACCATACACACAGCATCACCTTGTTGCGAGTTAACCCGGGTTTCGCCACAGTCTGTGAAGCCTGACCGGCCTTTGACCACGCTCTTTTTCGCACGTTCTTGTCGTACGTGATCCACTTTTCATCACCAGTTATCAGCTTCTTCAAAAATGGTTCGGTTTCATTACGTCGTAATAAAGAATCACAAATGAGTACACGGTTCATTAGGTTTCTTTCAGTGAGCTTATGAGGCACCCAAATATCGAACTTTTTTGTGTACCCAGCTTTTTTAAAATGCGCCAAAACCGTTTTGTGGTCAATTCCCAATTCTCCAGCTACATCGTAACTACTAATATACCGATCTTGCTCCATTTTTTCAAAAATGGCATCAATTTTGTCCGTAACATGGCGACCAGAGCGACGTGCATGTTTGATATAAAAAATTCCGGAATGAAAACGCTTAAACCAAATTTGCGCTACTCTCACAGATACTGCATTAGGTCCATAAACATAACAATTTTTTTTCCGGCTTGTGTTGCATTTTTACCTTTTTTGTAGTAAAATTTTAAAATTATCGAATTTCTTCATTAGATTCACTCATTTCAACAATAAGAAAAACAAATGAAAATTACACATTTTCCTAATTTGAATTTGGAATTGTCTTCTTTAAAAGTAAAACTTTTTAATGATACCAAAACCAGCCAGATACAAATGGTATAGCCAAAGAGATCTTATTACAAGTTCATACATATTGTTACATGCCGTCACAGATAAGCCGCACAGCTGCCTATTGTAAGCGCAGCTTATTGTCCTCACGGAAGAGGGAGTTCTTTGTGTTTTGAATTTGCAATTAAGAATAACATACTATTGTCTTTTTACTTGTTTTATAACCATCATTAGGGTCGAACTAATCCTTATTGTTATTGTTTTCGACTTTATGGACGTTCGCAGGTGTGCAAATTAATATTTCTTAGAAACTCAGTGTGCGCGGTCAATCTTTTTTGTACTGTGTAGTTAGTATAAGACGATGCTCGAATGGAGGGGCGGGGCAGTTAAGCGACGACTACGAAACGAGTAAGACGTTCTCTAGTACTCTCGATTAGCGATATAGATGACGGACTTTGCGCCTTCGAATTGTATTAAATCGTGCAGTGTGAACTGGTTGCATCCAGTTTTATTTGTATTTGTTTTATACGTGTTTTTACAGTTCTAATAAATTCTATAGTAGTTCCAACGGCATTTTTAATTCGAGTCCTGTAGCTCGTAACAATACTATATACGAAAAGACTTTTTCCCCAACCTATTATGTATATTAAAATAGAAAATGAATGGAAGTATTTTTAATATGGAAATATGCTTATGTAATGTTTTAATATGAAGACAATTTGCTATTTTTTTTAATTTAAGGCCCTTCTGTATATAATCAGCGACATGTCTAACGTCTGAGCTAGCATTTTCGGCTTACTAACTTGTCTTGTAGATTGTATAATGTTTAACTTACTTGTACTTAGTGACGATAGACCGTGACCACCCTCTTTCATAAACATCCTTTAAGGTGAGCTTATAGCCTACACCAATTATGGACCTTGACTGTTTAATTTCGTTCGCGTGATGGGGATCAAAAGGAGCAACACCCATTTCTGGAATACCTGGAATAGAATATAGCACCTATCACTGTATAAATGATTCCATTTTTAGCATGCTATCTCGGCAACTATAAATGCTAAAATTATTCTAGAAAGGGCATTTGCAAGAGAATCTGTAAGTTTTTTTATTCATAGCGGCTGATTTTTATATAGAAAACCAGCAGGCAACATAGTGTAGATTTTTTAAACTAATTATGTTAACGAAACAAACGAAAAGTTGGTATGTTTATTTGTACTCTTTAAATGGCCGTAAATGGTATAATAATTGTCTCAATTTTCTTTAAAGTTTAAACTTAGTGATTATTAGGTACGTATTTTACAAACCCCAAAATGTAGGTGAAACGGGGAAACTATGGTTCTTATGTAATGTTAGTGTATGATTTAAGATAAATTATCTTATAAGAATAAATATTATATATTTTCTGATATTTATATATCTATAATGACATTGTAAAGTTTAAAATGTAGGATGAAATTAAACAATTTATTTCATAAACCAACATTATATGATATAATAATAATGTATTCTATTGTAATATATTCGCAAAATTCCTATCATGAATAGTTAGAGTAAAAAAATACATTGGCATGTGTGCAGTACTTGTTCAACAGTGGCAGTACTGTGATAATGTGTTATTTCAATATTTGACAGAGTCTTACTCGGGAAAGCATCACCAATTGATTTGTGGGTCAACGCAGTGTAAGTACGCGTATCTCGGTATTGCAAGACGCTGGCATTGAGTAAATGTAAACATGGCTTTTACCAATCTTGAAGTAAGGGCGAAGTTTGTTGAATGCTCGTTTGATGCACCCATCGAACTCAGGCGACGGCTTTTTACATGAAGCGAAAATTTTTTCTGGAAAAAAAAATTTAGTCATTAATTTTTTTAATATTATATATTACCACGGATAAAGAATACTAGGAATCAATATTAGCCAGTAAATAAAGAGTTATTTACTGACTAATATTGATTCCTAGTTTTCTTTTATACGTAGCGTAGGAAGTCTTCAATGAAGCACCTTTTGCTCGAGAAATGTGTGTATTTTTGTAATTTACAATTTTACAAGAACATTTAGTTGCGCATACAAAAGATTGGTTTGCGTTCCGTAGTTGGCTTCGAAACTTGGTGGTTGGCCGTAGACTATGAGCGATTGTCATAGGTAATTTTTGATATTGCGTGTACACACCGGCGCGAGCGTACTGATTTTATGCCCGGCTGGACCGGTGTGTACCTTCCTTTGGTGAATCGTGCGGCGACATACATCCAAGGCTGGGGGGTCTTGGATGCTGCAGCATCCAAAATTTGAGCCTCAGCACAGTCAGCACCTCCTCGCAGACTAGATGACATCACAGGTTAATTTTTTATGTCGCTCTTTGGCCTTTTGTTATTTAGAATATTACATATATACATATTATGCATTAAATGAAAAAAAAACAAAATTGCATTGAATTAATTACGAATCAGTTTTGATAGTACTTAATAATATTAATAATATAGTACGAAATTAAAATTAATTTACTCTAAGGTAAGATTATGTTGTGAGGGGTGCAACATACAGAGAGGTGTGCCCAGAAAGCCTTCATCCAGCGTGACAATGTAACTAGCCGGCTACATTATCATGCTGGATGGCAATGCTAATTCGCTGTGTGAGATATGAATCAGTCCTCTAACTATAGAGTCTTAAAGAGTGCCTTATATGATTTAAAGCCTGGCGTCCCGACAGAAAGACTAATTCGAAGAGCCAGAGGCATGACTCTGGTATGTGATGTGACCTTTTTAAACACGGCCGCAAGGTACCGCGGCGGAAACAGCTGAATCGCTCAAGCGGCGTAGGTGGCCCGTCTGCTTGTCTCCTGAACTAGTGCAATAAAAAATAAATATGCAACCCTCAAAGAGTGTTTGTGTCCTTTGCTGACGCTTGATGGCGAACGCTGGGTCCCGAGACCACGAGGTTCTACAAAGAGCTTGGAAAACGTCTAATCCACTTTTTAGGTGATCGGAGGGACGTATGGTGATCCAGCGCGTTAACGTAGTCAGACTTCTAGCCGTGTTATCCATAAATGACAACGATCTAGGCTCAATATCTTACTTATAATCTTCAAGGATTCTTGGTAGAATGCAATATAAGTAATATTAATTAGTTAACATTAATTAGGTATACTGTTAATTTTCTTGATTGAAAAAAAAACAAAGACTTAATAAGTTTCCGTTTAATTTTGGAGTAGAAACTGTCGAGGACTCTACTGTCATGCACAAGACGAGGGTGTAACGATGAGAGCTTTAGGAACCAGAGTCTTGTTCCTATAATGGGGAACATAATTATTATGCTATTGTAAAAAATATTGAACAAATAAGTACGTATTGTTACGAACTACATGACTCGAATTAAAAATGCCGTTGGAACTACTATAGAATTTATTAGAACTGTACAAACACGTATAAAACAAATACAAATAAAACTGCAAATGCAAATGCAACCAGTTCCCACTGCATGATTCAATGCAATTCGACACGCGTAAAGTCCGTCGTCTATATCGCCAATCGAGAGTACTACCAACGTCTTACTCGTCTCGTAGTCGTCGCTTGACTCCCCGCCCCTCTATTCGGGCATCGTCTTATACTAACTACACAAAGAAATTGGCCGCGCACAGAGTTTCTGGGAAATAGTAATTTGCACACTTGCGAACGGCCACAAAGTCGAAAACAATAACAATAAGGATTAGTTCGACGCTAATGATGGTTATAAAACAAGTAAAAAGACAATAGCATGTTTTTCTTAACTACAAATTCAAAAGACAAAAGAATTCCTAATCCGGGAAGACAATGGACTGCGCTTATAACAGGCAGCTGTGCGCTTATCTTTGACGGCATGTAACAGTATTATATGACAGGGCCAATCTCTGAGCTAATAGATCGTGATTCTTTCGCAATCAAATTATTATTATCTATAATCATTGACATATATTTACAGGTATAGTTTGACGACTTTAAATACGTGTTATTGTTTATATGTTTTAAAGCATGTAATAAATCATTTGCGCAAGAACAGAATGGTCAACGATCTTCAAAATTCTTAAATCTAGGACAGATGCATAAAAATTAAATGAAATATGCATATCGGTTTTTTATTGCGATTTTTAATGGAGTTATCATAGTGTTGAAGATTATACTTTGTGTCTTATTGTGTAAAATAGACGTTTGTTAGGTAATTTGATTATGAGATCGCTATAATGGAAGGAAAGTGTCGAATTGTACGGAATAGTAAGCCGGTTTCAAGCAAACTTGATAGGTACTCGTAACATAGATTGAGGAAGCAACTGGTATGTATGTACAATCACATTACTATGAACATTTGTTGATTTAATCTTATTTCTAATTATTATTTACTAGCTGACCCGGCGAACTTCGTACCGCCATATTTTTTGAATTCCTAAAAGACATTGTTTCATGACACAAAAACAAAATCAACAAAATCGGTCCAGGTGATTAGGAGGAATCTAGAACCCGATCTCAGCGCCACCTACCAGTTCCAATTATGAATCTAAACCATCCGGGGATTCATTCAAATACACAAAACAAATATCATCAAAATCGATAAAGTCGTTCCCAAGTTATGGGCGTACATACATTTCTGCGATTCATTTTTATATATAAGACTAGCTGTACCCGGCAGATTTTGTCCTGCCTTTAAAAAATAAAAATCTAGAACCCGATTGCAGCGTCATCTACCGGGACTAAATGTTAATCTAAGCTCGAATCAACTTGAACAGCGTAGAAAACTATTAAAGTACTTATATCGCTATTAAAAAATAGGGGTTGGTGGTAGAAGGATGAAAATTTAGGGTTGTATATATTTTTTTCAATGCTAATTCATAATAAAACATAAATAAGAAATTTTGTAAAAACATTAAAAAATATATTTAGGGGTGGGTCACACTTATCATTTAGGGATATGAAAAATAGATGTTGTCCGATTCTCAGACCTACCCGATATGCACACAAAATTTCATAGAAATAGATTCAGCCGTTTCGAAGGAGTTTGGTAACTAACACCGTGACAGTAACTAAAGTATCTACATAAATAATAATAATTTACTTTGTAACTTTTCTTATATTTGATTAACCAAATAATACGCGTATCTATATCTTTATTAGGGTACATACATACATGCATACACATAAAACGAAAACCAAAGATAAAGGTACGAAGTATAATTAGTTGTGGTCTTACTCAGGTGCCTGCCTGTCTGTCTGTGAATTTCTATATTCCAATTTTTAATAATATGCAATCGGTCCATGCGTGCCTCTCTGTTATTTGACAGACGGCCTCTGTGGTTGAGCGGGCTAAGCCGTTGCCGGCCTACCTCTTTTTTTTTTTTTGGCCAGGGGAAATCCGTTTGAGGACTAAGCCGCGACAGGCACAGAAGCCTGGGGGGATGATCGCGACCCGATGTGAGAGTGTGGGATTCGCCAGATCGGGGGTGGCACTAGCGTGCCCGGTCAGAACCGGTGCCGCGCTATTGCCACTCCCCAGTTAGGGATATCCACTAAAACCCCTGGGTGTTCCGTCCTGCGCCTTATGCCAGGGCTACGGGAATGGGATTCCCAGCTCCGCTGTGCCCTGGCAGGCGTGGGCCATGCTCACTTGGCCTCTTTCAATGCCGGGGGACTACCCCCCCGGCGACGTCGTGGTCTAGTCCAGCGTGGGGCGATTTGTAACGCGCCCCACGGGAGGAGAAATGAGCGCGCGCGGAACACTCGCGCTCTCATCTCGACGGCATGTGCGGGTGAGTGAGAACCCCTATACCCCAAGGGGCCCCGCGCCGCCCGCTTACGGTGGCCGAAGGTCGAGTTCCGACCTCACGCTCCCGCTCCGCCTCCTCCTTTGCAAACATAACGTGCTCGCAGAAGGAGGAGACGGCGTCCCATCCGGTGCGACTCCCGACCATGGTGCGAACCACGGCCGGGAGCGAAAGGTCCAATCCGGTGTGGGCGACGAGGTCTCGGCGCTGCTCTGTCCATGCAGCACATTCCTGCAGGGTATGCAGCGCCGTATCCTCGTCGCCTGTGTCGCAATGATGGCACCATGACGTTGCCTCGCGGCCGAGGCGACACAGGTACCTCCCGAAGCAGCCGTGCCCCGAGAGGACCTGCGTCAGCCTGATTATGTGAGAATTATAATCTGTAATGTACATGCCGATCTAATAATTAAGTACGTTTAGTACTTAATTATTAGATCGGTATTCTATTAAAAGAAGCACTTTGTTATTAAATAGGGTTTATAAACGAGTATCCTATTTTATTCTATGACATTAATTACTTTGTCAAGCTATGTTCGGCTATTCTATTGGAATATATTATCTCAAGTCATCATTACACAAATAGAAACATTATGCAAACATTTACCACCTCATAGATCAACAAATTATATACTTAGTGGAAATAACGCAAAGCCCAAGGTCGCTAATGCCTGAACATTTGGCTAATACTTTACTGTTATTTACAAATACCTTTGGTGAAAAAGCTATATATTAGGTTGGCGAAAAAGAATCTTCGCATTTTATATAAAAATTCAAAAGGTTTTTTTATAAAGTTTATTTACATTTGACTAAAGTATGTAGGTGCCATTTTGTTGGATAACTTTTTACCATGTTGTAGGTAGGGATGTGATCCCATTGCTATAAAAATTTTGGAGCTTCTGATCAAAAAACTGCGACAAGTGGTTTTGGCAGTCCTCTCGTGATGTTAACCTGACACTGCCTAAGGAATTCTGCAGATACCGAAACAGGTCAAAATCTGAAGGCGCAAGGTCAGGACTATGCGGCGGATGCATTGACACCTCCCAGCCAAACTCTCGTAATTTTTACTGAGTGGCTAAAGATGTGTGAGGTCTAGAGTTATCATGGTGAAAAACCACACCCCTTCTGTTGGTTAATTCCGGCCGCTTTCTCTCAACTTTTTGCTTTAATCTCATCAGTTGTTCGCAGTACAGTTCAGAATCGATGGTCATGCCTGGCGGTAACAGCTCATAATGAATAATGCCCTTCCAATCCCACCATACACACAGCATCACCTTGTTGCAAGTTAACCCGGGTTTCGCCACAGTCTCTGAAGCCTGACCGGCCTTTGGCCACGATCTTTTTCGCACGTTCTTGTCGTACGTGATCCACTTTTCATCACCATTTATCAGCTTCTTCAAAAATGCTTCGGTTTCATAACGGTGTAATAAAGAATCACAAATGAGTACACGGTTCATTAGGTTTCTTTAGGTGAGCTCATGAGGCACCCAAATATCGAACTTTTTTGTGTACCCAGCTTTTTTCAAAGGCGCCAAAACCGTTTTGTGATCAATTACCAGATCTCCAGCTACATCGTAACTACTAATATGCCGATCTTGCTCCAGTTTTTCAAAAATGGCTTCAATTTTGTCCGTAACAGGGCGACCAAAGCGACGTGCATCTTTGACATCAAAATTTCCGGATTGAAAACGCTTAAACCAAATTTGCGCTACTCTCACAGATACTACATTAGGTCCATAAACATCACAAATTTTTTTCGCGGCTTGTGTTGCATTTTACCTTTTTTTAGTAAAATTTTAAAATGTATCGAATTTCTTCATTAGATTCTCTCATTTTAACAATAAGAAAAACAAATGGAAATCACACATTTTCCTAATTTGAATTGTCTTCTTTAAAATGAATACTTTTTAATTATACCAAAACCAGCTAGATAGATACAAATGGTATAGCCAAAGAAATGTTATTACAAGTTCATACATACTATATGCGAAAAGACTTTTTCCCCAATCTATTACATATGTCTATCAGTGTGGATACCACCATACTCTCGTCCCACGTAATAAGACGAGATGAGAACCGACAGGAAGTCGGCTTCGATTGTGGTTAACCATTACACACATATTTACCTAACCAATGTAAAGAAAATAAAATAAATTTTATTTATGACCTACTGCTATCAACATTTTCTTTCAAAACAAAATAATAATAATCGGCAGACAAACACACATATTGTATATCCCCAAATTAAGCAATTTACGCTTGTGTTACGGGTAATATACAACGTACCACTCTGGGGCCGATCCCAGATACCCAGATCATAGTAAATAACGGAAAAATACGTTTCCGAAACTATACCAGGAATCGAATCCGGAGCCTATGCGTTGTAGTGAGGTAGGCCGGCAAGGATACCGTACGGTGTCCTTTGAAGTGGCCTCGCTACTCGCCGGATCCCTCCCATGGGACCTGGAAGCCAGGGTCCTGGCGTCACTGTATGTGTGGCGCAAAGAGGCCCTGGCCAGGGGCACCAGACCCGCGCCTCGCGAAATCGAGGCGTGCAGGTCGGAGCTCCGCCAGGTCGCCGTGGGAGTCTGGGAAGATCGCCTCAGACGCCCCAGCGCGGGCACCGCCACTATCGAGGCGGTGAGGCCCGTCCTGTCGGCATGGATTGGACGAACACACGGCACCCTGACGTTCAGGCTGACGCAGGTCCTCTCGGGGCACGGCTGCTTCGGGAGGTACCTGTGTCGCCTCGGCCGCGAGGCAACGTCATGGTGCCATCATTGCGACACAGGCGACGAGGATACGGCGCTGCATACCCTGCAGGAATGTGCTGCATGGACAGAGCAGCGCCGAGACCTCGTCGCCCACACCGGATTGGACCTTTCGCTCCCGGCCGTGGTTCGCACCATGGTCGGGAGCCGCACCGGATGGGACGCCGTCTCCTCCTTCTGCGAGCACGTTATGTTTGCAAAGGAGGAGGCGGAGCGGGAGCGTGAGCGTACGTCCTTGCTCCGCTCTCGCCAAAGGAGGACGCGCCGACGCCGGAGGTCGGAACTCGACCTTCGGCCACCGTAAGCGGACGGCGCGGGTGGGGCCCCTTGGAGTATAGGGGTTCTCACTCACCCGCACATGCCGTCGAGATGAGAGCGCGAGTGTTCCGCGCGCGCTCATTTCTCCTCCCGTGGGGCGCGTTACAAACCGCCCCACGCTGGACTAGACCACGACGTCGCCGGGGGGGTAGTCCCCCGGCATTGAAAGAGGCCAAGTGAGCATGGCCCACGCCTGCCAGGGCACAGCGGAGCTGGGAATCCCATTCCCGTAGCCCTGGCATAAGGCGCAGGACGGAACACCCAGGGGTTTTAGTGGGTATCCCTAACTGGGGAGTGGCAATAGCGCGGCACCGGTTCTGACCGGGCACGCTAGTGCCACCCCGATCTGGCGAATCCACACTCTCACATCGGGTCGCGATCATCCCCAGGCTTCTGTGCCTGTCGCGGCTTAGTCCTCAAACGGATTTCCCCTGGCCAAAAAAAAAAAAAGAGGTAGTCCGGCAACGGCTTAGCCCGCTCAACCACAGAGGCCGTCTGTCAAATAACAGAGAGGCACGCATGGACCGATTGCATATTATTAAAAATTGGAATATAGAAATTCACAGACAGACAGGCAGGCACCTGAGTAAGACCACAACTAATTATACTTCGTACCTTTATCTTTGGTTTTCGTTTTATGTGTATGCATGTATGTATGTACCCTAATAAAGATATAGATACGCGTATTATTTGGTTAATCAAATATAAGAAAAGTTACAAAGTAAATTATTATTATTTATGTAGATACTTTAGTTACTGTCACGGTGTTAGTTACCAAACTCCTTCGAAACGGCTGAATCGATTTCTATGAAATTTTGTGTGCATATCGGGTAGGTCTGAGAATCGGACAACATCTATTTTTCATATCCCTAAATGATAAGTGTGACCCACCCCTAAATATATTTTTTAATGTTTTTACAAAATTTCTTATTTATGTTTTATTATGAATTAGCATTGAAAAAAATATATACAACCCTAAATTTTCATCCTTCTACCACCAACCCCTATTTTTTAATAGCGATATAAGTACTTTAATAATTTTCTACTCTGTTCAAGTTGATTCGAGCTTAGATTAACATTTAGTCCCGGTAGATGACGCTGCAATCGGGTTCTAGATTTTTATTTTTTAAAGGCAGGACAAAATCTGCCGGGTACAGCTAGTCTTATATATAAAAATGAATCGCAGAAATGTATGTACGCCCATAACTTGGGAACGACTTTATCGATTTTGATGATATTTGTTTTGTGTATTTGAATGAATCCCCGGATGGTTTAGATTCATAATTGGAACTGGTAGGTGGCGCTGAGATCGGGTTCTAGATTCCTCCTAATCACCTGGACCGATTTTGTTGATTTTGTTTTTGTGTCATGAAACAATGTCTTTTAGGAATTCAAAAAATATGGCGGTACGAAGTTCGCCGGGTCAGCTAGTAAATAATAATTAGAAATAAGATTAAATCAACAAATGTTCATAGTAATGTGATTGTACATACATACCAGTTGCTTCCTCAATCTATGTTACGAGTACCTATCAAGTTTGCTTGAGACCGGCTTACTATTCCGTACAATTCGACACTTTCCTTCCATTATAGCGATCTCATAATCAAATTACCTAACAAACGTCTATTTTACACAATAAGACACAAAGTATAATCTTCAACACTATGATAACTCCATTAAAAAAAATCGCAAAAAAACCGATATGCATATTTCATTTAATTTTTATGCATCTGTCCTAGATTTAAGAATTTTGAAGATCGTTGACCATTCTGTTCTTGCGCAAATGATTTATTACATGCTTTAAAACATATAAACAATAACACGTATTTAAAGTCGTCAAACTATACCTGTAAATATATGTCAATGATTATAGATAATAATAATTTGATTGCGAAAGAATCACGATCTATTAGCTCAGAGATTGGCCCTGTCATATAATACTGTTACATGCCGTCAAAGATAAGCGCACAGCTGCCTGTTATAAGCGCAGTCCATTGTCTTCCCGGATTAGGAATTCTTTTGTCTTTTGAATTTGTAGTTAAGAAAAACATGCTATTGTCTTTTTACTTGTTTTATAACCATCATTAGCGTCGAACTAATCCTTATTGTTATTGTTTTCGACTTTGTGGCCGTTCGCAAGTGTGCAAATTACTATTTCCCAGAAACTCTGTGCGCGGCCAATTTCTTTGTGTAGTTAGTATAAGACGATGCCCGAATAGAGGGGCGGGGCGTCAAGCGACGACTACGAGACGAGTAAGACGTTGGTAGTACTCTCGATTGGCGATATAGACGACGGACTTTACGCGTGTCGAATTGCATTGAATCATGCAGTGGGAACTGGTTGCATTTGCATTTGCAGTTTTATTTGTATTTGTTTTATACGTGTTTGTACAGTTCTAATAAATTCTATAGTAGTTCCAACGGCATTTTTAATTCGAGTCCTGTAGTTCGTAACAATACGTACTTATTTGTTCAATATTTTTTACAATAGCATAATAGTTATGTTTCCCATTATAGGAACAAGACTCTGGTTCCTAAAGCTCTCATCGTTACACCCTCGTCTTGTCCATGACAGTAGAGTCCTCGACAGTTTCTACTCCAAAATTAAACTGAAACTTATTAAGTCTTTGTTTTTTTTTTCAATCAAGAAAATTAACAGTATACCTAACTAATGTTAACTAATTAATATTACTTATATTGCATTCTACCAACAATCCTTGTCTATATCATAGCTATATATAGCGCTTATGAAATCGTCAGAAAAGTTGCTACTCATGACGTCCTGAAAACACACACGGTTCTGAATCAAATCATTTCTGTTCAGGCCCTGTATTTTTGAAATACATTGCCGGCAGATACTTATGTATGTATATGAATTGCTAAATCTATCCAGTGCTTTAATTTCCTCTTTAAGGAATACTGTTATTGTATAACGTGTATATTACTTATTATGTGTTATATATTTATATATATTCTTATTCCACTTATTTGCACTATGCGTCCATTCTTCCATCCATAGTTTGTTTGAAATTTCTTTGAGCAATAAGGTCACCCATTGTTCTTACGATTTTATAGTTTTTAAGAATGTAAAGTTTTCTTTGCTGTTTCACAATTCATTGTCACAACAATCGTCTTAACATTATTTTAATCGTTTATTATTATATTTCTTTAAACTTCTTAATTTATTAAACACTGCTGAAATGTACACTTCTTTTATTAACTTTTAATAGCATAGAACAGTAAACAGTCCTTGTGACTAATTACTATCTTTAGGCTCGATTGTGGAAGACAAAGATTATCGAATTTCTTAGAGTTAAATAAATAAATTAGAGAAAAATTAGGAGACCAAATAGTTACGGAGTATTTCAAATGGAACTGCTAGGTATGCGAGATGACAAAATATTTATAGTTATTAGTTATTTATTATAGAGTAAACAATATTTTTAGTAATGTGTGTTAAAAAAATTGGGTGCACTGTATTACTAAAATTAATAAGAATATTCACAAAGACTTACTTATTTCACGTACTTCATTTTCTGATTTTGTAGTTTGTAAGCAACACAACATTATGGCATTAATGATTACAAAGCGCTTTAAAGACATCATTTTTAATTAGGTATTTAGTAGGAAATTAACTAATATTCTTCAAACGAACACTCAGAGATTAATCAAAATATTTATACACCTTAAATTTTAAATTTAACACGTTTTTAAATTAAAATATTGTCTTTTAGTAAACTTAATTTCAAATTAATCTATATATCACGATACAAAATAATTAATGTAGATTATTTTGTTGTGACACGACATTCTATGTGTATATAAATTTTGAGATTAGTATATGTAATATCTAACTCTAGCTACGTTCGTCTACTCGCGTCACAGCAACAATCTGCGAAAGTAGACGTCCCTACCAGACACACCGAAAGATTGCGACAGGTCACAAGAGAAGCGAAGCAATCAATGGCTTGTCACATAACAGTGTTAGATGGTAGAAAACCAATTTGTTTGCAGTGTAGCGTCCATTTATATTCTCCACTATGATTTAAGTATGGACTAAGCCATGATAAGTTAAGCCGTGGTAGCTTTGTGGGTAATGATCATGAGTCTAAAACTTGCGACTCAAAAGAGACATGGGTTCGAATCCTGGCTTAGAAAGCATGCACCACTTTGCAATTCCTGACCTAATGTGCAACCTGCTACAATTATCATGTGCTGACGGCGAACGAAAACATTGTGATGAAACGGTCACATCGAGTTAACCGATGTGTCAAATGCGTCCACTCGCCTTGAGCGAGCGTGGTGGGTTTACTGCCCATATGGGACCGAGCTCAATATTGGGACATTATTTGCTGTTATTATACGTGAACTATGCTGGCTTTAAGATTAATTTTCCTTCTGCATAAGTTCATTCTTTAAATAAGCGTGCTCGATCCTAAATCTCATTTTCGCTCAGCATGAGTCGAGATCCTGGTCATACTTGAATTTATACCAGAACAAGAGTTTTCCCCGCGGCTATCCGTGGTTCAAACACTGGTATGTACCTTTATTTTGCTTACATAAAAAATTATTAGTTTTTTTTATATGTATAAACCTTTAGTGAAAATCTAACTGACGGTGAAACCTCTTACAAACCCTTTACGTAGTTTAGGAGGAGTTAGCGGATATCGCTTCTGCATCAATAACGTGATAACTTACTTAAAATAGGAAAATTATGTTTTTGAGCTTTGGAGTTTCGCAACTCATGAACAGATTGTCATAAAATATAACCAATACAATTTTCGTAGGGAATTGATCGCTGTACAAAAAAGGTCTTATGGTTTTTTGATCAATCTACTTCTTTAAAACTTATTCAAGGGCAAAGTTGAACTTCTATGAAAAACACTATTACAATTTTTTGAATAATTACATTAAATGTTGATAAAAAAAAATTACGCACTGGGACTAGACTTCAAAACGTAAGTATGCAATGGGAAGTCGATTTTTAAGACCAATAACGGCCCAATTTTTGAAAATCATTGATTTTTTAGCAGAAAGTAAAAAAAGTTTTGCTAACACTCCAAATTTTGCCGCCCTCGAAAATTTCGCCGCCCTGGGCACTAGTTCCTAGTGCCACGAAAGTATATCCATTACTGGTGATAAGTTTGACAAATATTTTTTTATTTGCAAATTAAAATCGCATTTAATTTTTCTATAAAAACATATCTTTTAGAATACATTCTAGATTGACAGTAAAAAAGTTATTCGTATAAAGTTAAAAAACTGTTTTCAAAAATTTCATTCAACATTTTTTAAGACAACATAGTATTGAAGCAAAGAGGTGATAAACAGATAGACGAGGAAAGTCACTTTATTTTATACTAGAAATAAGTAAAGAAGTCAGATAAAATACATACAT
The DNA here is from genome assembly GCA_039645545.1 of Dendrolimus houi. Lineage (NCBI taxonomy): Eukaryota > Metazoa > Arthropoda > Insecta > Lepidoptera > Lasiocampidae > Dendrolimus > Dendrolimus houi. The sequence goes on along the minus strand of CM077121.1, from coordinate 7,623,238 downwards.
CTCTAATCTCTAAGAACAACATAATCAATATACAATTTGCAAGGCGGTGCAAAAGAGGAACACAAATAAAGAAAAAGGGTGTTTTCATTGAATATCATATCGTTGCTTTGTTATGAAAATGTAATTACTAATGAATATTTAAGGATTAAATATTAATCTATACATATAATAAAACTGTAGAGGTCAAATTTCTGTACAATGAAAAAAAATGCTAAAAACCGAGTCAGGGGAATGTAAGAAGTGAAATAGAACTAATTTCGATTTTTTTCAAATTTTTTGTGTCTCCGTTTGTCTGTCTGTTTGTACCGGCTAATCTCCTAAACGACTGGACCGATTTAAATGAAATGTTGTATGGTGGTAGTTTATATCCCTGGTCAACATATAGGATACTTTTGATCCTGAAAAATAAAAGAGTTCCCGTGGGATAGTTAAAAAACCGCACCACGCGGACGAAGTCACGGGTATCAGCTATTCTACACATATAATAAAACTGTAGAGGTCAAATTTCTGTATAATGAAAAAAAATGCTAAAAACCGAGTCAGGGGGATGTAAGAAGTGAAATAGAAATAACTTAGATTTTTTTAAATTTTATTTTTCTCTGTTTGTCTGTCTGTTTGTACCGGCTGATCTCAGAAACGACGGGACCGATTTAAATGAAATTTTGTATGGTGGTAGCTTATATCCCTGATCAACATATAGGATACTTTTGATCCCGAAAAATTAAAGTTCCCGTGGGATAGTTAAAAAACCGCCCCACGCGGACGAAGTCGCGGGCATCAGCTAGTACAAATATAAAGGAATTAATCAACCACTACAATTACAATAGTAGATTACATGACAATTTACATTATAATTAGTAAAAAATAAAAAACGAAACCTAAAGCCCAGCCCCACCAGACCACTGTCGCTGGGCAGTGTACACAGAAGGCTGGCAACATTACCTCATTAGATACAGAGGCTAATTCTTTGAGCGAGGTAAGCTCCAGCCTTCTGGTTTTCTATTGTATCGAGCAGACGTTTTTTAATATTTTGAAACAATTTGTGGGTACTTGACCCTATGGGCCTAAAGTCACCTTCCCAAACACCTCATATATGTAAATTTTACATATAATTTTAATATAAACCTATATTTCTTGCTCGTATAATAATAGAAGGCGCATAATATAAGAATACTAGTATCTGTAAGTATTTGATTTTGAATAATGGAACCCTTAAAAATCATCTTGTCCGTCCGTCCATCCTTCTTTCTACATTATATTTATTTTTATCGGAAACTACTGATTGGATCTATAATATGTACGTAGGTTAACTATATACATATAGTAGGTATGTATATGGAAGACATTACTAACTAGATGATGCCCGCGACATCGTCCGCGTGGTGCGGTTTTTTAACTATCCTACGGGAACTCTTTAATTTTTCGGGATCAAAAGTATCCTATATATACCAGGGATATAAGCTATCACCATACAAAATTTCATTTAAATCGGTCCAATCGTTTCGGAGATTAGCCGGTACAAACAGACAGACAAACAGAAACAAAAAATTTGAAAAAAAATCTAAATTGTTTCTATTTGACTTCTTACATCTCCCGGTTTTTAGCATTTTTTTTCATTGTACAGAAATTCGATCTCTACAGTTTTATTATATGTTTATTTATTTATTTATTTATCTATAATATAAAATTTACATTACAAATAGAGATAAGGCACCACTTGAGGTTCGCGTGTGATGCAACACCCTCGCAATTTGAGGAAAATCTTGTACATCCATATACACATACACCTAATCACATCGTACTCGTATGTGCAGGTAACGTATATAGATATGTAATGTATAAATATATAATCTATAATTATGCTGCTAAACATTACTGTAGTGATAATTCGAAATAAATAAAGATTATAAATGTTCGCTGTAGATGTCACTGAGGGTTGAAGTTTTATCAATCTATAATATTGTAAAATTCTAAACATGCCGTATCTGCGTACATTAAAGATTAAAAAAAACTGGAATAGACTATATATATAAACAATGGAGAACAGGATGCAATTTAAAAAAAAATCTTGTCTGTTTGTTCGGGATTCACCTAAAAACTACTGTGTCAATTTCGATACGGTTTTCCCCGATCTATAGCTAATTCTTACACTTAAGCTCTGCGTTACTTTTTATCCTGGGAATGCCACGGGAATTTTTCTGGGAGTGATTTAAAATGGCCAGATTAAAAAAAAACAATTTGTAATGTAATTTTTTTACTGATCGATAGTAATTTTAATTTAATAAAAAACCGGGAATTCTGCGCGTATTTTCTCGAGAGCGGTTTGTAAGTTTTCGGGTGCGTAAAAATTAGCTTATTCCGACACAGTTTTCATTAAAACGATAGCTTACATTTTTTTCAAATGTTGCGGTATTTTGTGTCCCGGGAATCCCGGGGGAATTTCAAGTCAGGCGTGGACGAAGTCGCGGTCATATCCTAGTTCTTAAAATAAGTTTATATTGTTGTCGACTTTCTTAGATTAGTTAAGGTTTATATATTGAACGGTTCTAATAATCCAATTGATTTACTAAGTTATGACCAAAATTTGAAATAACAACTTTAGGGATAATTTCAATTTTCTACTGATGGAAATAATGGGTAAGGTATAGAAAACCTGCATTGTAATACATATATCAACCAATTTCCTCTGGGTCTTAGCGTGTTGTAATTTAGAATAGACCAGTATTGGACTAGTAGTTTCTGAGATTGTCGTTTAAATAAGCTTAAATATATACTAATCCTTCGTCTTTATTGCTATAGAATAATTGACCCCAATTACGTAATAGTTATATGATGGACGTCACATACGCGATTTCGCAGTCTATGTCAATTATGAAACAATTTAGAGACAATCAGAAATACAAAAATCCAAGAGTTATTACAACGGGCTACCTGATCCCTAAAATTACGAACTCTTCCATGCAATCTTTGCAGGGATTGATAGATGTTTTAATACTGATGGTGGTACAGTCTATAAATAACGATTAATGATAAGTATACACAGTACATGTCAGTACATAAACAATATAAATATATACACATATGTATATAAACACGTATATAAACATATGATAGTACAAACATGCATAAATATATATAACAGTATTAGGATATGTACACAATAGAACAGTAATGCTTCTGAACATGATTTTTAAAACACTGTAGGGATTTGGTTTGTCTTATAGGTAGCAATAGGTAGCTCATTCCAGAGACGTACAGTCTGGTCAGTAAAAAAGTATTGTTAAAACAAGGCGTAAGGCGTATGTACCTACAGGTATGTTAATTATGTATTTAGTTGATAGGGGCTAATTATGGGAGCTATATACGTACAGAAATTCGAAGCGATTCTTGAGGTAACGAGGAGTATTGGGTAGAAACAATATACTATAAAGAAGAGTGAGAATGTGAGTACTCCGGCATAAATTGATCAGTAACCACTTGAGTTTTTTACGGAATTAACAGACATGGTCATAATTCCGTAACCCAAAAATAAGAACATACATTTTGAAGGCGCTCAACTTTATTTAATTGTTTCTGGGTTATATCCAGATAGTATCAGCATAATCAAGAATGGGAATAGGGATTCCGCAAGCGTAACTTTGGTGGCAGTAGGTAAAACCTTTCTCAACCTTCTCAGTGACCCTGACCTAAAAGAGAGAAAAGAAATTCTACTCAGTTTCATGATATCGGACCAAGACAACTCGCAGTCAATGAACATACCGAAGTTTTTGACTTTTTCGTTGAGGGGAATTTGAGTTCCATTAAATATAACTTTAGGTAGGGTGGGCCGGCCAATCAATTTATTTATTTTCTATAATGGATAAATAAGAGGTTAAAATTGGTCATATCGAAATTTAAAAAAACCGGTACAGTCTGTATCTATTATAGGTAGATGAAGATTGTGCTTGCATGGTAGATAGAGGCAAATAAAATACACCTTCTATTAAATTTATTTAATTAGAAAATACATTAAGTCTATACTATGCTAATGCTAAACCTACTACCATACATTAAATAACTTTTTAGACAATCTAAATAAATAGTTTATTGCTAGCCAATATTGGACAAAACTTTTGACCAATATATATTTCGCTTGACTTTTTGTCATGTCACTTAGTGTTTAGTGTTTTATAAAATGAAATTCCTAGTGCTGACTTTGTAGGATTACGGCTTGTTTTGATTTGATACTTGCAGACAATGACTCCTCATTTTTATGTCGATTTTATTTAGTGCTGAGGATTTGGACTGAAGTAAATTTATTCGGAATACTCAAGAGTTTACGCGATCTGCCACATGTGGAGTTGTGGATAGTGTCAGTAATGTTTCTCTTGACTGACTAATGAATAGGTGTTTTAATTAAAATGTTACGGTTTAAGTTAAAAACAGATACGCATTTACAGAACTCGGTAACTGAAGTTTGTGAGAGCATTATTTTGTCTTTTTCCAAAGTATGGTGTTCGCTCCTAATAAGCTAAATAGATAAATACTTAAATAGTTTTCAAACGTTGTGTACCTAGTTAAAGTTCGTGACATAGGTATCTTTGTGCTGTGTTGTAAAATTGCAGAGTTTAAATATAAAATGACGCAATTATAAATTAATATATTTAAAATGTACCGTTTCCGCAGGCTTATAAAGCTAGCTAAAATTTATCTTATAAAGTGTACAACACCCCATAGGTATCACAATATCTAACTAAATTATCAATGTAAACAATATATACTTAATAGATTGAAATACATCACTGGTAATCTTACGCGACAATTTTAAGTCTTTTTATAAAACATACATATTGTTACACAACTGTCATTATAACAAGATTCACTTGTAAATTCCAATCAATCAATCAATCAATAACTCTTTATTGTACACCAATACAAAACAAGAACTTACATGCTAAAACTATGTCTAATTATGCACAAAGGGCGGTCTTATCGCTAAAAAGCGATCTCTTCCAGACAACCCTAGTTGGTGTTTATTATGATTATACGAAACTCTCCAAAGGTATTTCTATTAGATATATTTGATATCCATACAATATGGTTTAGGTGCATTGAATTTATTAGTCAACGATCCAGTCGTCGTAAGGTATCTGCTCCAGGATGTGATCGAGGAATCGCGACATCTTCTCCGCAAGATCTCTCTTCAGTTCCGGCTTCATCTCCTTTAGTAGCTCTTGAGCGTTTGTGTTTATGAAAAGGTTGAGTGCCGCTTCTGTAATTAAATTTAAACAAAGATCTTAAAAATTACGATATGGTTTATACTCTCTCATATCAGTACCGTGAGGGTAATGACATAACTCTTTAACATGTAGGCAAACAATCGAGTGTAGTAATTTGTATTTTTATATCAATTTTCTAACTAATCTAAATAAATAATTGTTCTAATAAATAATAACTAATCTAAATAGAACTTAAATAGAAGTTTGTAAAATTTTTGTTTCGTCAAGTTTATTGACGGTGTGTGTACTTTTGAAAACGGAGAAGATTATGAGATATTGTTTACAACGGAAACTGAGATATTTATCTCGGGATAAGAATTTAAAGATAATGCGAGCTCATCTAGACGAAACCGAAAAATTGGTACATTCAATACGAGAGATGACCGTGAGTTATTTATTATTTGTCCCGATAAATCAGGATCACTTTACTTGTAGATTCAACGCTAACGCAGGTAAAATTTCGAGGAGAGCTATAATTGAATAAATATGAAATTAAATTATTAATGTTTTGCTGAATGGCCGTAGAATAATTAATAATAACGCCTAAGGATACGTCAGCGATGTAGCATATAATATCCAGGTTCATTATCTAGTCATGTATTACTCGTTGTTTGCATATATGTAGTTTCATATTTTAAAATATATTACTTACGCAATACAGGGTTGCTGTTATGCAAATTCTCCACTCCCATCTGGATGTCTTTCACGTTAAAGTCAAGTTTGAGTTGCTGCAACTTTAGGTAAGTGCGGCCTTTGCGCTCGTAAGGTACCCCGCGGAAGTATACCTTAGCTTTCACACCGTCTGGAAGAATTATAAAGTTAGTTATCAATACAATAAAATCGGCTGATTGCCCTCCTACGCAGGTATCTCAACCGAACGATATTTATGTCCGATAATAAGATGCTTATGTACGATGTGAAGTAGGATAGTATTATATATATAGTCCTGCTTACCGATTTCGGTAACGGCGACCCCTCAGATGTCATTATTTCGCCGCCTGTGGGCCCTAATGTGGCTGGCCAGACCGAATTTGTTTTTAAATTCGCAACCACATATCGCACAATATAGTTGGCCAGCGGCGTTATACGTATAGGAGGGCTAGGCTATAGGAGGGCTTGGGTCGCTCTTTGCGAGTTTGACGTTTGGTATCCAGATCTTCTAAGCGCTTCTCTACGAAAGCCTTGACTTTTTTGAAGATTATGGATCGCCAAGAAGTCCTTTCCATAGCAAGGTCCTCCCATTTTGTCAGATTTATGTCGCATGCAGTTAGATGACGCTTGAGCACGTCCTTATAACGCAAGTGTGGACCACCTTGTTTTGAAAAGTAGACTGCTTTGGGTAAACAGTGATCTTCCATGCGAAGGACAGTATTATCGAAGATTACGTATATTGTACGATAATTTCCATTTTGCTGCAAATATTACTTACCGTCGCCTATGGACATTTGCAACGTCAGAAGTGTTACCAACGTTCTGCTGGTGTCGAAGGGGGACTGGAACCTGGCCACTAATGCCGGAATAGAACTCAGGTTGTTATAGCAGATTACTCTAGACCAGACGTAGAAATGTTCTATAACCTGGCAGTGGATTGTTTTGTCGCCTTTTACGATAGGTCGTCCAGACGCAGGAATTAATATTATTTCTCCGTTCCTTCACGGATAACAATAAGTACAATTGCATTATATTGACTATTTTGGTAAGTAGTTCTGGTAATTTTTGATCCATATACGGTAATTTTGCGTTACGGCTAGGAGAGCTACCTCGCATTAGGTTGTGAACACTCCACACTACAGGCCTCGGAATTCCCAATTTTTAGGAAAGGGGATAATATTTGCCAGGTGTGTAAAGGCGAATTTGATTGATTTCGCACATCGGTAATCTTATAGGTTTGCCCGTTTGCCCTTCAAGGCTTGCAGGTGGTTAATGCAGCAATATTCATAGTAGATTAGACAAAATGCTCGAACTTTGTATGATACCCAGCTTGTTTTCGAATACTCGTTATTTGAATGAATTGAATGAGACGTGGCGACCTTAGCCATTAAGATGGCACAATTTATGGTTAACGAGATTCTAGAATTGGGATACTACAATAACTGTGTCCTTGGTTACTTCATGCACAATAGACGGCAAGACCTTTTGCGAGTCAACTATTTCAATTGTTGTTATTAAAATAATAATGCAGACCAAATTAAGAGAAATATTTCAAGGTGTTCTAATAATTATGATGAGCAATCAGCATGTTGTTCTTGGGATTTATAGCAATGAAGAGATGTGTAATAGTCGATAAAAATACGTCGATCTAAACAAAATGAAAAGTACCAAATTTTTATATTCTAATCCGTACTTAATAAATTAAAATTAACTGGAATATGAAATGGAAACATACGAACAGGGGAACTAGCTCGCGAACTGTTGTAATCAGGTTATATAGTTTTTACAATTATTCCTTATTTTAAGATTGTTTTTTGTTAAGCTCAGTTATTTCAACTGGAACTTTTTCCAAATCCTGGATTTTAATGTAAACGAGGGGGGTTAGAATGATCGTCCAGCTAAAGTTTCTTTATTTGTACATTATCGCAGAGCTACACTATAGTGTGTTTGTAACAGGCAAAATGTTTTACCTATAATTCTATTTCGGGCGCGTTAACTATACAGTTGAAACTATTGTCCATGAACGATGGTGAAAATAACTTTTCAATCCATGTTCTGGTAGATAGTTTGCAGTAATCAAAAAAGGTATTAACAGTCATAGAAATGAGCATTATAATGTTCGGTAGTTACGTACCGTATTCGCCCCAGTAATCACCGCCTCCGGAAGCACGTACGAGGAGCAGCACGCCGGAGGAACGGTACCTTGCCCGGGCGCTGATGTGGGGCCCGAACAACGTCAACTGGAACTGGTGGGTCTCCAAGTCAGATCTGAAAATTGGAGAAAGGATTTGAAGCAGTATTATTATTAGCAACGGTTGAAATACTAATTAACTTTTACATTTACTAAGCAAATTTATTCAAAGTAGCTCACGATTAAACCAAATAAGATACATTTTATTAATTTACAAAGCGTCCCAGCAGGCGTCTCCATGGTAGATTTTGTATGAGCGTTTAGGGATGACCCTAATGGTTGGAAGAGCGATAGATGGAATGCTCCTCCGTCTCAAAGGCGCAGATCTTCCAGCGAGGCTATTGTTGTTCCTCTCAAGCCTGGAAGCCATTCTTTTATTATTGGAAATTTGTATATATTCTTTGAACGTGTCGGGAATTGCGATCTCAATTATTGCACAGCACCATCTATTGGCTTATAAGTGTTTCACTACAACCGTACACACTTGGGACGTCATAAGATTGTAAAAGTAAAATGAGTCTTGATAAGATGTTATCTTATACTTATTATGTAAATATTGTTAGAATTTATCGTAATACGTGTCCTTAAAGCTATTATCAATTAATCACCACAAAGTGGTTGAGAACCATCGAAAGGAAATTATTTACTAATTTTGAATCGCGAAAACATTAAAAGCGATACTCGATTGCTTTTAACTTTTAAGTGCTAATTTTTCTCTTTGCTTTTCGGGAATCTGTGAATATTTTCCTAAATATCGAACTAGGAGTAATAAAACGAAGTAATATCGAACAACATTTTAAATAGTATTTGATTTAACAATATTTGTGGACAGAGTTATTGATCGCTAAATATAACCTACTGCAGCACATACTTTGTTTACTCGACCCTGGTCATAAAGCACATCAAACCGTGACAAAAAGACAAAGCTCAATGTAACAATACCTTTCATTGCAATTACGTGACGTGCATATGTTAGAAACCAAAAATATTGTCACATGTATCAAGATATTAATATTTATATGAATATTAAATACACAAGAAATATACTACAACACCTTTTTACACATTTGACTCTGGTTTGTAGTGAATTTGTTTTATTTATTTACAACAGTTTTTTTACAACAACTCAAGTACGTACAATAGCTTACAACTAAGGATTAACAGCGAGTCAACAGACAATAAGCGTTTTTTGACCGATTTCTCGGCCCTTGTTACAGTAATTATACATACTTTATTGTGGTGAGAAAAATATATGTCAATCTTGATAATATTTCTGAGTTGAACTATGTACTCAAAACGCATTTTCGATAAATTTTCTCGATAGAAAATAATTGCAAAGTAACCTCTAAACGTCTTCTTCAATCTTGTGTCATATTATTACTGTTAATCGTACATCGCTAAAATAAATAACAGTTACATATCATATTATAAGAAATATACACATTATAGTTTTTTTATTCGGTTACTTAGAGAATTTGCAAGTAATTAATTATTTTATTATAAATGACTTCAAAAATCACGCTTGCCGGTCCCAATGTATGGAATTTATCAATACGCCGTACGGCTCGGTGCTGTGTACACGCGTCCCTCTGCTCGAGCGTGCATTTCGAAATTAAATTTTAAATAAATGAAGGAGCAATAATAACCACAATTTCGAGCCGATCGAGCTATACTTATTTGGCGTATACGGTAGAGGACTGGTCTAAATCATAGACTGTGTAGGTTCGAATCCTACTACCTTCACGTGATCTAGTAGAATTTTTTATTTTTATATCAAAGTTGATAAAATGGTCGGTTTCTCTTCTTAAATAATTTTATAAAATGCAATAAAAATACTTTTCTAATAGGTTGGGGAAAAAGTTTCTTTGCATTTTATATAAAAATTCAAAAGGTTTTTTTATAAAGTTTTTTACATTTGACTAAAGTATATAGATGCCATTTTGTTGGATAACTTTTTGCCATCTTGTAGGTGACGGACGTCAGGACGTGATCCCATTGCTATAAAAATTTTGGGGCTTCTGATCAAAAAACTGTGACAAGTGGTTTTGGCAGCCCTCTCCTGATGTTAACCTGACACTGCCTTAGGAATTCTGCAGAGACCGAAACAGGTGAAAATCTGAAGGTGCAAGGTCAGAACTATACGGCGGATGCATTAACACCTCCCAGCCAAACTCTCATAATTTTTGCTGAGTGGCTAAAGATGTGTGAGGTCTAGCGTTATTATGGTGAACAACCACACCCCTTCTGTTGAGTAATTCCAGCCGCTTTCTCTCAACTTTTTGCTTTAATCTCATCAGTTGTTCGCAGTACAGTTCAGAATCGATAGTCCTGCCTGGCGGTAACAGCTCATAATGAATAATGCCCTTCTAATCCCACCATACACACAGCATCACCTTGTTGCGAGTTAACCCCCGGGTTTCGCCACAGTCTGTGAAGCCTGACCGGCCTTTGACCACGATCTTTTTCGCACGTTCTTGTCGTACGTGATCCACATCTCATCACCAGTTATCAGCTTCTTCAAAAATGGTTCGGTTTCATTACGTCGTAATAAAGAATCACAAATGAGTACACGGTTCATTAGGTTTCTTTCAGTGAGCTCATGAGGCACACAAATATCGAGCTTTTTTGTGTACCCAGCTTTTTTAAAATGCGCCAAAACCGTTTTGTGGTCAATTCCCAGTTCTCCAGCTACATCGTAACCACTAATATGCCGATCTTGATCCACTTTTTTTATCCTTTTATGGAAAGACTATTGAACCGATTTGGATGAAACTGAGTATATATGTAATTTTAATGTCCAGGGTGGCCAAGAGATACTTTTCATCACGAAAAACGAGATAATTTCCGGGATGAAAATATATGTGGCCGAACGGGCCTAAATGATAAAATGAAATGACCGAAATGACTGAAAAAAAAACCTGTTCTACTTTCTGAGATAACCTTTACATACATCTATCCCATTATCCGGGATAAAATAAATATATAATAAATAAAATGCATCCTATGTTCATTCTCGGCATCGAAAATATATATATATACTAGCTGTACCCGGCAGACTTTGTCCTGCCTTTAAAAATTAAAATATATATATAATCTATATATATATATATATATATATAAATATATATATAAAAATATAGAAGGATACTGAGTTGTATATATTTTTCAAGCCAAATCGGTCATTTAGGGGTAGAAAAATAGATGTTGGCCGATTCTCATAGATACCGGATAAGCATAAAAATTTCATCAAAATCGGTCAAGCCGTTTTTTCGGTCTAGTAGTGAAAAGGGAACAGACAGACAGACAGTTTCTTTCGCATTTATATTAATATATACCTATATATGGATTCATTGTTGTTCCATAATACAATTACATCATTTTAATAAAGTTTACTCGTCTAAAAAATTATTAAAAAATAAAAAGAAACATGTAGCCTGAGGAGGATTCGAATTCTGTACCACCTAGTTACTATTACGCTCAGTGAACCGTTGAGCTAAAGACGATTAGCAAGTTACATCAAAATTTTAATACCTATTATGCTTATAAACGATCTATCTCACTTTAGGATATTTTGTCTCGCTCTCGTGGTCGTCAGCCTTAGAATGAAATAAATTGAATCAAGTTGATATGGACACAGTGCGCGTAGGTATGTTCAGTTGCAATATTTCGCCACGCTCGAACTTTTATTACGCGCTGTTTCATCGAAGTAAATATCGGTCGTGCGGGGTTGATTTTCTGAAACACCGATTTGAATCAGGTCTATTTAAATAAATAAGAAGACACCGAGGTGGTTTTCTACTTCATTGTTTGCCCAAAATTAAGGTATATAAGTATTCCGGTGTCATTTAAAAAAAATGTAATCTTGATAATTTTACCATACCCGTCTGTTCATTTTTATTTTTTTCTTGGCCAGGGGATATCCGTTTGAAGACTAAGCCGCGACAGACTTAGAAGCCTGGGGGGATAATTCGCGACCCGTGAGTGTGGGATTCGCCAGATCGGGGGTGGGACAGGCGTGCCCAGTTAGAACTGGTGCCACACTATTGCCACTCCCCAGTTAGGGATACCCACTAAAACCCCTGAGTGTTCCGTCCTGCGCCTTAGGTCAGGACTACAGGACAGCGGGAGGATTCCCAACTCCGCGTGCCCTGGCAGGTGTGGGCCTCCCCCACTAGGCCTCTTCCAATGCCGGGGGAGCATACCCATCTGTTCAAAACTAACTCAATTTAACACCTTGTTGAATCAATAATAAAATAGATAAAACATTAAAACACTCCATACCAGTATTTATATCTGTTTTGTAATATACACGAGAATATTCAAATTAATACTATTTTTCTTATGATTGTTTTTCTTCAACACTCATTTAGATAATGTTACACGGAACTATTATGGTAATAAAAACAGAGTACCTACGTATCAATCAAATTCAAGTTAGTAGGTTAAAGACTACTTAAAGTTAACGGGACCATTTAATATTTGAACAGGTTTATTGGTCCCAATCGAAAGCCTGTTTGGGAGTTCTCTGACGTATTTTTGTTTAACGTAAATGTAAACGTTATCGAATATCTTTTAGGCTAAGGTAGTAGAGTTAGTGAGGATGGGGTAAAGACGTGTTTCCCCCTAAATTAATTTTATTAGTTCAAGTATGAAGCATACAGCAAATTTTATGTAGTTACTGTTGTTTTGTGTTCTGTACTTTTCAGCATCATTAGCGTACCTATACTTCAAATATGAATTTACTTATTATCCTCATAAGTTGTAAAGGATCCTATTATTCCTGTATTTGCCGCTTTTATGTGTAAGCCTGGTTCACTTTACGTGTCGGTGTAAACAAAGGGCATGTGTTTCTAATAATATGTAATATCATACTTCTAGTATATGGTATTATAAATTTTATTCTATAATGTGAAAGGGCCCCATGTTCTTCCTACCATATATGAAAATCAACAATGCATCTTATGCAATTTCCGAGTTGCGTGATGTAATGATATAAGTACAAAATATTCATAGAGCTTCACATTACGTTATGTATAAGCAGATGATATCCTTGTTTTCGTAAACTTTTATTTTACCACAATGTTACCTACAAGTTTTTAGCTCTACGCTACTTCTTAAGAGGCTATATAGACCTGATTCAAATCGGTGTTTCGGAAAATCAACCCCGCACGACCGATATTTACTTCGATGAAACAGCGCGTAATAAAAGTTCGAGCGTGGCGAAATATTGCAACTGAACATACCTACGCGCACTGTGTCCATATCAACTTGATTCAATTTATTTCATTCTAAGGCTGACGAGCACGAGAGCGAGACAAAATATCCTAAAGTGAGATAGATCGTTTATAAGCATAATAGGTATTAAAATTTTGATGTAACTTCCTAAGCGTCTTTAGCTCAACAGTTCACTGAGCGTAATAGTAACTAGGTGGTACAGAATTCGAATCCTCCTCAGGTTACATGTTTCTTTTTATTTTTTAATAATTTTTTAGACGAGTAAACTTTATTAAAATGATGTAATTGTATTATGGAACAACAATGAATCCATATATAGGTATATATTAATATAAATGCGAAAGAAACTGTCTGTCTGTCTGTTCCCTTTTCACGGAAAAACTACTAGACCGATTTGGCTGAAACTCAGTATATATATATTTTCGGTGCCGAGAATAGGATGCATTTTATTTATTATATATTTATTTTATCCCGGTAAATGTGATAGTTTCCGGGAGAAAAATATATTTGTCTTTCTGTTTGTTCTGCTTTTACGGAAAAAACTATTACATCGATTTGGCTGAAATTCGGTATATATATAATTTAATAATGACGGTGAACAAGGGATACTTTTCATCCCGGATAATGGGATAGATGTATGTAAAGGTTATCTCAAAAAGTAGAACATGTTTTATTTTCAGTCATTTCGGTCATTTCATTTTATCATTTAGGCCCATTCGGCCACATATATTTTCGTCCCGGAAACTATCTCATTTTTCGGGATGAAAAGTATCTCTTGGCCACCCTCGGTATTAAAATTACATAATAGATTGGGGAAAAAGTCTTTTCGCATATAGTATGTATGAACTTGTAATAAGATCTCTTTGGCTATACCATTTGTATCTAGCTGGTTTTGGTATCATTAAAAAGTTTTAATTTTAAAGAAGACAATTCTAAATTCAAATTAGGAAAATGTGTGATTTTCATTTGTTTTTCTTTAAAACAGGTGAATGTAATGAAGAAATTCGATACATTTTAAAATATTTACTACAAAAAAGGTAAAAATGCAACACAAGCCGCGAAAAAATTTGTGATGTTTATGGACCTAATGCAGTATCTGTGAGAGTAGCGCAAATTTGGTTTAAGCGTTTTCAATCCGGAAATTTTGATATCAAAGATACACGTCGCTCTGGTCGCCCTGTTACGGACAAAATTGATGCCATTTTTGAAAAAGTGGAGCAAGATCGGCATATTAGTAGTTACGATGTAGCTGGAGAATTGGGAATTGACCACAAAATGGTTCTGGCGCATTTGAAAAAGCTGGGTACACAAAAAAGCTCGATATTTGGGTGCCTCATGAGCTCCCTGAAAGAAACTTAATGAACCGTGTACTCATGATTCTTTATTACGACGTAATGAAACCGAACCATTTTTGAAGAAGCTGATAACTGGTGATGAAAAGTGGATCACGTACGACAAGAACGTGCGAAAAAGATCGTGGTCAAAGGCCGGTCAGGTTTCACAGACTGTGGCGAAACCCGGGGGTTAACTCGTAACAAGGTGATGCTGTGTGTATGGTGGGATTGGAAGGGCAATATTCATTATGAGCTGTTACCGCCAAGCAGGACCATCGATTCTGAACTATACTGCGAACAACTGATGAGATTAAAGCAAAAAGTATAGAGAAAGCGGCCGGAATTAATCAACAGAAGGGGCGTGGTTTTTCACCATGATAACGCTAGACCTCACATATCTTTAGCCACTCAGTAAAAATTACGAGAGTTTGGTTGGGAGGTGTTTATGCATCCGCCGTATAGTCCTAACCTTGCACCTTCAGATTCTCACCTGTTTCGGTCTCTGCAGAATTCCTTAGGCCAGTGTCAGGTTAATATCACGAGAGGACTGCCAAAACCACTTGTCGCAGTTTTTTGATCAGAAGCCCAAAAATTTTTATAGCAATGGGATCACATCCCTACCTACAAGATGGCAAAAAGTTATCCAACAAAATGGCATCTACATACTTTAGTTAAATATAAATAAACTTTATAAAAAAACCTATTGAATTTTTATATAAAATGCGAAGAAACTTTTTCCCCAACCTAATAGAAAAGTATTTTTATTGCATTTTATAAAATTATTTAAGAAGAGAAAAAGACCATTTTATCAACATTGATATAAAAATAAAAAATCTACTAGATCAAGTGCAGCTAGTAGGATTCGAACCCACACAGTCTATGATTTAGACCAGTCCTCTAACGTATACGCCAAATAAGTATAGCTCGATCGGCTCGAAATTGTGGTTATTATTACTCCTTCATTTAATTAAAAATTAATTTCGAATAGCACGCTCGAGCAGAGCGACGCATGTACACAGCACCGAGCCGTCCGGCGTATTGATAAATTCCATACATTGGGACCGGCAAGCGTGATTTTTGAAGTCATTTATAATAAAATAATTAATTACTTGCAAATTCTCTAAGTAACCGAATAAAAAAACTATAATGCGTATATTTCTTATAATATGATATGTTACTGTTATTTATTTTAGCGATGTACGATTAACAGTAATAACATGACACAAGATTGAAGAACACGTTTAAAGGTTACTTTGCAATTATTTTCTATCGAGAAAATTTGTCGAAAATGCGTTTTGAGTACATAGTTTACCTCAGAAATATGATCAAGATTGACATATATTTTTTTCACCACAATAAAGTATGTATAATTACTGTAACAAGGGCTGAGAAATCGATCGAAAAACGCTTTTTGTCTGTTGACTCGCTGTTAATTCATAGGTACTTATTCCGTTGGTGTTTAAATTAAATAATCCAAAGCTCGAGGTTCCCCATTTCCAGGAGAATAGTAATCCTATTTCACTTTGTCTACTGCGGATTGTACACGTAGTTTATATCAATGATTGTGTTGTAGGTTACAACAAGTATTTTCCATTCCCAATGTAACAATTTTATTATTCAGGTAAAGAATTGTAAGCGATGCATATTCATAATTATTTCTTGATAATCTTGTTATAGTTTTATCAATTTATATTAACGGCCGATTCAAATTATATGACAAGTTGAGGTCAGCGTGGCAGCTATGCTTGCATGAGACGTTCAACTAGCTCAATGTATTATATTAATAGTACTAAAAATGTAAATATTGATTAAAAAGATTAACCACCTTACCTGACATTAGTTATAGTCATGTTTGAAGCTCCAGTGGCATGAATATCTTTGAAGGTGGCTCGGTAGCCGTCTGGTCCTCCACCTAACGCGATAGATAATTCATCGATGACAATAGGCTCCGACTGTAAAGGCATCGAATATTTTTCTTATTAATAACATTCAAAAAACACTTCGTTATTTGAAATATGTTCCACAGATGAAACTATATTAATACTGTCGCCCTGTTAATTTATTCCACATATTAAGAAATCTTATATTTTTGGTTTAGTTTGTAAGTTTTATATAATAGTGTACAATAAAAAGATGTCTATCTATCATATAATAATATTTTTATAATAATTTTATGGGTAGAAATGAATATTAAGATTTCCTAATGATTTACATAATATAATTACAATCTAATCATAACTCAGTTTTGTCCGTTGGTAAAAACTAATTCATATTACCTTAAGTACATATTTACCTCTTCAATACCAAGTTCAGGTGCACCACCTTTCATATATTCGATGAGTGAATTAAAACTTCTCAGCAAACAGGCATCAACATTGGGGTCTTGTTTTGAACATCGTCCTCCAAATATACCTGAATAGATAAGAAATACGATAAAATTAAAATAAATAATATATTAATATAATAATATATAGTTTAAGCTTCCATTAGCTGCACTCGCCACTTTCTACGACTTTGGACTTTATATTCTTGTGTTTTGAACCCTGCAAGATATCGAAATATACATAACCAAAGTAAGAGAAAAGAATTTGAGAGAGAGATTGAAAGTTCCGCTGGCCCACTTCCTCCCTGTCCCTCTATAGAATCTTCACTATTCCTCATCTCTATTTAAATCCTATATTCCATCTCTTCTATTCTATTCCTCCTGTCTGATATTCTATATCAGCCTCCTATCTGATCGCATTGGCCTTGCCATTGGTGTTGCAAACGTCTATAGGCGATGGTAACCACTTACCATGAGCTGGGCTGCCTGCCTGTTCGCCAGCTTCTCAATAAAAAGAAGATTGTTGTTTTAATTAGTAAAATTTTAAATTATACATTAGCCGTTTCGGTGTCTATTCGAGTCAAACTTTCAGAAAGACAGCAACAACCAAACATTCTTCCTTTCTTTGATAGTCAAAAATTCTTTATTTATACATCGCGATTCAAGACTGTGCCATCTCCGTCAGATCCCGATTGAGGGTACCCTAAAAATCTTGATACAATCTCCTAGAAGGTGAAATGTTTGTGCACCATAAGCTTGGAAGCGAAATTTTAAAAAGTAATCGAGATTAAGGCTCCTGTTGACGCAAAAGATCGAAAGTGGGGTGCAAACGAAACAACTTTTCGTTGGTAAATACTGATACTAATTTACCAAAAAATTATCATAAATCTTCACGATATGAGGCTAACATAGTTTTCTAGTAATTTTTCTATAGTTGTTTCAAGTTAAGAAAAAAATTCAGCAAATCATTTCCACATTATTGACAGGAAACTATTTTACTCCTTCAATTTTTAACAAAATGGGATAAAAATTATCTACATCTTTATACAAGAGAGATAAATAATTTGGTGTTTTTTATTGCATGAGCAAACAGGCAGACGGCCGATAGGAAGCGATTAACATCACCTATGGACATTTATAACACCAAAGGCGATACCAATGTCCTGCCGCTTTCTAAAGAGAGACTAGAACCTGGCCCTTAATGCCGCAACACAACTCAAGGGTTATATGACGGCATACTCTAGTCCAAGGTTGGTAGCCATCCAGACGGGAAAATACCCTACCGCCTGGCTGTGTGTTGTTTTGTCGCCTCTTAGGACAGGCAGCCCGGCTGCAGTGAATTTTGTTCTTTCTCTGTTCACATACGGATAGGACCGTTTTTTTAATATTACTTTATTTATTCTTAACAAAATAATATGCCTCTGAATAACGACCGTCTCTATGGAATCCTCACTATCGCTCGAAAAATCAGTACCTAAAATCCTCAAGGACGTTGGCATTGCTACAAGCCTTAAGAGTAGGTTAGTTACTACAACCACTATTCGTTATCGTATGTAGTTTGAGTGTAAGCATTTGCTCGTTAATAACCATTGTGATGCCTTTGCTACACTTGGTTTGGTGTTAGTCACTGTGTCCAAATACGACTTACGTCAATGATAAGCTACATTAGTGTACATATAACTGTATATGCATAAATGCTCTGTAAATGTTTAATGTCAGTAGCTATGTCGCAACTCCAATAACGTATTAAATCCTCGGATACATCTGCGTGACATTGCATAAAATAAATAAATAAATAATCGGCAGACAAATACACATATTGTATATCTTCAAATTAAATAAGTTACGCTTGTGTTATGGGTAATATACAACGGACTACTCTGGGGCCGATCTCAGACACCGAGACTATAGTAAATAAAGGAAAAAATTAGTTTCGGAAATTTACCATACCAGGAATCGAACCCGGAGCCTCTTGCTTTGCAGTGAGGTCAGCCGGCAAAGGCTTAGCCCGCTCAACCAAAGAGGCTGTCTTTACATTAGCACTAATACTAACATTATTCTAGATGAGCCCGACCATAAGGGAAAGTTTGGTCAAATCTTGACACGGAAATTATTGACAGTCGTTTATTCATTTGATCGAATGAATCAGCTGTTATTATTCATAATGTACATATGGCTTTCATTTGAACGGTTACCAAGGAGTATTAGTATGCAAGTAGGCATCGGATAACGGTATTCATCGAGGGGTGGGGAGCAGAGAAAACAATGGAAACAGTCGGACAAAAGATATAGTGAGTAATAAAGACCTTCAATATAAGAATACAAAAGACAAGTACAACTTCCTTGAAAGTTTTGTTGATTTATACAATATTAGGTTTCTCAATTAAGTTTTTGATCATAGTACGACAGAAAGTAAGTTGTATGTGAATAATAAATCAATGTAATCTATACAGATAAATAAAATTGAAGTGTCTGTTTGTAATGTTAAAATAAAAATGTAAAAAAATTAGAGGGGAAAATTTGGATCAAAAGATTCCGAAAATGCAATTTTTAGAATTTTTGTCTGTCTGTCTAGGCGTTCCGGTTAATCTCTAAACGGCTGGACCGGTTTTGACGGGACTTTCACTGGCAGATAGCTGATCTTATAAGGAAAAACTTCGGTTATTTATAAACAAGGATTTCGCGAAAAAAAATCCACTCGGTCGAAGTCGCAGGCACAGCTAGTATCAAATAATAATAATAAAAAAAAGTGAATAGAAAACTTTTATAAAGGGAGTTATTATTGCTGTTTAAGTTAATTTAATTAGTCTCTCCTATTCCCGATGAATTTTTCTTTACCTTCCATATTATTTTCTTTTTACATCTTGTCATACCACAAATCTTTATGACATTTTTACTTTGAGTCAAATTAATGCTGGTTGCTAAATTATTTTAAATTACATAATTATAGGTAGGCACGTATATTTTTTATGTATTGTTTTTGATTTAAAGTGAACAATAGTTGAAGGATATTAATTGTTTTTAACGAAGAAATATGTGTTTTTGTTTTAACCTCTATTCTATTCTTGCTGGTGTTGGTTCCAACGCTTTTGGCATTGATTTTGCCAATGTCATGGTAAAAGAGACAGGGGGTAATATAAGTATGCTATTGTGGTTAGTGTTTAAATATTGAAGACATTTTGATGGTCGGTGTTTGGCATCAATCAAACTTACAATTTAGTTGTGGCTATTGGTTTAAGATTACTCTAAAACTTTAATATTTGTGGTTACTAAAGCATTTACCGCACTACGAATATTTCACGACTTTTTCCCTGCAAGAACTGTAACATTTAGAAGTCCATAGAAGAGCGTGCACCACGATATTAATCCCGCACCGAATTTATTAAATTCGCACGTGAGATTTTTTTTCACAAGTAATCAATGAAACTAAGCGCGTGCACTAAGGAACGGACCGGATTTAAATTCTGTAGATTAGATTCTGTAGATCTATAGATGTAGATGTTATATGCGTTTTACACCTAAGACTTAACAACGGCTAGATACAGAAATTGTAGAGAGTAATGTTTAAAAAGAAAAAGTAGGTGTTTGAAATATCAGCATTACATTAGGTGATTTTAGGTCCAAAGTGTATGGCGTTCGAGAATGCACCTGCCCGGTCGTCGACCCGCCGAGACCTTGTCCGCAAAACTCGATCCGATCTCGCAAAAAACCGTTTACCGTTCAATGAAGAGCTGATTGTACAGTTAATTAATCATATATGGAGTTTTCTTATTTAATGAAAAAATTGTAAAAAATATATAGTTACTAAACATATGGACGATAATACGACAATACTTTCTAGATGACCGCATTGAATGATAATAGTGCTATTGTTACAATACTTTTTCACAAGTTATATGCAACATAGGTACCTTTATTAATTATGTATTTTCAGTAATCACTAACGGTCTAATTCATATTGAGTTAGAGTAAGTTTGAAGGCTTTTTTATGGTTCTTAAAGAAGCCTTCAAACTTGTTGTAACAATATGATGAATAAGACCATAGGTACATAATTATTGCCAAAAACCTGATGCTATACAATTTGTAGTAATAATAATTGGGTACATGATCTATGTCAAAGTAAATTATGATATATACACATATATATATATATATATATATATATAAAATAGGTTTCAAAATAACTCAATAAATCTTCAGGTGATCAGAGGGCTGGTGACGAGGTAGGCACCAGCCCAGCGTGGCACTCCAGCTAAGATTACAATATAACTAAGTTAAGTTTGATTGTATTTGGTTAAAAATAACATCTTATTACTTTTAAAATAATTATCATGATAAAATTTTAATTACAGTTTAAACAATAATCAATAAGCTATTTGAAACCTTTCACTTGTATAAAATTATGACGTCATAATTTTATACAGTCGTCCAAAAGCTTTGACACCATGACATTTTATAAGATGATAAATAGTGATTAAATTGATTTAATTGTCTATCTCAATGTTGTTTGTACTAGTTCCCCCCCAATTTTCGGGACCTAAACAGACTCAGCTCTGGTGACTCACATGACTTTTATGGAGTTATAATCTAAGGACTCATTATACAAGGTCTTTGTTACAACAAGTTAAGGTAATCTGCTTTGTATAATTGTAGCTCTTTATTAGGCAGCTATTAGGATTTGCCCGTGACTTCATCCACGCTTGACAGGTAACATAGATTACAGTTATTTTGGCAGTAATTAAAGTCAAAGGGTATTGTCAGTAGGGCAACGGATTTTTTAGTATGAAAATACATGAATTCTGAAGATTTCTGTAAAAACCTAGGATAAGTAACGTTACTAAAGGCATACATAACTAACTAAAGATGTCTAATAAATATAGAAACTGCCATATTCATGCAAGCCCTAATATCACGTGGTTTTTCAGTTAGGAAATCCCGGGTAATGTAAAAAGTCCCGGATTATATTGTTTTAGTATCAACTGGATCCGAATCAGCTAATTTTTATGTATACTATCCGCTTTAAAACAGTCCCAGGAAAATTTCCGCGGGATTTCCGAGATATGAAGTATCGCATCACTTGAAAAAGGACTTAAGTCCTTTTTCCAGTGATGCGGTACTTCATATCTACTTCATATCATAAACCATGTGACTTTTTATCCCGGAAATCCCACGAGAAATTTCCCGGGAGCGGTCTGTAGTAGTTTGGGTGCATAAAAATTTGCTAATTCCGGAAAACCTGCAGGAATTTCCAAGTCAGACATGGACGAAGTCGCGGGCATTTCCTAGTTTAAAATAAAATAATTGTAGTTTAGTTTCATTTAGTTTTTTATTGAAACCCTTTGAGCTGTTTCGCAGCCTGCTTGAGACAAACTTTCAGATAGACATACAGGCAAAATGATGTAGAAATTCAGTAAACATTTACTCTCGATAATGTCGTATTTGGCAATGTCACAGGTAGTATGTATATAGTAGTAATGAACTGTAATTCAGTCGTCTCTAATTGTAATCCCCGAAACTGCTCATCAAATTAATCACTTCAAAATGACATAAAGTGTGTTTGTACTCGATACGCGTGTACCGTAAATTTCGACCTCATTACGGCCTAAACGCATTCAAATTATGATTGTATGTTTTATATCCTTTGTTTCAATAATGATACGTTCTAACTATGGTAGATGCAGCGTGATAAGGTCATGAGCGCCCACAACAAGTGATATTGTGACTCCGAAAATTTATTTTGTAGGAGATGAAACAATACCTAGGAGAAAAACTTTTTTTAATTTAAAAAACTATAAACTAATAAAAAAAGACTGTACCATACCGCTGCCAAAGAGGAGCGTGCCTAGAAGACTGGCTGTTGATTTTTTTTTATTGCAGGAGTTCAGCAGGGAGACGGCCCACTTGATGGAAAACGGTTACCATCGCCTATGGACATTTGCAACACCAAAGGCGTTACAAATATAGCTGCTGCTCTCTTAAGGGAGACTGGAACCTGGTCACTAATGCCGGAACACGACTCGAGGTTGTTATGGCGACATAATGTAGACCAGGGGTGGTAACCATAATTTAGACCAGGGTTGTTTTGTCGCCTCTTACGACAGGCCGCCCGGCCGAAGGAAATTGTATTCTTTCTCCGTTCCTGCAGGGATGAATGGCAATGCTATTTCGCTGTTCGAAGTATAAACTGAGGCTTTAAAGATTTTCGTACAAAATTCATTGCGGATAGATAAATTCACAGATTTAGTGTCTCACTCCAAACGGCACAAATCTATATCTTCTTCCTAAGGATCCATATATAATTTCATATATATTAGGTTGGGGAAAAAGATTCTTCGCATTTTATATAAAAATTCAAAAGGTTTTTTTATAAAGTTTATTTACATTTGACTAAAGTATGTAAGTGCCATTTTGTTGGATAATTTTTTCCATCTTGCAGGTAGGGACTTGATCCTATTGCTATAAAAATTTTGGGGCTTCTGATCAAAAAACTGCGACAAGTGGTTTTGGCAGTCCTCTCGTGATGTTAACCTGACACTGCCTAAGGAATTCTGCAGAGGCCAAAACAGGTGAAAATCTGAAGGTGCAAGGTCAGGACTATACGGCGGATGCATTAACACCTCCCAGCCAAACTCTCGTAATTTTTTCTGAGTGGCTAAAGATGTGTGAGGTTGATTAATTCCGGCCGCTTTCTCTCAACTTTTTGCTTTAATCTCATCAGTTGTTCGCACTACAGTTCAGAGTCGATGGTCTTGCCTGACGGTAACGCTCATAATGAATAATGCCCTTCCAATCCCACCATACACACAGCATCACCTTGTTGCGAGTTAACCCGGGTTTCGCCACAGTCTGTGAAGCCTGACCGGCCTTTGACCACAATCTTTTTCGCACGTTCTTGTCGTACGTGATCCAATTTTCATCACCAGTTATCACCTTCTTCAAAAATGGTTCGGTTTCATTACGTCGTAATAAAGAATCACAAATGAGTACACGGTTCATTAGGTTTCTTTCAGTGAGCTCATGAGGCACCCAAATATCGAGCTTTTTTGTGTACCCAGCTTTTTTCAAATGCACCAGAACCGTTTTGTGGTCAATTCCCAATTCTCCAGCTACATCATAACTACTAATATGCCAAACTTGCTCCACTTTTTAAAAAATGGCATCAATTTTGTCCGAAACAGGGCGAGCAGAGCGACGTGCATCTGTGATATCAAAATTTCCGGATTGAAAACGCTTAAACTAAATTTGCGCTACTCTCACAGATACTGCATTAGGTCCATAAACATCACAAATTTTTTCTAATTTGAATTTGGAATTGTCTTCTTTAAAATTAAAACTTTTTAATGATACCAAAACCAGCCAGATACAAATGGTATAGCCAAAGAGATCTTATTACAAGTTCATACATACTATATGTGAAAAGACTTTTTTCCCAACCTATTATTTTGGCAAAAACGGAACTCTTATGAAATTATCATATCTTTCCGTCCATCTTTGTATATCACAGTGATAAATCTTAGAAACTAAGTAGATACTGGTTCTATATTAATGAGATTTAACAGGAAGATGTAGATATGGAACTACTCCTGTAGTAAAACTGAGAAAGTAAAAGTTTAGATGCTATCTATGTAACTGAAAATATACAT
This sequence comes from Dendrolimus houi, assembly GCA_039645545.1. Classification (NCBI taxonomy): domain Eukaryota; kingdom Metazoa; phylum Arthropoda; class Insecta; order Lepidoptera; family Lasiocampidae; genus Dendrolimus; species Dendrolimus houi. The sequence goes on along the minus strand of CM077121.1, from coordinate 7,598,602 downwards.
TTTTTTAATATACATTTTTGTGGAGTCGTTTCTTGAAAAAGCATGGAGATGTTCTTTAATGACTTTTTTTACTTAACTGAAAAGGTGGACTTGTGAGTCACAAAATTAATATTCATTACAAAATTTGACAAAAAATAATATGTACAGACAGAACCTACAGATTAATATGGTAGGAGGCGAAGCCATCACCTTCTGGAGTCAGAAAAATTGTGTGTTCCTCACTAGAAACAATTTAAAAAAAATTGAGATCTACGCTTGTAGTTGTAAGATAATACTTTTACGTTTAAATTAGCTTGAAAAAGATCTGTTGATTATTTTTTAAAATATGGTATATTTTAGATTAAATGCTTTTTTATGGTTTCGTAACCAAATGACGAAAACGAACGAAAGAGGACGTTTGCCACCTCTGCGGAAGGGTCATTGGGTCTTGGCTGCCATACAGTTTTTCGATTTTACTTCAAAATGTAACAAGGGCGTTCGATTCAGCTGCCTAAAAGATTCTCTTTTTGGATCATTAACAAAAAAATGAAAGCCTATATGACCTTTTTATACGCTTTATTTTACAAATTGTATGTACACTATAATAACATGTTATTGTTAATATTATTTTCAAGGTTCAATAATATATTCGAAAATAGTTTGCGCAAAACATTGAGCAACCTATGAGGCAATATGAAATCCATAAAGCGTTAACATGGCCACATTGTTAAAATCACAATTTAATACACATATAATAACAAAGTATGTTTCAGATTAACCTTATGTAGGTTGTCTATGTGTTGCGAAAGGTTTTGTTTTAATATTGTATAGGTTTGCGTTTATCCGACATTGCGCCTGATGTAAGATAGAAATGCAATCTAAGATGGAGTACGCTTATCTAGAAGATACATGTTCACGCGAGACTTGAAGACACATAAATTGTGTGTTTCAGGAAAAACAGACGGCGGTAAAGAGTGCCACTCTTCAACGGTACGTATGATAAAAGCGAAAGCATAGCGCTTTGTCCGCTTTGTTGGTATTTCAGTGGTGTGTGCTCGTACGTCTGTTTGTACGGTGGTAAAAAGGTGAGGGAGGAGTTAATTCGTGCAATTCCGTGGCACACTCGCCGAAGTGTATCTTATAGAATACCGACAAAATAGCAACTCTGCGTCGATGATTTGGGGTCGTAAAGTAATTTAGTTTAATGAATCTAAGTACATATAATTGTAATGAAGCTGAAGTGCTTGTTTGTATATTTGAACCTTAGGCCATTAAATTTAATAGAGTCTGAACCTACATTTAGTACCATGTGACAATAAGAAGAATAAGTACTAGGAATTATAATTAGGGGGGTGACAATTATTACAATAAATTTTAAGATTATTTACATCATAAAAACAACCGTGGTAGCTTAGTGGTTAGCATTTCGCGCCACAAACTTAAAGAGCGCGGTTTCGAACCTGGCTGGAGAATGCACCACTTAGATAGTTTTCTGACCTAATGTGCATATTGTTAGAATTACCACGTGCTAACAACAATAAAGGAAAACATCGTGATGAAACCTGCACCCCCCCTATAGTGGGATACCAGAGCCCAGCAGTGGGACGTTTATGGGCTGTTATTATCGAGGTAACCACTGTGATAAACCCGCCAATCGCTTTGGACAAGCGTGGAGAGTGTACTTTTCGTTTCACCATAAGCAGGAGGCCCAAGTTCAGCAGTGGGACGTTTTAATTTGCTGTGTTGTTATTATTATTCAAAACAACTTTTAAAATAGTTTGTTGTTTGACATTTGTCATTCCTAATACCTACTAAGATTTTCTAAGATTATTCTTCTTACATGGCAGATATGTCGGCAGTCCTCTAATATATTATGTATTTATTTCTCATTACGTTGCATTTCCGTATTGCCGGTTTTTATGTAATTGTTATACGTTTCATTTAAGTATTATATTTATATATATATTAACATGATTTTAAATGAATATTTTTGTAACACTTTTTGTGTGCTACTGGGTTATAATGTTAATTAGATTTTATTATGAAAAAAGAATAGTTGAGAATAGGCAAATAATTTTGCACAGCAGTCATTATTTTATGTAAAAATTTCTAAAAATAAAAAGACATTCTTTACGGTTTTCTCACAGTAATTTTACGTAAACAGCTATCTGACGGCTTCTATGGTTGAGTGGGCTAAGTCTTTATCGGCCGAGCTCACTGGAACGCAGAGGCTCCGGCTTCGAATCCTGGCAGATTCCGTTATTTACTATGGTCTGAGTTTTCGGGATCGGCCCTAGAGTGGTCCGTTGTATACTACCCATAACACAAGCGTAATTTACTAAGCTTGGGTATATACAATGTTTTGTGGATATACAATAGAAAAAGTCGTCAAATTTTATAATCAATGACATATTTAATATTTTTAATTATAATAATTTTAGCACGCAGACGTATTCCTCAATAATGGGGAGTTTTTGGCGGAAACAGAGAGAGTAATTATTCCACAAAAATCATTTGCTAAATCTATAAATCTGAACGAAGTATTAGTGCGGTTGGAAATAAAGCTGTATTCTCCTCCACTATTATGTATAGTAACTTACATTTTTATAACTTCAATTTTGAAGATCCATTAATTAAATTAACTTTTGACTGTTGTTATTCAGTTTGTAATTTCCTGAATACAATTTTAAAATGGTACAAATATTCAATAAACTTCAGAAAACGTAAAAAAATATTAAAACGTTCAGCTAGTAGCTTTCATACTAGAACAATTATATAAATGGTTATATTTTTTGGGGTCAGGCGTACAATAAGATTAATCATTGATCTGAAATAATAATATGTATTACGTGATGCATTCAAATTGCATGTCAAATGCAAACAAATGCAAATATTTAGGTATTATACAACCGAAAAAGTAGCACAGATAATATTAAACGTAGGTTAATAAGGTCAAACACAAGTAACAATAAGAATAATTAAAATGACCTCAGCATTTTTGGAGAAATCTTAAGAATTTCATCCACCTCATGTTGCTGTTAGATTAATTACAGACTGGTAAATATTTGAGCCGCATTTTGCGGGAACTTTTACCTATTTGTCGAATGGTAAGCAAGTATTTATAAATAAAACAATCATATTGTGATCGATTCAATGGTTAGTATATACTGTACCTAATAGAAAGATAGTTGAGTTTACTTTCATAATTTTTATGTTACGGAAAACGGCAAATTATTTAGATTTTTCTAAAACGTATTATGTACGTTCGAATCAAATTATATACAAGTTGAATATGTTTATGGATTATTATGATTAGGTACAAAATTAATTTGAAATAATAGACAAGTAATAATTTTATTATCTACTATTTCAAAATTTCTCTCAGAAAAGATTATAGATCATTATTTTAAAATATTTCGTTATAAATCGATATAGCCAGGAAAGCTAACCAAGGAAATTAAATGACACAAATTTAAACTTGCACCCGTCTGTCAACTTTCTTCAATACTCACTCGTGTTTGATGTGCACGATACTATCACCGTCGCTAATAATATTAACACTAATTTTTCCATTTTTCTCCTATTATTTGTAAAAGAATATGTGAAACGGAATGGAATCAAACTTTTCAAATTTTTAGGCAAATGTTGATGGCCAGTAACTTTTTAAAAATGCCGGGCAAACGTGTGTCGCGTTATGACTCGGCGGGTGTAATGGTGCAGTTTACTGCGAATACGATGTGCGGCGTTGATGAGTCTTTCTAAATGCGTTGACCGCAAGCTTAGTTGTATTTGTGCGGATGTTTCCTTTGCCTTATGCACATAGCTTTTTAATTTCTTGCTAAACTTGATTAAAAAATTATTAACCTTCCAGTTTTTGTCGTTATACACTATCAAATTACTTTGAATTACAATATTAGAATTTTATTGCAAACTATGTTCGAAATAACATTTTGTGCAATAAATATTCTCCTGTAGACGTGATTTCAAAAAATTATTTACACATGAAGACCGATTGGTATGCAAGCCGGTCAAAAATAGTCAAGATGGGACTCATATTCATATTTATATACCCACTATTAAAGAAATTATATTTTTAAGGACTGAATATTGAAAATAATTAGTATTCCAGCATATTTCTTTTTATTCTAGCCCATATATAAATAAATAAATATTCTAGAACAGTTTATTATAATCACACTGGTAGTTAAATTTTATTTTAAATTAAATAAGACGATTAAATACTTAGAAGTTAAAGAACTCATCTTCGTCGTAAGATTCTTCTTTTTTCTCCATATCTATTAACGAAGACAGTTTTAAACCACTTGCTGCCACTTCGTCCACTCTGGGCAATTCCTGTTTAATAATTTCTTCTACATCTACGTTATTTAGTTCTTGTTGAATCTTTTCTTTTAGCGGTCCTTCTATGCCATCCATTATTTGATACCTAAGTAGGTTAGGAAGTACATTTACTGCGAATTCTATAACGTAGTCCAAAGTTCCAGCGCCATTGAAACGCACTTGTATATTTCCTATTTCTAGATTCAAGTCCCTAAACTCTGGCCTTTTTCTAGTGTCTAACGGTTGTGCTAATATAAATCTTCCACTCATATACTCAACAGAAAATGAGGCTGTACCAGATCTTGACATCAGACCACCGACAGCTGATATATCCCACTGCGTTCTTCCTTCCAATTTTTGAGTACCAATTTCAAAATCTGCTATAGCAGTATTGTTTTCCATTTTTAATGTGATATTTCCTACGCGTTGAAATGACGATATTCCCATTATCCATGTTTCGGAAAGTTTAATAGCAAATACGCTTACTGTGTTATTGTAATCTTTAACTTGATAAGGGTCTTTGCCCATATTTTGCACTTTTTTCCTGAAATCGGCAATAACCATGTCTAAAGGCGATATTGAGTTAGGGAACTCTATGTCACCGGCTACTTCGTCAAGTTTCGCATTAATTTCAGTCCTTGCTTTAGCGTAGGCTTCTTTGAGAATGTAAGGTTTAATGGAGTCGAATAGGAATGAGCCTACTGAGTTAATGATTCCTTGGAACATGCTCCCGAAGAAACCCAAATTCTCGAAATTAACAGCTATAGTGTTAAATGCGAGATCAATTACGATATTTTGAGCTCTAAGTTTACCATCTCGTTCGACACCGAGATTTGCTTTTGCCTTTACTAGAAGGCCAGTCACATCTACTGTGTAAGGGCCTCTTGCGGAGTTCAACCAAGTGGACATAGTGTAGTTGCCTCGAGCTTGTAATTTTTCAATGGTCATTGCAGCTTGTACCTAAAAATTGAATTCGATAACGTTACTTTTTAAGGTTTCTGTATTTGTGAGTCAATAATATTACAAAATTGCAAATACCTTATATATGGTATCTACATTAAACATGTGATAAACCAAATGGATTAGACATTCGACTGTTTCATCGATGTAAAAATAAAAAAAAAATTATTAGAATTTTTTTTGTTCGGAATTAACGTAATAACTATTACACTGATTATGTCTATTCAAGGTTCATTCGATACCATAATAGAATTAGAAATAGCGTATAGCATAGCGTTTTTACGAACAAGTTACGAATTAATTTGGATCTATCAAGGATCTATTCAATGTCCTTTCCTCTAGAGTATAATTAAATATCATTTAATTGTCATTCGAAAAATTAACTTTTTTAAAATAAAATATAGGTATTATTCTAACCTCCATTGCAGATATCTCAGCGTTGATGTAAACTATTCTAAATTTACTGATTCCATATACTGCTGAATTTTTAAAGTATAGTGTGGCAAATGAGAGTGATTGTTTCATATCAGGCACAGGATACGGGTCTGGTACATCTACACCTGGCATTCCAACCGGATCTGGGTCTTTGAAATGTTCCAAAACTGCTAAAATATTTGCACTCATCCTCTTTTCTCCTTCTGCAAGTTTAACGTCTTCTGCCGAGTCTTCTGGTATCTCTGGAACATCTACAAAATTAAATAGTTAATAGAATATAGCACGGTAAGATTTTTGGCAGCTTTGACGCTGGTTACAGCAAAAACTTCTTGGTTTCATGTACTGTTTCAAAACCTGCAAAACTTAGAAATAGAATAATGTGAAAGGTATAATACTAAGATTGATTAATTTTACTATAAAATTCACACTGCCGGGCTCAGGCATACCCCATTTTTAGGGAAACAGATGCTATAATATATTGGCTATGTTTATTTAAAGTCACTTGAGGGAATTACTACATAAGTAATCACGATGTCCATATTTCTTTACAATGTTTTCCTTCACTATCACCCCGTTGTAAATGAGCCTGAGTAGACGTTTTAAACTGGCCTTTGCGGTTTATGTTCCAGAATTCGAAACTACTCAGACATAAATATATCATTCGAGCGAGAAGCGGGTGCCGTAAACACCAAGCTAACTACACTACATAATTAAAATACTAAGACATTAATTAGATGTCGTTTGTAAATAAATGTATGACGTATAATGTAAACATTGTAATAAAAGAACTCGCATTTTAATCTGTAACAGACTAATATGGAAGCATGAGGAGACAAAGCATGATACGTAACAGTTGTTATTAAAATATTTAATAATTTTATAACTTAAAAAGACAATATCTAAACATTGTGTCATTCATTATAAATCAATAATAACGGTAGCATATATGTAAGTGATAATTATTGTTTTTAACTGTATGTTAATTTGATTATTGATAAAAATCAAATGTTGCAAATTGACTAAGTTCTTTGTCTAACCGCATACTTCGATTGCTCGCGGTCAGTATGGTCATCACGAAAATATTAATCATCACAAACTAAACATGAACATCAAATACAGGAACAAAGACCGCAAAATATTGACTCGTTATATTTTGTTTGACCGACAACATAAACTCTTCAAGCAAATATGAAAAACTCTAACCTTGACTGAACCCATGATGAATCAGGAATGCAAAGAGTACCACAATATTTTTCACTGACATTCCGTGCGCGTACATCAAAACAAGTAGACTGAATGGTTATGTTCCCGACTGTTCAATTAAAATATACGGGGGACAAGGGTCGCAGTTTATCGCATTACGTCGAATCGAGCTAATTTGTTATCGCTTGAAGCGTATTCAGATCGTAAGCTGTATTTGCCCATAGATCATTAAAATGTTATTGAATAGAATAAGCAGTTTTTCTTTTTTGTAGTAATTGTCACAAAAGCAAATTACGGCAAAATAAATATTTGTTTTAAAAATAAAAATAGTTTAATGAGGTTTTAGTATTAAAGACACTAGTAAATCGACCATACCCTAATGTTTCAGTCTTCAAATAGTGCGCGTCCTATTTTTTTACATTGTATGGAACAGAGAAGAACTCTTCCACGATAGCGTTGGTCTAAAAATTTTAAGTCACAAAGAACCACGTTTGGGTTTCCTCTAAAGTGTTGCGTTCGTAATGACACGTATCATCAGAGAACGAAAGTTAAGTTTCTCACAAAATGTCGCGTAAAACAAATAAATAGCTTTTTATTTTAACATTTATTCGAGACATATTAGAAAATTTAAAAATTATATAGAATAAAAACAAAAGAAAGGTGTTGTGAAAGGAACCACACAACTTTGTCATTGACCATTGAGAGAGACCTGAGGAAAGTCCAATTGTCTGAACCGACAACCCAAGACCGTATTGGCTTGGCGCAGGAAAGTGAGGAGATCTGACCGCAAATAATGGGATAAGGAGTACAAGAAGAAAAAGATATAAAGCAGTAACACATACATGCGTAACATAAAATAATATATCTCGTAATGATGTCAAATGGATGCAGTTCTGGTTAATACTAAAATAATACAATACCACTTTTTTTAGCTTAAAACATATACTATGTTTCTTGTATTGTATCTAGTTTCTCGCGGCTTCTTCCCTTTAAACAGCGATAACACATTGCGAAGCGGTGTAGATAAAATAGGAAGTAGATATAAAATTTAACTTATATTTAAGACCTTCAAAAATGTTCTCCAGTGGAACTTAATAAAAAATTGAATTTGTATGATATGAATTTGGATATTGAAAGAACAATACTTCGAATGACAATAGCCCAAAAACGAAACTTATTATGGATTTTTAATCATTTGGTGATTGGGTCACAAAAATATTATATACGATTTAAATAATTTTAGAAAAAAAAGAACAACGTAATGAGACGCCATCTAGTGATGTAAGATTTAGGACAATATTAGCTCCACCTGTTGATGCTCTGCGGTATATTTTACACTGAGAAGAGATTCTAATGTCATTTCTTAACCGAGCAAATGATGTTACAAGTGTAATAGAGATATCGCCCGCAGTACGTGCGCTTGCGCATAACCAGTGGCTATGGAATATTAATGTTATAAAGATTTAAAAAGTATAGCCTCCTGTTACATCTCTATTCTGCGAGTTAAAGGCCTGACGGAAAGCTTATTTGGCAGCTCAATCAGTCAAAACAGGATTCCCGCACTTGCAGTAAAGGTACACATTGTTGTTTGTTAATATGATTTTTATTAAATATATCTTTTATAAAAACAGTAATTTGTTTGACATTTTATACCTACTTAATAGAGTATGTTCCTAAAATATGTAACAAGCGGAAGGGGCTCTAATTAATAGAAGACAACATTATATTGTTGAGATTTCTGAAATTAATCTTCTTTAGAATCGTTGTGATTTGAAACTCTATGAAACGATAAAAAGCGACACTAAAAAGAGATAAACAAATATATAGGACTAAGCCTGCGAGAGAATGAGATAGAATACATTATATTTAATTATATAAACACTATACTCATACAGATAGAGTTGGAAATGTTTTGAAGTTTTTCGTTAATACTTTAAACGTGTTTTAAAGCTTAAATATATTATAACGATATGACATATGAAATGTGACGTCACGTCATTTAGAATCCCTCCCTCTCACCCTTGTCACACTTTGTTTCATTTCTACTGCGTGTGAACTGCACACACACAATTTTCATTTGTTACTTGAAGCAGGCAAAAAAGCTCACTTGATGAAAATGCGTTATCAACAACAGGGACAACTATAATACTCTTTTAGTAATACAATAGACGATCTCATCGCTAAAAGATCTTTTTCAATTAACGTAATATAACGTAATGCCTATATATCTATGTTTTAATTTTTCTCTGTGACTTAAGTAAATAACAAAATGCAAAATAAGGGATCTACTCACAAATGACCGTTTTAAAAAAATTTGGTCTCTGATGGCCGGTTCCTATATCTTACCATAATTCATTTGCCCTAGTATCGGTTGAATTTTGACATTAACTGTGTGGAGCTTATGGCATATTTTAACCGACAATAAGGCAAAAGTACGGTCGGTAAGATACAGGAACCATGCCCGAGTCTGTTTGGATTTTCTTTCGCATAACCTCCGAAACGGCTCAATGAATTTCAATGAAAATTTTAGGGATTATAAAATAAATTGTATCTTTACTTTTCGCGATAGTGAATGAATGAATGAAAACTCTTTGTTTTTCACCATAAACTTAAACCTAGACAATTAATATGGATAACTTTGCATTAGAACAATGAGCGGCCTTATCGCTCACAGCGATCTCTTCCAGGCAACCCGGGCGTGCTTCATTAATATCTTGTAGGCTTCAGAAATGGTTAAAACAAATTCCAAATCTCTCGTCCAACGAAGTGAGAGCTGCAGGAAACAAATCGTGGTGCAGTAATATTTACAATATGAGTAGGTTAAGAAGTCAAGATATTGTAAATGCTTACGACTGCTACGATTTATTGATCTTGATTAATAAATCGTAACATAATATAAATTTATGTCAGTCCTAAAATATAAACCAGTTCTCTAACAAAGCAGCTAATTTTGTACAAAATGCGGAGGATGGTTTTTATTTAAAAAAAAATCAGTTTAATACAACATGAATATATTTTTTACTAAATACGGATAAAAACGGCTGGACTAATTTTGGTTTTGAATTATTTGTGAAAGTCCAGGGAAGGTTTAAAAGGTGAGTAAATACGAAAAAAAAATATTCTGAGGCGGTACGAAGTTTGCCGGGTCAGCTAATATTATATAAAATTATTAGAGCTAGGCATGTTGTTGTAAAGTTTCTTGCACCGCTTCTTCTCTTCTTTTCAAGCCACAACATGTTGCGAAGCGGTGGTAAATTAGGTAAGGCTCCCATAGACTAAATAATAACCATAAACATAATTAAAATTAAATAATGAAAATGAATAAGTTGGCGGTAGGCTAAATAAACCTTTAACAATACTCATTGACACTTGACATCTTTGTCTTTCGTGATCACGGCTACTGAAACGTGGCCACAACGTCGGAATAATTAATAAGTCGAATTAGATTTTTTGCAATAAATATTCTCCTATAGATGTGATTTCAAAAAAATAACGTATAAACGTTTACATGAAGACCGATTGGTATGCAAGGCGGTCAAAAATAGTCAAGATGGGACATTCATATTAATATACCTACTATTAAAACTATATATTTTTAAGGAATGAAATTGGAATTGAAATGAATATCGGAATTAATTAGTACTCCAGTACATTTCTTTTTATTCTAGCCATAATATATAAATATTATGCAACAGTTTATTATAATCACACTGGTAGTTAAATTAAATAATACAATTGAATACCTAGAAGTTAAAGAACTCATCTTCGTCGTAAGATTCTTCTTTTTTCTCCATATCTATTAATGAAGACAGTTTTAAACCACTTGCTGCCATTTCATCCACTCTGGGCAATTCTTGTTTAACGATTTCTTCTACATCTACGGTGTTTAGTTCTTGTTGAATCTTTTCTTTTAGCGGTCCTTCTATGCCATCCATTATTTGATACCTAAGTAGGTTAGGAAGTACATTTACTGAAAATTCTATAACGTAGTCCAAAGTTCCAGCGCCATTGAAACGCACTTGTATATTTCCTATTTCAAGATCCAAGTCCCTAAACTCTGGCCTTTTTCTAATGTCTAACGGTTGTGCTAATATAAATCTCCCACTTATATACTCGACAGAAAATGAGGAGGTACCAGATGTTGATATTAAACCACCGACAGCTGAAATATCCCAATGCGTTCTTCCTTCCAATTTTTGAGTACCAATCTTAAAATCTGCTATAGCTGTATTATTTTCCATCTTTAATGTGATATTATCTAAGCGTTGGAATGACGATATTCCCGTTATCCATGTTTCGGAAAGTTTAATAGCAAATACGCTCACTGTGTTATTGTAATCTTCTACTTTATAAGGGTCTTTGCCCATATTTCGCATTTTCTTCCTGAAATTGGCAATAACCATATCTAATGGAGATATTGAGTTAGGGAACTTCATGTCACCGGCTATTTCGTCAAGTTTCGCATTGATTTCGGTCCTTGCTTTAACATAGGCTTCTTTGAGAATATATGGTTTAATGGAGTCGAACAGGAATGTGCCTACTGAGTTAATAATTCCTTGTAAGATATTCCCGAAAAAACCCAAGTTCTCGAAATTAACAGCTATAGTGTTAAATCCGAGATCGATAACGATGTTTTGAGCTCTAAGTTTACCGTCTTCTTCTACGGCGAGATTTGCTATTGCCTTTACTTGAAGGCCAGTCACATCTACTGTATAAGGACCTCTATCAGAAGCAAACCAGGAATAAGGTATAGTATAGTTGCCTCGAGCTTGAAGTTTATCGATTGTCATTACAGCTTGTACCTGCAAATTAAATTCACTTATGTGTGTTAACATTGAAAATATGAAAAATATGTTTTTTTAATAAAAACAACACCGAATTTAAACTAAAAAGTAAAAAATAAATATTTGACCAACTTCTTTCTACAACATCTTGAAGTCGGTGTCAAGTAAACCATAAAAAACAACAACAAATTTGCAAAGTATAGTAAGATTTATTTTCAGTTTTGTCTTTTATAAACAATTATATTTGTGCTTTTTAGTTGGGTATCATCTCGGGAGTATACTTTTTCAAATATAAACAAAAACAATTTGAAAAACGGCCCGCCCACAATTGATGGAGAAATCGCGTAACGTGCATAAAAAAAAACATACAAACGAATTGAGAACCTCCTCCTTTTTGAAGTTCGTTAAAAGCCACTTACATTATGATCGATGTAGACACATAAAATTTCTTTTTAGAAATTTTGATTGTTTGTTCGCAATTAACTTAAAAATGATTAGGCCAAATTAAGAATCGGTTTTCTCACATTTTTTATTGCTGGTTGCAATACTTTTTATTCTAGGAAACATTTAAAATGCAAAGATATTATGAAAACTATCTATGGTAGACTTAAAATCTGGTGGAATATGAGAACCAACATTTGTTTATTCCGAGCTTTTACGTGAAATTCAAGGATTTATGTTTTATCAATTTATTATCTTACAATGTCCCATGTCCTTCCCTTTGATTTCAGATTTAGCATTCCGTCTTTAAACTTGGCATACGTATGACTTAGACCAAGTCACGGATACATAATAATAAATATACAATACCTATCTTTTTTGTTAATGCAGTTATCTATCAAGATTCATTCGATAGTATAATTGTGCGTATAGATTTGTTTTGTCTCTTGCACATGTTACTATTTAATTTGAAACAAAGTTTTCTATTAATAAATATTTCACAAGGCAGTAATTTTTCTGGGGAATGAATTATGGATGGATTATAATTAAATATCATTCAATTGTCATTTGAAATAATCGATAAGAATTATGTTATGAAATATATTGTATTTACCTCCATTGCAGATATCTCAGCATTGATATAAACTATTCTAAATTTACTAATTCCATATACTGCTGAATCTTTAAAGTATAATGTAGCAACTGAGAGTGATTGTTTCATGTCGGGCACAGGATAAGGGTCTGGTATAACTACACCTGGCATTCCAATCGGATCTGGATCTTTGAAATGTTCCAAAACAGCAAAAATATTTTCACTCATCCTTTTTTCTCCTTCTGTAAGTCTGACGTCTTCTGGTGACTCTTCTGGTGAGTATTCTGGTGAGTTTTCTGGAAAGTCTTCTGGTGAGTATTCTGGTGAGTTTTCTGGTGAGTCTTCTGGTATGTCTGGAACATGTACAAAAGTAAAAATTTTCAATTTAAATAAATATTTCAATAATGGCAAAAGTAAATGACTAGAATTTGACGTGGTAATATTTTTGGAATTGTTTCGGCATTGTAGCTAGAGTCAAATTCTGACTACAGCAGACATTTGTTAGGTACTTATGCTACTTCTAATTTTCCGAAATTTATGAGCAGATCACGCGAAAAGGCACAATACTAAGATTGTATAATTAGAACAACTGTAATAAGTATTAATAAAGTAAGCCGTAACCGTGATAGCTTAGTGGTTAGCGCATCCCAAACTCAAAGGGCAAGGGTTCATGGTGAATCACCCGAGCGCATCATTGGCCGTAACAACTTTTTTTAAGTCATGCTAGATCATTATTTTTGGCTACAACATCACTGATTAATGGTCATTATTGTTATCAACAAGGCACTTGTAAGGTTGGTTGGTTGCAGATTTTTCAATTTCTATATATTCTTAAGAGATTTTCTGTTATTACTAATAGCCTACAAACGTTCCACTGTCGGTCTCATGCCGCCCTATTGTTTGAGAACAGAAGATGTACAAGCTGTGGTCAATTACGGTGGGTTTAAGGAATTCACTCATCAGTAGTCACTATGCATCTTTTCTAAGATTGTTTTCCTTCACTATCAGCCCGTGGTAAATGTATCTGGGCATTTCTTCTAAACTGGTTTTAGCCGTATAAAGTTCCATGATCGAACCTACCAAGCAACTACACTTCATAATTAAAAAATAAAATAAAAATAATTAATTATACGAGTTAGACATCATTTGCAAATAGATATATAACGTAAAATTTATAATAATACAATTCACATTTTAATACGTAAAAGTCTAATATGGAAGCATGAGGAAACAAAGCATGAATTCGTTTGAAATGTGGTAGGTAACGGATTACTTATAGGTTATAGATTATTATATTTAGTTCTTATTAAAATATTTATGATTTAAATAGTTTTTAATAATAATTACATTAAAGATTAAGAATTTATCACTAATAATTACAGTAGCACATACGGAAGTGGTAACATAATTTACTTTTTTAAATTTAAATGTGATTATTCCATGAATTACCTCCACAGGTTATCTATGAATGGATAATTTATAACAATCAAACGTTGTAAATTGAGTAAGTTCTTTGTCCAATCGTTTATTTCTATTGGTTGCAGTCAGTATGGTCCTCGCTAAAATATTAATCATCACAAACTAATCATGAATATCACATACAGGAACAAACACCGCAAATTATTTACTCGTTATATTTTGTTTTACCATTAACAACATAACAATAAATTCTTCAAGCAAATATCAAAAATACTAACCTTGAGTAAATCCATAATGAAAAAGAAATGCAAAGAGTACCACAAAAATTTTCACTGACATTCCGTGTGCGTACTCCAAAATTAGTACACTGAATGGTTATGAATTAAAATATAGGTGGGACAAGGGTCGTAGTTTATCGCATTACGTCGAATCGCGAATTTTTTTTATCGCTTAAGCGTATTCAGATCGTTTTTTTATTGCCTAAAGCAGGCAAACAGGCAGACCGCCCACCTGTTGGAAGATTGTAAAAAAACCTATAAGAAATTTTATAACATTATTTGCACATATAGCATTAACATTTATAATTTTATAACAGTCATAGCACAAAGAGAAAAAAACCACTGCATGAATTTTTCTCTAGATCATTGTTATACGCGGAATAAATGTTACGTGGGAGCTCAAGGAAATGGGGTGAACATCACGTCGCTGACGAACAATTGAATGAAGCCATAGGCAAGAGCAAAGTCGCGGGAAATAGCATCCAGCAGATCAGTCCTCGGACAATCGTGCATGCATCATCAGCATGGTGGGCGTTAAAGTCTGTAAGGACGATTACTTCTCGAAAACTAGGTGGACAGATCCCTATTTCAAGGCCGTGGAGACTAGGACAAGAAACATCTTCACAAACATATGATATGCCTGTAATCGCTGTAATAGAGTGTGTAGGGATGCACAACGGCGGTACAGTCATGAGTCGGTTGAGCAAGATCATTCTTCAAAAGTTTGGAAATTTTGAAATCATTAGGAGTTGGAAAATCAGTACAAAATTCTATCCTTAAAAACTTCGACATTAATAGCCTGATTAAGCATTTTACGTCCCGTAGTGGACATCTATTGGCTAAACATGGAGATGTTGAATTATGATATGTAGAAACTGTATCAGCCTGTTTGGGATTCGGACGTTTTCATTATGAAAAGGATTCCTAATATTTTAAATTAAGAATGAGGCAACAGCTGTTACGCCTAGAGACGTCATTGTGTAAAAAAATATCATATTGTGTGAAAATATTATTCTGTGACCTACATAATATACAGATTTAATCATTTATGTTACGTGTTTCTTTCGTTTGAACGACTCCGGGATAGCTGCAAAGCGATGCTCGCCGCCGGGACCGTTATAGTACTTACTATAATAGATAAATGTTCTATATAAAGTTCGTTTTCTAATCTTACATAAAACTACAATTTCAGCTCCATCTGTTGAAGCCGTGCAATACGTTTTACATTCAAAAAGAGCTGTTTTAATCTTGTTTCTTAATCTAGCAAATAATGTCATAAGTGTGACAGAGATGTCGCCTGCAGTACACGCGCTTGCGCATAATAAGTGGCTATCAAATGTAATGTTAATAGTGTACTATTATTATTTTAAAGGTTAAGAGCTTGACGGAATATTTATTTGGCAGTTGAATAAGTCAAAACAGGATACCCGCCCCCCAGCAAAGGAATTGTTACAAATTCCCCATTATTTTTAATACCTATGCAAAAATTAAAGATTTTATTATTTCTTTTAAAGAGTAATTTGTTTGACACCATACACAATGCAGTATGTTGCTAACATATATAACAAGCGGAATCGACTCTAATGGAGTTCAGCTAACAGTTTTTTGTTTACCAACACAAACAGAATTAATGCTTTTTTATTATCTGAAACAGGCAAAAAGCCTTTTTACCTACTTCAGATAATAAAAAACAAATAAATAAAAACAGAAAGTGCTTTGATTATATGCTTGCCCATATTCAAACAGGAAGTGGTTACCGTCACCTATGGATATTTGCAATAGGGATCTACAGTATTCGTACATTTTAAAACAATACGTGATGTCATCATAATTTATATTCTTTGTATTTTATTTTTGTCAGTGATTTCAATAAATGCCAAATTTATAAATACGGCTCAATCTAAGAGGCAACAAAACAACCCACAGTCAAGGGCAGGATATTTGCTCGCCTGGATGGTTACCATTAGTGGTCTAGAGTATGCCCCCATAATAATGTTGAGTTGTGTTCAGGCATTAGTGGCTAAGTTCCAGTCTCATTTTACAGAGCGGCCGCACATTGATAGCACCTTTGGTGTTACAAATGTCCATAGGCGATGGTGACCGCTTATTATCAGGTAGGCCGTCTGTCTGTCAGCTGAACTCAAACAATAAAAAAAATAAACTTTATTTTAACTTTTCGCGTGAATGAATGAAAACTCTTTGATATATTTGCATTAGAACAATGGGCGACTTTGTCGCTCATAGCGATCTGTTTCAGACAACCCGGGTGTGTTTCATTGATATCCTGTAGGGTTCAGAAATTTTTAATACAAATTTCAAATCCCTCGTCGAACGAAGTGGCGGGCACAGCTGGTACATGTGTGCAGGAAGCAAAACTTGATGCTGTGATATTTACAATATGAGTAGCTTAAGAAGTCCGGTTATTGTGATAATAATTAAAAGAATATGTAATTGAAATTGATCAATAAATTGTAATATCTTTTTATATCAGTCCTAAAATATAAACTAGTTCTGTATTTAAAACAGATTAATTGTTTGTATAAAATACGGAGGTTGGTTCCTTAGTTGTTTTTTTTTAAATTCAATCCAACATGGCTATGATTACATGGTACTTGTTTGGCTAAGTCATCCGTCTTTAATTTCAATATCATAATAAAAATAATCCATTTACCATAAGGGAGTATTTTTTTACATTATACAAAACGTAACAGCGCTTTGGTTTTGTATGGGCGTATTGCGTTATGACGTCACACTTCTAACGAGTCAAATATGATATCAATTATGTACTTTTAAACAGGGAGTATGGAAAATTATTTTTCTTTTCTAATACTCGAAAAGTACGCTTAAAGTTACCTGATCATAAGGATGAAAATAGTACTTTTCGTCCTGGGAAACTTTTTTTACAGCCACTGTTAAATCGCGCCCTAAATTTTAATAAAAATATCAACAATTTTGTAATATGATATTATACTTATAATTTACTTTTCACTAAATTATTATTTAATTTACATAAATTTGAGCTAAATATTTACTATCAATGATAAAAATTACTGTCTGGTAGATTGCCACAGAAAAAGAAATTTACTTGGCGGATATTTTTATAAAATGAGTTAATCAGATTTAGATATGGATTTAAAACCTGATTTCATTAGAGAAGTAGTTGTTTGTTTAAAATTAGGTTTTTATTTACTTTCCTCATATTCGAAATGAAAAGCAGGGTGTTTACTCACTCGAACTATTAGCGCCCGCACTACGCTCTAAATGTAGGGTGTTTTCATCCCTTGTGTAACACTCTACTATTATTAATATAGATAAAAATGGGCGTACATTAAATACTTTATTATAATCTTACTTCCAAAATTTGATAATCATTATATTAATAGGTGAAGCAAGAACTTTGTACCCCTTTTTACGAAAATTGCGCGGACGGAGGAGGATGAAATTTCGCACACTTGTAACTTATATAGAGAAGGAGTGCATTAAATCAATAAAAAAAACATTAAACACACTACCATGTATTTGACACACACACACGCATATATACTCTTTTGTTTATTGTTAAAGTCAAATTAACAGTGTAGTCTTGGCGAATTCTGTGATTATAGAAGTATAGTCTTTGACAACAGAACCTTAATGATGTTCAAACTTATAATTTAAATTAATTATGGTCGAATTTCGACCACTGGGCGACCACTAGTATAAATAAATTTAATTAATCTATCTAATATAATGACTGCTATTTGACTCGTTACAATTTTGACGGCATAGCGCAGTACATAGAAAATCAAAAAGGCTGTGACGTTTTGCATAAATATAAAAAGTTTCCCTGTTGATTTGATTGTCGAGCCGGTACCCATACCTTGTTTTTCTTACAAGATAATAGTTGCATAAAATTTTAAATATTTTAGATAATTTTAGATGATTAATATGAAACATTTTCCAGGTCCCATTCTTGGGGAGGCAGGCCAGAGGACGGCACATTCAAACTTCGCAGATAAATACACAGAACTCATCATGAATGCAACTTTGACCATTGAGACGTCCTGTAATTTAAGCAAACAAATTACTTTTCGCGGGCGGCGTAGGCATAAGTTAAAAACCAAAGACGCACGCGTGTCCATCAGTAGGCGTCTGACGGCTGAAATGATGATGATGATTAAGGTAAAAATATAGGCGAGCGGCTGTTTTCAGTTTTTTCCCCCCTTGAAAAAATTCAAGATTCGGGGCTGACATTTTCTACCCTAATATCTAACTTTAGATGTAGCTTAAGTTGTCGAGGACATTTAAACTTAATTAAATGATGTAATTCTTTGCAAAAATGCTATTTGTAATATACAGAAATGTTTTTCTAAGGAAAAATAATGTGTACAGTATAGTACATGCAGTAATTTTTTATTTTAGTAAGTAAAAAATTAATATAATAATAATTTTATAGTAGTTTTTAATTTCTAAGTTTTTGTTTATAATGAATTACTGAACTGCTGTTTTAATTTTCAAATTAAATTTTTGATACAATTGTTTACCATCTATAGATATTTATAGTTGCTTTACTCTTTGTTATACATTCTTTAAAACATAAAAATGTTAGTGTTTAGTTCATAATTACCTAATTCATATAAACTTGTTCTCAAGAAGTCAAATCTGCATTTCCTAGATATAATATTAATATTCATAAATACTAGTTTTAGTCAAGGAAGTATAAACAAAATGCTACTGCACTAATATGCATAGATTTCGTAATACATATATTTTTTACTAACACTTTAAACTTTAAATTTTATTAAAATATTTTGTTATTGTAAAAAAATTGTATGGTTAACGTTTATACGTATGTACAATTATTCATATTTATCTGATGTTGTAGTGATATCGAAAACATATAACATATTAAATTCTAACCTTTTTATTCATAATAGTTATAAGAGGTTTATAGGTTCTATAGGTCTGGAATCGACCCCAGAGTAGTCCGCTTTATATTACGCCATAACACACGCGTAACTTGCTTAATTTGGGGATATACAATGTGTCTGTTTGTTTGCTGATTATTTATATTTATTATTATAATGTTCACTGTTCCTAGACAAAGATCTTATCCAGCTTCTAACGGGGAACTACGAGTCGATCGATGAGTACATATCAGTCATATCTATTAAAGGTTGCCTGGAAGAGATTGGTTTAAGCAATAAGGCCGCCCATTGTACTACTTACTACCTTCTAATTTTAAGACATGAAAATGTGTTAATGTTTTTATGTTGGTGTAAAATAAAGAGTATTGTTGTTGTTGTGGTTGTCTATGTTTGGCGACACGAGATCTACAGGACTCAATTGTTTCAATGGGCCATCGTTCATGCTATAGACTTGGGAGGCCCTATCCCACTTCAATTTGTTAATTTTGCGAGATATCTACCAGTTACTTTCGTTCTTACCTCATTCATAATTCTATGCACTAGAGAGACATTTTAAATAGTTCGCTCTAGCCCGTTGCGCGACTTTAAATTTGTGGACTAGATTTTCTGTCAATTCCCGCATCATGGCAAATAGGACGCGGTGCGCAAAACTTTTGTTTTCATGCACGACGCTTACAGGGACGGACTTGATACTTAAAATGTGCGGTCAAGGGAGAAAATAAAAGGGCAAAAATATAATTTCCCGATGATTCGAAAGAGCGATAATGATACGTCTCTATTAGATTTATTTAAAACTACAACAATGAAGTCTACAAAACACCATAATAAATGGAATATATAATACAATGGAAAATGCAATAAAATGTAAAAAAAACAAGCAAAACAAGTTTTGTAACGAAAAGGAATGAAGAAAGACGGTATACAATAATGTT
This sequence comes from Dendrolimus houi, assembly GCA_039645545.1. Lineage (NCBI taxonomy): Eukaryota > Metazoa > Arthropoda > Insecta > Lepidoptera > Lasiocampidae > Dendrolimus > Dendrolimus houi. The sequence goes on along the minus strand of CM077121.1, from coordinate 7,578,334 downwards.
TAATGATTCAAGTTTTTTTTATTGCGTAACTTCAGCAGACAGGCCGATGGCGGCTATCATCGCCTATGGACGTTTGGAACACCAAAGGTGCTACCAATGTGCTGCTGCTCTCTAAAGGGAGACTGAAACCTGGTCATTAATGCCGGAATACAACTCAAGGTTGTTATGGCGGCATGATCTAGACCAGGGGTGGTAGCTGTCCAGACGGGCAAGTACCCTACCATCTGGTTGTGGGTTGTTTTGTCGCCTCTTACGACGCGCCGCCCGGCCGCAGGAAATTGTATTCTTTCTGCGTTCCTGCACGGCAAGTTTTTGTTATACACTGATTTTTTAATTACCTGGACCAGAATGGCGGCTGCGATCGACCTTTTTGTATGTTACAAGCTTGGAGCAACTCACCGCTGTGAGTTGAATCCTATAGAATTTCTATAGAAATTCTGTAAGATTCAACTCGCAGTGGTAAATTGTTGATTTAACTCGCACAACTCACTTATGAATCCAAAAAAGGTCGATTGCAGCTGGTAGTTAGTCCAATTGGTAATTAAGAGTCAGAGTATATACGATTAACTTTGGATGATTGATCAAAATTGAAAAGCAGAAATGAACCGACGAGAGAAAAAAGCTAACAAAAACAATAAATGCAGATGCACTTCAAGTCGCGCTATTAAGCAAGACAATAAAAACCTTCACAAATCCATAAAAGTTGGTTGTAATATGATAAACATCTCCGACTGTGAAGGATTTATTATAAAAACTAGTCGTGTTAAGAGTGTTTTTACTGTAAATTTCCAGAAAACGAGCGAACGGGTTTCTGACCTTTGATAATATATGAGTGAATATTATTTAATTTATTGAAAATGATTTATAATCATAAAATCTGGTCACAACTTTCAATATGCAATAGTTGTAAACCATTTTTATCATATTTTAAGAGCTAAGCTATTGGCATACATATAAATCATTGTAAATCGCGTAATTTTAGTAGCTAAAATGTAAACTAAAATAATCGCGTTGATTTAAATTTATTGGATGGATAGACTGAAGGATTGACCAATGGGAGTCCCACACGCTTTCCTTAGAAATGTCAAGCTTAACTTTTAGTTAAAAATACCTCTAACGTCATCTTGCGAAGGTGGAACTAACAATGAGAGCAACACATCAAAATTGCGTCGTTATTGTTGGGGCCATGACGTTGTATTGGTTAGTGAATTGCAGTAGTGGCGCCAAAATATGCGATTGTTTCGCAATATTTTCGGCTATATTCGTCTATCCTTCGGGAACAGTATTTCTCTGGTCTATGCAAAAATTCATGACAATCTGTTGAAGCGTCACAAACAAACTAACATTATATTCATAATATTAGTTAGGATTATTGCACACAAAAACTGTCATATCCCGGGATAAAGTGTAGCGTAGATTTTAAGTCTAAGAATTAGCCGTTGATTAGCGAAAACCTCATCGAAATCGGCCCAGTAGTTTTTACGTGAATCTCGAACAAACAGACAAGAAATCTAAAAAAATTGCATCGTGTGTATTCAACTTATTTTTTTAAATAGCTTCAATGTATAGATAAGGCATGTTTAGAATTTTATATAGATTAGGATTATTGTTCACAAAAATGCATAATTTACAGTATTACAATTATTGTAGTAAAATCATATCACTTATGGCCGGTTCTTATATCTTACTATTCAATCACTAGCCCTACCATCGGTTGAATTTTAACATTACTTGTATATATGTCAAATTTTAACCGATAGTAAGGCAAATGAATGTTCGGTAAGATTGGAACCGGCCCTCAGCAAACAATTTACTATTACGCTCGGATCTCCTGTTTTAGGGGAAAGGACGGTATACACGCAACGCTTTTCTAAGTTCACTACGTATTTTTTCACCATTAGCATGTGGGAATTGTAACAATATATCATGTGAATAATAGGCAAAGGTTACACATAACCCTGACACAAGATCGACAAGAAGCACCATAAAAAAATACACTAAAGTGGTACTTAATGGTAAGGATGCCTAATCGGTATATGGCACCAAGCTAGGATTTTCATCATTGGGATCGATCAGCTGATGGCCAACTAAAGCTGCAGCTATCGGACGCCATAGAGACCGACCAAGCCGTTGATGCAGACTACTCTGAACCCGCGAAGGCCACTGAAAGCAGTAGATTGGCTAACGTGAATCTTCGTGTAGACGCCACTACAGAGCACTCTCCACAACCCTGGTTTTTGAATTTTTTCGAGGGGGGGAAAAAACTGAAAAATGCCGCCACCGCTCGTCTATATTTTTACCTTAAATCATTATCATTTCAGCCATCAGACTTACACTGACGGACACGCGTGTGTCTGTGTTTTTTAACCTATGCCTTCGCGCCCCACGAAACCTAATTTATGTAGTTAAAGTACTGGACATCTCAGTGGTCAAAGTTGCGTTAATGGTGAGTTGTTTGCGAAGTTTGAATTTGCGCCCACTGAAGTGTTTGCCTGGGGCATAGGCCCCCCGACTTGCCCCTCTCTCCCATTAGATTCGGCCCTGACTTGACTACCGATTTTTTTTAAACAGTTACCTATCTACGTGCAATAACTGAGGCTGATATATAAGTAGTGAGTACAGATATTTTAGTTTGTTTCAAGGATAGTCATAACACGGAAAATAATAATTGAAAACTGCCAGTTATTAGTCACAATAATAAAGATTACCTAACTATTATTTATAATCGTTATTGTTTCTAATTACTACCGAAAAGTTTTAAGTGTTGCTACAAGTCAAGTAATTACGTACATAAAATGTTGTCATAACTAATATGAAAATGTTTGTTTCATCTTCGTAGGTTGGATTTTTGATTTCTATGGAATTTAATATTCTAAACTTAGACCTCTAATATACTTATGTAAATAGTTTTGAGACAGCAAATAGACGATGGACAATTTTTATTGAAATTGAAGAGGGGAAAGCTGCGTCTTAATGGTGTTAGAATACTTTTTGTATAGTTTTGGCTTTTGATACTTATTATTTTATTCCATAGTTTTTTATTTCTTAGCGCCGATTTTTCAATCACCAGATTGTTATTCATAGAATAAAATATAACATAGGGAAAATGAAAAATGACATTTGCATGAATAAAACAGTTGAATTGTTTCATTTTTAAATTTAGTCAGGTTATAATTTATTCGACTAATAACTTTTATCTGGTTATTGAAAAAACCGGCCCTTAGGTTATTTGGAGTATATTCGATGTACCTACATCCTATGTCTCACTCTAGATTTGGGTTGAAAATAAGCACTAGCTTTATTGATAATTCTTCTCTTTTAACATTTTAAATTCTGGTTGCGTCCCAAACCAAGCTCTTTGCGTCCACTTTTACTATATGTACCGCTGAGGAATGGAATGTCTTACCGTCGCGGCTGTCTGTTTTTCCTCAAACATACAATTTTGGTGTGTTCAAGTCCCACATAAATCTTTTAGGTAAACGTGATCCATCCTAGACTGCATTTCCACCTGATACCAGGTGCAATGTCGGTCAAATGCGAACCTATACAATATAACTGAAAGCATATGATCCAGAGCCCACCGCGTGTACTTTCTGTTCTCCAATCGCACGGTCTCCGGCATTCCTTATATTAAAGTCATTGGTACGGCTATCACCCTTACGCAAATTTTTGGCCCCACCTCTTTTTGCAGGATCTGGCAGAGGCTGCATGTCCATGGAACATCTTTCAGATGTCTTTGGTACAATAATAATAATCTTATAAATGGTAACAAAACTAATACGGAGTTATAATATGCCTAAGGGCCGATTTTTCATTCACCAGATAAGAGTTATTTATAGAATAAAATACAACATGGGAAAATTAAAAATGACAGTTGTAGGAATAAAACAGCTGAATTCTGTTATTTTTACATTCAGACATATTATAATTTATTCTAGTGATACGTTTTATTTGATGATTGAAAAATCGGCCCTAAATATAATTAAAAATATTTTTTTACTGACTTCAAAAAGGAGGAGGTTCTGAATTTAATGGGTATTTTTTATTTATGTGCACCGATTACGCTGAGATTTATGACCCGACTTACGAGATTTTTCTTTAGTTTGATGCGGAATAGTTGCCATTTGATCCCCTAAAAATTTAACATACTTTGGCCCAGTAATTTTCATTTTATGAACATTTTTTTATGATTTTTTTCCTTTCCCGTTTCTTGGGACCTACATTTTTTTAAGGCGCGCGGTACCTTTCGTACGCCTACCCATAGCTAGACACTAAAAGTAACAAATAAAAAAACTTCGTTTAAAAAGACCGACTTCAAAATCTAAAAAGTATAAAATAACTTATTTCTAAAGCTATTTTTAATTATAATATCTTATTTTTAATATATATTATCTAAAACATCTTGTTGTCGGTACAAAGTAAAACATAAAAATTACTATATTTTGAAAATTACTAAGCACCGACTTTAAGATGTTTTAGATAATATATATTAAGAATAAGATATTATATAATAATTAAAAATAGCTTTAGAAGTAAGTTATTTTATACTTTTTAGTTTTTGAAGTCGGTTTTTTTAAACGAAGTTTTTTTACTATGTATCTAATTAATCCAAATTACAAAGGCGATTATGATAAACTGATTATGTTGATCGTGTTTTCATTAAAATTTAATGTTTATTTAATTTGGTGACGCATGCATTTTTCTATTTACTTTTGTGGTGCTGCAAATAATAATTTAAGTCTAGGAAATCTAACTTTACCCTCTTATTCGATAAGACTAAGTCAAATATTAGTTAGTCATAAACATTTAAAGGTTAATAGGAACTTATTGCGTCAATAAATAAAAAAGACTAACTTATATATAATACATATAACTTTTGCACATTTTATCCGCTTATCTCAACTATTGGATTGTTTACTGCTAATTTATATAATGGTAGAATTTTCCACACACGGCTCCACTATAATATTATATTTCTATTGCTGGAGTATAGTAGATAGGCTGACGACCCACTTGATGGAAAGTGGTCACTGTCGTCTATGGATATATATTTTTACAAAGCCCACCGACTGGTACCTTTTTTTTAACTAGGGGAAATCCGATTGAGGACAATCAGCAGTGCGAGGAGGAAAATCGCGACTAGTGTGTGGGTTTCGCTATATCAGGGTGGCACGAGCACATCACGTGTGAAGTGCTACAGCGACACCGCGGTCAGGGATACCCATTAAAACCCCTCGGTGTTCCATTATTCACCTTTATGCCAGGGTACATGGCCTAACCCCTCCGCGGACCCTGGCAGGCGGTGGCCCTAAGGCTTTATCCACTGCCGGGCGAACTACTTTTTGTCTTTGGCATCTTCAAACTCTTTGATGTGCGTGGGACGGTCTGTGACGCGCCCTACGGGAGGAGAGGTGAGCGTGTGCCAAACGGCATGCCCCATCTCGACGGCATAACGTCGTGTGATAACCATTTTCTCAGCGAACCATCCATGGCACCCGCTCGCGGCGGCCGAAGGTCTAAACTTGCCCTCCGGAGCCGACGAGTCCTCCATTGGCGGGAGCGGCGTAAAGACGTACACTCCCGCTCCGTCTCCTCCTTAGTAAGCAGGACTCGTTCGCAATAGGAGGAGACGGCGTCCCATACCGAATGGAACCCGGCCTCTGATGTTGGAATACAACTCAAGCTTGTTATGGCGGCATACTTAAGACCAGAGGCGGTGGCCATCCAGTCCGTTAAATGCCCTACCACCTGGCTTTAGACTATTTTGTAACGTCTCGCAACACGCCGCCAGGCTGCAGGAATTAATATTTTTGTTACGTTCGTGCACAGATAATTAATGCTTTATTGTATGTTAAAAGTTGTTATAGTTAACAGAAATAATTGTTTTTGTATTGCCTGTGGCAGGCAAACGGGAAGATAGCCCACTTGATGCAGGGTGGTTACTGCCGTCGTAAGGGGCCGCTGGATACGGGAGTAACAGTGGACTTCCCCCTCGCTGACGAAATGGGCCATCTTGCTGCCGGGGTGTGCCAGAATTAGCCGAACGTGGGGGCGTAACGGTGCAGTAACTCTGTTCTAGATCCCGTGTCGCCCCGTAAAAGCGCGTATAACGGGCGCAGGTTTAGTGGTTAGCGGTGGTAGTTTGGCGGCCGGTTTCCCGCGACTACTTCTGCCTTGACGAAGTGAGCGTAGAGAACCGGCCGCTGAGACTCCCACATATCCCTCGGCATGCTTTTGTGCATGCAATAAGTACCTTCCCCCGTAGGCCCGAGAATATGACCAAAGAAGTTCCCCTTGCGATAACAAAAAAAAAAGTTGATGGTTACCGCCGCCTAAGGACGTTTGCAACACTGGAGAAGTTGTCAACACGTCGCCGGCCTCTAAGAAATTTTATAACGCCTTTCTTAAACAACCCCATGTCGTAGCGAAGAGGGAAAACCTCGGTAGGAAGTTCTCTCTAGATTGTGGTACGCGAAGCAAATGTCCTAGAGGACCGTTGCGTAGTTGAGCGTGGCAGCTCAAGGAACTAAGAGTGGACAATCCGTTGGAAAAATTAGAGACGTGATTGGCACCAAAATAAATAAATATGAGTAATAAATAACATTATAATAGGCGGTCTAATTGCTATTAACGATTTTTATAGACTTTTCCATGGATAAAGTCTATCTTTATAAAAATGGGACATACATGTTCACCTTTTTCAAAAAACTGTTTAGGGATTTGATCAAATCTTCGTTTTCATTATTTCCCTGCGACTACATATCGTATACGTAATCGAACTTTAGATGAAAGAAACTGCGTGAAATGTTAGTCTCTATAAAAAATAAAAGTTATAAAACCAAGAAAATTACAAACCACTTTTGATAATTAAATTAGACCTTGAAAGATTATCATATCAAGTTGATCTTTTCCTTTTATTTTTTGCATAATTAATTTAAACAAAAAGTTCGGTTGGCAATAACAACATATTGTACGTGTTTACCTCATTTTTTGTTAATCGAAATTAATAAAAAAAATTCGATTTCATTTCATGGCTTGTTAATTGGTAGGCCTCGTATAGTCTTTCAATCAAATGGAAATTCATGATTGTAAGTTTTTAATAAAAAACGCAGGAATATTAAAATTGATTTGAATTTAAGTAGTCTTTAGTTTAAAGTAACTAATTTTCAATCAAAATGTCTATAATAATAGCAACCGGTGGAATAGGAATCACGAAACTGTTTGTTTTGTCATTTGGTTATAACAACAGCCCGTAAATGTTCCACTGCTGGGCTTGGGCCTACCATTTACTGGGGAACGGACAATATACCCACCATGCTTGTCCAAGGCGGCTTGGTGGGTTTGATACATCTGTTATCTCCATCTGTAGGTTTCATCACGATGTTTTCCTTCACCGTTAGAACGTGGTAATTGTAACTATATGCACATTAGATCAGAAGATTGCCTAAGTGTTGCATGCTTTCCGGTAAAGATTGGAACCCACGCCCTTTGAGTTAGGGACGCGTGCGCTAACCATTAAGCTACCACGTCTTTATTTCATGACATATAATTACGGAACCCTAAACATAATAAATATAAAAGTTTGTATAAATTGAGTTTTTTTGTCTTTATTTTTTAAACAGGGTTAACTCCAGAGGAGTATGTTACCCTCATGGGAAAGTAAAGAAAAATTACAAATTAAACTCCGTTAGCTCAGCAACCCAAAGTGAGTCTTGGTCTCCGAAACGAGAGCACGACACTTTCCTCTCTCCTGCGTAGTGTCTTGCCAGTTGTGTGCTTGTAGTGAGGTCAGGTCAGCTTCCACTCTATCCTTCTAGCGATACTTGAGACGACCAACTGGTCGCCCCAAGTATACTTTCTTCACACCCCGATCATCCTCCATCCGTCGACATGACCGAGCCAGCGGAGACACTGAGATTTTATTTTCCCAATTACATTGAGCTCGGCCATGAGGCCGGCCATTTATATTTCGGAGTTGGTTCGGACCCCCCAGCTACCATCTCCTCTCATTGTTGTTGTTTATTACTTATATTTATATATACATAAAAGTTTGTACAAGAATTCGATACAGGCGCCAACCTTCTAAAAATTGTCTTTAAATAGGGTCCGCCTTTCATGTAAATTGAGTTCATAGTTTCTTTGCTTCGGATATTTTTCTGATTTGCTTGTAGGCTAACGCGCCTACGTGATATAAAGTAGTTGCCGTCGCCCATGGACATTTACATCACTAACGGCCCGGTCACGACTTTGTCGCTATGAACGACAGCTTAAGCCACGTACTCAATAGCGAACCGTAACCGAGCGTCTTTAATTCTTCCAGCAACGCCAACGTCCTTGAAGATTTGTCGGTACTATTTTTTTCGGGCAATAGCGGGACTCCAAAGACGCGGTCGTTTTTTTAAATGCAATATTATTTTATTGTGAATAAAAGAAAGTAGTATTTAAAAAAATTATAAAACCATATTATTCATCTCTTTTTTATAAAGATGTAGAAATTTATTTATCGTATTTTGATGAAAATTGACGGCGTAAAATGGTTTCACGTCAATAATTTGAAAGTGATTTGGTAATTTTTTTGTTAACTTAAAATAACTATAGAAAAATTATAAAAAAAACCACGTTACGTCTCATATTGTAAAGATTTATGATAATTTTTTTGGTAAATTATAAATCAGCAATTACCAACGAAAAGTTGTTTCGTACCCTGTTTTCAACTTTTTGTAGCTGTAGGCGCCTTAACCTGCTCTAATGTGTACGCCGACACTATCTTCGTTTTGTCAGTTCGTTGCGAGCGCAACGCGTAAACACTATGATTTTTGGTTACAGTAACTGCAGCGGTTACGATTCGGGCTCGCAGGTGAGTACGCGGCTTTAGTACAACGCGTTAAGCAACAAAGACAAAACCTCGAAAATGTGCCTCAATCGAAATTGTGTTCGAAATTAAGGGTAATACCCTATAGCAAAAATTGCAGGACACTTCACCGCATGGTCAGTTGTTCCAGACCCTTTCACTTTCCCCCCGGCAGTGGATGTGGCCCTTACGGCCCCCGCCTGCCAGGGCACGCGGAGTTGTTCGAGCTTTCGCTTTCTCGTAGTTCTAGAATAACGTAAAGGAAGAAACACTGAAGGGCCGGCCGTGGCGAGCCAATAGCATTTCTTGCATGCGTTGCTAGTGCCACCCCAACGGACGGTGCGTCGTGTTCCACGCGTATTCATCTCTCCTCTTATGGGGCGAGACATTTAGCCATCCCGCTGGACAGAGAGAGACGATACCTGGGATTATGGCTAGAGACTCTCGCCTGTCAGGACACACAATTTTAGTGGGTACCCTTACGTTGGGTGGCAATAGCATTTGTTAATTGCGGTGCCACTGCAACGAGGCTAGTCCTAGACTCTCCATTGCACGTCCCCGCGGTCGATAGTCCTCAAACAGATTTCCCTTCGTTAAAATAAAGAAACCCATACCACTTTCTGTGGTAGAAGGACCTCGAAGGGGCATGGCTGAGGAATGTTATCTGTGGCATCTTGGATGGGTCTTACACGTTAGTATGACCGCTGTAATCCACGCACACTCGGAGAACAGTCTCTGTTCTCAAGGTTACCTGACCGGCGAACAGGAGTCCATTCTAACGTAACTATATACTCTTTTTCCTTAGAAGATCGTTTTGTTACAACACACACATGATTTTTGTATTGAATTACACTATTTAATGACGGTTAATAAAAAGTCTTTATTAACTAAGGAATATCTAAATTTACATGTTAAAATAGAAACTATCTAAACATAAATCTAAAATTTTATTCCAAAATATTAACTTAAAAAAAGGTAGGTATAGGTAAATATCGCGGCTTTGGACATGTACTTCTATCTAAATGTTTACACGAATATTTTTAAGTTTTTGATAGTCAAAAAAATAATTGAATAGCTTGTTTCTACAATTATATGAACTAGTAATATCGTTAATAGTTAAAAAAATGTTTAATTTTCCTTGAATAATAATTAAACATTATTAATCTTTGTATTGGTTTTTAACGGTCTTATTCATATTGAGTTAGAGTAAGTTTGAAGGCTTCCTTACAGTTCTTAAAAATATTCAAACCTAACTTATAAACAAACAAAACTCAATATTGTGGCGAGTGATGGTGGAACAGTCTAGTTTAAGACTTTTTAGAAAAAGGTAGAAGGCAAAGACAAGGACGGATACATTTTAGAAAGGAATAAACGATGAACGAAAGTTCTAGAATAGGAAGTTCGGATATGAAAAGACAGATAATAGATATATGTTAGAAAGGGATAGATGATAAACGAAAGTTCTGGAATAGAAGGTTCGGGAAGGAAAAGACAGAGATAGGTAGATGTTTAGAAAGGGACAGATAGTAAATAAAAGAAGATCGAAATTATGGGTTCCAGAAGACTCTTCCGGGTATATAAGCTGCGTAAGGTGCGCCCACCGGGCAGTTTAGAGTTAGAGTTCAGTTCAAGACGGCGAAGCGACCAGTGCGATACAAGAGAGTTGGAAGAAAAGTTTAATAGAAGATAGTGGCAAGTTTAGAGAGTTGAAAGAAGAGTTTAGTAGAAGACAGTGACGAGCTTAGTGAAGAGTCTAGTAGTGAATTTAGTAAAAAGTTTAGTGGGCAGTTGAGTGAAGGAGGAGTGTAGCGTAGTTTAAGAGGAGATCCAGAAGCGAGCTACACGCGGTAAACTCGGAGGTGAGCTCTACAGTAGCAGAAGGTGTTCTTTGCAATATCGGCGACGGTATTGTGAGTGAGACAACTTATCGTCGAGACAGTGCGTCGTTAGTCGTGCGTGTAGGGGCGACCCTGCGGAGAGGAATGTCGTACGGCTGTGTAGGTTAATAAAAGCGTTTAGTTAAAAACTGATGTTTTCTTCCAATCCTAAGTGCGTACCCCCGCTCGCACGTAACAATATGCATAAGATCGTTAGTCGTTTGATTCCGTAATGTGTATATACCTAGGCGACTAATGTCAAATAGAAGATGACTAGTTTTAATATGCAGCTCTTCAATAAAATCTTTGGAATGTTCTTTTAGTCTAGCGACGTAAATATGAGTAATAACATCCTTTGAGGCATCATATCCAGCGTCTTAGTTGAAGAAAAATAAACGAGGCGAGTTTTTCAGAACTACATTTTTTTAATGCATGAATATAGCAGACTGGCAGACGGCTTACCTGATGGAAAGCGGTCCGTCTAGGTATATTTGTAACACCAAAATGGCGACTGCAATCTGGCCACTATTACTGGAACATATTTCAAAGTTATTATGTATGGCGGCATACTCTAGACTAGAGTGTAGGTCATGGGTCATCTGGTCGGACGAATACCTAACCACCTGGGTTGTGTTGTCGCCTCTTACGACAGTCTTTCCGACCCCAGGAATCTTTCTACGTTCCTGCACGAAACAAAAATGAACAGTTGTCATTCGTATTCTTGTTTTGTATAGTTTTAGATAGACTTCCACAGTAGCTAAATCCATTGAGGTATTTATATAAGTTATATAACTCAATGGCTAAATCTAATAAATAATTAATTTGATTTTCCTTACTTTTTAGTGATCTGATAAGTAGGAACAGACTAGAAATATGTAGGTTTTGTACATTTTCTTATTGCGAAGTTGGTAAACAGGCAGACCGCAAGTGAGTTGAAAGTGGTTAACGTCGCCTACAGACGTTCGCAACATTAGGGGTGAAGCCAACCTGTTGCCAACCTCTAAGATAAGGTAGAGGAGATGGGATAGGAGTAGAGTTGCTAGATATCCGGATTTCGACGGACAGCCCGGTTTTCTTTATGTTTCTCCGGTCAAAAAAATCTTGGTAAATCGAACAAAAGATTGTCTGGTTTTATAGCAATATTGTTTATTATCTGGCGAACTATCGTATCTTGTAGGTAATTAATATAACTGCTAGTTTCACTGGATCTCAAGATGCCATCTCAGGCAATAAAACTTTATTAAAAGCACTAAATGTATGAAAAAGTAGATTGGCTCTTAATTTAGCTATCGATGCAAACTTAGTAACTAAAACTTAGTTTTCAGTTATGCTAATAAAAAAACTTGTCCGATTTTTTTTCGAACACACCTGGTAACCCTAGATAGGAGAGATCACAGGGGAGGAATAGGATGGTATAGGAACATGAGGTAGGGGAATAGCACCATGGGGGAAGTGGGCTATCGGAACTGTATACGGACAATTTTCAAAATACATTTTTTAATTGGCGATTGTACCCATATTCTATAGTTTTAGGTATTGACTTCCAAAGTAGGTAAGTGCAATATTAAATTAATTTTCCTTATTTTTTTTAGGAGATACGTAGGTACAGACAAGACAGTTTTATATATACAGACAACTTATACAGACGGTCACCTTGATCTTCGTAAGTGAAGCGATGTATCCAGCTGAGGTATATATTAGTATTCAGTTATCTAACCACATATAGTTACGTGCGGACTAGACGTCTGATCAAAACATAAACTAAAGTGAAACGAAGTGCACCCAAAATGTATCCAAGAATAGGATATTCTTTTATCGTTCTATTTAGTGTAATAACTTATGGCTCTTTAAACGAAATACGTAAGTTTTGAATATAGTTTTAAAATAAAGTAAATTAATATTGATGGAATTGAGGAAAATATATAAAAATATAAACATTAATCTATAGGTACTTAAAATTATAAAGCAGTAAAGTTTGTGACTTTGTTTGTTTGTAGCAGGTAATGAATTCTTGAACTACTGAACCGATTTCGAAAATTCTGTCGCTATCAAAAAGTTATATTATTTTTGAGCGACATAGGCAATATTTGATTGTGGTAAATTTTTTTAAATGGCTCCCTGCGAAGTGAGCACGGGTCAGCTAGTAATTAATATTTATAAGTTTGTTAAGTATGTAATTATAATAATCATTTAAATTAAAACGATCTGAACTATTAAGGTTTTACCTGTAAATATGTTTATAATATTTTTTGTTATTTAGGTTTTTTATTTAATTTGTATATATATATATATATATATATATATATATATATATATATATATATATATATATTATATATATATATATATATTGATATATTTATTTTTGCTTTTTGGTTTGAAGTCGGTTTTGTTTTCGTTCCAAAAAAAAACCATTAAATATTTTTTAGAGTATCATATACAGATAACAGTGTATCCTCGTCACTCGTAGGAATCCTTCACATTACGTGTTTGACATACACTTGGCAAAATATCATTTAAATTGGTCAGCACTATGTCATTCTCTGCTCCACTTACATCGTCAATTTATTTCAAGTCAGACTGCCTGGAAGAGATTACTTTTAGCGATTAGAACACCTATTGGTTTTTTTAGTGTTACTTGTTGTACTTAATGTTATTAAAATATTCGTTACAACTATAAGTAGGTACATGCCTTATTATAAATATAAAGAATATTTTAAAAACATTAAGTAAAATAATATTATCAATATGAAATGATAATTAGATAGATAGATCGTTATTTAACACTTTAGTGCTCACCGAAATAAACAATTACAAAACTGCATAATTACAATACTTGACATGTATCAGTGTCTATGATTTATTAGCTATATAAGTATTAAATATTTTTCCTAATCGTATAAAATTACACAAAAATTGATTTTTCAAATATATAATGAACGTCAGCTAGTTTTGTTTTGTATCGATCTCTTACCGATATTTTACCCCGAAGCTCTAAGTTAGGGACAAAAGTGAACTGTCAATTTTTATTATCGAATGGGGGTGACCATTCGATAATAAAACTGAACAGCTTACTTAAATATATTTAAAAAAAACTTTCAAAATAATAGTTATAAATGAATTATTATCTATTAATAAAAAAAGAAATGAAAACAACACCGCATATGAAGTTTTTGTATACACGATTTGAAATAGTTTTAATTTTTATGTAAATTACGAGTGATTTAATTGCTGGAGTATAAATAGCAGCAGACTGTCGCCCACCTGATGGAAAGGGGTTACCATTGCTTACAGACATTTATAGCATTAGTGATGCTGTCAATATGCTGCCGGCCTCAAAGGGGGTACTGGAACCTGGCCACTAATAAACACAACTCGAAGTTGTTATGGCGCCATATTCCATACCTGGGATGATAGCCACCGAAAGGGGCAAATATTCTATCATTTGGATGTGGTAGAGCAGGAATTAGTGTTCTTTCTTCGGTCCTACGCGGAAAGAAGATGAGTGAGGTACTTTGTTGTTGTTCTTTTTTTCCAAGTTTTGGGTTCAAAATTAAGTGATGTTACCAATTTTCGTACGTTTTCTTTAGTTACCTATCCTCATGCTTATGGACCATGGTTTAAATAAGCACCTTAAATAAACGTGTAGTTTGAAGAGATTAATGAAAGTAGACAAAGCAGAGGATGTGCGCTAAGAATGTAGCAAGTGGAGGTACATTGTATTTTAATACCCCTATGAAAAACAGGCATAATAATAATGTTATAATAATTTGATTTGGAATTATTCTAAATTATAACTGAATGAGGATATATATCTATAATATTATAAAATTCTAAACATGCCGTGTCTGTACATTGAAGCTATTTAAAATACAGAAACTGGAAGACTATACAAACGATCGAAAACTCGACGCAATTCTTTTTAGATTTATTGTCTGGTTGTCTATTTGTTCGGGATTCATGTAAACACTACTAGGCCGATTTCGATGCGGTTTTTGCTGATCGACAGCTAATTCTTAGACTTAAAAACTGTGACATTCTATACCGGGAATCATGCGGGAATTTTCAGGGAACGGTTTGAAGTTGCTGGGCTGCATAAAAATTAGCTGCATAATTAGAAAACATTGTCGGAATAACCGACAATGTTTTCACTAAAACGATAGCTTACTAAAACGATAGCTTATATTCTTTTTTAAATGCTACGGTACTTTGTGTGCCGCGAATCCCGCGAGAATTTCATGTCAAGCCTGGACGAAGTCGCCGACATATCCTAGTATTATAATATAAACTTAAAAATAAAACAATTTTGATGGATTTGACGTAGCGTTATTTAAATTGATAGAATTGTTTTTTATATTTTATTGATTGTGGTTATTTTTATCGTATACAAAGTTCATGGCTATATTTATAAATACCTATTTTCGAATACATTTTTAACTAGGTACGCTCACCACGTCGTCCGTGCGAGATTTGGATGTAACATTCATGTCTTCTGAACTGGTCAATATATCAAATGATTATACACGATTTGAGATAAATTTTCATTGAAATCCATTTAGACGTTTCGGAACATTTTCTTGAAAACTTTTGGATCGACACACGGACAAAAATTCCAAAAAAAACATTAGTTCATCTAGATGACGATGTTAGATAGTAGGGGCGTGGACTTAGCATTATCATACCTTTAAGAAACTAGCGACTGGCGACCAAAAGGTCGAAAGCGCCACGATTTTAACGGCGCTTACGTTTTTTATTCGTATTCGCATTCAAACGCGGCTTGCCACATCTAAGGGATAAAATAGCATAACCTGACCGGGCACCGGCTTTTGTTTTAAAATATGCGTTAAGATTGCAAAATCAAAAATACTCTGCAAAAAAAATAATACATCTTAAGTTAGAGGTTTTTTCAACATCGGTGTAGTCGGCGCTTGCATCATTTTTTTTTTTTTTTAAGGCGGGGGAAATGCATTTCGCACATACCGGGTCCTTTGCTAGGGATTAGACCGTTGTTGATCATGGAGGCTTTCCACTGAGGCAATCCAAACAATAATCAACCGGCTTGTGTGGAGACTCGACTAATCAATACCCCACTAAAACCACCCTCCTCCCATGTGCCCCGCGCTTATGGCAGGAAAGGCGTGAGATACAGAACGTAGTTACGCCCACACCGATCCTAGCGCACAAGTGCTTGAGAATGCCCCGGGAGAGGCAAACTCACTTCGTCAACAGGGGTGAAGACTCCTCTGCTCCCTAGATGCTAGAGGGCCCCTGCAGCGGTATTTCAGGGAGGGAGGTCATGCGCATACCTGCGCCTCCGGGATCCCGACTGACGTCGGCGCCCGCGAGACGCATGCGCACTACCATCTCTCTCCCTATCTCGTTCCGCGGCCTCCTTATGAGACACTACCGCCTCGCAGAAATTGGCCGCACCCACCCACCAATCGTCGCTGTGCAGCATGGCTTGCACCAGATCGCCCAGCGATTCGATCGGTCCTACAAGTGTCTCGAGTTCAAACCTCTGAGGTGCCCATGCTGCGCACTCGACTAGCGTGTGTAACGCCGTGTCTAGCGCGCCACACTGGCGGCATTGGGGTGAAGGCAAGCAGCCCGCAATCTGCCACAGATACTTATCGAAGCAGCCGTGCCCGGTAAGTATCTCTGTCATTCTGAAGGTCAGGGTCCCGCGTTTCCGCGAGAGCCATCACAACAGCTGCGGTCAAACCGCCTCCACCGTGTCAATGCCAGCAACAGGGTTTTCCAACTCTACTGACCAAGATTGGATCATGGCCGCGGTTTCCCGCGTCCTGATCACCTGGAGTTCGGCCTGGCCATAGACCAGGCCACGGGCGAGGGCATCCTGTCGGGAGCGCCGAACTTTGGCTATCACGTCCGCCTGGAGAGGCCAGGGCGGATCGCCTGCCAAGAGTGTCGACGCCGTCCACGACACTGTACGGTATCCTTGGATGGTCCTCACCGCCAGGACCCGTTGTGCGCGGCACAACAAAGTCCTATTGTGGCGGTGAAGTGCAGTGGACCATACGGGTGCACCGTACAGAGCCATACTCCTAAGGATGCCCATGTAGAGTTTCCTAGTCGTCCCCCCCGGTCCCCCCATCGGCGCTTGCATCATACGGTATGGTTTTTCAACTGGCTTGCTCTAGCCGAGTTTCCACCCTGCGCCACAGTTAGATAGTATAAGCATTACAAATATAGCATTTGTCATTTTTAGTATTCATATTCGATGGAATAGTCATTAGTAAAGTTTTGTTATTGGTGGAGTACAGCAGACAGGTTGACGACCGACCTGCTGTAAACTGGTTACCGACGCTTATGAACAGTTATAACACCGGATGTACTACCAACGTGCTGCGGGCCTCGAAGAGGAGACTAGAACCTGGAGGACACTGATGCCGGAACATGCTTCAAGGTTGTTACATACTTTAGACCAGGGGTGGTAACCAGCACCCTGACGTTCCGCCTGACGCAGGTCCTCTCGCGGTACGGGTGCTTCGGGAGGTACCTGTGTCAAATAAGGCGTGGACCGACCTCAGGGTGCCACCACTGCGTCGGCGTCGGCGGCGACGAAGACACGGCGTTGCACACCCTCCACATGTCTCCAGCCTGGGACGAGCAGCGCTGCGATCTCGTCGCGGCCATCGGGGCGGATTTGTCCCTCCCGGCCGTGGTGAAGGCCATGGTAGGGAGCGCTGACACGTAGGACGCAGTCGCCTCCTTCTACGAGACCATCATGTCCGCGAAGGAGGCGGCGGAGCGGGAGAGGGAGCAGTCCGCCACGCTCCCTTCCCGCCAGTTTCGGTGGCGGCGATGGAAGGTCGTCCACGACCACCTCCAGCCTCCGTAGGCTACGGCCGTACGGGCGACCGGAGGGGAAGCCGGACCCACCCGCACATAAAGGCTGTCGTCTGTCCGGGCTGGTGGTGAATGCGCGAGCGAGCCCACAGCTCGGACGAAGGACGCTCGATCAGATCGGACAGGGGTTTTAGTGGGTATCCCTAACTGCGGCGGGGCAATAGCATCTCATACGTAAGGTGTTAGTGTCACTCCGACCTGGCGAATCTCGCACACTTCGCAACACCGATTTCCACTGTATAAAAAAAAAGGAGTGGTAACCATCCAGAGTTCTTTTATCTCCGTTCCTGTACGGATACAAAAAGTGACAGCACAAGGGACATGTTCTATTAGTTTCATGTATTCATTTCGTTCATTTCGTTCGGACCTACGTAGGTATCGTATTGTGGATCCGGTGAATGTTGCGTCGTACGATCGCATATTATTTTATATGAGGATAAAATTTTCCGTCAAAACAAGCACCTATGTAACGCGGAGCCGGATAAAAGGGGAAACTCCGCGGACAACTAATCATTAATGCAACTTAACCTTCAGTACTTTAAGCACATAAACATAAACAATTTTCATTTAAATTATTTTTTAAGCTACGGTCTATTTTTTAGACTTATATCATATTTTAAAAACATGAACTTTTCACGTATGGTAGGAAACACATCGCTACCTAGTAGGTTTTGCCAAGATTGCTACGGAACCGTAGAGTTTATTTTTTTTGTTTTTGTGTATTTTAGATTTTTGTAGAAATACATTATAAAATAATGCTAATTTTTATCTCTATAACGACCTTAATGGAGATGATTACACATTATGAGATAATCTTTATATAGTATAAAGCAAAGTCGCTTTCCGCATTTGTCTGTCTGTAAATCCGCTATATCCTCCTAAACCACGCAACGGAATCGTATTGCACCATCTGCTAGATAATGTTTCACTGAAGGTTTTTATAATATATATAAAAAAATCTACTATAATTTTTACGCAAGTACCTACATAGAGCTACTTCGTAGGGTTTGACTCTGAAAAGGCTAGTAATTATATAATTATCCTGTTTGTGTTGGTTGTGTTCGTTCATGTGTAAATAATTCATAATAACGACAAGATAATTCTGAAGCTCATTTATAAAGTATTGGTATGAAACATAGAGCTCAGATTATAGTAATAAGCAAACAATTGCATTGTAATAACCAGTTTGCATATTGCATATTATATGATGTCATCTGCATAAATATTGATTATAAATCCATACTAATACAAAATGTATGAAAGTATGTCTGTTTGTATGTATTCACCGCTTAGAAAATGAGTAAAAAATATAATGAATTATTTTGGTATATATTTGTTAGCATCCTAAAATATATAGCAGCTAAGTATTTATAGATGTCATGAAAGTATAGTTGTAGCAATTACTCGTATAATAGTGGCATAATTTATTAGATTATGGGCGCGTTCCTTTAGTATCTGACAACGACGAAAATGCTCCGCCTGCTGTTCTACAAGGCGACCGCGATCGTTACGGTCGTGGCGAAAACGTCACCAATGAAGTCATGATTTTCGCTCACGCAGCGCTCACAACGACCCATGTCAGGAGGTGGGTCGAATAACCGTTCCAGTGTAGTATAAAGTTGATGATTGAAATTGTGGTTTAGATGTGGAAAGTGAAACAAATTGTTGAAATCATGCTTTGTATTTTCTGAAGTTCGGCGTCCTACATATTATTGCAGAGTGTTACGAGTTATGTTTTTTTATTAAGATATTGTTATAGCTTAGAATACTGAGAATACTTCTTCCATTTTACTAAAGGATAAATTTAATCCAATGTCAAGAAATGGTATAACACGTATCATGAAGTGAATGATTGTCCATTTTCATACAATACGAAGTAGTTGGATTAAGGCTAGGTACACACCTGCCAAAAGTACGGTGCTCTGAAAGTTCAGCTAAAAACGCTCGCAGTGTTTTTCTAAGTACCGCATCAGCCGAAATCATGTAGGGTTCGGCGTAATGCCGAGTTTTTTTGTTTAGTGGCTATTTCCGTGAGACCGCATTCAATGTATTTTAAATAGCAATCAACATATCATGCGACGCGTTACGCGACCGAAAGTTCGGCGAATGTAGTTGAACCATTTTACCAATATAAATTTCACCTCTTCATATTGCCAATACAGATAAAATTAATACTTTAAAGAAATAGGTAGGTTTATATAATACAATAAGATGTTTGGGGAAAAGTTTGGTACCGTACTATTTTCCACCGCGTAACGCGCTGAACTACACGCCGCGTAATTCCGATTGTTCGGCGCGTTTGGTGTTTTACGCCAATCGAACAATAATACCGACCATTCTGTCGCTGAAGTGTCGACACCGTACTTTCGGCAGGTGTGTTATACTAAGACGCTGAGTGAACAAAACAAACGAAGGAATCCGCGGGGCAAAGCTACTTTTTAATAATATTCTGCTCGTGATTTTACATATAAAAGCTTGACATAAACACCAGATTTTTAAATTTGATTATATTTGCTTTTTTGTAATATTCAGTTTCTTAATTTGCATGTATTATTGTTAATAAGATATATCAATTAAATCAGTAGAATTGAGTGTTGTAGTGTGTTTGTGTGTGTGACAAATCAGTGTTTATATTATGGAAGAAGAATACTAACAAATTACATGATAATGGCTGGGCATAAACGTGACACCGATCACAGCCGCCGGTGGTCAGCGACAAGCAGCTCACGCGCTTTTTCATCCATTTTGTAGGGAATATTGCACATTTGTTTTAGGTTTAACAGCTCGATGACGGATCAATTAGTAATGTCATAATGCGTTACCGACTCGATTTGTTATAAAAATCGACTTCATTTATAAATATGTTTTAATCAATATTTTCTTAAGTTTTCGCGACTTGTATACATAATAAAAATACGTTTTAACGGTTTTAAGCGCGGTATTTATTTGAAAATCAATAAATTACCGCGCTTAAAACCGTTAAAACGTAGTTTTATTAAGTTTTAATCAATTTAAGTTATTTATATTTTTCTTGCCAAAACTACTATATCATGTAACAAATACATCTACATTTCAATGGACATATTCTACATTATGAAATAATCCATTTTTGTAATAAATTTAAAAAAATGTATTAAAGTAGAACATTTTTTAATTTCAAATCGATTACGCTCGATTTATTTACGTATAGTGTCGATGGCTTAATTGTCTGTGCGTTGCATGACTCCTAGAATATCACTATTATGTCACCCACAATAATAAAGTACGACAAGTATGTCATTTCTTTCATGTGGGCTTTACTGTCAAGAAATATGTAACTTGACAGACGCGCAAACGTCTAAAGTAACATAAACGCCTAGAAACAGTATAAAAACGTATTTCGTAACAAACTTCTGCGACACAGTTGGCGCCACCAGTTGTATCGGCGCAGCGTCCATTATTGTTGTTATAGAAAAACTGACCTAAACTTTCAATCAACGTCTTATTATTTAAAACCTATTTTTTTTACATACATAGAAATAAAATTCTAGTGTTTGTTCGTAATGTCAAAATAAAAATGTGAAAAAATCAAAGGGGCTAATTCGGAGCAGGACATCCCAAAAATGCATTTTTTTCAATTTATATCTGACTAGCTGTGCTCGCGATTACGTTAATGTGATTTTTTTTGTGGAACCCTATAAATAGTAGTCTAAGTTACTCCTAATGACATCAGCTATCTGTCAGTGAAAGACCCGTCAAAATCGGTCCAGTCGTTTCAGATATTAGCCGGAACAAACAGACAGACAGACTAAAAAAATCATAATTGATTCTTGTACCGTATATCCTTTCATATGTATTAAGTAAAAAGCTGTTATTTTGATATTACAAACAGACACTTCAATTTTATTTATTTGTAAAGATGAACAATAAAGTGTTTAATGTTTATATTAAAAAATATAGATAGGTGACTCTTTATTGTGCACCTAAGCATAGACAAACAGAAGTAGAAAAAGATAAGAGATAGTACAATGGGCGGCCTTATCGCTAGCGCTAAAAACGATTTCTTCCAGGCAATCCTTGCCCTGGTAGATCGCTAATGGTAGACTGGCATTAGCGTTAGATGAATAGAATGGAAAATGTATGGGAATGACATCATTAGGCTAAATATTATGACAACCCATACATTTTCATTCTATTTATTTAGCACTAATGGCACTTATCTGCAGGACCTGACAGGGCTTGATAGATTGTTAATACTAACGGTGGTGCAGTTAATAAATAATGATGCATGATAAATAAACACAGTAGGTACATGTAAGTACAAAAAGAATATAAATATATATTATACATATTATATATATACACACACACATGTGACAATAAAACATACATATACTTATATAATCATCCGCCGGTCTCTTGGCACCGTCGGGGTACCAGCTGTTCTTGAACCGAACGGACTGTGCCGCGACGATGGCAAGAGACCGGATGGAATGTCGTTGGTACCTTGGAAGATGGGACGCCCCTTGGTATGAGACGCAACATGTGTCGATACGTTAGCGGCTTCCCATCTTCCAAATACAGCCGTCACTGCTGGAGGAGCTGCCACACTTCAAGAAACCCTGAAACGCCGCAAGTATGCATCCATCGGTGACGGATACATATTTATGGCTTTCGGGGTTGAGACTTTGGGGCCATGGGGACGTGAGGCTCATCAACTTTATCGAGACTTTTCAAGGCGATTGAAAGAAGTCTCGCGTAACCAAAAGGCTGGCCTATATTTAGGCCAACGTATTAGCGTTGCCATACAACGCGGGAATGCGGCCAGCATTTTGGGAACGCTCCCCACCGAGAGCGATCTGGACTACATCTTTTACTTGTAAATATGTTTATATAATAAGTAGCTGATGCCCGCGACTTCGTCCGCGTGGTGCGGTTTTTTAACTATCCCACGGGAACTCTTTAATTTTTCGGGATCAAAAGTATCCTATATGTTGACCAGGGATATAAGCTACCACCATACAAAATTTCATTTAAATCGGTCCAGTCGTTTCGGAGATTAGCCGGTACAGACAGACAGACAAACAGAGAAACAAAAAATTGAAAAAACATCTAAATTAGTTCTATTTCACTTTTTACATCACCTGACTCGGTTTTTAGCATTTTTTTTATTGTACAGAAATTTGACCTCTACAATTTTATTATATGTATAGATAAATAAATAATAATATAATAAATAAATAATAATAAATCGGCAGACAAACACACACACTGTATATCCCCAAATTAAGCAAGTTACGCTAGTGTTATGTATGGGTAATGTACAACAGACCATTCTGGGGCCGATCCTAGACACCCAGACCATAGTAAATAACGGAAAAATACGTTTTCCGAAATTTACTATACCAGGAATCGAACCCGGAGCCTCTGCGTTCCAGTGAGGTAAACCGGTAAAGGCTTAGTAGCCTGCTCAACCACAGAGGCCGTCGAATTTAGTAAGAATTTATAATACTATTTAATTTATAAGTTTTTTTTTTGTAGTGTAACGTATACAATAGCATTAGGAATTATCATACAGAATACAAAAGTAATGTTTCTGACACTGATTTTTAAGCACGGCAAAGATGTGGCTGGACTTATAGCAATAGGTACCTATATAGTTTGATTTACAATAATAGTAATCATTTTATTTGTGTTAGACTTGCGTTCATAATTTATGTTAGTTGCACAAAAGATTTAAAAACTAATTGTTAGTAAAATAAAAAGAAGTAGAAAGTAACACACTTATTTGGCGGCTCGGTTTGACGGCAGTACATGCCATGTCTTTTCTTGTGACACACACACGGGTCTTGGATACAGGGTAAGACCAAAAGCGCCGCCTATTTGCCGCGCGCTTCGTGTGCGTGTGGGACTCTTGCACCAAAGGGCAAACGGGATCTCCTCCGTTAAAGGTGGAGGCCGAACAAACTACCCACTAAACCTACCTGAGTCCGTATGAGAGCATATATCTAGAATGTCAGGGACGTATAACGTAGTTAAACTTTTCTGATATCCTAGTGCGCCGATTTGGTACTAAACTCCGGGAAGCAGGGCCGTACCACTTCGAAACTTAACCCGGTGGTTTTTTTTTCTGAGGCGGGGAAATGCATTTCTCACACTACCGGGTTCTTTCCTAGGGATTAGACTAAAGCAATGAGAGGTGAAGCTACTGAAGATAGCGCAGCCACCAGAGTCAATCGCCGGCATGTGTGGAGACTCGGCAAGGTACTTCCCTCTATGTGGAGGGGTAACCCATAGGCAATACTCCACTAAAACCACCCTCCTCCCATGTGCCCCGCGCTTATCGCAGGAAGAGCGTGAGACTTAGAACGTCGTTACGCCCACGCTGATCCTAGCGCATCAGTGTTTGAGAGTGCCCCGGGAAGCAGGACAGACTCACTTCGTCAACAGGGGGATGACTCCTCCGCTCCCTAGATGCTGGAGGGCCACTGATACCCGGTGGTTGCAGTAAGGTCCGCCAACCCGCTCCGCCACAGTCTGGAGTATGCTGTTGTAGCTGGTGCGCACCCGGCGCCACAGGGAAGCAACCCGTTTACGTATTATGGCATAGAAATCATCTATGCGTTCTTCTGCAAACATCCCTGAGGCACTACAGTAGCGCGGCAGCCCCATCAGCATCCTAAACGCGTTATTATATTGGACGCGCAGAACACTATATGCTTGATTTGACTATTTTTTACAGCGGACTACATAAAAATTTGCAAACGGGAGCCAGCAACCATAGATGCGTGCGTGAAGGACTCAATCGAGTCATTAAGGCCGTACCTTAATAAGGGTATACCAGAATTACAAGTACCTGGTATAGAACCGCTTTATATTCCTGAAGTAAGTTCTTTTTTTACTATTATAATATTTATTGCTTACTGGTATCCGGTAGACGTTGTCCTCACCCTGAAAATATTGAAATCTACAACCTGATTCCAGCCCCACCTACCAGGTCTAATTGTGAATCTAAACCATGTCGGGAACCACTTAAATACACACAAAAATTTCATAAAATCGGTCCAGGCATTTTTGAGTTTTAGCCAGATTAATGAATAGTGATTGATTTTTATATATAAGAATTTTACAATTAACATTGTAGAAGGAATGACAATTACCAAGTAAGAAATGTAATCTTAATACATGTTCGAATCACAGTTGGCGCTACCATTCCTTTCTTATATTTATCGAATACCTCAAAGCTTTCAACCAACGTTTTATCATTTAAAAAATACTTTTAAACTCAGTCATAAGTTGAAAGTCCTACCTACCTACGGAGCTTCCTTACAATGCGGTAGTTAAATTTTGAAACAATGTTCATATAAACGAACAGACGTTCAAATAACATACCCTAGTCATTACTTTGAAATATCACAGTAAAAATATTTTTAATAACTAACACGTTATTTGACAAATAATAGAAATTACGTCATAATTCGCAACGCTCGTACAAAATCTAGGTGGCTTCGACGTTTTGTAAGATGATAAAAAGTATCTCAGTTGATTTGATTGTCAACTACCCTATTTCAAATTCAATTTCGATTATCGAACGGATTGGTGGCGCCAACTGTGTTTGGAGCGCGTGTTACGAGTTATGTTTTTTTCGGGACATTTGTTCAATCTTGCCCTGGTCTCCGTCCGTTCCCAGTACGATCAAATATTCATAAACAAGGAAGAACCAGAGTATTCTCACTATCGTATCGCTCTAGTTCCGATTCGATATCGCGCCGATATCGGTGCGTCGAAAAAAATATTTGATTGAAGCGAATTGTACCTGTCATGACTACTACCGACAGTGGGAATACGTTTTAGTTTCAAATCCAGTTTACTAGTGTAGACACAGCGATATTTTATGGGACCGAGACTGGAGCGAGATTGAACCGTGTTGTGAGACTAGTAGTGTACACTGTACACACAGCAAGATTTCATCGGACCGAGACCGGAGCGAGATTGAACCGTGAACGGCATCATAGTGTGATTCAAGTCTTAGTATTCTTCTTCCATATTGCGTAGTGCAGTCCATGGAGTCTGATTACATGTCTTTTTTGGTTTACAGTTGGTAGCAATAAACACAGACTCTTCGCCTCTACATGCAGTGGGCAAGGACATAAAAGTAACAGGGGCTGGAAATTTCATTATTGAGAGTTTATCGTAAGTTTTTATGATAATATTTTCAAATCGAATTTGAAATTATATTTAAGTGCAGTACTTGAGTATTCATATGTAGGTAACTGTTTATCAGTATTTCATAGTTCTCTATATTATTATATGGTCAGTGTATTGTGACGTACCTAACCCTAATCATATACATTAAGTATAAACTGCATTAAATAGTAGCCTATTTGCCGCACACGACAAATTATAGAAAATCCCTAAAAGTGAATGAGTCAACGGCGCCGTGTACGTGTAAAGCTGATATTAGACGGTTCATTTCAGTCTTTCAATTCGCATGACGCAACCAAAGAGATCCATGTTTTCATAAAATTTAATCATTCAGTGTTTTTGAAAGTAATACTTGCTTTTCAGTTCTACGCTTTTCAACCAAATTGATGCAATTCGGTTAATTTGAGTAATATCAAATGAACATGACACAAATGAACCGTCTAATTTGATATTAGACGGTTCATTTGTGTCATTTAATTTGGGTGTAGCTACTAAAGAAATTCATGAACAGATAAATTTGTCATGTCATTGAATGTCAGTTCCTTTTCAGTTCTGCACCTTTCAACCAAATTGATTCAATTTGGCCGAACTTTTTATTATCAGTTTAAGAGCGCGCTTCTCTAAGTTTGTGCATATTTTATAATTCGTTTGTAGGTATTTGTTAAGACCTATCGTAAAACAAAGATAGAACAGTGCCATCTAGTGTTTAAATATAGAAGTTCTGTGTAATCAATAATCCGCACTTAGTTCTAAACCGTTTTCAAATTAGTTTCTTAGAATTCCAAAAGATGGTACTTCATAAGCAATGTATAAAATTATTGTGAATTTTTATATCAGGATTGATCTCGACAACTTCGTATACTCTTTTCGAGTAAAATTTGAGAAGTTGGTCTTCAAAGGCAAATATAAAGTTGATATACAACTCCTCTTGCCATTGAAAGGAGAAGGCACCATGACTGCTGAATCACGTGAGTATAACAAACATAACAGTCTTGCTGAATTCGCTTAAGAGACATAATACATATTCTTATTAAGATTATTTCAGATATCGTAATTCTAATTTGTTCTTAAACTTCAAATATCTATTTGTTGGGTCATTCAAACTTGCGTGGCAAGCGCCTACGTGCGCGGGGCCCCGTATTTCCTCTGTCCCTTCAGACCGTGCGGGAAGTACAGGACGGTACAGTATCCGTGTTCCCACTGCGGCGCCCCTTTCCTCTCCCCGGCGTTCGGTTCTCCTAAGGCGGCCACCCGCCTATAGTTGATTATAAAACCTTGTAAGGACTGCTCCTGTAGAGCACACGCGCTAGCCTGCGCGCTACGCGTTTCCATAATAACCGTTTTGTAGTTTGAAAGGGTACCTAGATCAATGTAATGTCACTTATTAATTATAACGAGTAATACAGTACCAAACAAGTCTTTAATTATTATAAGTGCCCGCTATACTATATAAATAACTTAGCTTACACAAAAATTGACACTGGGTCTAAATGCAACTGACTTTATTCTTTTTAAAAGGTCGTTGAAGGCAAAAACAATCCCAGATTATATTTATTATGAGGATGGAGGTAGACTGTGAAGCCACCCTTTACGTAAGAAAAATTTAACAACTCGGCTGGTGACTGCGGTCACCAACCATTACAGTAGTTTACAGCCCGGGGCAAGTGCTCCGTCATACTCCCTCTTAACGGACTGTTAGGTCTGGTTTAATAATTTAAGCAAAGCCTCTTAGCACACTCGTATCCCAACTCAAAGAGTGCACGTTCGAATCCTGGCCGAAAAGCGTGCAGCACTTGGCAGTTTTCTGACCATTGTTATTATGCGATGTGTCAAACGCGCCAAATCGCTTTGGACAAGGGCAGCGGTTATTCTGTCCGTTCCCATAGAAATGGAGGCCCCGAGTTCAGCAATGGGTACCTTTACGGGCTGTTATTATTATAATAACTGCTTTAGAGATAATTATATTTTTACCTTTACAGAGGGCGTCGTCGCTGAATTCGTACTTCGTTCGCAGCCCGTTCACAAGGATGGAAAAGAGTACATCAAATTCACTAGTCTAGATGCAAACATCGACATGAAAGATTACAAAGTCAAGTTGGAAGGCCTTTTCAATGGTGATAAAGTTTTAGGTAAGACATTATAGTTATAAGACGACTTCTTGGGAGTAAAACATTGTAAAAAATGGGTCATGTATTATGGGTATAACGCTCCCTTGTTTGTGATTGAAAAATGTACGTGGGGCCATTCGTGTTAAAGTGGTTTTTGTAGGGTTTTATTATGATCATAGTATTTGTCTCAGTAACAGAACTGAATGTAATATATTATATTTACCAGCTTACCACGTATCTAGATAGTGTTAAGTTCACAATACAATTCCATAAATCATGCTAAACGTGTTCCATCCTTAACTGAATCATCAATTAACATTTAAGTATGCCTGGTTCTTATATCTTAATATACATAACAACCTTGAGTTGTGTTCCGGCATTAGTGACTAGGTTCCAGTCTCTCTTAAGAAGCAGCAGCGCATTTGTAGCATCTTTGGTGTTGCAAATTTTCGGCGATTAGTAAGGTAAAGTAACGGATAGTAACATAAAAAGACCGGGCATTAGTGAGATCATGTTTAAACGAAAAATTATTTAATAAAACTTTTAGCGTTTAACGTTTAAACGGTTTTAAGCGCGGTAATTTATTTGATTTTTGTTATTCCGACGTTTCGCCGTGATCACGGCCACTTTTTCAGTGGCCGTGATCACGGCCGTTAAAACGTAGTTTTATTATGTATACAAGTCGCGAAAACTTAAGAAAATATTATGAGAAATTATTTATTTAAAAAAAATCACAGCTGTTATTTTGAGTACAAACTTTGGATTGAAAGTTCTTACACATATTTGATTGATCTAATAAAATATTGTATTTGTAAATAATTTATATATATAATATTTGTTACAGGAGATGCAACGAACGAAGCTATTAATCAGAATAAAGGTGATTTCCTCAAAGCCACGAAACCTTCTTTGGAGAAAACAATCTCGAAATTACTCTTGGAATCCGCTAATAAAGTAGTCGATGGGCTGACATTTGACCAATTGCTACCCAAGCCTTAAAACTTAAAGTTGCTATTTTGATGCAACAAGTTCTATAACAAAATATACTTTAATTTTAGAAGATTTGCCTTTTAAAGAAAACCTCATATTTATATTTGTTACAAGAATATAGAGCCTGTGTAATGAAAGTAGAGACTGAAAAAGAGCGGCTTTAGAAAATATTAATACGGTAACTCCAAATTATAATATTTATACTATTTTATACAATACGTAAATTATACAATACATAAATTATAGAGTAAGCAAATTCTACAAAACGTAAATTATACAATACGTCAACATTCTTGTTGCCACTTGCTGTTATTTTTATAGAATTTCCAAATCATACAAATATTTCCACACTTCAGTTTTAATGCTTTTATTCATATCTTAAGCTCGTAAATGCTAAAACACAATTGCATCAAATCCACAGTGTTTTAATAAAATGATATTCACATATTGTCATGTAAATAAATAATTTGAGTATCTACTTTCGTTAGACAAACTTTAATACCAATTTATTACAACTTCTTGTATAGTGTGCCATTTACTTCTTTGATAGATCTATTGTAATATGCTAAATACACTTCAAAACTTGTCACAGTGGCCGAATCGGGGATAAGTTCTTTGTTATTTTGGTAATGGTAATTAGTTAAGAGTTTTCAACATTTATTTTATATACATATTACTATATACAACGTTTATAAATAGACTAGAACTTTCGACGTGATACCGCTAGCGTACTTTTCAAATATTTCCATGATAAATAACACTTCGTTAATTTGTAAGATTGTGAAGAAGGAACAAACAAACTTGTGAACAACCAACTAACCTTCTTTAGCTAGTTTATAAGGGCAATTATATCTTATTATATCTTACCGACTCTTCATTTGCGCTACTATCGGTTAAAAGTTGACATAAGCTCCGTACAAGTAATGTCAAAATTCAACCGATGGTAGGGCAAGTGAACGAATAGTAAGAAAATAAATGATAAAAAGTCGATTTGCTGTTAATTGTTAATAAAATATTATCTATATATAAAATGTTATAAATAGCCAGACGGCTCGGGCCACCTTATGGAAAGCGGTTACCATCCCCTATGGACATTTGTCATACTAAAGATACTGCCAATGTGCTGCCGCTCTCTAAAGCGAGATTGGAACCTGGCCACTAATGCCGGAACACAACTCGAGGTTGTTATGGGGGCATACTCTATACCAGGGGTGGTAGCCATCCAGACTGGCAAGTACCCTAACACCTGGCTGTGGGTTATTTTGTCTTTACGACAGGCCGCCCGGCCGCATTAAATTGTATTCTTTCTCCGTTCCTGATAAATCTAAGCTGTGATTTAAATAATAAATAAATGTTGTTATGGAAACTGTAGTTTGAAATGTCATAATATATCTAATGCTGATATTAGACGGATTGACCAAAAATACAATTTGGTTTAGTTTATTTTAATTTAGTTGAAAGGCCCAGAAATGAAAGCACGCGACGTTATTCTATGTTATTATATCTTTCAAGTTTGTGTTATGGGCATCTCTTTGATTGATTTATGCAAATTGGAACACAGAAATGTACAGTCGAATACTTTTTTAGACGCTTTCTCCTCCGTCTTAGGTCAAGGCAGAGATATTCTTTTTCTTGTCTTATTTTTGTCTTTTTTATTACAATTCTAGAGATGATAAGTGGGTGTAGTCTATTTTTCTTTTCTTTTGCTTTGCTTTTGTTTTGTAGCAGCGAGAGGTAAAGGTTAAATAATACTTCAGATGGGAGAGAGTAGTATTCACTGTCGAGTGCTGATGTGAACTAATTTATTTGGCAAACGAAAACCTTAATTACAAATATTAACAAGTCGTACTGTTACTAAAATATACAGCACAATGTGTGAGCGACACGGATGATGTGCGCGCGAGATAGAGCAACTATTAATATGTGTTATGTGCGCTCCCGCGTTGCGCCTCCGATTCGTTCCCATCCCATTCCGGTCTCGGCGCTCGCACAGTGCGGACGTGTCCGCACCTCGTGACGTCACACTGGCTCTTCCGCCCGATATTAGGTACTTTTGGTCGGTCAAGTTTTGCACACTTGGTCGCTCGAGTATTGCACACACTTTTAGTAGGTTGGTCGGTATATACGCACACTAGTTGGTATATACACACACAAGGTTGCGTCATCGCAATTTTCATTGCGCTCTGACGCGGGGTTGTTTCCACCCCACACCCGCGTAGTTCGTTTGCGCGAACCCTCGTGGTGATTTTAATTGTTTACCCAATTTTAATTGCCACTAGATCAGCTAGGGGACACTTAACGGTGTTAACGAACCTAGTTGGGGCGTGACCCGGGCGCCCGCCGGTTCCTCTTCAGGGAAACGGTAAACCCGGACGGGCGTGGAACCACCGGCACCTCCTCCTTTTTTTCCATCCTTTGTGGTTCTGTCTACCCACAAAGCAGTTAGGGACCCCTTTGCACAATAAGATCGGCAAAGGGGCTACAAGCTTAGGTCTCACAATAGGGCGCACCCCCCTGCCTACACCCGGCAGGGGGACTAGGCAAACACACACCACACAAATCCCTCGGGCTGCTCCCGCCTGAGGGATGGCCACCCCACAGGATTGGTGGGTACAAACCCTCCACTTACTTGAGAGCCGCGACCCGGCTCTCAAGTCATGGTACTGCCAGCAGATGAAGGGATACCTCCCCTTGATGGAGATTATCCCAGCATCTCCGGCAGCCACCACCGCGAAAGCCGCGTCTTCCGCGCCGCCCCCCAAGGCCCCTAAGGCCGCCCCACCGAAGGCTTCCAAAGCCGCCACCCCGGCCCCCAAGGCCCCCGCGACCCCAGCCCCTCAGGCTGCAACCCCATCGGCCATTTCGGCCACCCCCACCGCGGCCCCGCCCGCACCGACCCCCGCCCCCGCCACGACCGAATCTCCCACTGTCGCTTCAGCCGCGTCTGAAAGCGACATGGAGATCGACCCCTCCACCCAAAACGGTGACGATGACGGCTTCCAAGTCGACACCAACCGAAAAGCGAAGAAGAGACAGCTCAACAGCTCTCCCCAAGGCCACCACGATAAAGAGGCTAAACAGGCCAAAACCAAGGCCGCTAGCCAGCCCCGCCGCGAGCGACTACCCCCGCCTCTGATCATCAGAGACAAACATCTCTGGAGAGATGTGCTCACCTCTCTCCCCGCCCTTAACATCGTGCTGAAAGAAGCACGCGACATCCAGCACGGTATCAAAGTCACCGTACAGACCCCGGCCGACCATCGCGCCCTAACCAGTCTCCTAGTTGACAGAAATGTCAACTATTACACATACGCTCTCGAAGAAGAGAAGCGCCTCCGCGTAGTCATACGCGGCATCTACCAGGAGCTTGAGACCTCCTACATACTGGAAGACCTCCAAGCCCAAAACCTCCCAGTGCATGAAGTCCACCGCATGCACAAAGGCAACAGCGATAAGTCTCCATACAACATGGTGCTCGCAATCCTCGACCGCTCCGACCAAGGCAAGGCGATCTTCAACCTGAAGAGCGTCTGCGGTCTCACAAATCTCCGCTATGAGCGGCCCTATAATAATCAGAACCCCCGGCAATGCCACCGTTGCCAACTATATGGGCATTCGGCAAATCACTGCCACTCCCGCCCGAGATGCGTGAAGTGCCTCGGGGACCACGGGACCAGTGATTGCTCACGGACTCGGGACTCCCCCGACCCTCCGGCCTGCATACTCTGCGGACAAACCGGACACCCCGCGAACTACCGCGGGTGCCCGGCCGCTCCCAAATTCAAAAAGAACGCTAAGCGTTCTCCCCCTGCCTCCAAGGCTACCCCCAAACGTCCGGCATTCGTGCCCGCTCCTCTCCCGGCGTTCAACCCCTGGACAGGTTTCCCCGCTCTACCCACCCAGGCTAGAGCCCCGATGCCCCTTCTCAGGCCCCAGCCCCAACCCCAACCCCAACCCGTCGCTACGCCACCCCCCTCAGGTGCTACCCCTTCCATCTCGGAGGACCTCGCGATGGTAACACAGTTTGCCAAGACGCTGCCCTTCGACCTGAAGGAGGTAGCCATCTTGGCCAGAAAGTTGGAAACAACAACTACCCTACAGGCTCGTCTGGGGCTCGTGATAGAACACGGCCCGCTGATGAAGATCCTGTACGACCTGCCCTAACTCAACCGTCTCAATGGCTACCACAAGTAGGGAAAAACCCCGCTCATTGACTTTGGCTACTTATAACGCCCACGGACTTAAAGATCAACGCGACTTGGTTCACGATTTCCTGGTCACCGATAATATAGACATTCTCTTAGTGCAAGAGACCTTCTTAAAGCCGAGTATTAGAGATCCCCGAATCGCTAATTACAACCTGATCAGGCACGATAGGTTAACCTCCCACGGCGGAGGGACACTTATCTACTACAAGCGGTCCTTGCACTGCCTCCCCATCGATACCCCCCCTC